>JAQPCC010000110.1:0-654856 GCA_028392965.1 Lindernia subracemosa | reverse complement strand
GTGACTATATGTGTATGCTATGCTATAAATAATTAACTAGAAACTTACTTATTATTGTTGTAAGTTAAACATTATTTCTGCTTTTTTTTATATATTTTATTATTATAAATTTTTTTTTTTGGTATAATTGTAACTCAATCATAAGATTTCACTATCATGTATATACCTAAGTGCGAAAATTTTTTTTTTCTTTTTTTTTTGTGTGGTGTGAGTGTGCATGTGCTTAGCTTTAGATCGATAATCTAATTGCTCAACCTTTAGTAGGTGCAAGGAAGTGTAAGGGATAAGGTTAATAAAAATTACGAAAAAGAAAGAAATCATATTTTGTAATAAAATCAAGTAAAAATAAAATACATGTACAAACAAAAAACTTCGCCTGGGCCACCTTTTGTCCAATCCAAACCCATATAGAATAAGAAAGCACCTTGTGGAGAAAGTCTCACCCTTTAGTCTCTCTCTCTCAAAATGCCATTGAAGAAAACCCATCTCCGACTTTAACCTAAGAACTGATGGAAGAGAAGGCAGAAGATCAAACATCAGCAGATTACATGATGACGATGATGATGATTACTGAAACAGCTTATTTGATATGCCATCATCTCATCGTCTTTGGGGTTTAAGACGACGTTTTAAATGCTCAGTGATGTATTTCGACACCCACCATCCATATTTGATGATTTCTGCATAGTAGCACCGCCTCCGCTTGTGTCCCTTTGATTCCGTCGTTGGCCGGTCAGCCTCCTCCTCCTCCACCTCCGGCGACGTCGTCGCCAAACTCCTCCTCCGTATCTTCGTCCGCGAACGAAATAGCTGCTGCAGATCAAGATCATGACCCAAAGAAGGTAGTGCTAATACTGAAGCTGCTGTTGAAGAAGACGAGGAAGAAGATAAAGAAAAGACCAAGAAAGAGTAACGATTAATTAATTCTTAAAAATTCTTTTTGTCTTCCTCACATATACGAATCTTATATACTTCTAACCTTTTGTCTGCTGCTGCTATTGCCCGAGTATAGGTTGAACCCAAAAATAAGAATCACAAAAAGAAAAGCAACCAAGAGTTGCCTTCATGACAAAGACTGAGATCGATATTTGGCACGATGGTTATAGAGAGAAAGTACGGCCAAAAGGCAGTCAAAAACAGCCCTTTCCCAAGGTCTCCTCTCTCCTCTCACTCATTATGTATGCATATAATAATGTGCTTCAGTTTTAATAACTTTCATCAGTGTGGTAAAGATAGCATCTTTTCTTGTTCATTGCGATATTCAGGGAATGGGGAATAAGTAATGAGTGTTCATGATGATAATAATGGTGATGGGCTATCTGAGAATTAATGATATGCAATAAGATATTTGGTCCAATATTTTTTTTTCTAACCATACGGCCGCCCTTTCTTTCCTTTCTTCTCCGACTAATCATCTTTCCTAACATACCAGCAGAGGGCTACTACCGCTGCACAAGTACAGCCGCGCGTGAAGAAGAGAGTCGAAAGGTCCTTCGACGATCCAGCCATCGTGGTCACAACCTACGAAGGCACGCACACACATCCCTGCCCCATCACCCCACGTGGCACAGCCGCCGGCAGCTTCTTTGGCGGGGGGATGATTCCCCCGGCAATGTTCCACTATCAGATCAGAAGTCTTGATGAGCATCAGCCGATGATTCACCACCGCCGCCACCACCATCATCATCAGCCCTATTTTCATAATTTGAAAACTACTTCTTCTCCGTGGGAAAGAACCCCCACGACATTTCCGTCGGCTTATTCTATTCCTATGGCGACGGATAATGGGCTTTTACAAGATATGCTTCCACATGAGGTGCTGTTGAGAGAGCCTAAGGAGTAGTAGGAAGAGCAACCTAGGGTTTTGGTTGAAGTTAATCTTTGCTCGCTAGGCAAGGCGATGGTTGGGATTTTATCTTTATAGATATTATGATTCCATGGCCCTTTGTATAGTTATTTAGATATATGTACAAATATATATATTTATATATGTGTGTATACATGTATACAATTAGTGTTGTTGTTTCTTTGCACTTGACATTATAATGTATGTATATGATCATCTTTTGCCAGTATGAATTCTAGTTAACACTAACTTCTTAGCTAGTTCTTACACATAGAATCTTTAACTTCCCTCCTTTTCATTTTAAAGCATGAGCCTTGAAGTTGGCTTTGCTATGCAAGAAATTGTTAGATAGGTTTAGGGTTTCAAACTGGGGGTTTGACAAATGGTATAGAATTCGTGTAAAGGTGGTCGAAATAAACAAACTAAAATTTCGTCGAAAATTTGATTGCTTTTTCGTAGAATTTATGGTTTCGTGGATTTATTTTTTTCGCCGACTAGTTGGCGAACAAGTTTTTCGTGGATTGTCCGTCGAAATATTTCTTATTCTTTAGCTAACCTTAGATTTAAATAAAAAAAAATTGTATTGAATTGAATTCCAAGGAAATAAGTAGAGAAAGTAGTATAGCTCAGAACTAACCTAGCTAGGCACTGAGGTGTAACCTACAGCGTAGGTTTATTTAATGTTCATTGACAACCAAAAGAATATATAGAAGTATTGCTATATACCAATTTGCACATTAAACTAATTGATTTTTTATTTAATTTCCTTTTCATCATATAATAAATATTCAGTAAAAAGAAATATGTCCACTGTAGCGATATGTTGCACGCAACGCACATAAATAGTACATAGTTAAATGTTATATGTATACAGACCATTGCCTAAATTTAGGACACTGCCATATTAATTCTTACATCTTTTCCCATATTAAAACGTCTACATGCTAGAGGTCGGTAATACAATTAATATCACAGTCACACACATATATATTTAAATGTAGGAAAATAAAGGGTTTTCTTGATGCTTAATATATATTGTATATACATTTAATTTTATCATAAGAATATGCTCCTCCTTATAGGAATATATCGGCAGCGTATATTGTGAGATTAGCCATCATATATTCATATTTGAGACTTTAGCCAGTTTCCATATTCGTCAATAACAAAATAATGTGAACTTTTTAGAAGCTATAAGTTCGAATAGTGTTTATGCATAAAAAAATAAATAGAAAGGCGATCATAAAGATGCATGTAAGTGTTAAAAGGACTTGAAGATTCGATACATTCTTTGGGCTGATTAATATTTTGGGCTTGATCAGTTCAAATCTAAAGCCCATTGTCTGGAAGATACGAAATGGACTAAACTGAAAAGCGGGAAAAAGTTTGAGGACTCGATTGGAATACAAAGCTGCTGATCAACGGTACTTAAAACAGCGAAGAAGATCAAACGGCTAGAAATAGATAAGGGTTTCTTTTGACAACTCATGCCCAATTATTCATCATCATCACTCACGCAGTCTCAAGTTTTTAGCTCTACAGTTCATTGTGTTCTGCTGGTTTGTTGCTGATAAGCAAAGATCTGTACAGTCCTTGTGTATTCATCTGTATCGTTCATTATATGTTGGTTCTTTGAGTTCTTGAGGTTTATGCTTATAATTTGTTGTGTCTGTGAACATTTTGCACTGTAAACGTAAGATCTGATTTGTTTTTAAGTTTTCTAACATGGTATCAGAGCACTATTTACTCGATTTTGGATCTGATAATGATTTAAATCCTATTTCTACAAAGCTAGCGTACTTTTAGGGTTTCTGTTTTGTTTTGAACTCAGATCTACGGGTTTCTGCATCATAAACTTCATAGATCTATGCTTTCTTGCATTATTAGAATATAGATATATGTTTTTAAACCTAGTTTCTTAAAGCCATCACGTTTTTTGATGTTACTGCACCTTTATCTTGTAAAGATATTTGACTATCTTGTATAGTTCATTAGCTAGCTTGTACAGTTTTGAACCTTCTTGTACAAATCGTTAGCTTTATTGCAAAAAAAATCTGACGGGCTCTTTTGTTTTATGAACATATATCTTTCTATCTGGAAACAAAAGTACTGCTGTCTACACCTGCGTAGATCATAAAGTAAACTCTGCTAATTGTGCTGTCTACATCTGTGTAGCCAACCGCTCAACAATCTTCATCACCTGAGGCCATACGAACCTTTGGTGATATTGTTCTAACCTTCTGCTTTATACTCCGCTGTGCATTTTTTTTTGTGCTCTGTTTGTGCATTAATATTTGTTATCAATATGTCATCTGATTCTGGTCCTTCTCCTGATGGTCATGTCGTTGTTATAACTAGTAAAAGTCCTTTGTTCCTGAATCCTTTTGACTTAGTTGTGACTAATATAACTAATATTAGTCTCACAGGGTCAGAGAATTATGCAGTATGGTCGAATTCCATACTGCTAGTTCTCACTAGTAAAAATAAAATTGATTTTGTGTTAGGAAAAATTGCAAAACCTGCGGATCAGGAATCGGGTGTAGAATGGGAACGATGTAATGCTATGGTACTGTCATGGCTATTAAACTCATTGTCCCCAGAACTTCGAAATAGATTCACCTATGCAAAACTTGCTTCTAAGGTTTGGGAGTCGCTTGAAAAAACTTTTAAGAAAGTAGATGGATCTAGGAAGTACTCTCTAAAACAACAAATAGCTAGTGCTCGCCAAGAAAATGACTCCGTCTCTGTATACTATTCTAAGCTGCAATTTATGGGATGAATTTGATGCTCTTGTATGTAGTAAAATCTGTTCATGCGATGCCTCTGAACATAACTCTAAGATAGAAAGTGAGTCTAGGCTTATAGAATTCTTGATGGGTTTGAATGATTCATATCATATGGTTAGAAGCAATATATTTATGTCTGATCCACTTCCTGATGTTATGCATGCTTTTAATATCATATGTAGGGAAGAATCACATCGAAACATTGCTTTTCATGCCAATAATTCTATGTCTGTTTTCTTAAATAAGTCTGTAAATAAAGTTAATAACCCTAATCTTGTATGCAAGCATTGTGGTGGTAGAGGTCACTTGATTGAAAAATGTTTTAAGCTGATTGGTTTTCCTGACTGGGTGAATGCAAACAACGCTGCTAAGAATAATAAAAATAACAAAAAGGGTAATAATAATTGGAATAGAAACCAAATCAGGTCTATTAATCAAGTGGAAGCTGAAGGTTCTGTTTCAGATTCTGTAGTTCCTAATCTTTCTGTGGAACAGTACATCAAGCTGTTAAAGTTGCTGGACTGCTCAGAAAACAAGGAATCAACTCAGATGTAATGACAGGTGTTTGCATTAACTCGGTTACAAACTGTAAGGATAGCTGGATAATAGACTCAGTGGCTACAGATCATGTTGTTTGTTCATTTGATCATTTGGAAAACGTGTTTGAAATTTCTGAAAGAAGGCTAAAAATTAAACTTCCAAATGGGAATGAAATTCCAGTTAAATATATAGGGCATATGACCTTTTTCAATGGTTTGATACTTAAAGATGTTTTAGTTGTTCCTGATTTCCACTGCAATTTAGTATCCGTGTCTAGACTTATATATGATAATAACTGCAGTGTTGTCTTTAAAGATTCTGTATGTTATTTTCAGGACCCGGAAACAATAAAGTTGCTGGGGACTGGTAATCTAATTGATGGTCTATATTGCATTGGAAAAAATTCAGACCGGGAAGGTAACAGTTCTAAACTCATAAATAATGCTTCTTCTTCTCTGTGGCACGAACGGCTGGGGCACCCTTCTGAACATGTTTTAAAAGTTTTAACTCGCGTTTTAAAATGTTCAGATTTTAAAAATTCTAACCCTTGTGATGCTTGTCATAGAGCGAAACAAACTAGAGAATCTTTTTCTTTAAGTGATTCTAAAACTGAGTCTGTTTTTGATTTGATACATTTGCTGTTTGGGGGCCTTTTAAGGTACAAAATGATGAAACAAAGTATTTTTTAACTATTGTAGATGATTTTTCTAGAGGTTGTTAGGTATATTTTCAAAATTCAAAATCTGAAACTTTTTATAATTTTCATAATTTTTTCAAATTAGTTAAAAATCAGTTTTCCAAAAGAATCAAAATGATTAGAACTGATAATGGTTCTGAATTCATAAATTCTGATTTTATTAAGTTTGCTAATAGAAAAGGTTTAAAACACCAAACTGATGTGAATCTCGAATTTGAGATACGAGTTCACTTGAAATGATCGTGCCTTGAACGTTGACTTTCGACTTTGGATAGTCGTATATATGTATATGGATTTCGAAATATCCCTCAAGTGAATCCAACAACAATAGGTATATTAAACCTATCACCTTTGAATCACACCGAAGTAGAATCTTACGAAGGATAGAGTTCCTAAATACCCAACCCCCTACGACTTAACGAACCCAACAACAATAGGTATATTAAACCTATCACCTTTGAATTACGAAAGCTATAGAAAGATGGTTTTGGCACCACAACTAAATGGAACGGGTTTAGTTGATAAGCCGGGAAAGTATTTGCACGTAATTGCAAAGACTCGAACTAGCACTCAAAGCTAGGGAATAAGGAAAACCTTACAAGTTTGAAATGATGATTGATTCCTTAAATTTCGAAATTACATAGGCTATTTATAGATGAACTAGGCTAAGAACATTAAATAAACTAGTTTGACTCATTAATGATAAAATGTGACTTCAAAATGGATTTGGAAGGATTTTGTTGACTCCAAGATGAACTTTGAATGGCTCCTTGAGTTACTTCTTTCATGCATCAAATCTTGGGCAAGTTTAACCTTCATTTGACCATCTTTATTGACTTGAATGGAACTTGGAAGGTCATGGACGAAATGAACTAGAGCTTGGATGATATTGGGCTGGTTTGGTCCTTTTCTTCAACTCCTAGATGAATCCAATTGGTTGGGCCATGTTGTTTCTAATAAATTGACGATTTTGGGCTTGTGGGTATGCGAATGAGCCTCTTTAAGTTGGGCTTCCATTATGAATTTGCATAAGGCCTCATTCATCTTCTTCTTTCTTGATCTTGTCATCGGTCCAGCCATGCCTTCGAATGAGTTTGGCGGAAAAATGTTTTGGACGTCTTTCTCTTGAGTTGCGTTGTCTTTTAAATTCTCGGTTTGGATTCCATCACAAACTAGTTGCGCATATACCCCGCAACAGAATGGTATAGTTGAACGGAAAGATCGACATTTATTAAGTATGGCTAGAGCATTGTATTTTCAATCTGGAGTTTCTCTAGAATTTTGGAAAGAGTGTATAATGACTTCGGTATATTTAATAAATCGAATTTCATCCCCTGTTTTGAATGATAAAACACCCTTTGAAATTCTGTTTAAATGCAAACCTGTTTATGAGCATTTGAAAGTGTTTGGTTGTCTTTGTTATGCAACCAATTTAACAAAAGAAAATAAATTTGATCAGCGAGCTATAAAATCTGTTTTGCTCGGGTATTTTGAGAATAAAAAGGCATATAAACTATATGATTTGGAAAATAAATTTTTTTTTTCTTCTAGGGATGTTAAGTTTTATGAAACAGTTTTTCCATTTAGAGTGCAAAACAGAACCTTTTCTGAAAATATATTCCAAGAACAAAATGTTTTCATTTCTCCAGACTCTAACCTAACTAGTTTTGGGGTCAATGATGAGAATAATAATTCTGTCCAAATAAATATGGACCCGCAATGTTCCCAATCTGATTTTATGGGAATAAACAGTGAATCTGAGACCCCACTTGAAAATGAATATCCAAGTTCAGATGCAGGAAATTCTTATCATGCACCGCAGAGACATGATCACAGCATTGGTGGTGGAGAAAATACTCTTGGCAGACCCAAGAGAGTGGTAAAATTCCCTTCTCATCTTAAAGATTTTGTATGTGATATTTCAAAGTGCTCAACTAAGTATCCATTGCATGAATATGTGAATTACTCATGTCTTAACTTGAATGATAGAATATACATTAATAATATTGATAATACATGCTCTGCTCTGCCTGATTCTGTGAACGATGCTGTGAAAAATAAATTTTGGAAATTGGCTATGGATAATGAAATGCATGCCTTAGAACAAAATAATACTTGGGAAATAGTGAATTTGCCTGAAAATAGGAAACCAATAGGGTGTAAGTGGATTTTTAAAATAAAATATAACTCGGATGGAACAATAGAAAGATATAAAGCGCGTTTAGTTGCCAAATGCTATAATCAAAAGGAAGGAATTGATTTTCAAGAAACATTTGCACCTGTATTTAAGATGGTCACTGTGCGTGTTCTGTTATCTGTTGCTGTTAATAAAGACTGGGATGTTTTTCAGCTGGATATAAATAATGCATTTTTACATGGTGATCTGTCTGAGGAAGTATATACGAATTTGCCTGAGGGATATTTTGACAAATCTGATTCACGAGTATGCAGGCTGAAAAAATCGTTATATGGCCTGAAACAGGCCCCACGAAAGTGGAACGAAAAATTAACTTCATTTTTAAAACAAAACAAATATGTTCAAAGTTTGCATGATTATTCTCTTTTTTCTAAAGTTGATGGTGATAAATGTGTTTATCTTCTTGTATATGTAGATGATATTATTGTTAGTGGAAATGATTTGTATGGAATTGATTGTATTAGAAAGAAATTAAATAATGTGTTTGGTATTAAAGATTTGGGAAAATTAAAATTTTTCTTAGGCATTGAAGTTATAAGAAATTTAGACTCTTTTATTCTGCATCAAAGAAAATATACATTGGAACTTCTTGAGGAATTTGGTATGTTGGGCTATAAGCCAAAGTTAACCCCTATGCAGCAGCATCTAAAATTTAGTGTTGATGCAACCTCTGATGATAAACCATATGAGAATGTGAACAGATTTCAAAGATTACTTGGTAGATTAATATATTTGTGCAACACTAGAGTTGATATTTCGTTTGCTGTTCAATCACTTAGTCAGTTTATGCATTCTCCAAAGATGTCTCATTTTACTGCTGCATGTCGTATTTTAAGATATTTGAAACAAAATCCTGGTTATGGAATTTCAATTTCAAAGACTGAAGACTTTAAAATTAATGCGTATTGTGACTCTGATTAGGCTGCCTGCCCAATTACTAGAAAATTTGTTACAGGTTTTTGTATATTCCTAGGAAATTCTTTGTTATCTTGGAAGAATAAAAAACAAAAGACAGTTTCTAAGTCTTCTGCGGAAGCTGAATATAGAGCAATGGCTCAAACTAGTTGTGAAATTGTTTGGGTTCTTGGATTGTTTAAGGATTTTCAGATAAATAATATTACTCCCACTAATCTGTTTTGTGATAACAAAGCTGCCTTGCAAATAGCTGAAAATCCGGTTTTCCATGAAAGAACCAAACATATTGAAATAGATTGTCATCTTATTCGACAACATATTATGAATAAGATTATTTCGACGCAGTTTGTTTCTTCTAAGGATCAATTAGCTGATATACTAACAAAAGCCCTTGGCAAAGAGGCACATACCCTTTTTTGCAGGAAATTAGGACTGGTTGATGTTTTCCGCCCAAAGAAGTAACGGGGGGTGTTAAAAGGACTTGAAGATTCGATACATTCTTTGGGCTGATTAATATTTTGGGCTTGATCAGTTCAAATCTAAAGCCCATTGTCTGGAAGATACGAAAGGGACTAAACTGAAAAGCGGGAAAAAGTTTGAGGACTCGATTGGAATACAAAGCTGCTGATCAACGGTACTTAAAACAGCGAAGAAGATCAAACGGCTAGAAATAGATAAGGGTTTCTTTTGACAACTCATGCCCAATTATTCATCATCATCACTCACGCAGTCTCAAGTTTTTAGCTCTACAGTTCATTGTGTTCTTCCTCTATAATTTAGGTTTTTTATGTGCAATCGACCATTGAAATCTGCTGGTTTGTTGCTGATAAGCAAAGATCTGTACAGTCCTTGTGTATTCATCTGTATCATTCATTATATGTTGGTTCTTTGAGTTCTTGAGGTTTATGCTTATAATTTGTTGTGTTTGTGAACATTTTGCACTGTAAACGTAAGATCTGCTTTGTTTTTAAGTTTTCTAACAGTAAGTCGCTATTATTTCACTTCAACTATATGTAATTATTCATCTTTTAAAGCCAAAGATGATGGGAGATTGCATAATTATGGGGAACATAGGGAGTATTTATTTACGGGATAAAATATAAAACGGTCTCCAATATTTACCCTATGGGTCAATTTAGTCCTCGATGTTTCGCCTGAACCGATTTAGTCCCAAATGCTGTCGATTTTGGACCAATTTGGTCCTTCTGTCACGATAAACATCAATTTTAATGAAAATCTCACACGTGGCCAATACTAAATCATGTATGGATAGAATTTTGGAATATTTGCAGGATTTGAGGGTTCATACTGTTTTCTTCTACTGTTAATGAAGCTCGATGAAGCATATGATCTAGAGCTCATATTCGGATTTTAGAGGAGAATTTTTAGTTTCGTGTGCTCTAATTTCAATAACTCATTTCAATTTTATCGATTCAGACATGATTTATTGTGAGGTACGTGTGAGATTCCGTTAAAATTGACGTTTATCGTGACGAAAGGATCAGATTGGTTCAAAATCAACAACATTTGGGGCTAAATTAGTTCAGACGAAACATTGGGGCCTAAATTGGTCCATAGGATAAACATTGCGGACCATTTTGAGTTTTATCAATTTATTTACATTTATAATCTTCAATTCAATTGCATAATGTTTGAACCGTTGGGTATTTTTAATAATAATGCAATGTTATGTTGGGTAACTTTATTTTCGGCCTTTACAACGTTTAATGGGCTGAACTAATGAAGCCCTTGTATCGTCACGCACGAGTCACGTGCGTTGAGACCCCATTAGCAAAATTCGTGCTTTCTGACCGTTGGATCATTCGCCATGGCACTAAACTTTCAACGGCCAAGATCAATACCTCGCGCACTCCTTTTATTTTTCTTCGTAATATTTGCCAAGAAAAATATAAAATCATTAATATTTGATAAAATAAGTGAAATTTGCGGGAGAATTATGGCGGTTTGCGAAGAGGAGAAGAGATTTGAGGAGGAAACCGTCGCTGCTGAGGATGCAGAAGCTGACGATGGAGGGGATGTAGAAAACAACGAGGAAGCGGTAGGTGATGATGATGATGATGAGGAAGTATTGTGTAAGGTCTCCGACGCTGACGAACAGGATGAAGAAGACGAGGATGGAGAGAACGAAGGCGGCGAAGGAGACGACGACGACGACGATGACAGTAGCGAAGATGAAGAGGTAATGGTTTTCGTTTTTTCTTTTTATAATTGTTCTTTTTGCTTCCATCACAGTCTGTACTGTAACGAATTTGCTGGGTTGAGGTGCTTTCTACTGAGATCTGCAGCTTCAATTCACTGTTTCCCCCCGCTCTAAAACTCTTTCAATAGCTAGCATTCGCTGCAATTGTGCACATTCGTGCTTTCACATATTTTGATGAAATCTAAAGTCAAGGCCTAAGTCAGTGTTTTGACTTTAACTTAGCTCATGAGAAATCCTGAAAATGCTACATTCAGTGTTTCTACTATAAAGAGAGATTGAATATTTCAGTCCATTTTCTTATCTTCTGCTCCTACTCTGTCCAGTTTGCCCTTAGGCTCCCCTTTGTATCATTTTCTTTTGCCTATTGAGAGTGAGACTGACCTTTCAAACTACTAGTACTTCCCTTCGTTAGCAGTATATTATATGGTACCTTTGCATAGTGGGCCTCCTAGTTTTACAGTAACTAAATGTGTGTGTGTGTGTATTTATTGTGTATGTATGTATAAAGAGTTTGGGCTAGCATTGGTAGAAGAGGGTGCTAGCAAGATGGTGCAGTTGTTTTTAACCCCGAAATTTCGATCAAGCATACAACAATTGTGTGATCCTCAGTCCCCCTACTCAAAGTATATCTTGATAAGAAATCTCAGATTTTGCTTCTGTGATTTCCACTATCTACGTAGGAGGAGGACCTGGGAATCGAATACCTTGTGCAACCAGTGGGTCCCGCTGAGGACGAGGAAGAAGATGCTAGCGATTTCGAGCCAGAGGAGAATGGGGATGAGGAAGATGATGATGATAATGATGATGATGAAGATGCAACTGGGAAAGTCGAAGCACCTTCTAAGAGGAAGTGGTCAGGCAAAAACGACGAGACAGAGGATGACAACGATGACGATGGTGGAGAAGATGGTCAGAGATCATCCGATAGCACTCTGGCTAAGCCTAGCCTAGTGCCTTTAGCTAAAAGGAGGGTTGGTTGTTTCCTTACATATTAATGGAGTGTTTAATGTTTACACAAAGATAAAGTTGAGCTGCGTGGAAACTAAACACAGTAATGCTACTGAATTTAAAACAAGGTACCATGTTGTCATCATCAAAGGAGATAGTAATAATAATGCTCTTTCGACGATAGAAATATCATGCTCGAAAGGGTTAGGCGAACTACCGAGAGCACAGACGCTTCTTCTATTGGAAGACGATTTCATGCATTAAATGTGAATAGCTGAAAAGATCCCCTCGTATAGAAGCGAGAAAGATGGTAATCAGCTTGACCGTTCATTAATATCGGTAAAAATCGACTCCGAAAAGCACATTCAACGATTCCAATCCAGCTTGTCCTAACGCATTAATCACCTAAAACGAATTTTAGCAGCGAGAAGGAATAAAAACTACGTCTTTCAGCATTCACCATACTGCAACAAATCAAAGAGAAGACGACGATGCAATAAAGGCAGTCAGCTGAGGGTTTCAACATACAGGGAGCTTGTAATGACCAACAAGCTAAAACAGTGATACCTTCTTGAGAATGGGAACCTAAGGAATATATGCGACGTTGCGCGAAAGATGTTTGCCATGAACTGATACAATATCAGCAGCCGAATATGGTAAACCCATCAAAACAGAAAACATACATTACATCTCCCGCAGTATCAACGTTCAAAAATAAAACCAAAAGGCTGAGCAAGCATATATCAATTCCAGTACCCTCGTGACCATAAACAGCGAAGGTCTATTAGAGATATAATGGTACTTAAACCGTTGCAGAAGACTCAGTATAATCAATGCAGAGATGTAAGAGACTAATGGATATATGTCTCGTGGCTTGGGTTAATTTGACAACAATTCACAGTAAGCTGAACCGAAGATTGCGCATCTTCGTTTACTAAATGGAGAAGCAAAGTAACGCAAAAAAAAAATGTTTGAACGAAACGAAACTCTATTTATTTGGTAATATCATAATTCACAGCCAAGAGCGAACGTAATCCCGATACCTCATATGCGTCAAGAAAATGAAAGGCAGCCTTATGATAACATAGAAAGTCTTTTGAACAAATAGCCAGCGCATGTTTATCTCCACAAAACGATTACGGATAACAAAATGATCACATTTTTTAAACCTGATGAGGGTCTTTGGCCAATCCCGAGAAAGGTTTGTGCCTCCACACGATCTTCCTGTCGCTCGGCAGCAACATTATTACCACCTATGGAAAATGCAAGCAGCCAAATGCCCAGGCACATCCTCCACAACACGAAGCAACCGTATTAGCCGCTCTTCGAACCCATTGTCCCCTTACGCTTTCCAGTCGAAACCTCCGCCTCACACTTCATCAGGTTCACCACCCCCACTGCTTCGAACAATAGATACTGCTAAATGGTGAATTAAGCAGTTAAAACTTCCAGTAATAACAATAACAGAGACTGATTGATTTATCAAAAAAAAAAAGAAGAAGAAGAAGAAGAAGAAGACTTTTTCTTACAAATGCAATTGGGATGCACTAATGAGGATTTACGGGGCTTGTCTGAAGTCGGAATGGGGGCAAAGCGGCTAACCCAATACACCTAGCAAAAGCCTAAGGTCGTTGATTTTAGCAAGAATCGAATGAGGATCATTACCATACTACGATGACGACGACGACGAGCTGCAGCTATGGTGATTCTTCGATGATCTCTGAACCTATTGCGCTCGTCGTCTTCCATTTCAAAATCAGGTCTTTCCATTGATGGGCCAATGTTGGTGGATAAGGCTATTCAGTATTCTGGGGATAGAGAATGGCCCCGCCACGTCTACAGTGTACAATATGATGACTATTAATTAATAAATAAAATATTAATAAAATAATGATAACCGGCTATCGTACGTTCCACTTAGAAGAATTAACTTGAAAAACCTAACCGGCAACTCCCTGTGGAAACAGGCTACATGCCGTGTGCCCTTGCCCTAATTCATTCCTCACTACTATATAAGGGCCAAAGGCCCACACAGATCTGTAGCTCAAGAGCACTCTCATCTTTCTTACAGCAAAGAAAATCAACAACATTCAGACCCAATTCCGAGCCATTTATCGACGACCGCATTCGGCACCGTCCGGCGGCCCCGATAAGGTTGGTTGTTTTATTCTGGTGACTGAATTTATTCTTAAAAACTCTGCTCGCCGGTTATAAGCTGTTGTTCGATTTGTCTTCTTGGCCTCTGGTGTATGGAATCTCATGTGCTTTCATTTGGATTTGTTAATTAGTCGAAATTCGCCCCCTTGCCAGTGCGAATTGTATATTGGGATTGTTCTTACTTGCCTTTTTGCCTCTGTATATGTTTTTGATATAAATCTTTTGCAGTCGAAATTTTTGTTGTCTATTTTTCTTTGTTGATTTGCTTTTTGTGGTGTTTTGGGTGCAGTTGACAGTCCTACAAGCTTTCACTGGCTTTCCTTTTATCAAGTTCTGCTTTTTTACCGTTTGGTGATGGGCGCCAAAAAACTCATTGCTATATGCCAATCCGGCGGGGAGTTCCTGACCAATAACGATGATGGAACAATGCTTTATAATGGCGGGGAAGCTTATGCATTGGACCTTGATCATGAGACGGAGCTTAAAGATTTCAAACGGGAACTTGCTGAAACTTTTCAATATAGCGTTGATGCGGTGTCAATCAAATATTTTTTGCCGGGGAATAGAAAAACGCTGATTACGATTTCAAAGGATAAAGACCTCAAGCGTATGTTTAACTTCTTCAGGGACACTGATCAAGTCGAGGTGTTTGTAATTGCTGAGGAAGCTGTTGCTGGGAATTTGTCCAACATGCCTGCCAGTAGGTACGGTCAAATACTGCCCATTCTCTAAGGATCTGGGTGGAACTAGTTATTTTGAACAAAGTGCAATATGTAGAATTCTTTGTTATCTTCTTGATTGCTTAATTATACAGGTCAAGCAGGACTACGGCGTCTGAAGTGCCGATTCATTCTGATATGCCCTTGGATATCATGGAACCTGACGATGCAGTTGTTTTAGACGAGCCAATTGAACTGATGCAGCTTGATGGAGGTTCAAATGACATTGAAGAGAAGCATGGAGGAGCTGCTACTCAGTGGGAGAACATCATTACGGGTGTTGACCAAAGATTCAATACTTTTGCTGAATTCCGTGAAGCTTTGCACAAGTACTCAATTGCTCATGGATTTACCTACAAATATAAGAAAAATGACAGCCATCGTGTGACTGCCAAGTGCAAAACAGAAGGATGTCCGTGGCGCATATATGCATCCAGGGTAGCCAGCACTCAATTAATATGCATTAAGAAGATGAATCCTGAGCATACTTGTGGAGGTAACACTGTGAAAGCTGGTTATCGGGCCACTCGGGGATGGATAGGTAATATCATAAGAGAAAAGTTGAAAGCTTCTCCTAATTATAAGCCTAAGGATATTGCTAGAGATATCAAGCGTGACTATGGCGTTCAGTTGAACTATACGCAAGCATGGCGTGCCAAGGAGATCGCGAGAGAGCAACTTCAGGGTTCATACAAAGAGGCATACTCTATGTTACCATTTTTCTGTGAGAAGATAATGGAAACTAATCCTGGTAGTCTTGCTACATTCAGCACAAAGGAGGATTCAAGCTTTCAAAGACTTTTTGTATCATTCCATGCCTCAATTGCTGGTTTTTCCCATTGCCGCAAGCTTCTATTCCTTGACAGCACCCTTCTCTATTCGAAATACCAAGGCACTTTATTAGCTGCAACTGCAGCAGATGGAAATGACGATTTTTTCCCAGTAGCTTTTGCTGTGGTAGACGAAGAAACTGCGGAGAACTGGTATTGGTTTCTGTCGCAACTGCAATCTGCACTTTCAACAGCAGAGCCCATTACTTTTGTTTCCGATTTCCAGAAAGGCATTAGAGAGTCGTTGCTTCATATATTTGGCAAGGAATGCTATCATGGATACTGTTTACGTTATCTTGCTGAGAACCTAAACAAAGATCTAAAAGGACAATTTTCTCATGATGCAAGGCGTCTTATGGTTCAAGATTTGTATGCAGCTGCATCCGCACCGACACTTGAAGTTTTCGAAAGGTGCATTGAGAACATTAAGGCCATCTCTATTGAGGCTTATAATTGGGTCATGGGCAATGATCCAGACCATTGGGCTAATGCTTTTTTTGGCGGGGCTAGATATAACCATATGGCATCTAATTTTGGCCATCAGTTCTATAGCTGGGTGTCTGAGGTGGATGAATTGCCCATAACTCAGATGATTGATGTCTTACGTGGAAAGATCATGGAATTGATTTACAGGCGGCAACTTGAATCCACTCAATGGGCTACAACATTGACCCCATTTTTTGAAGACAGGCTTCAACATGAGAGATTAAAATCAAGATCACTTCATATATCACAGTTGCATGGCAATACTTTTGAGGTTCGTGGTGAATCTATTGACATAGTTGACATTGATCGGTGGGACTGTAGCTGTAAAGGCTGGCATCTGAGTGGATTGCCCTGTTCACATGCGATTGCGGTCCTGGAATGGCTTGACAAGAACCTATATGAATATTGCTTAAACTTCTTCACGACTCACAGTTACCGCCTGACTTATGCCGAGTCTATCAACCCCATTCCCAACGTAGAGAAACCTGAGATAAATGAATTGCAGGGAGCAACCATCGTAACGCCGCCACCTGCTAAGCGCCCCCCAGGCCGGCCCAAGATAAAATCAGCTGAATCTGCTGATGTCATAAAGCGTCAGCTACAATGTAGCAAGTGCAAGGGCTTGGGTCACAATAAGAAAACATGCCAGTACGTCTTTTAATTTTTTTCGTTTATCTTTCTCTTAATTAAGGTTCATGAGTAAGCATTGTTGGGATCCTTAAGACCTTAACATGTTTATGCACATGCTGTTCAATCTGCTTTTATGTGGACCTCTTCTACATTGTTTCTCTTTTACTTGATATGTTAAAGAATTCATGCAAGGATACTGGAATGAATGATTGGTCATATTTCCATAAAAGAAGAACAATTTATGATATGATATTTGGTGGTGCTTGCGAGGTAGGTTTTTTCTATCGGGTTCTATGCGCATACCTAGCACCTTTTATATGCGATATTTGATTATGTGCATTTAGCGTGCTATAGCTGCCACGTATGCATTTACATGTTGATGAATGCTTGGTCTGGTCGAATGATGAGGAATATTCCATATTTTAAACAGAAAGAAACTTGTGAAAGTTGTCTTCGGGAATAAAAATTTTCTTGATTACCTTAGCGCTTGATCCTGCGTAACATATTGATCGTTCTGTTTTCTCTTTGCAACAGCAGGGTTAACGGTAATGCTGATGGCGGCAATGAACTGCTGAATGCTGTCTTAGAAGGGCAGCATTCTGAAGAGCCTGCAGGATCCGCCTAATACATCTATATTATCTCAGTTTATCTTTTGTTTACATAAAAACATAAACTTTACATTTGCCGGCGCAACCTTGGACCTTTGAATTTGAATGTTGGCTGGCCTGCTCTTTCCCCTCCCCCTTTTTTCCCCACTTTTTTGCAATTTCAGGTTTTTGAACTATGGACGCGATATGAATGCGTGTCTGTTGCCAAAAGTGTCATGCGCATTTTCTGTTTGTAGAGGTTTCGTGCGTTTATATAATTGGCATGTGATTTATTCCTTCTGCCTGGTCTTGTTGGTGCCCTAAATCTGAGAAACAAATCAATGCACCAATCAACAGAAAAAAGTTCAGTTATTGCACTCAACAAGAGAAGCGCCATTCTTGTTTTCAACTTCTCCCTCGTCGCCCTCAACTAATTTGATCCGATTTCTCTTAGCTTCAGCTCCTTTGATTGCTCAAATTGGAGACAACTTGGTGTTGATCATGGACTAAGTAAGAACCTCTGCGCCAGCCCAGCTTGGGCAATTCGTTGAGAAGTTTGCGTTCAGACGGGCAGTGGAGAGGCCCTGAGACATTCCATGTATCGACAACTGCCTCACTTGGACCAATTGTTAAGGCCAGCAGAGGTTTTAATTGGAATCACAAAACATGAGGGAAGGCAAACATATTTAGACTCCTCACAATCTCATATTGATGAGCTGAGCCAACATTTGCTATAAACTGATCCAAGCATGAGGCACAACCTCGTATAGCCATTCTTTTTGGTGTGTTTTGAATATCAAGCTAATGGCCTATTAACAGAGCTAAAACACTTACTTGCAAAGTAATCTTCAACTGCAAAATTGAATATCCGGACAAAACCATATCGAGATATTTTTTTAGATAGTTAAACAACATTTTGGTATATACGAAGTTGATATATAAAAACCACTCAACTCTATTACAGTTGTTTTTAAGACAACACTTCCTATTGCAGCCTTATAACATAGGAGATGACTGATTTTCCGACGTCACTCTCAATCTTATTAAACACAAACTTCGTCATCAAATGTTCGACATAATTGCATGAAGAACTAATCAATAATCGAGGGATATAATTCGACAGATACAAAAGATATTATCCAAATTACAAATCTGCTAATGCTCAAGATATACGTTCACAGCGTACCTGGCATTGATCTCGAGCAGCACCGCCCGGTTTCAAATCAGAGCCGTTCATTGACTCAGATGTCAATTATGATGGATTCAATACCAAGGTTGCTTTTTCTTTTTATCAAATACAATAATGGCTTCCGCTTGGGACAATTGGCATGCCAAGAACTCAATTCTAATAATTAATTGATACACAGAAGAACAAATCATGGAAGAGGCTCCTGAGAATCTCCCAGCCTGGACAGATGAAGGTAAGCATCTGTCCCTGCAATAAAAATCAGATTTTTAGCAAAACCCACATCCAAAATCTCACAATAAGGTTTACTATATACGTACCGTATCCCTCCATGGATATAATTTGCAGATCCCCCCCAAAGTACCTCGCGTACAAACGGCTAATTGGGAGGCCATAGCCATAACCAGCCATAGTTGTCGGTGTTCCAGGCTCTACGTCATCCGCCTGCAGATCCAGCGGGTTCTTTGCTGTGCTATACAGGTACGTGAAGATCCTCGGGAGCCCACTTCTTGGAATCCCACCTCCTTCGTCAGAAACCTAAACAGCAGATTTTTGTGACTGATAAGTAGCTGAAGATTTCAGTGTGAGATGCTTTGTTTGCTTCTTACCTTTATTGTGACGTCCTCTACACCATCAGCAACTATGATTCTGATCGGAGGTGCCACCTTATCCGAGTCCATAAAACGTTCTTGAACTGCGCGAAGTGAGTTCTTCACTAACTCAAATACCATCAGTTGCAAATGAGTTGGTACATATCTGCCATAGTTAATAATTATGTTACAGACAAAAGCTTGAAGAGTGCAAGTGGGAAGCATATAGTCACTTACGGAAATGTGAAATTAGGGTCTCCGTAGATGTTAAAGTCTGGCGCGCTTCCATAGTCACGCAAGCAAAGGTAACGGGCATCATCGGCAGCGCCTCGAGCAACCTCGACTGGCGACATTTTGGTATGTATATAGCCAACACAATCAGGAGGAGGATTTGGGTCATGCAAAGCTACATGCTGTCCTGAATTAACCAAAAGAAGAAAACATCAAGCTCGGCATTGGGACATCTATGAAGACATATCTCTAGAGAAGTGGTGAGAAGGCGAGGTCGAGATGAAGCACTAACCAATGAGCATACGAATCCCAATTCTAGACATATAAAAGCGATCGAGAAACTGATGGATTTCGTCGAGATCCTGATAATTGATTCTGGGATTAAGATCTTTCTTCAGCTGTTGGACCCCCAAGGCCATCATAGGGACAACGTTGTTGTGCCTGACTTTAATCATCTTGATCATTTTTGTGAAGTCCAACTCATCGCTGTTGTCCTTAATGTCCGGAAAGGACCTTAGATTGCGGAAAGAATCCAAATACCAATCTCTTACCTGCATTGAAAGTGAAATCAACTTGTGTTTCTTTAATCGATGCATCAAGATGGTAGTGATGCAGCAATGCCAACCGAAGACCATGTTTGCTTTTCAACCCAAACACTAGTTCTGATGAGCATATTAGGAAGAAAATCAATGCATAGACATGATCTATTTCGATGTTTGATTAAGCAATTTCTGCGGGCATACATAAAAAAATTCTAGTCCAGTTGCTTTGAGAATTGTAATAAGGACAACTTATATACCACAGACAGTTGGAGGGTTTACCTTCAAAATGGCCGGCTTATCAGAAAGACCATAGGGTAAGGACTCGAGTTCAATGGCACGCCTTGCAATTCGAATGGGAAGCTCCTTATGGAGAAATTGTGCTGAAATGAGAAGATTGCGCGGAGTGGGCCGTGACCCGAATTCCATCATGTAATGAAGGCTCACGCCCGTCTGTTTCATCCCACCCCATTTCTGCACTTCTTCTATCACGCTTTTCGACAAACCTTCCCAAGCTTTTCTCTTAGCCGCCATTGCTTGCAGTGAAAACTGCTTAATCTTAGTGTCTCTATTGTTCAACAGATTGCTGCATACACAAAAAAGGAGATCGTAGGTTAGGTTAGGAAAATTCCAAAGCAAGAATATGTGCGAATCCACAGCAAAAGCGAGCTCATTCCTCTCCAAAGCTACGAATCAAAGAAAGTAAAAAGCAAGTACGGCGCCACGATCCATTTGGTTCTATGGCATAAAAGCAGCTCGACCTCTCAAACACAACAAAAAAAAAGGCAGCATTTTTGGTAAGGAATTCCGAAGCAATAAAGCAATACGTCAGTTAGCAAAAATTATCAACCAAGAACAGTAAAAAAAAAATAAATTTGAAAAACGAAGATACCAGCTTAAATTAAGCTCAGCCCGTTAGATTGAATCTTCAAGCGCTTCAATCCCTTTTATGTTCAGCTTAACAAGAAATTTCCTACAACACTAAAAGCTACTAACCCATCAAGAAAGCGCTTCAAAAGCTGAATCTTTACGGAAACAAAGTGATGCCCAGCTGAGTGAGAGAGAGAGCGAGAGAGAGAGAGAGTAAAACTTTCTGGTTAGGTTATCGTCTTATGTATGTTATGGAAGGGAAGAGATAGATAGGGTGCGGATTTTGATGTTCCGACAGGATTAAACGACGATCACATAATTAAAGGACGATCAGCTCGAGAAAGCCAAGAAAGTGTATATACTAAAAGCAGCCTAAGCATTCGTTTAACATTCACTTTTCGGGTCGGATCAGGGTCGGGCCCGACCCGAATATCCATCCGTACATACTGCTACCTGTTTCATAGCGTGTTTGCCCGTTAGTTAATCGTAAGGAAAGTGCACCGGTATTTCCCGGTTGCCGGTCGACGGTAATTTTCTTACAAGTGGATTTCATCGAACAGTTCAGACAGAGCCCAGCTTGAACCTAGCCTCGCTGAGTTTTCGAATCGGAAGCTCCGTTTCCATGGATAAGTACGACAGGCACAGCGATGAGCTGCGCGATTACTATCCGACTACTAGTCGCCAGTCCTTTGACCAATCTCACGACCGTAACGGTCCTCATGGCTACCGAAACGGTGGTGGTGGTGCCGTTTTCGGCAGGGACGAACAGAGGGCTTATGATAACCCCCAGATTTATCCTCTGCCTCCTGATGGAGGCGCAGGGTTTGGATTTGGAGTCGCGAGTGGCGGAGGTGGAGGCTATGGTGGTGGTTTTCGTGGCGGTGATGGTGAAAGGTTTATTCCTGTGGGAAGGGATGGAAGAGGGTTTGGGACGACTGTAGGTGGTGATGGCGGAGGGTATCAGAGTATGGGTGAGGGCGGTGGTGGTGGAGGGTATCACCATGGTGGTAATGGTGGAGATGGAGGATTTAGGCCCGTTGGCAGTGATTTTTCCTCGTTATCTGTTGATGGATTGGATTTCCCGCCAATGGATGGTGGGGCCGGAGGTTTCCAACCAATGGGTGGTGGGTATGCTGGCCGAGGATCTGGATCGGAAAGTTTTGAAGTGAAACGAGTGTCTGGGCAAAAGAGAGAATACCCATTTTCTGGTGTAGAGAGGTCTCAAGGTATATGCTTTTTGTTTCATGTGTTTTTTTTTTGTGTGCTGTTAGTCATGTGTATCTGTCTGATGGGACCGGCGTAGGTTTTTGAGGAGCATGCTTTGTACTATTGCCCGACTTACCTTTATCCGCTAACTCTTTCAGAGAGGGGAACTGGTTTTGCCAAACTTTTTGTTGGATCAGTTCCGAGGACAGCCACGGAAGATGATGTAAGTTAGTTGTGTTGCTGAACAATCATTCACGTGCAAGATTACAGGCCCAATCGATCTAATTCTATTTGTTGGTTTTTCTGTTTTTTCGCTCTTTATATCCTCTAATAAAAATGTGAAGCGATTCTGTTGATTTATTGAAGAGATGTTTCTTGGGAAATGGTCTTATAAAAATTTTTCCGAGTCTATGCTTGGGAGTTTCTTAAGCTCCATTGAATATTAGTTCTTTTTGTTGCATGCTTTCACGAACACCATAGTTATTTATCCTATCCATACTGTAGCATCTTAGTAGTAGTAATCAATATTCATTTTTGATTAATGTTTTCATGGTCTTAGCCCGTTAATCATATGTTGTGTCTTGATTATTGTCTCTTAAATTAGATTCGGCCTTTGTTTGACAAACATGGGCGTGTTCTGGAAGTTGCTTTCATCAGAGATAAGAGGACTGGGCAACAACAAGGTATGTAGGTGCATCTTGTTTTGCATAATTGTTATTTTCAATGTAAAGTTTATTTTCAGGTCTTTTGAGGGGGCTGAGGGAGTCAACCTCAGTTGTTTGTTCAACTCCAACGTGATCTTTTCACCTCATTATAAATATCCACAAAGAAGACAAGACTGAGATCTTTAATTTTTCTTTTCAATTT
Organism: Lindernia subracemosa; assembly: GCA_028392965.1. Lineage (NCBI taxonomy): Eukaryota > Viridiplantae > Streptophyta > Magnoliopsida > Lamiales > Linderniaceae > Vandellia > Vandellia subracemosa. The sequence goes on along the minus strand of JAQPCC010000110.1, from coordinate 631,808 downwards.
TGTAACTTTTGCATGGCCTGTGCCTGCTTTTTCCTCCTCTTTACTTTCTTGTGGAAAAAAAAGTGAAAACTGTTGCTGTATGACTGTTACACGAGAAAAATAATGTTTATTGTCATCAATGGCACATGCTTGCTGCGTCATGATTTAGGGATCTTTATCTTATGGAATGCTTTTGAATGGCTTCATTTTGTGGATATGACTTTGAGCATTCTGTATAGTTAATCGCTGGTGATATTCTTGTCTGGGTTAAACTCTTCGCGATCCTTCAGTCAGGATCCGTAGTGTCGATTGAATAATGGTTGCTTTGCTTGCTGGTGTGTTTTCATCATCTAGCAGTCAAATTCGATGACTTATAATTCTCGTTCTCGTGGTGGTCACTTGTGATGACTGTGAAATGCTAGATATATCTAGCATTGCTCCTGTGGTGGTCTATCTGCTGGGTTTGACTTATTTTGATATTTTATATAGATGATGATAAGTTTGTTTAATTGGTGAAATAAACTGTTAGTTGGTGAATTGTTGTTTATTGTCTGTTTTTCTTAAGGCAGCTTGTTTCTGCTTAATTCCATTGTTTGCTTGTCATATTTTATATTGCATAGTTTTAATCATCTATTTGTTGTATAGCTGCGAAATTATATATTGCGATGGTCAACTCAACTATGACCAAGATGCTTGTTGGATTGATTGAAGTCGTGGAAGTATTGTGGATGGGTTATGTTTCAGGTTTTCATGTGTTATTGTTTTATCTGCAATGAATGCTTCACGGAGTAGCTAAGCACTAGTTTTTGGTGATCTGCCTGACAAGATTAGGCATTTGACATTTCTGCAAGCATTTACGACTAATGCAATAAATATGAACAAATATAGAGTGTGACTTGATGTGTTTGTTGTCTGGATATTCTGCGAGATGTAATGATGCAATGTTGATGGCTTTGCGGATGACATATGTTAATTCTTGGGCTGTTGTTGGCCTTTTTCTTGTGGTATTATGGCATTTAACCTTCTGATGAATTATATTAGATTGATTTGGAGAAAAAATGAGGCTTTTTATGTTTCAGTTTACTTTTGATCGTTGACTTTATATAGCTATGTAGTTTTATAATTATTGCATCTTATCGTCGTTGTGTTTAATTAACATGTAGAAATATCAATACGTCACTGGCACTGCATCAGAAAGGCAGTAAGGCTGCAGCCTCACAATGAGTTTTCTTTTTATTCAAAATTTTTTTAATTCTTTTGTTAATGTGTTGTAATCACAACATTTACCTCTGATGTTGGTGAGGTGATGGTGGAACATGTGGTTTCCTTTATTTCATTATTGTATGGATTCAACAATTTGTTGAATGTAAATATTAGCTGGTGTGAAAAGATTGTATGCTTTGAGTTTTGCTGCTGGAAAAACCTCTCCTATTTCTATATATCTATGTATGTCTTGTTTCTGTTTACATGCATCTTTATTCTCTTTTTCTTCCTTTCTGTTCACATTGTGATGATGTGCATGATAATGGCTGAATGATCTCTTTAATTCATATAGTATTGATCAAATATGTAAGATTGTCCCTATGATGTATTTTATGGAATGTGAAGAGCTGTGGTATTGGTTGGTTGATTCTCCATTTCATTTTTTTCAAGGACCGTTCTTGTTGTTGAGAAATTTTATTTTATTATTTTTTTTTTTTCCGTTCATTTTGTATGATCTTAGTGCTTGCTCATCCCTTTGACTTTTGAATTAATACAATGTGCTTCTTTATTGATTCCCAGAAAATAAGCAGTTTCTGCATGAATGGGTATCTGGGGCTTTTGCGCCCTTTATTCAAATCAAAGAATTGGATTGTATCCAAGATGCTTAATACAATAAGGATTGTGCCAATTGATCATTTGTTATGTCATACTCATTGTTTTGTTTTTTCAACCATTTTACTTTGTGGATGTAATGAATGTCGAGCTACCTTTATGGAAGATTAATTTTGTTTTTGATCGACCGAGATGGCTATGCCATCTGGGCAACTTTGTTATACTTTCTTGGATATTTAGTGACGTCTGTATAAACTGATTTTTTTGTGCTTTTGTCGGAAGTGTGTGTTGAATTATATTTGAATGCTTTATTGCTTTTCCTAACGTGGTGCGACTTCCACTATTGGATGTCGAGAGTTTTCTTCTTCTCATTTTTATGCCAATAAATATGTAGCTTACCTTCCACTAACTGGGAATGTTGTCCTGGTGTTTGTTGCAAAGCATCAGATGATATGGATTGCATGATTGTACCAGTATTCTTAGAAGATGTCATATAGCTTAACTAGGACAGCATTGACGTTATGAAGGCCTTAAGTTTTGCCATGGTGTTTATATGTTGTGAATTTTGTTATTTCTTATGCTATTGTATGCTGTATGGAACTGTGTGTTCACTGTGTCTTATGCCTTGTTCTTGAATTAATTTGTGTAAATCAAATATTTACTTTGAAGGTTGGCCTTCACTGAGTTTGATTAATTGCATGTATAAACACTTGATATAGCAAACAAGGTTTCACTCATTTATATCTTCAATGGTTATATATATGTTGTACCATGTTTTTCTCTTTCACCAGAGTTATGTATCTTTATAATATTCGGAACCACGTATGGCCATTTCAGGTTGCTGTTTTGTTAAATATGCTTCTCCTGAAGAGGCCGATGGAGCCATTAGAGCTCTACATAACCAATATGTTTTACCCGGGGTATATTTTTCGGTTTAGTTTTCCTCAACCTGACAACAGTGTGGCAGACCATGTCTTATTCATCTGCAAAATTTACAGGCAGTTGGTCCAATCCAAGTCAGATATGCCGATGGAGAGCGGGAACGTCTTGGTAGCTTGTTATCCCCTTTTATTTTTATTAGTTTACAAAACATGACTGGAAATTTTTCCTTATTTGCTGTCGTTCCTCAATCTGTTGTAGGTGCTACCGAATACAAGTTGTTCGTTGGATCTTTGAACAAGCAAGCAACTGAGAAGGAAATTGAAGAGGTATGCTCTGTTTGTCCGAGTTAGTCATATCTTCTTTTTGTAGAAGTTTGTAATTTTCGTCAAGTACACCTGGAAAATGCTTGCTTCCAAGCTCTCCTCACTGTTTTTAGTTGTGGTTGTTCTCTGTCACTTTAGATCATCGAACTTTTTAAAGGCTAGTTGGTACGATTTTCGTTTTCCAGATTTTTCTACCATTTGGTACGGTGGAAGACGTCTATATTATGCGTGATGAGAATAAACAGAGTCGAGGTAACTTCACTTATCTGTTGCATTGTTGTACCTTATAGAATAAGTTTTTAAAGTTTGCAAATGTCAAACTACATTTTTATTCTCCAACTGTGTGCTGCTACCAGTTCAATATTGAAGTTTTTGAAGTTTTTAAAGCTCATTAGTTTTATGAATGATGATTCTGTGTATTGCGTCCTACTTTTGTTATACTTTTGCAACTTATATTATTATCTGTCTGTAGGGTGTGGATTTGTCAAATACACTAGGAGAGAAGTGGCAGAGGCAGCGATAAATGCTATTAATGGAAGATATACAATGAGAGTAAGCTTTCATGCTCTTCATTGAATCTAATGTCATAATTGATTACTGATGTTTCCACATTCAGGGATGCGATATGCCATTAACTGTAAGATTTGCTGATCCTAAAAGACCTCGACCTGGAGAATATAGGTACCTTTTCAAATCTATCTACTTTTGTCCGTTTGTTTGAGTAGTTATGCAGTCTGTTTTTTTAGGATTATGCACCGAATGTAAATCTTATGCCGTGTCATTCATGTGGATTTATGGCATCATATCTGACTGCATATAGACTTGCTAAAACATGCTATTTTCTTCAACTCTCTTATGTGTTTATGATCTATAGTAATAACGTTTTTGTCTGCCAGAGGTGGTCCCTCTTCTGGTGAATCTGGCGTTGGCCCCGGTTTTACTGTTCCTGGGAATAGGTACCCTTATTTACATGTTTGCAATTTTCTTATAACTTTTTGATGCAATTAAACCACTATATTCTATTGTTGCCTCAGACGTTACATCCTGATGCTTTGTATTGTCCTATAGGCCGCCTGCACATGGTGGCCCGCCTCATGGTTACGCATCTACAACTTCTTGGCCTTTGGTGAGCCCTCAACACTTCGAACAACCTTCTTATGCTGGTGATCAAGGACGTGCTAATCAGTTTTCCACCATTTCTACCTCTGCCACAGCGGTAGGAGCTTTGCATCGTTTGACTTCTTTAATTGATCCTCGTCTATCTGGTTGTATTCTTCATCATTAATTGGACCAGTCTAAAAGATAGTGCTGACCAGTAGTTTTTACCCACAATCTATCACTAGTTTTCTGCGTTTTGTTGAATTTTTATCTGCATTGCATATTTTATAGGTTTGTTTTGGGTGTTGGTTTCCTTATAATGCTGTCTCAGGCTATATAACTACAGTCAACTTATGTAATGTAACTAATATTACTATTCTGTTTTTTGTTCAATCTTCAGGCTCCTGTTGATGGCTTTCCTGGAAGTGCTGATGGCACACATCTTGTTCCTACTGTTTCTTCTGCTCAAGGGTCAAAGTCGGTAAGTGGATTTTTGTTGACGGAACAAAGCTCTATTGATCGATACCAAACCAATTCTCTTCGTTTTAAATACTCATTTCGAAATTATTATCCAAAAAATTGACTCCGAAATGTTATCTCTTCAGAGGCCTCAGCAGCAGTTACAACCTCAACATGTCCAACGGTCAAACATTCCACCTGGTCAAATCTCAGCGTCTTACGCTGATGCTCAAATGCCATATGGTCATTCTCAATCATCACAAAGACAAGCATCTGTTGCCCATACTCAACTGTTGTCGAATCCTAGACAAGCATCTGTGATGGATAACCACCGGCAGCCACCTGCTCATCAGTCACCATCTCAATTGGCTCAAATGCTGTCTCAACAGAAGCAAACCCTGCAGGAAACGTACCAATCATCGCAGCAGGCGTTGAGTCAGCTGCAACAGCAGGTGATGCAGCTACAACCATCCAACCAAAATCCATCGGCCCAGCAGGGTGCATTAGCTGAAAGACAACAGGTATATTTTTCGTTGGATAGTGCTACTTTCCTTAGCTTCGTATTAGGTAGTGTCATCTTGGAAGTATTTAGAAAGATCATGTTTTTGACATGTCGGAAACAAATATGAGCGAAACACATATGTGTTTAACACTCGCCGGAAATACGAATGGATGAGGGTAAGGGTTTTGAGGTATCTATACATTGTGGATTGACTTGTAACTAGTGAAATGATTAAACTACTATGCTTAGAAACTGAAAAAGGTTTGTACGCCCAATCAATTCAGGCCTGTCATATGACTATCTTGCTCGACTATGTTAGTATGTTTGTACTTATGGACACAATTCTACCATCTACTAGCGAAATATCTACCCTATTAAAATAGCAATTTAACGAGAAAGTATGCTTAATGGAAGGTTTTGTCCTTTCTTTTCTTCCGAACAACTGTAAATTTGCCTGTTTTAGCTGATACTCATTGTCTCCTGTATAATGCTACATCGTTCATTTTCAAGTTACTTTTTCTTTCTTCTCCTACAGTCTCCATGGGCTGGAATCGGATCACAACCTGCTCCAACTGCTGCTAAAACAACTGCCTTGCCTGCTGTTGCAACTCTTACTCCTTCCGTAACTGCTACAAGTTGTAATTGGACAGATCATGTGTCCCCTGATGGATACAAGTACTACTACAACAGTGTAACTGGTGAAAGCAAGGTGAATAATATTTCTGCTGATTTGTAGTAAATTAGACTGCTTAACAATGTTATTATCATTTTTCTTTTGTCTGTAGTGGGAAAAACCTGAGGAGTTAGTAGCATATGAGCGGCAGCAGCAGCAGCAGCAAAAGCCATCTAGTCAACATCCTCCAGCGCAGTCTTATCCTTCAGGACCCTCAATGAACCATGCTGCCCCTAATGTGCAATCACAATTTCAAGGCCAATATCAGGGAGTAGTGCCCAATCGGATAGGCTCTTTGCAGCAAACATCTCAGTCTTCTTCGGTCAGTATTTCTAACTGTATGCAAACTTGCATTTTTAAGTATTTTGCATAAGTCCTCACCATGTTGAGTGTTTGCAGTATCAGCTTCCTGGAGTAACTGCTAATCAAAGTCAAAAGGTGTGCATTTTAAGATGGATTGATAGTGGAAATCTAATTTGCTAAGTGCATTGTTGGTAAATATTTGAACCGATAACATCAAACATGCTAAAAAAATTTATGATATTAAGATGCATATGGACTCATTACACTATTGTTGGGTAAGTATTGTTAATACTTGCATTGTTTCACTTCCACGGCTTAAAAACATTGATTCATTCATTACCATTCGTCTCATCTATCGTCTTTCTTTATGTGGAAGTGGATACACTAACATTTGCATGATTGTCCTCCATGTTCTAAATAATTTTATTAATTCACTACATTCATATCTTGTCATTGATGTGGATTCACTGACATTTGCACTTGATTTCTTAGCGTGCGATCAATGATACATGTTCAACATGCTCCTAGCATTCATACTGGTTATATAACTTCTGATTTTGTATTTCACAGGAACTTGGCTATTCACAGATCCCTGCTGGGCGTGGCCCTGTATCCGATCCTTCGTCTTATCAGCAGGTTGGTTTTTTAATAATGTAATGTCCAATCCATAATCCTTTACCCCTTTCCATTTCCGTCCAATATTTTTCTTGCATTTTCCTGTTATAGGGTGTCCAAGCCTCTCAGTGGAAAAAATGATTATCCAGGTTCTGACCTATTGTTTCTGTTTTCTCCATGCACTTCAATAGTTTGTGTCAGTCGCAGAATATACATGATGCATCTTTTTCTAATTTTCTGTCCTCTTGCTACTCTCACCAATTGAAGTGGATAGCATTTTCATTTTCTCGTTATGCCTGGCCTTCGTGTCGGTGGTCTGGTTTCATATTTTTCCGCAGAAAGAAACCGTCGTCTGGAAGTACTAAATGTGCGATGCTTCGTCTTACAGGAACCCTACATCTTGTCGTTTGGTGCAAGTTTGTCACAAGAGGAAAAATGATCCCAGTGGGACCTTTTCCTCGCCCGTGATAAATGCACTAAGCATATATATATATATATATATATGTATTATATCAAGAGTGTCGTATCTATTTAAAAATTTTGCTAAAAGTGGTGTTGTAGCAATATCTATCTGTCCTAGTCCAGCTATAGCTATAGTTATGACATTATTATTGATCAACCATTTCCCGTTTGCCGTTTGATAAATTTTTACTTCTTCGATGAACAACGTCCATTGTTTCGTGTGGTAAGCAATAGACATGACAGTACATTTCTTGTCAAAAGCTGAGGTTTTACCCGTAGTAGAAGTTACTATCCTTGTTTCTGCTGTCAAGATATTACTTCAGCTCATAACGTTGATGTTTCTTACAATCGAGCTTTTAGCAGTAGGCTTCTGTTGGCTTTGTCTTGAGATGGGAATGGGATGGGTCTCATCTCAGCTCTTAAGCTAATACTTGCGAGGTCGGTCGGTCGGTCGGTAGGTCGATGGGCCGGTCGATCTCTAGGTTAGTTGTGGACTCCATGTTTCTCATCATATGATATCTTTTTAAGATACAGGCTTGAAGGTTCGGGGCTGCTCCATTCTAAAATCACTTGGCATTGGGCGTAATAGCCTCATGAGTCGATTGCTTTGACGGGGAGACTATTATTTTTTACGTCTGTCTTTGTTTATGTATGTGAGCATTAAACAAACTCTTCAGTTTAGTTTAAGGATTTTCAACGTGGAAAAAAAAAAAGAAATGCATAATTGTACGACAGTCGATGCGTAATGTATCATTATTCGATGAGCTAAATTAGTTTTTCTTCGTCTTTTTCACGCACAAATGCCAGCTGTCCGTCGCCGCCTCAAATAGGTTAAATTATTTTCCTATGACGGGCCTATAGTGATAATGGGCCGGCCCATTTGATCAACTAAAACCCTAATCACACAATCAATTTAAGTAGAGCTGTTAAACGGGCCGGCGGAGCGGGCTAGCCCGCAGCCCGCCATTTGGCGGGGCGGGAGCGGGCCTGGCGGGCCGGCCCGCTAATATTAAATAAAAAATAATTATTATTAATTTAAATTATTAACTTACTTAAAAAAATAAAATCCAAGCCCAATACCATAATTTACTATAACTTTATTAGTCCATTAAAAAAATAAAGCCCAAATCCAACTAATTAATATTTATTTAATATAATATAATTTTAAAAATTTAATATATATATTTTAAATAATAGGCGGGCCGGCCCGCGGGTTAGCCCGCCCCGCCCGCCAAAGCCCGCGGCCCGCGCGGGTTGGCCCGCTCATTGGCGGGCCTGGAAAATACAGGCCCAACCCGCCCCTTTGGTGGGGCGAGGCGGGCTGGCCCGCGGGCTGCGGGCTAATTTGCCAGCTCTAAATTTAAGTTCACCCATAAAAGCTTACATTTCTTTACACACAGCATCGATCCTTTGCAGACTTGCAGTTGATCGATTGATCTGTACCAAGATATTAAATATAAGACGTAAGTTAACATTAACCGATGGTTAAAAATAAGTTGAGTAAAAATAGATAAAAATGAATTGAGGTTAAAAATATAATTATCAGTAATATTTTACTTGATTGAAACAATAATAATAAATTTTAGATAGTTTTAGGATGAAATTAAAAATAATAATAATTAAAATTTAATAAGTTAACTATTTAAAAAGTTAACTATTTTTGTAGTTACAATTTAAAAACTTCACTATTTTTGTCATTCCCTCTCCTTCTTCACATGATTTGTTTTCTGAAAGTTCGAGTTGATTAATTCCTTACCTCTATTTTTCGTTCTTGTGAAGAAGAAGGAGGATGTGTTTGCGATGATGGCATGGAATCTTTGAGACCTGATTGTCTAATTTGATGACAATTATAAGCATTTTCACCTGAGGAAACCCATATCGAAAATCTTCAACTTTGTTTCATTACTCCCTATTTTTTTGTTTTTTGCCTCCAATCGATCTATTTCAAGGATGAAATGATGATTGCACTGGGCTCTGAGCAGTTAGTTCAATCAAACTTGCATGCCTGAGTGGAAAATGCAGCCTAGAAAGCTATATCTGATCATCATCTTACGTTTTTCATAATGCTGTTTATTGCTGCTACATTTTGGAGTTAGGTGAGAGTTGAGACGTAAAACAACGAATGTGATGTGATTACGTTGCAGCAGCAGCGCCAGCGCGCTCGGCTTGGAACTGAAGTGCGTATTGTCTCTGAAGCTCTTTCAGCTTCTCCACTAGTTCTTGGAAAGAAGGACGCTCTTGTGGTTCACTGTAATGACGATCATAAGATCAAATGTAAGCTTTGGGCATCAACTTGTACGAGGTATTATAGTAGATAAGAAACCCACCTTTGCCAGCAGCTCTGTGTAATGGAGACCCACTGTGGGTCAGCATCCTCAGGTATCTCCAGCCGTTTGTTCATGAAGCCCACAGCTCCAATCACCTGCCATGGTATGGGGAAGGGAAGGGAAGGGAAGGGAAGGGCAGATCAGACCCTTTCTTGCATTGTAATAATTGGTTGATCAAGAAATCTTAATGGAAGATACCTTACCTGCACTGAGTTGAGGCTAGCCCAGGGAATCTTCTGAGTTACAAGCTCCCACATTATCACTCCGAAGCTATACACATCAGCCCTGATCATCTCAAGCAAGAAAAGGTAGGCATTTATTTCATCATCATACATGAATATGGTTTTTATTACAGTAAACATCTGGGCAGAAAAACCTACTTCTCGTCTGAAGGTTCGTTGCGAAGAACTTCTGGAGCCATCCACTGGGGCTGAATCACCACAACAGCAGTGTAGGAATTACAAGACTTGGGCATATGTTGTGAGGGGAAAAGGGAAAGCCACTGTGCATACCGTTCCTAAGCCGTTTTTGGTTGTCAGATACGTTTCGTGCTTGAGGCGCGAGAGGCCAAAATCGCCAACCTGTCGTCAAGGCAAGCGGAGTATCAGTTTCTTCGGCTCGACATACAGTGCAAGAGGATAAGTACTAGATTGAAAGAAGTGTCGACCTTCACGGTCCAGTTCTTGTCGACAAGAAGGTTTGAGGACTTCAAGTCGCGGTGAATGATAGGCGGATTACAGTGATGAAGGTAGTTCATGCCGCGGGCCTGCGTAATAAAGAAAATACTAATATGAAATAGAAAGCCATATTACAAGCAATATCAGTTTACTTTCATGGCACTTACTATATCCAATGCTATGTGAATGCGCCTTCTTCTGTCTAACTTGGACGTATTCCTCTGTAATAGCCGGAAGAGACTTCCGCTGATATGGAAAAGGCAAATAGATATTATTGTTTAACTGCCAATGTAAGAACACTCCGTCAATCACAAAAGCACGATGGCTGCTTAGGTTCGGGAAAGTTCACGCCCGACTGAAATAAAAAGACGAATGATCATACCGGGGAAGAAACTCCGTCACAATGCAGAGTCTTTGAGGCGAAGTAACTGCGCCCATGAAGAGAAGGATATTTGGATGGCGCAGCCCTTTCATAAGGGACACCTTTAAGACGAAGAGAGACTGCTGTTTTTCGCCTTCTTTGTAAGAAAGGGTAAAGAAAAGAATGGCCATTAACCAACCTCCTGTCTGAAGGATGATATGACATCATCAGAATAATCTTGTATTGTGAATACCTTGACAGCAACATCCTGGAAAGAAAGAAAAGAAAAGAAATCATCCTATTACAGAATAGGTTTCCTAAATTTGTTGCTAAAGGGGCGATTTTCCTAAAGAAGAGCCCGAGGACATACCGATCCATACCACATAGCATGATACACAGTTCCGCACGAACCTACATGAATACACAATAATGCCGACTAGGGTAAGGTGTAAGATTAGAAACGCCTTTTGCGGAACAAAAGCACTAACCTTGCCCAATTTGTTCGCCGATGGTCAAGTCCTCCCATAGGATTTCATAGTCCAAGCAGTCTGCGTCCACATCGACTTTATTGAAAGCACTACTGCTGGTAGTACTTCCACAGCTGCTAGCACTGCTCGCGCTGTTAACGTTTACCGTGTGAGGCCAAGACCCCAAAGGCTCATTACTAGCCGTTCTATTTTCTTGAGGTTTTGATGGAGCACTTTTCGGTTCGTGGGATTCGTTTTCTTGATCATTTGCCAGCCAAGGCCATACGAAATGCAAAGACTTTGACTCCATCGTGCCTTCATGTTCGTTTCCTTTCCAAGGCCATGATAGGCCCGTCTTACTTATCCATGCCCCGGCTTTTGATGTAAGAATCCTCGAAATCTGAGGCTTCCCTTCATTCTCATCGCCAGAATCTTGCATCGACTTGCCTGATGAATGTTCACCAAATGGAGAACCATGTGCATCTCCACGGGGCGTAGTAGCTCCACTCGAGGCTGCGTCTTCTCCTCTATTATCAGACGTTACTGCGTCTGAGAAACCGTCGCTCCCATCTTCACGATCTGGGCTGTTGTTCTCCGAAGCCCTCATTTTCAACTTCACCTTATTGCTCATCATAGAAGCCTATTTATATTATGCCACTTCGGAGAATGTAACTATACTCATATCCACGAGCGTGCGTGCGTTATAAGCAGTAGAAATACTATATAACACTCACCAAGTTGGATAGTTTGGCGGCGATTGCAACTTGTAAAGGCTGCTGTGCATCGAGCCTATGTTTGGCTGCGGCGGCCCGCTGCCTGCTGCTGAAGCATGGAGGCGTAGCCTCCGAGGGCTTTGCCCCCGACATTGCTTCTTGAAAGGGTTTGGAATCGCTTGAGACGCATATGATCCCTATCAAAGTGCCGTCGTCGTCGTAGAATGGGGTATTCGTTGCGACGGCTAAGAACTTTTCGCCGCCCTTATTCTTGACGGTGATCTGCCCGGTCCAATTCTCGCCCGTTAACACACGGTGCACGATGTTGCCAGCGACGGTAATGTCCCGCGTATAGATCAGTAGTTCGATGGCATCTTCCCCGAGGGCCTCCGCCGATGAATAACCGTAGAGTTTCTCAGCACTCCTATTCCTTCATAACATAAAGACCTTCTTACATCAAGAACAACATTCGGCAAGAAAGAGAAGGTGCAGACTTAACTTAAGTCGATTGACTGACCAGTATATTATCCTACAGTTGAGATCGAATATATGTACGGCCTGCCCCATTGACTGCAATATGTTCAAATACTGCCTGTCCGTAAACTTAACCAATGAGGGTCCCACACCACCGCCGCCTCCGCCGCCGCGTCCCTCTCTTTGCAACGGAGAAGTATGCCTGAGGGAGGAGGAGGCTGCACCCTTTCTCCAGGCAGTCAGCAAACCGCCGTCTCCGACATGGGGCGGCGGTCTCCTCCGCGGCGAAATGGATTGCGACCTCTGCTTGTGTCGGCGATCGGCGGTGGCTGAGGGGTTGATGAGCTTAGACATCTCTTGCTTCAAGTGGGCATGGCCTAGTTCCAGTTCTTGAATCTTCTTTATAAGCTCCTCGGCGCGTGGAGGAGAATCCACCGCGTGCGGTGGTCCACCCGCCCTCTTCTCCATCGGAGATGATATTTTTACAGCTTGGTGCCTCCTAGAAATCAAATTCTGACATAAAGTAAATTTCCGTGAGTTCTAAGAAAGAACACTTTAGCCCTCTTCAACCCTCTTCATCCTTGATCGACATAATCACAGCTGGCTCTTCTAAGCTTCTTATGGCTAATGGGAGGCCCTTGATTTTAGTTGTAAAGCTTAATACAATGTACTTTGACCAATTAAACCTCAAGACCAACCTCGTTATGTTACGTGTAAGAAACGTCATGTAGTAGAGTATCCAATCGATAAAAAGCATGGCCTGAGCTGTGACTTGACAAAAAGCTTTGGGAATTTGAGGCATCAAACTAATTGTTTCCTACCTTGGAAAAAGAAAGTATGCTCATGACTCATGAGTATTTATTTCGAGTAAACGCCGTTTTCCGTAGTAATAACGATGTTAAAGGTGAGCTTTTTAATTCAATAATTGAGGGGATGAAGTCATGAAAGTCACGGGTAGTATATTTCTAACCTATTACCTACCTGAACTACCTTCGTCGTGGTCAACTATACAAGGAGATGATGTATATCTTGTAGTTGGATTTTTTTTTATTACATATTGAGATCTTACAACAAGGTACGCCAGAGAGTGAGATTTAACTAGGAACTAAAACAAAAACAGATGAACAAATGGAAGATGGAAGGAAGAGCGAACATCTGGCAAATTAGCAGCAGTAGCATAAGCTGTATTCTATTATCACGCAAAATCAGCAGACAGAGAAATGGCATAGCTGCTCTGACTTTAGCTTCCCACATCGAGTAATAAAATTAGCAGAGCGTTGCATTCTTATTCTTCCTTTGTTGGGCTTCAGTTGTTAAGTGGGCCAGGCCCATTTGACATTTTTAGGGAAAGGCCCGTCGCCTGGGCTTTCTAGCGTCCTCGCCTTAAGTTGATATTTATTTATATTGATAATTATTTGCCATTTCTTGTTTTTTTTTTCTTTTTCTGTTTTGAGGTATTCTTTCGTAATGACACTGTAGTTCTCATACTACGACTAAATTCAATAAGAAGCATCTAAACCTTGTGTAGCCTATGGGACGAACCTTCTAGCGGGACTAAATTTTCCTGACACATGTGTCACGTTCTTAGTCCGCACACACTAAAGGAATCCAAGTGAATTCAAATTTCAAACTAATGACTTTGATATGAATATATCATCCGACCATTTGACTAATGCATGACCCCATTACTAACTCAGCCTTGATATATATTTTTTAATTTTTGTAAGAAATACTTGCTCGATCTAAAAAGAAAAGGAAAATTATAATAGCGTGCAGATGCACAGTAATGATCTCATCTACTTGCTCCGTTGACTTCATCGCTTGGACCTTTGTAATAATGCCAATAATCAAAGCAGAGATGAGAACTATCCATCACCTAAGCATTATTATATTTATCTCCATTATTCTGACGGCCATCAATAATAATATAAAACGCTGCAAATCATATATAAAAAAAAAACATGCAAGTGTTAAATAAATCAGCACCAAGCCTTCTCTCAACTTACCTCACTATGTCGATCACAACCTTAATCCCTCGCCATCTTCCCATATTGTCCTTCATGATACTTTTCTCCGCCGCCATCGGCGGCAGTCCCGCAAAACTGCCCCCGCCTCCTTGCACCTCCTTCGACTGCGGCGACGGCCTCGTCGTCAGCTATCCATTCTGGCAAGAAAACCGACGGGGGAATACACCGTTATGCGGATACCCTGACTTGGCCGTCAAATGCATCAACGGCCAGCCAACGTTCGGAATCTCCAATAATCACTACGTCCTAAAAAACTACAGCACCTCCCGAAAAACAGCTACACTAATCTCCGACGAAGTGACCGGCTCGACTTGTCCAATTCTAACACGAGGCTTCACGTTAGAGCCAGGCCCTATGAAGATGAACTACACGGAAGGCGACAAGATTGTACACTTTTATTACAACTGCACCGTATACCCGCCCTCGGCGTCTAGCATAAAGTGCTTGCAGCGTGGGGCTAAGCATTCCTATGCTTTCGTGCGTGGTTCCGAGCCCGATCGGTTCAGCCCGGATCAGTACTGCGAGAACGTAACAGCTTTTCCCGTGGCTGAGGAGGCTGTTGGCAGGCTCGTTGGTAATGGCTCGATGGATGGTTTGAGGGAAGGGTTCGACTTGGCTTGGAAAACGAACGACGGCTTATGCCCGTCGTGTGAGGCCAGTGGAGGATATTGCGGATACAGTTCGTCTGCCAGTGATGTCGGGCTGAGATTCTTGTGCATATGTGGCGACGGAAATCATTCCCTAAAATGTCCCGGCGCAAGCGATGACGTTTCTACAAAGCCTAAACGGAATTACGCGACGATAGGTAAGAAGAAAAGCGCTTATTACAATAAGCATGACATATGACGATATTTGGTTAGAACTTGGAACTTATAAGCATCTAATCCGTCTTTTTCTCAGGCATACTGGCTCTTGGCGGTTTATCGGGGATGTGTTTTATTGCATACCTTGTTAGCAAAAGGAGAAGCGATGCGCTGAAGCGAGGATTCACAAAGGTGCCGAGTAACCAAGGCAGATAGATAACGTCGATTGATTAGTAGTCTTCGTCTGTTTGTTTCTTTTCAATTTATGAATTAGAATCGACGAATAAATCCCGATGACATGAATGCTCCGCCGGCTAATGTTTCGAAACATAAACACGTCGAAGATGGATGAACCCATAATCCAAAACACAAACGTAAAAAGAGAAAAGCCAAAGGATAGTTTCATTTGTTAGTCTTTCCTTTTATTGGTCTTGCCTGATGGCGGGTTCGACGGCTCGTAAATGATCTTCACAACGTCCACCAATGCACGGACACGGTCCCAGATATTCAGACCGTACAGTGCTTCCACGAGCGATTCTTGAAACTCAAACCCATTCTCAGAAATTGGGTACTGCACCGTTAACAGGATTCTAGACAATCAATTTTCTCTATATTATCGTTATTGCAATTAGAGTATTGATGCATAGGATATTAACCTGAATAGGCTTTGGTATCGTTGTCTTGATGAGTGGCCAAAACCTATCCTCAACAACGGATTTTACGAGGCAGCAAGCCCTCAATCCTTCTACACCAGCGAATCGCCCGAATCCACTGTCCTTTACGCCTCCAAATGGAAGAGACTGAAATATATCCCGGAGATGTAAAATATTGCAACTATAATGCAACAAGAAGCAAGTTATTTCACAAGACTACCGTCTACCTGGCACATGTAGTTTGATGCAAAGTCGTTTATTGCAGCAACTCCACAGTGTAGCTGAGAGGCTATGGCCCTAGCTCGCCTCTGGCTGCCTGAGAACACAGCACAGCCAAGGCCATACCTCGAGTCATTTGCAAGCTTGACTGCCTCTTCATCAGTGCTAAATTGCATTATTGGCATGATTGGTCCGAAGGCCTGAATGTAAATAGGGTTCTTAAGATTTACGAACACACCACAATTTAATGAAGTTCGAGAGTAATGACAGCAAATACCTCTTCTTGCATCAGTTTCATCGAGTGGTTGACATTTACAATAACGGTAGGAGGGAAGTATTGGTCAACAGCTCCTTCTCCAATATTACCAACACTTCCACGACCTACAATTTCAGCTCCTTTGTCCAGGGCATCATTTACCAGGGTTTGAAGCTTCTCAGAATGTTCTTGCATGCATATGGCACCCATGTCATACTTTCCAACGAGTGAAGGGCCCTGAAAAGATATGAAAAACAATGTTACAGCCACAGTTTGAATTAATGATAAGAATATATTCGGCCAATATAAAGATTGAAATTCAAGAATGTGAGATGTTGAGAAAGTTTTAAGTAAAATTTTGAAATCTCAACGCTGTCCATGCCGTGTGGAGAAACTAAAGTATGAGTGGTGCAGAACGGGCACTCACAGCAGTAATGGATTTGACAATTTTGACGATTTCGGAAACAAAGGAGGAGTAGATATCTTTGTGAACATAAAACCTCTCAGCTCCAGCGCAGTTCTGCCCACTTGACTGTAGCGCACCCCTTACAGCAATTTGGGCGACCTAGAAAAGCTTATAGTTTAATCACTGAACATACAAGTGGAAATTCCATGTATTCATTCTGCTTAAGATTAAACAAATGCCAACAAAATTTTAACCTACATGGGGCACATCAACATCTTCACAGACAATAAATGCGTCTTTTCCACCAAGCTCAAGTGTAACTGGTATCAATGTGTCTGATGCATTCCTCATAATCTAATGCATTAAGGAGAAACAGAAATGTCACTGTTATGCACAGCTGTACAAAGGTTTATTAATAAATGTTCTTTTGAGCCAATAGGAAGGTCTCACCATTTTCCCCACACCCGGAGATCCAACAAAGATAATTTTATCAACTGAAGACACAAGAGCTTCTCCTGTCTCGGCAAACCTGGCCACAATTTAAGATTTTGATTAATTGTTAGCCAGGACAAACTTTAGCAGAAAGCTCTGAATTAAGCATACCCTGTTATTACTTCAACAAGATTTTCAGGAGCTCCTACAGCTGATAGTGCAGCTTGAATTATTCGCAAATAGAAACATCCTGACCAACTTGCATGTTCAGAAACCTGCAATATGAAAAAGGTAATAATAATAAAAAAAATTGATCCTTTCAATGAAGAATTGATAATCCCAATTCACTATTAACATTGCTTCTGTCATCTGCAGCAACTTAAAGTAAGATTTCAAACAATAAGTTGTTCAACAGAAGACGATCCAGGTAAAGGTATGGTAAAACAGGTAATTGTTGACTAAATATTTAGTAGAATCAAATCAAGTGTAGGGGAAACAAGTAAACTCTTCATATGCATAGCCATTCAGCTGATATTAAAGATATTTTTCCTTTTTTTCTCTCTTTTTTGTCCACCCTTGATAGTTAACTAATTCAACTAGGATAGTGGAGTCACCGACATTTTCTCGAGTAACTAGTAGACCAGTCACAACTTCTGATACAACAGAAGAACTAAGTTGATTAAAGGTCATACCGTCTCTCATTATATAGATTAGAACGTTAACATGAGCATGCAAAGCAGTACCGAAGCATTGTATCAGTAGCCATATGGAGAAAACAGTAGTTCGAGCGTGGATGTACCTTAATCACAATGCCATTTCCAGAGAAGACTGCAGCCAACATGGGGTTAAATATATTATGAAAAGGATAATTCCAAGAAACAATTGCTCCAATAACACCAAGAGGATGAAATTCCACTTTAGCTGTCTTGTGAAGCATTGATCGTCCACATGACCTATGTTATAAGGAACTTGAAAAATCAATTTCACGTAGATTGACTAGGAACAACTGAAAATGCATGCATCACATCTTTGAACTATATTACATACATGCAGCCAAGGCTACAGTTTAAAAGGATGTAGGACTTCAGTAAGGGCTTACAGTAGTTAGACTGATGAATGCAAGAGTACGCAAAATAGAGTAACTCACCTGTGTTCAGGTTTCAGCCATTTTTCGCCTTCTGAAATAAGCCATGTGATTTTCTCACAGGTTGTCATAATTTCTCCCAAAGAAGCATCAACCATTGTCTTTCCAGTATCACGAGAAGAAACTCTGATTTAAAAGTGAAGCGTAAGCATTAGAGAAAATAATCCAATATTATTAGATACATAAAAACTGCACAGCTTAAGTAATTTAAAGTACTCTCAAATCGTGTCTGGTGCGAGAAGAGGTGAAAATGGAAAAAGAAAAAAGCACGATAAGAAACCAAGAATTAATAATATAATATATTATGAACCATCAAAAAAACAATTCATGTATTCTTACACCTATTCATAGAATTCTTTTTTGGATGGATACTTACTCGCATATAAGCTCCTGGTGTTCGATAATATATTTGAGAAGTATCCTCAGAAACTGGCGTCTTTGCTTGAAGCTGCTTTTTGCCCATACCTTTTGAGCTTTTCTTGCTAGTGCTACACGTTCCTTCACCTAATTATTTAAACAAATAATAAGAGCAAGTTCTGCTTCCATCGTAATAATGAAAGATTCAATAAAAACAATAAAATACATATTGGTAAGATTTTCAATGAATAATTTGAAGTTATTTTTTGTGAGAACTGGTAATACTTAATAGGAACGTGTTTGAGACTGACAACGACTTCTACACCTAAACAAAGATAAACTAACCTCATCAGGCTTCAGTGCAGGGAGGTAGCCCAAGTACTTCATGGTTGCAGGCTCATAGCATTGAACTTTATCTGTCTGTCTTCTAGATGGTACCTGCAAGAAATATTAAAAGCAAAATGACAAAAAACTAAAGAAGGAAAAATAACACAGGCATGGGTAAAAGGTACAAAACACGAAACATAAGTATCTATATTTCCTAGCTGCGAAGACTCAGAGTTCATTATTTAACTGGTCAAGCACTGTGGTATAAGATCACAAATTATAAGCAATTGAAGGCCAATACTACAAACATCATCAGAACATATTTACACACAGATCTTCACAGCAGAATGGATCAATGAAAATATAGCCACTCTCGGGAAAAAAAAATAACTCAGCAGCATTTGTGAAACTTACATAGATGAAGCTGTTTTCCTTTGTTTGATTCTTTTCATCCAACACTGGAACCAACCAAAATCAAACTAATTCGTCAGCAACAACATTATCGAAGATAGAAGTAGAACACATATGCTTATTCTTCGAATTTAAAGCAAAACGAACCGCAGATGACAAAATATATACAACTACAGCTATGAAAATAAAATCCGCAAAGGAAGTTGATAAAAATGGTGGACACTCTCACTACAATGCCAGCAAGAAACATGAGATCTATATTCTGTGATTTATGCAAAGTGAACAGCACATAACACAGTATCTACCTAAATCAACAGTAATGAAAACAAAACTTGCAAATGAAGTTTAAAATGATAATAGTCAAGAAAACACCAGCGAGAAACACAAAATTTGATAGCAGCTGTATATGCACACCTACGGCTTGATTTGCATAAACTAATCGCTTCTAACGTAACTAGAACTTGAAACCATTCCAAAACCTTACACAAACCAACTCGAATGAACTTAAGAGCACTCAACTCAACAAAGGCCTACTAGATGAAAGCGATTCGCTAGTATATAACTACATCGCGACGGACACTGCTATATAAACATATAATTAATCGGAACATTTTTAAGTAAAAGCTAAAAACAAAAATCACAAAGCCACAGATACCATCGGAAGTGTCGACATCGATGGAAGGCACATTTGAGGGGATGAGCATGAGCAGAAGCTTGCAGACTGCGAATGCGAAAGCGATGACGATAATCGTCCACCAAAACGCCATCGTTTCGACTTCTGAGAGAGCAATCTAACCTAAGATGAGCGATGTGTCGATGGCGAGACTGAGATGGAATCAGATTCGCCTGAAACGCATTTTAGCAGAGAGCAGAATAAAAATATTGCTTTGCCTCAGCTGTGTTTGTTGTTTAGTGATTGTGCCGTCCGTGCAGCGTACCTACTAAGTAGTGGTGAGCTAAGACAGAGTATAAGCCTAGCACTCTCTCTCTCTCTCTCTCTTGCAATCTGATACTTGATCGAACGGTCGAAAATAAAAGGAACTATATAGTTGGACGGTCAACTAGATACTCTCTGAAAGTTACTATGACAATATCCTCGTAAAAGCTGAGCATCGTCTTAAGGTTTTTTTTCCAGCTTTGATCCCTTAGAGCGATGTCTTGAATCTCAGCGTGATGAATGAATCTCATGGTGATTGAGGTTTATTCAATGTATATGTGATTCTTCAAATGTCTGAAACTTAATGATCTAAGGTCAGAACGAAACCTTACAATAGAACATTGTTAAGGAGGTTATACATGGAATAAGCACAGAAACTGTTCGGCAAAAGGGACGACAGAATAGTATGTATGTATACATGCATCTCTGTAGAAGCAATCTCTACCTTCTCTGCTTTCTCTTTGGCCGTCGTTCTTTGAATTTCCATGCAGACAAAGAAAAAACCGGCGTCCCCTTCCAGCCGATAACAAGACACTGTCCGTCCAGGCTAAGCGTGCAAGATTCTCCGCATTCTAAGCTTTCGGCCACGGAAGCCGCGTGGTCGAGTGATAGCTTGCTCAGCTCCATCTCCGCCATCCCGAACCTTGCGAAGAAGGCCCTCCATGTATCTAATCCCACGAATCTGAGCTGCCTTTCCTCCGGGCCAGCAGCCAAGACATCTCTTATCGAAGGCCCGAGGATTCTCGACTCAGCAAACGTTCTATCTGTATGGTCGTCGTCATCGTTCTTGTAGCAGCAATCAAGACAGTCGAAATTAGCACCGTAGAAGAGGAGAGCCTCGACGAAGTTGTCGACGAAAACTGGAGAATTAACATTTGCTTCGGCCTCGGCGATGATCATGGCCTGAGGGTTCATTCTTCTGATGACCATCATCAAGCTCTCAAGTTTCTTTTGCTTTGAAATCATCTTCATGAGGACGTACTCTCCGTGGACCACCACTGCTTCGTCTGCGTCGCGGGCTAACACATTCCTGCGAAGCTCTGTCGTACCGTCAAAGGTTAAAATATTAAAGGAGAAATTCAGATTCAAGGACTCAGCAGCTGTTTCGAGCAATAACCGTGTGTTATTGATGTCCATAAGCTGACAGTCGGCAATGGACAGAGCAGTTATCTTTAGATGTTCGACCGGGCACTCGGATCTTGATGCAAGAACTTGCATCAGAACTGTCATCTGGACCCCACTTCGGATATCTAACTCGATGATATGCACCTTTCTGTGGGACGATACTTGTTCTGCTATCAACTGAATGCTTGCGAAGTGAGTTATCTGAGAAAAAGGCGACTTTTTGTGCAGTGCAACCAAGGACGAGGACGGTATGTTGGCATCTATTAACCACTGGCTCATCACGCCTTTCCCCGTGAACTTCCCAGTTTCTCTGTCTATCTTCTCTCGAAGGGCCTCGGCGAAATAGTACACCATTCGCTGCACTGCAGATGATTTATTGCAGCTGACGTTATAACACTTCTCAAGAAGCTTCCGTGCAATATCAAACTTCTCGTCTGAAACCTTCTCGGCACACGATAGGAGGTCCTGGACAAGATGAACATCGCCGTAGTCAGAATTCTCGGAGGAGGGATCAAAAAACGAAGCAGCGTACGGATGGTTCATGGCCGAGAGCTCGTCTCCAGCCCGAGAATTGGACTGGATGAAGTTTTTCGAAGCCAGCTCGATTATTTTAATGATTGAGTCATTTCCCTGGGTCTCCTCGTTCCACTGCCCGTGAATCTTGTTTCCATGCACCTTGTTGACTCTTCCTTTATAAACCTTCAGAATCTCAAGTGATGCAAAAGGAATCAAAGACGATGAGTCCTCCTCGGTAAGCTGAGAACTTTCCTCGGATTGGACCGGGCTGAAAGGCCCCAAACTGAAGTCTTCTTGGTAAGGTGGCGAAACAACGTCAAGGTAGAAATCATCGAAACCTCCGCCACTGTTAGGTAGGGAACACAGCAGTTCTTCCTCGTGATTACTGGGCGAGAGCACGCAGTCGTCGAGGATACGATTAGGGACATCATCATGATGCTCCATCTGACATGGATCCGAGGTAGTCGGCTGCATGACTTTAAAAAGGAGATTTCTTAATAATCCTTGGGTGCTAGAATGGAATGGAATGGTCCTAATGAACTGAGGTTGCCAAGAAATGCATATATATATATATGTATATATTTAAATTGCTCTTTGGAAATCTCTGTTAATAAAAAATGATTGATCATCATCTCTAACATTGGAATCATCCATTTGAAACAATACTAAGTTTGATGTCTTGATCATCGTCCTTGTAAGGACAATGCCGTTCAGCGGCTGCGATATTGCCAAGAAAACTAATACAATATTTTTTTTTTGCAGGCAGGCCCTCAGATGCATCTACTTGCCAGCCCATTGGAAACATCACACATGTACTGGAGACTCAGAGAAAGGTACGGCATTGGTCGGTTTACTATGCTTTTCATTGGAAATGTAGTCCAACTTCACATATGCATTTGCTTGCCCATTGAGATTAGAATCATATTACATTCTTCTTGAGATGATCAACTCAGATGATGATGATAGATCTTGAACAGTGATTAACTGAAAACCGAAAAACGAATAAAATGTGAATATACTCGCTTCACCGTGAGATCTGACAGTGTATATCGATCGAGATTCAAACCATATTTACTCCATTGATAGTTATGAGTGAGATTTTTACGGTGTATGTCTGTCGAGTTTCGAACCCTTTACAAGCTTTCTTTCATGGCTTTTTATTCGGGAGATAAATTGAACTCTTCACATTGACAAATTTCGGGCAAACCATGGATGGAATTAGTAGTAGAAGTTTTGCAGCAAAAGGGACTTAACAGTATGTGAATATGCATCACTATGGAAAACGAACTCTATACTCGATGTCTTTTCTTTTTCTCGACTTTCCATGCAGACAGTGAATAAACCGGCGTTCCCTTCCATCCGATAACTAGGCATTCTCCGTCCAGACTGAGCGTGCAATATTTGCCGCACTCTAAACTTTGGGTCACAGAAGTGGCATAGTCAAGCGACGACTTGCTCAGCTCCATCTCCACCATCCCGAACCTTGCAAAAAAGGCCCTCCACGTATCTAATTTCGCAAATCTGAGCCGCCTTTCCGCTTCGTCGGCTGCCAAGGAATCTCCTATCGAAGGGCCAAAGATTCTCGACTCAAGAAATGTTCTATCTGAATCGTCACCGTCGTCCCTGAAGCAGCAGTCGGCCCAGTCGAAGTTAGCACCGTAGAAGAAAAGGGCCTCGACGAAACGATTGGCGAAAACTGGAGAATTAACATTCGCCTCGACTTCGCCGATGACCATGACAAGCGGGTTCATTCTTCTGATGGCCATCATCAGACCCTCCAGTTTCTTTTGCTTCGAAATCAGCCTCATGAGGATATACTCTCCGTGGACCACCACTGCTTCATCTTCATCGCTGGCTGAGAGATTCCTGCCAAGCTCTGCCGCATCATCGAACGGCAGAAGATGAAAGGAGAAATCCAGATTCAAGGACTTAGCCGCAGTTTCGAGCAGTGAGCCTGCCTTAAGGTTGCCCAAAAACGGACATTCAGAAATGGACAAAGCGGTGATCTTTAGATGTTCGAGAGGACACTCTGTTCTTGACGCAAGAACTTGCATCAAGACAGTCATCTGCTCCCCAGTTCGGATATCTAACTCGACGATATGCACTCTTCTGTGGGACGATACTTTATCTGCTATCAGCTGAATGCTTGCGAAATTAGTTATCTGACTAATGGGCGATTTTTGGTGCAATGCAAGAAAGGACGAGGGCGGCCTGCTAGCTGCATCCATCAGCCAGCGACTCATCATGCTCGTCCCTGCAAACTTCCCAGTTTCTCAGTCTATCTTCTCCCGAAGAGCCTCGGCGAAATAGTACACCATTCGCTGCACTGCAGTTGTTTTATTGCAGCTGACTTTATGGCACTCTTCAAGAATCTTACGTGCGATAACGAATTCCTTGTTAGAAACCTTCTCGGCACACGATAGGAGGTCCTGCACGAGATGAACGTCGTCGTAGTATGGATGGTTCGTGGCCGAGAGTTCGTCTCCATCTTGTGAATTGGACTGGATGAAGTTTTTCGAAGCCACCTCGATTATTTTGTTAATCGAGTCGTTTCCCGGCGTCTCCTCGTCCCACAGCCCATAAATCATGTTTCCATGGGCTTTGTTGCTTGTGCTTTTATAGAGCTTCAGAATCTCAAGTGATGCAAAGAGAATCGAAGAAGATGAATCCTGCTCGGTAAGCTTGGAACTTTCCTCGGACTGGGCAGGACTAAAAGGCCCTATATCGATGTCTTCTTGGTAAGGTGGCGAAACAATGTCAAGGCAAAAATCATCGAAATCATTGCCACTGTTAGGTAGATAACACAGTTCTTCCTCGTGATTACTGGGCGAGAGCTTGATTTCGTCCAGGACACGAATATTGTCATTACCAACCTGTGGATCTGCTTCGTTTGCATATTTACTTTCAGTCGTCTGCATGACTTTGAAATGTCGTTTGAAGAGGAGATTTGTGCTCTAAAATGGAAAGGCCCTAATGAACTGAGGTTGCCGATAAACGTATGTATATATACATGTATATGTGTCTGTGTATCTGATCATCTCTAACATTGGAATCATCCATTTGAAACAACACTAAGTTTGCTGTCTCGAACGTCGTCCTTGTAAGGACAATGCAGTTCAGTGGCTATGATATTGCCAAGAAAACAATACAATATTTTATGCAGGCAGACGCAGGCCTCAGAGGCATCTGCCCGCCCATTCGATACATCAGACATGTACTACACACTTGGAGAAAGATACGGTCGGTTTACTACCGTTCATTGGAAATGTAGTCCAAATTCATTTTCTGGGTAGCCCATTTTTACGCCTTTATTCGAACATGTTATAGCTAGTTTTTCATTGCAGAGGTATGATGAGGCAAAATGTGTTTGTCTGTAAAACATCAAACCTTTGCATGATAAAACTAAGCCATTGATGGTCATGACTGAGATTCTTAAGGTGTATATCTATCGAGTTTCAAACCATTTGCAAGTTCTCATTTACGGCTTTTCTCGGGGAGATATATCGAACACTTCCACGTAACTGCATGGTCATACATAGTCAATCCATGGCAAGAGATGGATGCAAATGATAATTAACATCCATTCACGATCATTTTTTTTTTTGCGATCGATGCTAATCGTCTTTGTGGCGTTCTCGAGATCATAAGATGCGAAAAAGTATAGAATAACAGTTAAAAGTTATGAATAATTCTTATTTGTCATTTTGCAGTGTTCAGAAGCTAATATATGGATGGAACTAGTAGAAGAAGCTTTGCAGCAAAAGGGACATAACGGTAGTCGGTATGTAAGCAATGCATCTTCACGGAAACAAACTCTACGCTCGACGTCTTTTCTTTTTCTTGATTTTCCAGGCGGACAGTGAATAAACCGGCGTTCCCTTCCATCCGATAACTAGGCATTTTCCGTCCAAACTGAGCGTGCAATATTTGCCGCACTCTAAACTTTGGGCAGCAGAAGTGGCATGATCAAGCGATGACTTGCTGAGCTCCGTCTCCACCATCCCGAACCTTGCAAAAAAGGCCCTCCACGTATCTAACTTCACAAATCTGAGCTGCCTTTCCTCATCGTCGGCCGCCAGGGAATCTCTTATTGAAGGGCCAAGGATTCTCGACTCAAAAAACGTTCTCTACGAGTCGTCATCGTCGTTCCTATAGCAGCACTCGGCGCGGTCGAAGTTAGCGCCGTAGAATAAAAGGGCCTCGACGAAACGGTCGACGAAAACTGGCGAGTTAACGTTCACTTCAGCTTCGGCGACGACCATGGCGAGCGGGTTCATTCTTCTGACAAGCATCATCAGACTCTCGAGTTTCTTTTGTTGGGAAACCATCCTCATGAGGACAAACTCTCCGTGGACCACCACTGCTTCGTCTGCATCGCGGGCTAAGAGATTCCTGCGAAGCTCAGTTGCATCGTCGAATGGCAGAAGATGAAAGGAGAAACTCAGATTCAAGGACTTAGCCGCCGCTTCGAGCAATAGCCTTGCGTTATCGATGTACATAAGCTGACTGTCAGAAATGGACAAAGCAGTTATCTTTAGATGTTCGACTGGGCACTCGGACCTCGATGCAAGAACTTGCATCGGAACTGTTATCTGAAGCCCACTTCGGATATCTAACTCGACAATGTGCACTTTTCTGTGGGACGATACTTTGTCTGCTATCAACTGAATGCTTGTGAAAGTAGTTATCTGATTAACAGGTGATTTTTGGTGCAATGCAAGAAAGAACGACGATGGGGTCGTGGCGGCATCCATCAACCAAAGGCTCATCACGCCCTTCCCCGTGAACTCTCCAGTTTCTCTGTCTTGCTTCTCTCGGAGAGCCTCGACGAAATAGTACACCATTCGCTGCACTGTGGTTGTTTTATTGCAGCTGGCTTTGTAACACTTCTCAAGAAGCTTGCGTGCGATAACGAACTTCTCGTCTGAAACCTTCTCGGCACACGATAGGAGGTCCTGGACGAGATGAACGTCGCCGTAGTTAGAATTCTCAGAGTATGGATGGTTCATTTCCAATAGTTCATCTCCAACTAGTGAATTGGATTTGATGAAGTTTTGTGAAGCCAGCTCGATTATTTTATTGATCGAGTTATTTCCCGGCGTCTCCTCGTCGCACTGCCTGTGAACCATGTTTCCATACGATTTGTTGCTTCTGCTTTCATAGAGCTTCAGAATCTCAAGCGATGCAGAAGGAATCGACGATGATGACGAATCCTCTTTAAGCTGAGAATTTTCCTGGGATTCGAGCGGGCTGAGAGTACCTAGACCGACGCTTTCTTCGGCACATCCTTGGGAAGGCCGCCTGGTAACACTAAGGTAAATATCATTGAAACCTTTGCCGTTGTTAGTTAGAGAACACATTTCTTCACCACAATAAGCAGGAAAGGGCGGCCCACATTCGTCGAGGATACGATTAGTATTGTCATTGTGCTGCTCCATTAGACGTGGATCTGCTTCTTTTGCATCTTTACTTATAGCTCCATCCGAGGTTGTCAGCTGCATGACTGTGATGGGGATTTACTGTCTTTTCTATATGATGTATGGTAAAAGTAATTTTCTTGATAATCTCTTTTGTTCATGAACTTGATGACTGAGGTCACCAATACATGCTTATATATATATATATATATATATACTCTGCCTAACTTTGGAAATCTCTGTCAAAAAAAAGAAAAATGGTTTATCTCATCATCTCTAACATTGGAATCATCTCCATTGAAACAATGCTAGGTTTGCTGTCTCGATCATCACCCATATAAGAGGCAATGCGGCTCATATATTCTGCTATATGTTTCCAAGAAGACAATACAGTAAATATTCTATGCAGGCCTCGGCGAATTCTGATTGCCTGTTTGGACATACATCACACACTCCAAATGTATTGCAGACTAGGAGAAAAGATACGGTGGTGTTCGGCAGTGAAGTGAATATTACAGTACATACTGTAGTAGAATCATGCTTTTGTCTGTAAACCTATATCAAGCGTATATTGGATGGAATTTTTTATGCTAATTCATCGGCTTGAAAAAGAAAACTCTTAGAAAATCCCAGTGAGGAGGTTTGCGGCGGTGGATATAGCAGCGCCGGTGATAGCGCATTGAACCACCTGCTCGTGTGAGTGGTCGTTCGTTGTCAGCGCCAAAGCTGCTCCAGTTATTGCTCCGGCCAGTGCGCTGTTTTTCTGAAAAAAAAAGGAAATGTTATTACTTATATATGTGTTGTGTCATGATATCAACGGCGGTGTGGCGTCTGAATGGAGAGACGACTTATAATACCCAATCATGGACTCCCCTTGCTTCTTTCAGTCCATAGGTTAGACCTGAATACATCCCAGCTGCTAACCCTACACACCAGAGAATCTATATATGATCAGTTGAGAGTGGAAGATAACTTGGAAGAATGATGCAATCAATGATTCTAATTTGTAAGAATATACCCCATTGCAGAGATTCACTTGCAGTGCTTTTCACCTGCGTGCGGACAACCATTAAAAACAGAAAAAGATCATCTGATGATAGTGACTAATAGTGAAGGAAACCCTAGCTAGCTAGTTCTCTTTCAATAACTATTTACTCATTGCATTGCTTGGGGTGCAATACATACCAAGGCCTCGACAGACTTGCTATTATTCGTTCCTGCAGAAGTTCAAATGTAAGACATTAATAGGTAAGAATTCCCCATAGCATATGCATACCTTCGATCTCTATTAAGATCTCTCTCTCTATATATATATATATGTGTGTGTACTACCTCTAAGGTCCCCAAAGCCATTACGCTTCTTCGCCACCCTAATTTCTGCAGGAAGCCCGCTTATAGCATCGCCTCCAACACCTGATTAAAGTATTAGTATATATATACTCATCTTTACGACGTTGTCCCTAGGCTATATATATAACTCAATGCAACAAGGCATAGAGATCATATGCTATAGGCATGTCTTAATGAAGAATATAGGATGATGATGATCTATCAGTTTTCGCTCACTTTCCACCGTGGTAAGATAAGCCTCGCGTGATATGGCTTGGACGGCTCCAATCTTTCTCATGCAACCAAAAACAAATGAATGAGAATATCAAGACACACATGGAGATGTGTTAGGGGAGACATATGCACATATGGAGGGATTATATATATATTGTTCTTGATGGACAAAAGAAATATATATGGAAATGGAAAACTGATATATTATATTTATTACCCCGCCAGCTTTGACAAAGCTTTCGGCGATACGATTAAGCAAAGGGTGGCCAAGATCGAAGAAGAAGCACTTCTCAATGTGCCTCAGCTCATCAATCAGTGATCGAGTCTCCAAGTTACTCCCACTCATGATATATTTCTTGTCTGATTATTATTCCAAGTGATAGAACAACCAAAGTATGTTATGTTCTTCTGTCTTATTGTCAGTTTATGTCGTTAATATGAGCAATAGGCAGAGAAGTAGGCCAACAGACTACTCCTCAACCCTACAATATCCTTACGTAGTGGCGATTTTCTTGAATCTACGTACGTTGACCATTCACCACGTCTAATTTTGCGGATCATTAGAAAACACTTCTCCCACTGCTGTGACTATTTACTACAATACAGTAATACCAAGGCATCTCTGTCCTGACTCGGCCCGGTCCGGCCCGTTTAAAACTGGTATTAATCATGAAGATAGATAGATGGATCATAACTGGCGAATCTAAGACTATCTCCGATCGAAACATTAATTTTCAAACCCAAACTCATTCTCAAACTCAAAATGCAGTAATTCATCTTCAACCGTTAAACTCATTTTCAAACTCAAAAGTATTTTCTCGTAATATTCACTTCCACGTCAATTTTTGTAACTTTTCAAATCTACCTACATATTTAATAACTTTTCAAAATAATATTTAATTTTTGTATTATATATAAATGAAATATAAAAAATAAATAATAAGATATAATATATCTTAATTATTAATAAATAACTAAGCAAAATATTTTTATTTATTATTTTATTTTTATTTATGATTTTTAGTAATTAAAAATAAATAAAGATACAAATCCAAAAAATGAGTCCAAACGCAAAAATGAGTTTATATAGGAGAGAGAAAGTCAAAAAACGCATTTTGAGTTTGAGTTTTAAGTACGGTTGGGACCATTTTACACAATGGGGAACAGTTGGAGATGGTCTGAGAAAGAAGAGAACGGTATTACTCAAATATGGGCCTACGATAGTTCACATTTGGGCTAGTATTAGGCCCAATCTAGGCCCACCAGCAGTTCTTTTCTAGCACGGCAACACTACCTACTTTGCCCGCGACCATCAGTCTCTGATGACGCGCGCTAGCCAATCAGAGCCTCGCACGCTCTGCTAACCAGCTCATTACCTGCCACGTCAGCAAATTTCCCACCGGTTCATCCGGTACTCGGTTGAGTTGAGCAAAGTTATTTAACCATGAAATTCTTGCCTTGCTATCTCAGTCTTTTCCTATTGCCTCCTACTACTATTCTCCCACCACCTCTGTCCTGCTTGGGTTACTCTTTTTTGCTGCTGAGAACGATGTTTCTTGTCGATTGGTTTTACGGTATACTTTCATCCTTGGGATTGTATCAGAAAGAGGCGAAGATTTTGTTTTTGGGGCTCGATAATGCTGGAAAGACTACATTACTTCACATGTTGAAAGATGAGGTCACACTACTTCCTTCTTGATCGTATTTGTTCGTCCTTTGAGCATATTTAGTCGCTTCTCGAAGTGATTAATCGATGTTTAGTCACTTCAATTACAGTTGTTGTGATTTTCTCTTCCCATTTTTTTCTTCAATTTGTTTTGAGTAAATTGCTGATGCGTGACGTCATGTTTCAGAGGCTGGTGCAGCACCAGCCTACTCAGTACCCAACGTCCGAGGAACTGAGCATTGGGAGGATAAAATTCAAAGCTTTTGATTTGGGTGGTCATCAGATTGCTAGGAGAGTATGGAGGGACTATTATGCTAAGGTCTGAAGAGTTCTTAATCGATGATTCGTTCTTGGGCATGCACTGTTTTCTCTTCCTTTCTTTATCCACTTGAACAATGATGTAGGTATTGTGTGGTGTGTTATGGTATATAGGTTGATGCTGTGGTGTATCTTGTCGATGCCTTTGACAAAGAACGATTTGCCGAATCGAAGAGAGAACTTGACGCCCTGCTTTCGGACGAATCATTGGCCAATGTGCCGTTTCTTATCCTTGGTAACAAGATAGACATACCCTACGCTGCTTCGGAGGAGGAGTTGCGTTATTACATGGGCCTGACGGGAGTCACGACGGGGAAGGGTAGGGTCGACCTCGGAGAAACCAATGTCCGCCCGATCGAGGTTTTCATGTGCAGCATTGTCCGAAAGATGGGATACGGCGAGGGCTTTCGATGGGTGTCGCAGTACATCAACTGAACAATGAAGGGTTGGATATGATTTTAGTACAAAATATAGTGTTTCAATCTTTGTAAAGGAGTCTAAAACCAAATTTCTCGTTTTCTTTCGGCTTTTTTTCTTCTTTTTCTTTTTCGTGTTTGGTTATCCTTGCTCCTACGTGAGCCTTTGTTCTGATGATGTTACCGGAGAGACTCGTTGGGCTATTTAGCCCGTGTATTTTGTTGTTAATGAAATTCAAGCTATCGTTTCGAGAAAAAAAAAAAAAATTCTTTGTAAAGGAGTCTCAATGTAAGATTGTATCATATAGTAGAAGATTATCACTTTGCATCAGACTATTAGGACCATTAAGCATATCGAAAAAAGTCTTACAAGCATAATTCATGGAAGTTGGTCCTAGCAGGACATGAGAGAGATATAGTACAACATATCAACACCCAACAGATTGTTCGAAAACCTCGAAAGAAGCTAGTTAAGGATAATAATCAAGCCACTTAGTTCTTTACACAGCAGTCAGAGCCAACTTCGGCATGGACACCTAGGCAGACATGTATACAGTTCACATAAGCTTTGAATGGCAGTATTCTTGTAAGAGAATGATGGTAGGTAATATGAGCTTTTCCTAGCCCATATCCGTGTCGGGATGGAGCAGCCCTTCGAATTCCAGCTGCAAAAGAGCAGATAAATACGGTTGTTTGGACATAAAAAAAACTGGGAAATCACAAGCACGAGAGAACTTGGGCAAATCTCTTTTCTTACATTTGCTTGGTTGTGTTCTAACTTCATCCTTCTATACTCTTCTTGTGCTTTCTTTGATCGAAACATAGCTTGGACCCTTACAACGGATCTCTCGACACGTTCTTCAGCTTGTTTCCTGCTGGCTCGGAAGAAGTCCTCTTCTACATCACTCTCATTATTGGCCTCTTCGTTGGCTGGATCGGATTGGACTTGTAGACCACGGAACCCTTTTCTCTTATGACGCCAGCGCAGTATAGCTTTCTCGAGAACCCCAACTGACCAGCAAATCTTGCGATACTGCTTCCTCACTTGAAACCCTCTGAAAGCAGCCTGTGAAAAACAAGAACCGCGCATAAGCCTCATAAAATCACGGCCAATGGAGCATTTACAGTCTACTTTAGATATAAAGAAAATATTCCACTTTCTCAATGCATTTGTTAGTATTATATCACCCAGAGAGAGAGAGAGAGAGAGAGAGAGAGTTAAAAAAAAGGCAAGAAATTGATCATAGAGTCAGCTACTCAGATAGCAAAGAAAAAGAGAATCAGTTCCACTTACTTGAATCTTGATCGCCTTACGACGCATATTTAGGAAATCTCTACGCATCTTCCAAGTACGGAATCTATATTGGATTCTAGCAGCAGCAGCCATCTGTTTCCTTGTCTCATAGTTTCGGAAAGCATGTTGTATCTTCATAGCAGCAACTATGTTGCGTGCCTCGATCTCGGGATTAGATGATTCGACCACTTGAGTCCGTACTTTGAGTGAGTGCTCTCTAAATGCTGTTTGTATTCTTGCAGCTGCATCAGCAGCTGTTCGGTAAGCTGCAAGAGTGTCCTTCAGATACAATTCATCCTCGGTGTAATTTCCAGGGTTCGCTGTTTCATTTGTGGTGGTCTGTAACGATCCACTGACATTTCCAGCTAATGTCATTTCATTCAGTTGTGTAACTAAAGCCTTCTCGGCAAGATAAGCGGATAAACCATCATGACCATTTAGGGAGGCAAGATCCGCTGCATTGCACCCACCACGATTATCCGATGTCGGATCAGTTACTAAGTTTGGTTTTGCACCAGCAGATAAAAGGGCTGCCACCATTTTCTCCCTGAAGACATACAATAGGGAATAATTGTATTAGAATATGAAACCGCATGCGGTAAGTAATTACGATGATTGTTTAGGCTTAATATTTCTAGGCAATTCAAGACCTTACCTTTCATGATATGCAGCCCAGTGCAGAGCTGTCCATCCATTTTTATCTCGATAATCTAACGACAAGCCAGAGCACGAATATGGATAAACTACCCATGTGTAACCAAGTATAGCACACAAATGAATTACACTTTGGCCTTGTTCATCACGCTCGGTGATTTTTTCCCCCGATAGCACTTTTTCTATCAGCCATTCCCGTAGTCTATTCTGTAAAACAACTTCAAACAAGCCATCTTTTGCCTTGGAAAATGGTAGTTTGGACTCCTCTATCATCTTGGTTAAATATAGCCAACTCTGGGACATGTGCGATGTTTTTTGTGCAAAAGTTTGGGCTTCCCTACGGACACTTTGAGATATCTTGCTTGAAAAAATATCCAGGCTCTTGGTTGATGAAAACAACAGACGAGCAAGCCTCATCTGTAGTTGGTATTCTTCCCAATTAGGTTTATTCTCCAACGAATATGTCTTGCTGGGCACTCTAGGAGCTTGGAAGTTAAAAGTCAAAACTTGGCTTATCGGTGTTTTTCCATCTAATGTCAGATATATGTTAACCAATCCAGGATTTTGAGGTGGAAGTAGTGCACGGAATACTCCTCCTTGGACAACCTCGGTTTGAAGAATAGAATCTCCACATGCAAGGAAGACCTTGGTCTCAGCATGCGGTGCTTGTACATCATTAAATGATCCAACTATTAATATCTGCATACGCACAATTACGTTACTGACAACAACAATTTTACCATCAGGCAAAGTTGAGATAAATGAAGTAAAATTTGAACACGGCATAAGTAGGAGAGTCAAACTATTGAAACAAACATAACCTTTGTCTCTTCACTATCACTGGCAAAAGCCCATGCAGGAGAAACCTCTGTTATGTAGAATGTATGCCCCATTGTCGATGAGCGATGCTTATTCAACATTGAAGATGTAAAAGGCTGTTGTCCACTTAATGCTGATGGTTCTCTAATATCAACTGAACCAGGATTGTCAGCAATTATACGTGCCATCCACCGTCCAAAACTATCATGCGACTGCAAACCATCCAGGCTATGATTTCGCAACAAATCTGATTCCACGGACGCTACAGATTCAGGAACTGTACTCCCCAAATTCAACATAGCCTCATTGGAAATACTGCTGCTAATACTGTAACTTATAGATTCTCCCCCAGCAACAGGAGCATGAAAGTTACTCAAGGAATTTTCTTGGAATGCTTCGCTAGATAATGGAGCATCATCCTGTAACAGATATCATATATCGTCTCCTTACAAGAACTGAATTAGTGGTGCCCATATTAATATATATATATATATATATAATTGGTCATGGCCAATCACAAAAAGGAGTTGGAAAAGCATAAGGTCCACTTACATTAGTTCTCATACTATTTATTTGATATGTATTTGGTAGCCCAAAGCCTGCAGTTTTACCTGCGATAAGAAACTTTATAAAATCAAACCACTAAACAAACAATGATGTCTTCAGAAACATTAAAAGGTATGAAAATTGAAATCTAACCTCCTTCTGGAATGCTTATCTTATTGGGATCATCTGACATCAGAAGCTCATCCCACTCAAGCGTATTTATCTCACGTAGTCTCTCTTCATGATTTTTCATGGTCATACTATCATACCTTTCTGAAATTAGAAAGTGATAGCGATTATTGCAAGCCTGAACTATAATGAACTAACTAACGGGGTTCGTTCCAAATTGGAAAGGAAAACTGTAATCACCTAACAGAGCGGTGTTGTCACCATAATGTGCTCGCTCCACGGAGTCGGACTCTTCTGACAAAGGCCAAGAACCAGATGGATCAGAAACTGCCGGACTAGAGAGGGCTGGAGATCCCTGCAAAGAATGAAACGATTACCAAAACTCAGGACCAAAGAGGAACAGATGTTGCTCATTATGAGAACAAAATACCTGTAAACCTTTAGAATGTGTTTACACATGCCAATTTTTTTTTTTTTTTTTTTTAAACTACTTAACTACGAGACAAACCTCCTGAGTTTCACGATAATGCACGAGAACAATATGTTCCAGAGACCTGCATCAATTTATTTATCGACATATCAATTAAAAACTTGAACTTTCTTTCATGGAGAGTAAGAAGAAGTGCAAGTGGTCAACTTCAAATTTCATACTTATCCAGTAACCAGTAACATCTGCGAACAAATGTCGGATTGTCTTCTCCATGTGCATAATATACATGAATTCTTTCCTCATTGCCAACCTAATCAAGAACAATACAATCGTGGCACATCAATATTGGACCACACATATAACTTACTTTGTATGTTACTTTTAAGATAACTTACTTTTAAGTGTTCGTGAGCTTCTTTAACAGTCTTTCCATCCTTTTTCTTCTTCCAATTATGGCCATCCTTTCTAAAATTGCGGAGCTTCTTCCGGTCAAATAGCACAATTGTGCCACCTATTCCATGGAAACATAGTGACACTAGATTATCAGACCTCACCGTAATACCATTTACATCCACTTGACCCTCATCCCACACACAGAATACTATCTCAGATTTAGCAGTGGAAAATGAGAAAATTAAAAAGAGAGAGAGAGAGAGAGAGAGAGAGAGAGATGCGAAAATGCATTAATTAGCACGTTACTTGTTGGCAAATTCATGGGTTTGACATGGATAGTGAAATATTTGTGGTTAGAAAGTAGGGCGTGAATTTCATTGGGCCTCAGCCATCTGGACTTGGCCTCCTCCATCATATTCTCCACATCCAAATCTGTCGATGAAACAAGATTAAATGAATAATTCCAGAAAATATAGAAGCTGCTAATGCTCGGATCTTCTGCCCATTTTAAAAAAAGCAGAAAAATAAGATCAATTTATCAAACAGGACACACGAATCTCCAACAGTCGTCAAGAAGCTATATCAGAAAGACACAGTAATGCCTTTGATCATCGGCAGGCTTAGCACAACTCATTAAGACACTCTTTCACATGCTCAGGGTTATTTATCATCAAACTGTTCAACTCCACCACCAATTGATTCATGCATCATCTATAAGCTACATCACAATATTCCACAACATTTGGCTTGTATTCACGAATGATATTATTTATCGGGCATTATAAACCAAAGCTTTTTTCCCCCTAAATCGAGACAAACCTTAAAAAGGAAAAGGTAGACAAAACCATATCACCTTCAATTCACCATATCGAACTTGTGCCAAAAAAAATAAAAAAATCAGTGTCACTCAATTCAAAATTGGGTACCAATTTACAATATCTCAAGTTTTATACAGTCAAATCAAGAAAAACGAGGAAAGGACAGAGAAAGGACAAAACTGGCCAATAAGGAATAGAAATCCTTAACATCAAAATCTCACGATCGATCCGATCGACATAACAGAAACCAAATCACGAAAATAAAATTAATAAATAAGGTCTAAGCTCGGAATCAAGCAGAAATTAACCGTAATTACCTTTCAAACTCCCAAAGCCATGAATCTCAGACCCTACTAGTCGACCTTGTAACCTATTATCATCCATCAATTGATCATTCAGCTCACACGCCCACTACAGATAAAGATAACCTCCCAGCAAACAACTATATTTAGATGCTTTTTATGAGACAAAAATGAAGCGAAGAAATTATTCTACCCAGGACAAAAACGACAGGTCAACTCAAAAGGTGCCAACATCATCTGTACTATAATGTGAAAGCAATTTCATGATTTTCCCAATAAATACATATCAATATTATTTAATTCTGCATGTGACAATTGGGCCAAATATAAATGGGCCTCATTATAATGCAATTTGGGCCTTGCCCTCCGGCCCATTAATACAAGTGAGTAGATAAATAGTCTTGATTAAGAGTTCAAACCTCAGCCTATCTTTGCGTGGCTTGGGGCACGTCTATGGGTGTAAACGAGCCGAGCTTGAGCCAAGCCATTCAAAGCTTGAGCTCGAGTTTGATCAAAGCTAACGGAATGAACTCGAGCTCGAGCTTTTTAATAAAAACTAATATAAAAAATTAAAAAAAAATAAAAAATTATAAAAATAATGTTAGCGAGCCGTCTCTCGAGCATTCATGAAGAAGCTCGATGACCTCGAGCTCGACATACATGAGCTTGAGCTCGATTTTCACGATTTCGAGGTGGCTCAGCTCATCTTTCAACCTTAGGCACGTCAAATGCAGTGACGACGCCAAGAAATCACGTGAGTGAGTTCAGTCTAATTGGATCTCATTTTTTAAATATTTTCAGTGGAGTCATTTTACTTTAATTTTGTTCAATATAAATCCAAATATTAAAAAATTCAACAAATATTGTTAATAAACATTGACTCGACAATTCTGTGCTACCGAGACAGCCTCTCGCTGAGCCAATGCGGCCGTTTTACGAACGGGCCTTGACCAGTGGTTCAACGGCGAGTTCGTGGATCGAACCGGGGGTTCTATCGGGCCACCAACAAGAGCTCGTGTTCGTGTTAAGAGTCACTAAGGGTTCGAGAGGGCTCATGATCCTAGCTTTTAATGTCCGATGGCTCCATATGGGTGGGACTCAAAAAGGATTTAAAAAGCATTAACTAACTTAAACCGCTCACTCCATTTTCAGTAATTAATCTGTGATTGCTTTTTTTTTCTTCTTCTTAATAATGGATTCTCTCAAGAACCTCTCAGAATCAAGAAACTACTACGTGGCGACGCTTGTGTTCACTCTAATCCTCATCGTCTTCTTCTTCCTCTCCGCCTCCGACGACAGCTCGCCGGCGATCTCATACACGTCCCTAGCCTCTCGAATCCAATCCCCGTCGGCTATGCTTTGGCCGCCGCCTTCGTCCCGAGTTTCAGAAAACCGCTTCGTTTCTCAGGGCTTCAAAAGCTGCACCATAGAATCTCCAGCTCAAACCAGCCTTAAAAATCCAAGAAACACAGTAATCTTGAGCAATGACATGGTGGGTTCTTGCGATCTCTTCGACGGCCAGTGGGTCGTCGTGGACGAAGGGTTTGACTCGATTTACGGACCTGGGTCGTGCCCTTTCATCGACGATGCCTTCAGTTGTCTCAAGAATGGACGCCCCGATTCAGATTACCTCAGGCTGAGGTGGAAGCCCCATGGATGTGAAATTCCAAGGTTTAGACTGAATAAGCCCTTTGATCACTTGGAAATATTTTCTCATATCTCTTACCTTCTTTCCGTGTTTGAAATGAATGCGAAAGGTTTGACGGGCTCGAAATGCTGAAGATGCTAAGGGGGAAAAGAATGGTGTTCGTCGGAGACTCACTGAACAGAAACATGTGGGAATCTTTGGTGTGCGCCATGAGAGAGTCATTGGAGGAGAAGACAAGGGTGTTTGAAATCTCAGGCAGGCGACAGTTCAGAAGCCATGGCTTCTATTCCTTCAGATTCAAGGACTTCAACTGCTCCATCGACTTCGTAAAGTCCCCCTTCCTCGTACAAGAATGGAAATCCTCCGACGAGGGTGGAGCGCGGCGGCAAACCCTTAGACTCGACGTGATGGAAGGTTCTCACAGCAATTATTCCGACGCTGACATAATCGTATTCAACACAGGCCATTGGTGGACTCACCAGAAAACCTTCAAAGGGTAATGGAATGGATTAGCTCAGAATCTTCCAAGTTATTCGGCAGCTCTATGAGAATTCTTTGGCCATGTTATTGCAGGAAGAACTACTTTCAAGAGGGCAATCACATATACACTAAGCTAGAAGTCGAAGAAGCTTATACGAAGGCGCTTGAGACGTGGGCTCGATGGGTCGATTCTAACATCAACAGCAGCAGAACTCTTGTCTTCTTCCGAGGATACTCAGCTTCCCATTTCAAGTACCATCATTTCATAACAAATTCTCTATACATACATATATATATAATATATTCCAATCTATATCTCCTAGTTTTCCTTTCTTACACAATATTTCATGCAAATGCAGAGGTGGGAGGTGGAACTCGGGAGGTGGCTGCGATGGCGAGACACTGCCGATCACCAACGAGTCTCAGTTGGCTCCATATCCATGGATGATGAGAGTCGTAGAGTCGGCGATAGCGAAAATGGCAACGCCCGTTTTATACCTCAACATAACGAAGATGACGGATTATCGAAAAGACGGCCATCCTTCGATATATCGGCAGTCGGCATCAGGACGAGCCTACGGTAATAATAGCAATAATAATGTCCAAGATTGCAGCCATTGGTGCCTACCTGGCGTGCCTGATACTTGGAACGAGCTTCTCTATGCCATTTTAGTTCAGTTTCAGAACAAATCTGATGTAAGATATAACAGTTAATCTGATGTAATGAAAAACAAGAAAAAAGTACGCCCCAACTTGTACTTGACTTTTTCTTTAGTTGTATCGTTGTATAGTTGACTATTCATTCGTTGAAGATCAGCTATATTTTTTTTAAGGGATAGTGCGCGGGTTAACATACATTTTTAATACATGCAAAT
Source organism: Lindernia subracemosa (assembly GCA_028392965.1). NCBI lineage: Eukaryota > Viridiplantae > Streptophyta > Magnoliopsida > Lamiales > Linderniaceae > Vandellia > Vandellia subracemosa. Next base: position 592,297 of record JAQPCC010000110.1, on the reverse strand, counting down.
TGGCTGGCACGACCATCTTTGTTATTAAATATATCTTCTGCTGCTGCAATAGTTTGCATTAAATCTATCTTCAACGACCTCCATTACCATAAATGACGTTTCGTTCTTATCCCTCCCACCCATTGAATTGAAACTATAATTTACGGACAACAATAATGAAAAGCTACGTTTCAATGAGCGACGACGAGCAGAGTAATGGTGCTCTAAGAGCATCAGCTTCGTGCTGGTGGAGGACGCCTGAGGACTTTGATGAGACTTGCCAGTTCAAGATTGACATGTCTGATCTATCGATCTTAACCCCAAGGCTCAGAGTGGTCCGAGAAATGGAGAGGTTGGCCTTCATTGCCGGCGAAGGGCTCGATGATCTGAGGCACAGGCTTATGAGTTACAAGCCCGGCGACTTTTGGCTGCCCATCGGCGGGATTAAGAAAGAAGAACTCAATATGCCGCCGTTGATCACCGTTCTGCTGACTGGTCTGTCAAGTTCTGGGAAAAGCTCCCTCGTCAACTTGATGTATAGCGTCCTCGGACGGTCTGGCCTTATCCCATTTGCTCAAACATCAGGTTAGTATATTTATTACACGAACGAGTGTGCGTTTAGGGCTTGGCTTGTAAAGAAAGATCAACTGCTTTAACGACCTAACGTTGTCGTCCAGGTGAATCTTCAAACTACACGACGATGTATCTCGAAGAACACAACGTCTTAAGGTCGCCAAGAAGTGGGTTTTGCGTCTACGACACGAGGGGTTTGGACCAAGCCCAGATGAAAGAAGGCATGGACGAGGTTTCTTCGTGGATGAATGATGGCGTTCGACATAACCAGCCATGCCACAGGCCCAGCGATGACTTGAAACCCAAAGACTTGAACGCTTCTATGGGGTTAATAAACAGTTCCAGCTATCTGAAAAGAAGGGTCAACTGTGTAATGGTCGTAGCCGATCTGTCGCAGATTCACAAGGCCATGAATGGCGGCGGCGGCGGCGATCTCAAGCCATTACAGGCGTTGAAAGACATCTTCCTCTTCCCGGCAATCAAGAAAGCCAGTCAGTATCTTAAATCATCATTTTCATTATTACATGCAATGCAACTAAACTAATATTACTCAATATATCCATTGCTGCTGCGAGCGACAGATGAGAATCCATTGCTGATCCTTACCCACGGAGACACCTTAAAGCCCGAGGAGAGGATCAGCGGCAGGCTAAAGGTATGTGAATACCTGGGAATATCCGAGACAAGCGGCGCATACGACATACCGTGCCTGACAGAACATGGGATTCTAGCCGAGGAATACGACCCCATTACAGCGTTTGCTCTTACAGAAGCAGTTTACAGGGCTATGCTGCAGTCTGATAGAACCCATGTCCCAAAGAAGAAGCTCAAGGACTGGGTTGTGCTGATGCTGTCGTGGTTTATGTGGTGCATTGCTTCGTTCTTTGCTGTACTTGCCAAGTTCTTCGCCAAGTTTGCGCATCACAAGAAGAGACTTCAGATGTAATAAATGAATTCCCTCTGTGCAATGATGATCTCTGTGTGTGTGTGTGTGTGGGGCTGTCTGCGGTTGATCTTCGAATGGGTTTAATTTCCAAGAAAAGTCAACGATTTCCGCTTGTATCATTGCATTATCCGTCCTCAGTAACAATGTATCTAACAATGTTTATCCTATCTATTAATTTCATTTCATTTAATTTTAATTATTGGTGTTATCGATTTGATCACTCCATCGAGATTAGCGAGAATCAACACGTACTGACACATAGTCTATTTCTCCATTTCAAATTCACTGAATTGCTTAAATTGATAAATTAAAAAAAAAAACCTACTAAAATTAGGAGGGTAAGAAACTGACACATAGTCTATTTCTCCATTTCAAATTCACTTAATCATGCTTAAATTGATAAATTAAAAAAAAAACCTACTAAAATTAGGAGGGTAAGAAACTGACACATAGTCTATTTCTCCATTTCAAATTCACTGAATCATGCTTAAATCGATAAATTAAAAAAAAAACTACTAAAATTAGGGTAAGAAACGAAAATTTTCTTGTTGAAAGAAAAAATAAAAAAAAATATTATATTTTCTTTTCTTCATTTGGATGTATAGGGAACTGATACACCTGGTAGGTAGGGTTGTTTGTCTTTTTTTAGATATTCCATCGTAGTTCCTATATTCCGACTAGATTTTTTATGAATCGAATTCAAATTTCATGTCGACTATAGGATGACCACGGCTTTCAGCAAAATTAATCATTCCTGATCCATGAGACTCACCTCAAAATCCTATAAACAACGATAGTTAAGATTCCTAGAGGATTAGAACTATTGCCATTTCAAGGAAACCGAATCGTTCTGTCAAGTCCTTGGAGATAAGACTATTTGTCATCGGTATAATATTTTGTCTCGTTTTGAATTTTCATACAAAGAACAAATTGGTTTTATGACACATCCTTTTCAATTTGTCATCATTGCATAATCTACTATATATAAATATATAGACCTCAAATATTTTATTTGTTATGTTTTGGGATAAAAATATGAGCTTACAAATTGATTGAAATTTAACTCAAACTTATGTCAAAATCATGATTGTCGGGTTCGAGCTTCATAATAAAATGTCGAAAGCTTATGAATCAGCTCGTCAGTTTTTCATTATTGTTATTTTTTCAATCTAAATTTTAATATTTCTTAGCTTTATGATCAAGCTCGACTCATCGAGTGTGCTTACCAACTAGGGATGTCAACGGGGCGGGGCGGGGACGGGGACCTAATCCCCGGCCCCATCCCCGCGTCTATGGGGAATCCCCATCCCCGCCCCCGCCAAGTAAACGGGGACAAAATTGTCCCCGTCCCCGTCCCCGTCCCCACGGGGATCCCCACCCCCGCGGGGATCCCCGCCCCGCAATTTTTAAAAAAAAAAAAATATTTATATTATAATATATAAATTAAATATATTATTTAATTTATATTTTAAATATTATTTATATTATAGTAATATAAAATGAGTAAAATAAATATTTTTTAATATTATAATAATATTGATTAGATATAATAAATATTATTTATATTATATAATATAGTATCGGGAACGGGGCGGGGAACCCCACGGGGTGAGATCAATCCCCGTCCCCGCCCCATCCCCGCCAACGGGGGGAGATCTCTCCCCGTCCCCGCCCCACGGGGATAAAAAATCGGGGATTCTCCGCCTTATTCGGGGCGGATCCCCGCAGGTACGGGGAATCCCCTCCCCATTGACAAGCCTATTACCAACTGAGTTTGAGTTTAATTACTTAATTTTCAAGTTTAAGGTCGAGCACTATTGGGAAATGCTATTAACTTAATTTTATTTTATGAGATATTAGTCAATTAATAGAACAAGTACTTTATGCACACTCAATGTATGTGCTATGATATATATAATATTACTTTATATTTTAGTTGTTATTTAGTATTCAAAATATTTAATAAACGAAATCATAAATTTAATTTCAATTAAATATTTTTTGTATACATGTAAAAATAATTATTGTAAATTAATATTATAATAAACTTAAGAAATAAAGAGCAAAATAGTAATTATACTTATCATACCAATTAATTGGAAAATTACTATATTTACCCTTAATAAAATAGATAGATTAATATAATAATAAATTGGAATCAAGCGCAAATTAGTAACTACACATATCATACCAATTAATTAGAAGACAGTTACTATGAGTCCTTCATCCTTAATAAAATAGATAGATTAATATCATAATAAACTTAATGAATCAAGGGTAAAATAGTAACTACACATGACATACCAATTAATTAGAAAACAATTACCCTTAAGCCCTTCACCTTTCAAATTCAGCCTCTATTTTATTTATGTCCATTTAAGTAATAAATATTTTTATTTATATCAAATTACTAATTAAAAAAAATCATTTCTCCATACGACCGCACACAGTAAAGCGTGTAACTGCGCAGTCCGATAAAACCCTAAAAATCCCAATTTCTTCTCAGTGGCGGCAAAACGGCAAAACACTTCTTTTTCTCGAATTACCAAAAATACCCACGTAGAAAACAAAGCCAATTCAAGCACATGAGGTGCTCTTTCAAGCCCATTATCGTCATTTAACAGTCTACCTCAACCTTAGGGTTTTCTCCAACTTCATACACAAATGCCCCAGACAATTATATTTATTCGTAATCGCCCCCCATCAACACATCATTGCCTTCTATCTCTTGAAATTTCAAGATAAAAGCTTTTCCTAGTCACTCTTCTACCTTTCACTAAAAGCCCCCCTTCTTCTAGCCCATTCTTCCTCGGTTTATATATGTTCTAGCATGGCTGAGATATTGAGAAGTTAACTGAAAGCTCCCCACCTTTTCCCTTCTAGCGTCTAGCAACTCCTTTTTTACTTCAGCAGAAGTTTGATCGTGCTTAATGATCCAGCTAACATGGTGTATTTTTTGTGTTCTATGATCTTGGTTTCGCTTTTCTAAGCGTTTGATCTCCTTTTTTCTTCATTCAGCTAGTAGAATCTCGAGGGGTGTGTGCGATCCTTGGGTGCTCTGTTTTTTTTTTTTTGTCTCTTTGGCCTCAAAGGTGTGATCTTTAGTCGTCTGATCCGACTTATTAACTTGGGTTCGTGGTAGATCCTTGATCAAGACCTTGCTAGCTATGGATCTGAGTGATAAAGTAAGCGATCACACTTCCCGATGATACTTTATTGTATTTTAGTTAGCAGCCATCGATCATCATTAGCAGTCGATCACGGCCTATATGAGTCATTCCATTCTTCTGTTTATCGTTTTTTTTTTTTTTTTTTTTGCAGAGCTCTGAGTGTGATGAAGTGAGCAGCCAAACGCCGCCTGCACCTGGGAAGGTTTCCTCTAATGCCTCGACGAATGTGAAGACTTGCATCGATTGTGGTACTTCTAGAACACCCTTGTGGAGGGGTGGTCCTGCTGGGCCAAAGGTACAACCTTTATGATGATTAATATTCGAACAAGTATGTAAGGTTTAAATTGTTTTTGCTGTGGTGGTAGTTGGTTGAGTTGCTCGTCTTTGTAAATGTCATTCTCCGTGCGTCCGTATCTTTATTACATCATCACTCTTGATACCTAACGTCATTCATCTCTATGGTAACGATTTAATGTTAGTATAATAATACCATGGAATTTCTTCATGTGATGGCCTGGACTAAAATCACTATTATTTTGCTCTGATTCTCTTGCCTGCACAGTCACTGTGCAATGCATGTGGCATCAGAAGCCGAAAGAAGAGAAGGGCTCTGCTTGGAGTCGCCAAAGACGAAAAGAAAACAACAAAAAAGTCCGCAGCTTTGACCAAAAACAGCGGCGGCATTACCCAACAACAAAGCAACAGCAGTAACAGTAGCAGTACCACAAGCAGTGGAGGCAGTACCACCACTACAACCACCACTTTAGTGAGCAATAAGAAGGGACTGTTGTGGTCGTCTTTTGGTAGAGACGGAGTGTTTCAGAGGCCGAGGTCCAGCCCCAATCGGAGGAGGAAGCTGAAGGAGGAAGAAAGAGCTGCTTTTCTTTTGATGGAATTGTCATGTGGCTCTGTTTTTGCTTAGTAACGATTGGTACACTCGATGCAGTAGTTCTTGTTACCCTGCTGTCCCTTTCTTCTCTTTTGATTTTGCTTATGTTCTTCCTAGTTTTTAGATTCTACTTAGTTTGTTCAATGATGGTTAAAATACTGACAAGGCACAAGGAAAAATTATGTGGTGGGGTTTTGGTGGGGTTTTCAAGACATTAAAAAGTCATTTACACACGAAATACAAAGCGCATCATAACACCATAACAAGTAGATTAGCAGCGTTTAAGAATTGCTGATGGACATCAAACAGAAGCTGGATTCTTCAAGATGCTTTATTTTGCTCATAGAACATAAATCTGTATCGACCCAAATGCATAATCTTCTCTACATTTACGTCTTTGCAGTTTTTTTCTGGCATAAATTACTGGGCTGTCATGAGAACTCAAGAATATAAGGAAATGATAATTCGAAATGACGCGAGGTTCCAAAGATCAAGTCTTTAACTTGATTTCTACCATTGGTCAAGATAAAACAGTACTAGGAAAGGGAGGATTAGAAGGAAGACGTAAGACTTGAAAGATAAAACGATGGTGCTTCGAAACAGTAGTAGTACATGCTGCAGAGCAGTTTGTACATGTAATTTAAGCCAAAGTCAAGAGAGAATAACGTGTTATTTTTTACCTCCAAAAACTAGTTAACTTTCTATGATAATTACAAAACTAATCAAGTTTTTTAATTTCAGTTATTATTATTTTCATTTTCACCACAAAACTATTTAAAATTATAATTTTTTACTCTCATTATTTCAAATAAGTAAATTAACTATCAATAATTATATTTTCAACCACAATTTATTTTTAACCATTTTTATCCAAAATATTAATACTTTTAAATTATTTATTACAAGTTCCCACATAATTTATCATCATCATCATCATCATTATTATTATTATTATTATTTATATATTTGAATTTTTTTTAATTTGAAAATTTATTGCTCTATTTTCTTTCAGGTTTGCAAGTATTTTAAAGTTGATCCATGTGAATATGTTCCAGATGATTTTAGAATCGAAATATGGGATGACATACTTTTATCAGTTTGAGTGTCCTTTGGAGGAGTCGTGTTGGAAGTCTCCTTTTCATCTGTTGCATAATCCTTATTTACGTCCAGAGAGAAAAGTAGGGCGTAAGTAAAAACGACGATATCCATGTGAAATGGATCGAAGGCCTCGCAAGAAACACTCAAGAGAAAATAATGTCAGTTAAGCATGGAAGGTTGGTATCAGTGCTACTCAGTCTTCTAGGTTCATTCCGCTCAAGTGAGGATCACTGATGAGTTCGGTCTTTAAGTTTTTTGAGTTTTAAATGTTTATAAATTATGTTGAATTGCTTTTTTTTTTGTTCGTATGATTTTGTTAACTTTGATCATGATTGAGAAGATTAATGGTGCTTTCAATTTCATCTGTTTTTTCAGAAAAGTCAATATCATGAATTGCTAGTGATATATTTTCATTAATATTAAAGAAAAAGATAAATATGAAGAAAAGATTTACTACCTAATATATAAATTTCAATAATCAAACCATTACAAAAGTGAAGAATACGTCTAAGTCTTCTTTCTGTCTTTCACTAGCTCCCAATACGTCAAGGTTCCAGTAAATTCGTCGATCAAAGTAAAAACGAAAATTTATCAGTCAGCAAAAAGCTTTATTTATTGCACCGTCTTGGGTTTTTGTTAGTTTCTACGAAGCTTCCACTTCCTCAACCTTATTCTTTGTTCTCTCCATCGTTGTTAGAGAGATAGGTGTCTTCATTTCACACTGTACTGTGTTTTGAACAACTTTTTTTAACGATAGCTTCGCAATTTTTATACGAACGAGAGATAATACAAGCATTAAACTTTCAAGAAAATGGAATCGGGCTCATGGGCTCAGCTTTATTCATCTCTCAGACGCCATCAATCTCGATCAGGTTAGTTTGGCCGTACTTTTTTTTTTAGGTTTCATTGTTAATGGGTTGCGGCGATTGTGATGGTGTTGAGAAGTTAGTAGCTTTGCTCGATTACCCACGAATTGATATGATTATGTGGTGGAACTGAGTTACTTTTGAGGTTACATATCCAAAAAAAAGTTAGCGTTTTATAGGTAGCGAATCAAGGGGAGTGGACTTTGGAAGAGGGTCCGTCGAAGAATTATGTTCATACGGAATGTTCGTTGTATAGGTCAAGGCTTTGTGGCTTTGTAAGTTTAAAGCTTCTGATGATTTCTTACCTAATGTGCAGATGCATTTTATGCAGAAGACTGCGAAGGAGAAGAAGAGCAGAGTCCTGAGTTTATGTGTCCGTTTTGTGCTGAGGATTTCGATATTGTCGGGCTGTGTTGTCATATCGATGAAGAGCATGAAGTTGAAGCCATGAATGGGGTACCTTACTTAATCACTTTCCTCCTTTTCTTTTTCTAGTTTTTAGTTTTCCTTTATGGCTTATGGAGAAAGTTAGATTAGTGAGTTGTTATCTTTCTGGGAAGATGCTTGAGGATGGAACAGAACAGATTAACTAATACTTAATGATTGGATTACATGAGAAAGGAAAGATGAAACACAAACTTTGCGAAAGCTTCTTCTTCTGGAGTACCGTTTCGATCAGATTCTTTCTTTTCGATAACTGTACTGTATGTTCGTACAATGATGAACTAATTGATCGAGGATTTTATTAGCAGGGACTGATCTTACATGTTTAGGCATTTTCCGTTCATTTTGTCACAGAAACACCTCATACGATAGTGTCATAGTCGACAGGTGGATGCAACCGAGATTGTGTTATGAGATCATGTGATTCCTCTTTCCTGATCCAAATTTAATGCCATCATCTTGTTTGTTATTCCATAACAGTTCTGTTTGCTGCCATGTCGAAAGTTCCTTGTGTCTTAAAATAGATATTCCTCGTACCACAGAGGTATAAAGATGATTGCTTCGGAAAAGTTAGCTATGAGTGCGTAAACAATACTTCCTTGCATTAAAGACTTCATATTCCTTCTTGTGTCGCCGTCAGTTGACTCCCATTATCGACTTTATACAGCGTTGTTAGGCAAATATGTGACAATCAATTGTAATTAGTTGCAGCACTTCGCTTAATTTCACGCATTTTCGTACTTACAGGTATGCCCTATATGTGTGAAGAAAGTGGGATCAGATCTGATTCACCATATGACTATCCAGCATGGAAATATTCTTAAGATATCCTTCTGTAATCTGCCAAGTTATCGTTCTTTATACTTACAATTACATTATATATACATTCTTTTGTTTCTATATTCCATGGTTTTCTTGACCAAGTCTAACGTACAGCGAAGGAGAAGATTACGCAGGGGCGTGTCTAACTTGTCGTTTTCCATGCTGAGAAGAGAGTTAAGGGATGCAAATCTACAGTCTCTTTCAGCTCCTCCATCCCATTCAGAGCCCGACTCTTTACTGGCCTCGTTCATCAACAGTCCACCAAATGCTGTTGCAGATGATGAAGAACATTCGAATGTTCTTCAGCCTCTTTCCTCCATCGACCCGAGCTCCATGGCGGAATCTTCCGTTGACGTTGGGAAACAGTCTCTGCTCTCAGACGAAGACATGGTGGAGCATGCTCGAAGGTGTGAGTTTGTGCAAGAGCTTATGCTGTCTACTTTCCTTGATGATAACTTATGATTGAATAGTTTAGTTTGTGGCTGCTACAGACTTGTTAATATACATGTAATATGGGCTTTCAGCTTTTTGTGTATGTATGTATGTCGAAACATTTTGTATGTTTAATAATGATGAAACCCATTACTTTAAAACTATGAAGTATCTCATTACAGTTAAGGCAACCTAATCATTGTTATCACTGCTTGTCTGAGAACATTCAGCAACATCATTAACAACTTCAAAATAAGCAAGTAGAATCAGCCTCTACAGTTTTACAGAAACTCAGGCAGCTTAGCACGGCTTATCGTTTTCGTATGTAGCTCAGCACGGTTTAACGTTTCTTGCAATAACGAGAGACCTAAGCTGTCCGGGAATTTATCTGCTCGGCCTGAAATTGTCTTAGGAGTTTGAGGGACTGATGGTAGAGGTTAATGTCCAATCCATCCACATTTCTGCCCACTCGAGCCTTTAAAATTGCCTGCAAATTTCATCACTTACTCAGCATTCGGCATTAATTGTTTGCCACAAAACGAACTCAACGATAGGATCATACACAACTCTAAAAGGTCAACTAGACGTTCGAACAATAATGAATAGCAGTGTATGGGATGAGCCAAAAAGGTTCGATGTTTCGAGACATGAGAACTAACATGCATACCTCGTCGTTGGGCTCAATATGAAGTTCTCCAATGAACTGATACAAGGAACCTAGACGAAAACTGAGCTTCAAGAACTGTGTGTCGACCTTTAAGCTGAATTCTCCATCAACAATCACAGCCACTGAGGTCTCAAAGTTATGATCTTGCAACCTACAAAGGAGGATCATCAGATGTAAACCTTTGAAAGTAGAGTTTCAAACAAAGATTCACTTCCCAGACAAAGAAGTCCTAGAAAACACAGATTTGTTTTGCAAAAATCCATACACAGGCAACCATCATCACATCGACAAAAAGCCCCCAAAATTATCGCTTCTATCTCTATTTAAAATACAAAACCAATCACATTACACTGATAATCATAAACCAATTTGGCGTCGTATCAAACTATAAAAGTAAAAAATCGAAGCTTGAAAACTACCCACTTTCCAGTTACCCTAAGCGACGCTCCATGCTTGAAGCTTGGGGAAGATGGATTCAGATCTTGCAGAGTTACCAATGCACCCGCAGTTATCATCGAAGAAGGCGAACTCATTCACAGCACCTTTCTGTAATAACTTTCAGCAAGAGTGGGGGGAAAACGGACGGGCGCTTCAACCCTCGAATATGGAACGTACAGAAATGAAGGTCTATATGTAATTCAGTAATAGTCTAAGGGGCATAAGCGCAAATGCCCATAAATTTACAAAAAAAGAAAAATAAAAAATGGATCTTTAAAATCAGCTCAATTGTCCCAAATCACTAACCCTAATTCCCCTCAATTCCTTAATTTTTCACTATTTGCATACATTTTCTTTCTTTCTTTTTTTGCATTCCTTCTGGGTTTTTCCTAAGTTCTGCGAAAAGCCAAGGCTCTTTCTTTGTATAGTAATCGGAACACTTCAGTAGATAAGAGTTAGTTCAAAGTGTCTGAAAAAGATTCCATCTACGAGAACAGTCTTTTGTGAGGATTCATTTCCTTGTGTGCAACAAAGTACATAAAATATTATAACAGCACGATTTATTCCACAAGGGAAAGATTTAGATGATGATATTCTACATTACAAATACACAGAAAAGCATCTGTAATGAAAAAAGTGAGTGAAAAAGGATAGCAGTAAACAATGATCTGGCCTAACCTGCTCATAATGTGTCCTTTATTTTCCTAATATTGATTCTCCAACGTGATAGATTATCCTATTCGACACGTAATAACCATGCAAATCACGAAAACGTAGCCATTTTTTTTACCGTAAAGTTTGGTTAAAATATCATATTTTTAGGATGATCTTGCTTGTAAGAGTATGTCTGAATTGTCTTGGTCCTTCCTCAGCTAGCTTAACCTAAACAAGAAATACTAACATAACTGCTTCGTTAAGGAAACTCGGTTTTGTTTCGTGCCATCGGGCTTAATTTGCTAAGTCCGCAGAACAATTATTCTACTGATGTTAATTACATTGTCGGACCTTTTTAGGGTTAATCATGTTTGCAACGCCCGGGGATAACTGTATATATAGAACATTATCGAAATTTTCTTTTATTCAAGATGAGAAATACTGAGAACTTGAAGCAAGAAGATCATAATAATCTGTAATAATATTAGATACTTCCATTACATACATATATAGTTACGGCCCTCAACCGCAGTAAATCTCCATAGGGCGGGAGAAAAACAAGGGTGGCTTCACTACAACTACTTCTAACTCTAATGATTACATGCCATACACATTACTTTTTTACGTCGTAGTTTCTAGTAAGTTACAGCAGCAGCGGGATTATTCCTCTTCGAATAATCCATGATCGAAACCCCATCGTCATGAAACTTAAAAGCTTCGTAACTGTCGATTGTTCTTTCATCGGCGTAGATTGGCTTTACCTTATAGACCTGAGCAGGCTGAGGCTGATACTGATAGAGACAGCCCTTCTTCACCGCAGGGATAATTTGGGCAGCATAAGGCTTGCTTGTCCCCGACTTAGGCCGCCTACCGTAGTCGTCCACTATTCTAAACCCCTCCATACAAAATCTTGTAAGTTGTTTTTTCTTGATTAATGGGTTGTAATATGTGAAACTTCCCCATTACATATATATAGAAGAGGGCAATAAGCTTAACACAGTTGGGAGAATGACTGTGCTTTTGATTCCTTATGGATAAGCGTTTGGTGCCTTTTCTTTCAAGGTTGCAAAAGATCAACGTTGGACCGAAAGAAAGAAAGAAAAATCTGAGAATCATTAACTAACTTTTCAATTCATTGCATATATACTACTATATAGTCATATGTTGGCAGAAAGGCCTAATCCATATATATGATAGATTCTGTAGGTCCCAATAAGACTTTTTTCTCGGAGACACTTCAGCTCGGACTACTACAGTCAGTATCTTGAGGGTTTATTCTGCAAAAGAATATAAGACGCCGACACGTATGTTGTATCGAATATATAATATATATATATATATATTCTCAAGATATATATAATCGCCATGTTAAGTATATGTTTTATTGTTGCCATGCAATCGAGTCTAAAACATTTATTTCAAGCACTTAAACTCCGCTTCCTATATTCCAAGACATAAATTATAGTGTCTTTCAACACCATTCATTTCAAATAATAGTAAAAAAAAAATAGCCAAAATATTATTATAGTATAGAATAATTAAATAATTAATATTTTAGGATGTCCATAAAAAAATTCTCATGCACGTCCTTTTGTTTCTTTCCTAGGATATCGAAGAGCCCTTAAAATGTAAGTACAATCATCGACCACCTCAAAACTCCCCAACAGAAAAGGACTAACGTTCATCATCGCTTCATTACTACTTTATTTAACTCATTTTAAGTTCTCTCCCATCTTCTAATTCTCTTAACAGAGGCAAGACGCAATATAAAAACATAAAAAAAACAAACACACACAATGGACTCGACAAAGAAGAAGCTAGCCGTAGGCGGCATCGCCTCCGTCCTATTGGTGGCCATGGTGGTGGCCCTGGCGGTCGGCTCCACCAAGAAAACCGGCGAATCGTCCGGCGGCGGCACCATCACCTCCACCACCAAAGCCGTTCAGGCCATCTGCGCTCCCACGGACTACAAAGAAACGTGCCAGCAGAGCTTGGCCGACGCCAACTCGACCGACCCCAAGGAGCTCATCAAGGCGGCCTTCGAGGCCACCGTCAAGAACATCGAGGGCGTCCTGTCCAACTCCCAGCTGTTCAAGGACGCCGCCACCGACGAGCGCACGAAGGGGGCCCTCGAGGTCTGCAAGGAGACCCTCAACACATCCATCGAAGATCTACAGAGGTCGTTCGACAAGGTGTCGGCCTTCGACATGGCGAAGATGGACGAGTACTTGGCCGACCTCAAGACTTGGCTCAGCGGTGCCATTACGTACCAGGAGACTTGCATCGATGCGTTCGAGAACACTACTGGTACGTAACTAACCATAGAGTCATGATATACTTTTAAATGATCACTTCACCTAAAAGTTTAAACTTAAAAAGGAAGCGTTTCATATTTAACTTTATATTTTTTTTATTAATACGCCCCCTCATGCTCAGGCTGCTTTTTTTCATCTAGTTTTAGACGTAGATTTTCGTAAATGAGTCGTCGTGAAGATTCATATCCATGATCTCTTGACCTGAATTCTGATACCTTATTAAATGATCAATTTACCTAAAAGTTTAAGGGGAGTGTATCATATTTTAATTTAATAATGTTAATAAAACGTAATTCCCACAGGCCACGTCGGCTGGCGATCCTAGGCAGCATATCCTAACTCGGAAATAACTAATGGATCGCCTCGAAAAAAAAATTAACAATCAATTGATGTTACCGACAGGTGACACCGGCGAGAAAATGACGAAGCTCCTACAGACAGCCTCGGAGCTATCGAGCAACGGCTTGGCCATGATAAGCGACTTCTCGTCCATCTTCTCCTCTTTGGAAATCGGAGGCGCCCTCGGAGCTGGCGGCAGCAGCACGAGCCGCCGCCTCCTCACCGCCGAGGAGGAGCTGAACAACGTGGACTCGATCCCTTCGTTCGTGAGCGGCCACGTCCGCAGGCTTATGGCCGCCCCGGCCGGTTCGCTGACGCCCATGGCCGTCGTGGCCCAAGATGGCAGCGGCCAGTACAAGACCATCGGCGAGGCGATCGCCACACTGCCCAAGAAGAGCAACGAGACGTTCGTCATCCTCGTGAAGGCCGGACTGTACAAGGAGAACGTTATCACTCCCAAGAAGGTCAACAACCTCGTCTTGCTCGGCGAGGGCCCCACAAAGACCGTCATCAGCGGCAGCAAGAGTTATGCCACCGGCACCGCGACTTTCCACACTTCCACCCTCGGTGAGCGCCGAGATAATTTTGTTTTTTTTTTTTTTGCGCACATATGCTGCGTATGATAAGAGATATTCTCAACGAAGCGCACTTTCAAAAAATGCAGTCGTCAACGCCGACGGGTTCTTCGCCCGGGACATCGGGATAGAGAACACGGCGGGTCCCGAGGGCCACCAGGCGGTGGCGGTCCGAGTGTCGGGGGACAAGGCGGTGTTCCACAACGTCCACATGAACGGCTACCAGGACACGCTCTACGCCCACTCCTACCGTCAGTATTACCGCGAGTGCTCGATCTCGGGCACCATCGACTTCATCTTCGGCGACGCCGTGGCTCTGTTCCAAAAGTGCACCCTCGTGGTCCGAAAGCCCATGGACAACCAGGCCTGCATGGTCACGGCGCAGGGCCGCAAGGACAAGCGTGGTTTGGGGGTCACGGTGGTTCAGGGCTGCGACATAGTGGCTGAGCCTGAGTTCCTTGCGACCAAACCGGCCATAGATGCGTACCTCGGCAGGCCGTGGAAGGAGTTCTCAAGGACCATCATCATGGAGAGCAACATCGATGGGTTCATCTCCCCCGTCGGCTGGTCGCCGTGGATGGGCACCTTCGCGCTGGACACTCTGTACTACGGCGAGTATAAGAACAGTGGGGCCGGGGCGGATACTTCCAAGCGTGTGACGTGGAAGGGCATTCAGAAGATGACGCCGAGCATTGCTCAGGGATTCACCGGCGGCGTGATTTATCAGGTCGACGACTGGGTCAAGAGCTCCGACGTGCCGTACACCCCGGGAATGATGCTGGCGTGAAGTCAAACTTTCTGACAGTACTATAATAACCATACCTTATCAACTCTCTTGACATTCGTATTCTTTATTTTATTTTTTATTTTATGTACGAGAAATTGTAACTGTTTGCGACTAGTTGAACCGTTGTAGACGTTAATTTGCCAATAAAAATTTCAATTACCTTCCTATATTTTAATATTTATAAAGCTGCTGAAGACAAAATAATATCGGGTGATGTATATATGTAGGTAGGGCAAAGCAAACGATGAATTTGTTGGAAATAATGTAAGTAGAAATTAATTTCTTTTGTACCATATGCTGCAACCATTCTGAAATAGATGTACATATTCAGAATCAAAACCACACATATTTGGACAAGATAACCATATATCTATATATACTATATATTATTGGTGATGGGTCAGAGTAATCATCCTCAATTAATTGGTATGTCAACTGTAAATTACTATTTTACCCTTCAAATTTTTATTTTATTTTAATTATACCCTTATTAATTAATTTTTTCAATTTATATACTTAAAATTATATACAATTAAAATTAATGATATAATTTCATATATCAAATATTTTGAATTATAAATAATTTAAGATATAAAAAGTAATAATATGCACACACATCCGTGTGCAAAAAAAATTACTAGTATATATAATGGGTAAAAAGATCATATATGCAACACTTCTAACTTGATCTAATCCCATTCTTGATTTTCATCATTCATTCGATCCAAGATTATACATTTATATTTCCTCTAATCCATAAATATTTTTTGCCAATGAGGCCTTGGTCTAGTGGTGAATGAGGAGGCCTTAAGAATTTGTGGGTTAGGTCGTGAGATCGAACCTCACCTCCCCACAATTCATTAGTAGTCCCCATGTGATTTATTTCTCATGACTATCGTTGTCAGATGGATTTGGGACGTATTCATCTGAACCCGGGGATTAGACCCACCACTGGAGTGTGTGATGCAAATCCACGTCGGTATTTAGGAGCTAGCCCATAACCAGATCGAGTGGGAATACCTCGAGACAACAAAAAAAATCCTTAAATATTTTTCGTATATTTCATATTAAAAAATCATGCCACCACTGAAGTGTGTGACGCAAATCCACGTCGGTATTTAGGAGCTAGCCCATAACCAGATCGAGTGGGAATACCTCGAGACAACAAAAAAAATTCTTAAATATTTTTCGTATATTTCATATTAAAAATTCATGTGAAAGATTAAACAGTATCGAATAAGTTTATTGATTTCGAAATTTGAAGTTTGTTGTATCTTGAAAAATAATTTAACAATAATCTTTATAATAATAAAATTATTTTTTATTTCCGGCATGTAGGCAGGGAAGGGACGAACCTAGAATTAGGAGGGACGAACTTCAAAAATATGATGAAATCATTGTTCGGTGATTTGTCGTTTTGTTGGTTATTTCCAAGTACTTTCGTGGTAAGAGATAAAAGCCATTCATAACGTATTACAACATTAAAGAAGGAAAAGGATTATATATATATATATATCTATACATGAAAATTCTACAATTTAAATAATTCTACAATTTAAATTCAACTATGTATTGTAGTATATATATATATGCTATATATACATATTGGTCACGTTGACCCGACTTGAAGGCTTTGACTCGTCTCTCTCCTCCCAGCTTCCAAGTCCACGTCAGCACCTCGGCCGCCGCCCATGGTGAGTATTCTTGTCAGAGAGAGCATTTTTCTCATCATCGGAGAATTCAAAGTGCTCGACTCCTCCCACCTCGAAGGCACCTGCAAACTCAGCCCGCCGTCCACCTTCCCGGCCCCCGAACTCGAACCCGGTTCGCACCTCCCCGCCGGCCCGACGGTTCGGTTCACAACCGGCTCCACCGCCGCCCGGCAAAGGGGGCATGTCGAGTGGCTCTTGAACCACATGTCGATGCACTCGATGTGGAAAGCGTGGCTGCACTTGGGCAGAAGCCTAATTATCTCCCTCTCCTCGAACTCCGACAGGCACACGGCGCACTCGGGCGGCGGAGCGGCGTCTCCGTCGCCGCTGCAGTGGAGGTACACCGGCAGGGAATTCAGCACCGACGGTTCGAGCCCGCGGTCTGGGACCGCGGCCGCGGAGACGTCTCCGCCCGCGGAGTAGAGAACGATCTGGCTCCTCCTTACGCCTCGTCTGCGCCGGAGGCGCTCCGCCTGAGTGCGGCGGAGGCGGTGGAGGTACACTTTGAAGTAAATATGCGTGCCCGCCATGAAAACAAGGACGAAGACGAGCACCACAATCGCGCCGAGCATTATCTTCCCCGACAGCTCGTACCCTCTGTCGTCGTTGAACGACGCCGCCGCCATGCCGCCAAGCTCTTGAGCTCCGTCGTGCTTGCCTGCATCTGCATCGGCCATGTAAGAGAAGAGAGGAACTGAAAATGATTTCTTTTTTTATCTTTATTCACAATAATTTCTTTATCAGATTGTTTGATTGTGAGGATAGATGAAGGTTGGATTTATATACGTGAGGAAAAAGTTAAGAGTAGGAAGGTTCTTGGTGGTTTCGATGGAGGGGAATGAGGACATTATGGGCATAAAAGAACACTTTCTTCTTCGCGAGGTAATAAAAGACGACGCGGGTTTTGCTGTGAAATGACGGAAAAGGGCATGAGTGGTGGAGTAGTGTGAAGTCCCAAGTGGGGTTGGGGGGTGTCTCCACTTAATACACCAAGAATGTTAGTGATGTAGTTGTAATGATATTTTTTATTGATTGTTATATTATAGTTAGATTTGCGTTGCATGCTTAATGGGGAGCCCATGTGGAATGGGTGTGAGTTAATTAATAGTCAAATTTGTAAAGAGAAAATTATATATAATTAAGGAAATCAGATTTAATTGATAGAGTTGCAAGAATAAGTGAATGAATATGCAAGAATGAGTGAATAAATTCAATGGGAATGCATGAGTTGTTGAAATCATTGGTCAAGCCTCAAACTTGAGGTTTTGGAGGTGTTACTTTAACCAATCTTCCATGAAACCCATTCCTTAAATCAATCACACATAACCTTTGACATTGGCAGGTTAGCAGCTCAGCTCTGACACCAATTCCTTGAGTAAGTAGGTCACACCATGAACCTGTCATAGTATAATTTTCCTAATTTGCACGGCTTGCAGGGTAGCAGCTCTGGCACTAATTTCTTGAGTAAGCCGGTCACATATGAGCATTTCATAGTGTGATTTTTCTAATTTGCATGGCATGTATGCTAGCAACTTTAACACCAATTTATTGAGTAATTCGGTCATACATGTACATACTAGTGTGCTTTGGCATGCTAGTATGCTAGCCCACGGGATTTACTTGATCTAACGAGTCGGATCCCGGGTGTGTGTGTGTGAGAGAGAGAGAGAGAAGTTGGTGAATAAATAATCGAATGGTAAAACTCAAAATGGTCCCCAATATTTACCCCGTGAATCAATTTAGTCTCCGATGTTTCACCTGAACCAATTTAATCCTCGATGCTGTCGATTTTGGACCAATTTAGTCATTCCGTCACGATAAACTTCAATTTTAACGGAAATCTCACACGTGCCTCGCAATAAATTATGTTTGGATCGATAAAATTGAAATGATTACTGAATTAGGACACGCAACCAAAAATTTATCCTGTAAAATTCGAATATGAGCTGTAGATCATCGGCTTCGTGGAGCTTCATTGACAGTAGAAGAAAACAGTACGAACCCCCTAAATCCTGCAAATATTCCAAAAATTTTATCCAAACATGATTTAGTATGGGACGCGCGATATTTCCGCTAAAATTGACGTTAATCGTGACGGAAAGACCAAATTAATCCAAAACCGACAACATCAGGGACTAAATTGGTTCGAGCGAAACATCAAAGACTAAATTGATACATGGTTAACATTGAAGATCATTTTGAGTTTTCTCCCAATAATTGAAAGTGGGTGAGAATTCTTGCTTCATCTTGTGGGCTTTATTATGCCCTATAAATAAATAATGGGCTCCTCAGACACTAAAAATTGATTAGGTTCCCAAGGTCATATTAGGCTGCCTCAGTTACGTTTTGGACAGTGTGTGAATTTTCATATGAAAAACCCCAACTTGAAATTATACTTGTCGTTCAGCTGGGCTCCTCCCTATGGCCTTTGTAAGTCCACTCAACCTAAATAAAGTCGTTGTTTTAGAAAAGATAAAAGCATGCAAGAATTCAGACACACAGAAATAACCATGCAACCAACCATGCAATAAATCACCGACTAAGCTAGATTTCAGTAAACTTAAACCATTTAATAAATATATTTTCTCTTTCTCAAAGACACCCCAATCAATAATTTAATTAAATCTGCCTGATATGAAGCACGGAGGGATGTGCAGCTCAGGACCACAGACAGCAAACGCATTAGGCGCATTACTTATTACCATGGCAGAAAAATAACAATAACAATAATAATAATTCAACTACATTTCACTCCTCACCTTGCACTGCACGAGCCCTATAGAATAGCAATAACGAATATAATTAATGTTATATTTACACTCTTAAGCACCCTTGAGAAATGGAAAAGGCTGAGGAAAATGACAAATGGGACTGTTAGATCGCCACGTTCTTTTCTTGCATCCCTCTGTGTTTAATTACTGCTAATTATTTCTCTGTCATTCATTTCATTATTAAGGCTTTTTAACCAGTAAGTAAAAAGACAGCTAAAGTTAACCCCCTGTAAGCTGTCTTTGTTCATTTCTCCATGTATATATATATATATATATTATTACATCAGGACTTCTTCCATAGCCATAGCCACTTGCAAGTTGCATCTGAGGACTGTCCATTTCTTTCGCTTACTTCAATGCCCATCTTTTGTTTCGAGCATTCAGTTTCTAATTTGACCCTCTTTCTCTCTCTCTCTCTCTCTCTCTCGATCGAGCCGTTTTCTTTGGCCTGTAGTTATCAAAGGGGCACTGCCCGAAAAAACAAGAGCCAATCCTAAGTGTTTCACTGTGAGCAAGACTCGACATTTTTTCATCGGGGCTCGCCTGAAATCTGTGTAAAGCTGAAACCTTGGCTCGAGTTAGGAGAGAGAAAGAAGAAATGGTGGTGGAGGTGGTCCATGAAGCTATGGGCGGGGAAGAAGACACCATACAATGCACTAACCACCCTTCGAAAAGCAGCACGCCAGGCGGAATCTGTGCATTTTGCCTCCAAGAAAAGCTGGGAAAGCTTGTTTCTTCCTCTTTCCCCGCGCTCCTACTCCCATCTCCGTCTTCATCTTCTTCGCCTTCTTTCAGATCTGACGCCGCTAATGGCGGCGGCGTTGGCGCCGGCAATGACAGACAGAAAAACCACGCCGTCGGAGGTTGTTCTTCTCTGGTAATAAACCACCCTCAGAGCGGAGGCGCGGATTGCAGCGCAGCAAGGAGGTCAAGACTGCCTTTTATTCTGACCCACAGGAGAAGGAAGAAGAAAGACGATGATACTTCAGATTCCGCCGGCAGCATTTTGTTCAAGAGAAGTAAGTCCACCACAACTCCGAGGAGAGGTACGCATTACCTAAATGAAAAGTACGGCGATGATTACAGCCCCTATAGGCGGTGGTTCTGGTCATTTCTCTACTTGTCTAAGCAACATTCTGCTGTAAAAAGATGCGATAAAAACTCCAAAGATTTCAACTTTACGCCAACTACACCTAGTTCTAGCGCTAGGGGCGGCGCAGTTGCTTCATCGTCTTCTGCGAAAGCCGCCGTGGCAGCCAAGACAAGCAACAAGAAAAGGGAAGACTTGGCCGTGGTGGATGAGAACGGCGGCAGCCCAGATCAAGCTTCGACGACGACGTTCGATCGAAAGGTCTCAAGGTCTAGATCTGTGGGCTGTGGCAGCAGAAGCTTCTCAGGCGACTTCTTTGAGAGGATCTCAACTGGCTTTGGCGACTGTACTCTGAGAAGGGTCGAGTCTCAAAGAGAAGGCAAGCATAATAAAGTTCAATCATCATCGATCCAAAGGAGCAGAGTTCGCTGTGGTGGGATTTTCAGTGGATTCATGGTCACTTCATCTTCGTCTTCATCGTCGTCGGCGGAGGACAGTAATACGACGAATGCTAATAAGCCAATGCCGGCATCATCATCTCATTCAACTGTGAGATCGAATCTTTCCCATGGAAGAAGTAGAAGCTGGGGCTGGGCACTTGCAAGCCCCATGAGAGCTTTCGGCAAACCTTCTTCTTCCAATGGGAAAAGACTTGCTGCTGCTGCTGCTGCTGCTTCTGGCAAGAACGTGGCCCCAAATTTGGCAGCAGTTCCTTCGTTGTTGGCCTAAGATTTCGCCGAGTCTGATGCTATTACGAATAGTAAAGGGGGATCGCCTTTCTTGTTTCATAATCTGATCCTTTGCTTGTTTCTGTCCTTTTTTCAGCTTTTTCTTGCTTCAGTGTGCTTCTTATATATTGCAAGTTTGAGCTGCCATTAATCTCTGTAAATTATGTTCGAGCTTGATGTCAAGCAGGGAGAATAAAATAATTTTCTTTTTCCATTATTATTACCATACCACCGTAAAAAAGATGGATAGAGTAGAGATATTATTGCAGACTTCTTTGGATCTTGAGGTAAACTTTTTAAGTAACGTTGAAAGAAAAAAGATTGATAATGATGGGGATTGTTCGAAGGTGTCACACACATGATGTCTCCCTGAAGGAGTCTTCTTTCTTTCATTATCTGAATGAGTCACGTGCTGCGCCGAATGTGAGCACGTGCCACGACACAATACCGTTGCCTTTGTCTAATCTAATATCACTGTGAACAAAAAATTAGGTGATGTAATAGAATGGGCGTCAAGACAATCAATGGCACATGTTTTGGCAGATGAGACTAGACATGGGAACCGGTTGAACCGGTTCCGGTTCCGTGCCGGTTCAACCGGTTCCGGTTCCATGGAACCGGTTCCGGTTCCGGCACGGTAATTACCGGACCGGTTCCGGTTCCGATTCCGGGTCCAAAAACCCGGAACCAATTCGGAACCGGTATGGACATACCGGTTCCGGACCGGTTCACCCGATACCAAAAAATCTAATTTTTAAATTCGAAAAATACCCACATTATTTTTATTATACACAGACGAGAAATGCACAAATTTTATTAAATTCGAATTGAAAAAATTCCAAATTTTTATACTAAGTTTTAATTTTTTATACCAATTTCCAATTTTTTATTAAACTCAATAGTCAATACTTAAAAAAAAATTCCAAAATTTTATTATAACTTAATACTTAAAATAAAAATTTCTATAAAAAATACATAAAATAAAATACCTAAAAAAATAAAATTACATAAAAAATAAAATTACATAAAAAGAAAAAAAAAACTACATTACATCTTCATTAATTAAAACTCTACACGATCTAGCCTCTTCGTCGTCGTCGGAACTCGAGGCTTGGAACTCATCGATTGCGTTGTCCGTCCGGTTCTTGGATTCAGCGGCGAACCAATCTTTTAAACACACGAGCATCGCAAGAGAACTCGCTTTAAGATTGGTCCGTCGATCTCCAATAATTCGACCGGACGTAGAAAATGCGGATTCAGAAGCGACGCTTGACGCTTGCACCGCTAGAACGTCTCGAGCGATAGCCGCTAGCGTCGGGTAAAGCGTTGCATTCGACTTCCACCACTGGAGAACGTCGAATCCTTCCGGTGTTTGGAAGTTGAGACTCAAATAGAGTTGAATCTCATTTGAGTTCGTAGGTGCGGCCGTCTTCCCTTTCGACTTTTGCATCCTCAACCGCTTTAGGACATCCAATGGGCCGCCTTGACTACTACCGGACCCCGTCACTCCCTCGGTCACATGCTCTGTCGAACCGCCCTGTACCTGTTGATGACTATAAAAATGGAAAAGTTCTTGGAGAGAAAGCGTAATTGACGTCTTTTGATCGTCAACATTCTTTCTAAGAAATCTCTCGTAATACTCGAAAAAAATATCAAAAGTGTCACTACCACAGCCCGGGTCGAGTAAAGCCGCCAAGCCGTGGACAATTGGAATTGTTT
Organism: Lindernia subracemosa; assembly: GCA_028392965.1. Lineage (NCBI taxonomy): Eukaryota > Viridiplantae > Streptophyta > Magnoliopsida > Lamiales > Linderniaceae > Vandellia > Vandellia subracemosa. The sequence goes on along the minus strand of JAQPCC010000110.1, from coordinate 569,283 downwards.
CCCAATATTTTTTAAATTTTGCTTCCATATGCTCCACGAAACCCGTCAAGTATGGATTATTACGGTATTCAATAAATTTATAACACATGCTAAAAAGCAACGGAATAAATAATGGCGATGTTGGATAATGAACACCGGAAAATTTTTTCGTTGCTTCCTTGAATACCTCAAGTAAAGAGACGCACATCCCGCAAATGTCCCAATCGAACTCGGTCAAATGATGTGTCGAATCAGGGCCGAGTGCGTTGTTGTTCCAAAAATGGGTGACCAAATCTTTATAGCGCATAAATGTGCTAAGAAGGTGATATAAAGAGTTCCACCTAGTCGGAACCGGTAGGGGAAACTTCTTATACCTAAGGCCGGTCGCCTCGACCGTTTGTCTCCACGAGCGTTCGAGGCGGCGTTCCCGTAATTGCTTTCCTGCGGCTTTAAACTTGTCTATCACCTGTCCCAAAATCTCGTCGAATGCACATTTGACACATAAATTAATTACGTGACAAGCGCACCTAACATGAAGCAATCGACCGTTAAGAGGCAAAGTAAGTTGAGATCTAATTTTTTCCATAGCATTATTATTAGCGCTAGCATTATCTAACGTGATAGACATAATTTTTTCCTCAATCCCGTATATTTTCGCCACATTCAAGACATACATCGCAATTGTGTGTCCCGTATGTAGCGAATCAAGGGACAAAATTCTTTTTTGCATCGTCCATGTCTCGTCTATCCAATGGCATGTCACCACGAGATAAGACTGCGACGTGACGTTCGTCCAAATATCGGTAGTTAAACTCACCCTGCAAGAAATGTTAGACAAATGTGTAATCAAACTCTTCCTATAGTCGTTAAACGTTTCTAACACGTACTTCCTAAGTGTTTTACGACCTACTTGATGGAATCCGGGTTGTATCGAACTAGTAAAGTTGATAAATCCTTCATTTTCCGCAATACAAAACGGCTCTTCACAAGTGACGAAAAATTTGACAAGAGCCATTTTCGAAATTTCCCTCGTGATAACAAAATTCCTACCGGTGTGTGCGCTAATTTGTTGTTGTGTACGCTCACTACCTATCGGTTGTAACGTCACCTCGTCGAATTTATGAAAACCCACTAAGTATTTTTTCATAGATCCCGTACCGCCGGAGTTACCACCGCTCCTATATTGATATTTAGCACGACAAATTTTACAAAAAGCGTTACCCATGGCCGGATTTCCGGCGTCAAGCACGAGGTCGAAATGTTCCCAAATTTTGGAGCGCTTCTTCCGGGTGCGAGACGGTCCCGATGCCGTGGATGCTTCTTGGCTCGGTCCGGTTCCGGTTCTAACATCACCGCCATCGCCGTCGTGATCTTCGTCGACACGCTCCATATCATCAAAACCTGTACGAATATAACCGAAAATATCGTCGTTCGGGTTCGAACTCGATGCCATGTTAGTAAAAAAAATATAGAATTTTTCGTGAGTGTGTGTGTATTTTTCGTGTGTGTATAATAAAAATAATGTGGGTATTTTTTTTAATAATAAAATGAGAGAGTGGGAGAGATTGAGATTGTTGGGAGTATTAGAGAATTTAATTTTAAGAGTTTGAGAGAGAATGAGAGTAATAATGTGAAAAATGAAGGTAAATAGGGGTATTTATAGATTTTTTAATATGGTATAAAAAATAAAAAAAAATAAAAAATAATAAAAAAAAATAAAAAAAAAAGAACCGTTGGGCAACGGCTAGAAAACTAACCGTTACCGGTTCCGGTTCCGGCTATGTTTCTAGCCGTTGGGTTGTTACCGGTTCCGAACCGGAACCGGAACCGGTAACAACCGGTTCCCATCTATCGGAACCGGTCCGGTACCGGTTAAACCGGACCGGTTCCGGTTCTTGAACCGGTAAGACCGGTTCCGGTTCTGAACCGGAATCGGTGACCGGTTCCGGGCCGAACCGGCCCGTTAGCCATATCTAGATGAGACACTGGATACAGATTGGAATCTCTATGCTTCTTCATCTAGTATTTGATTATGGAGTTTTTTTTTTCTTATTATGTATAAGGTGAGCACATTAAAGCATAGATTACAAACATATTATTAGTCCTAGTAGAGAGTTTCATTCTAAGAACACTTGGACAATAGATGGGATATCAAGCTTATTTGTAGTAGCCCCTCATACAGTAGACCACCCTTTACCGCCCGTTTTCGGCCAATGGGACACTCCATCTGACCACCATTAATAACTTATTCGACACAAAGCAATACGCATGATCAACTTGCTCTCAACCAAGCAGATTTTGCACGCTCCATGTAAGTAAGAATCGTAGACATGTCATGTCGTCCGCATCTCATTCCGACAAAAACTCCGATCTTATATCAGAAATAAAATTTCCTTTAGTTCGTACGCATCACATCAGTCCACCCCATTAGTCCAAAGTGGAATTTCATACTAAAATTAATTGACAAAAGATAGAGTAGTCTCTTAAATTAGTCGACTCTATTAGTCCAAGTGGAATTCCATACTAAAATCAATTGACAAGAGTAGTCTATTAAACTTTTACTTTTTATGCGGGTCGGAATTTTTTGTAATAGAGACTTGGAATTAGGTGACACCCATGAAATACTATGTGCATAAATGTGATGGGACAAATGAGAGGTCAAGAAAGGTCAATTGAACGACTCTACGAAACTGAGATGAATGCTGACGATTTAAATATATATATATATATATATATATAGATATTTGAGTATCTTTCTCTTGTACTGACGGAAGTAAAATAATAAATGGTAAAGAATATCGTTGGACTATAAATCAATGAAAAGACTATATGGGCATCTCCTCTCCTGCAAGAGAATTGAATGCATCCACTCTATGGCATGTGCCTGCCGAGGGTAGGCCATATTCTTGACCTGTCCGTTTCACAATGATATATCACTTACTCAACATTTCCATCATACAAGTCCCCAATGTTATTGCATCCTTTGTCGAGTCGTTTAAGAGTTATAAACAGCAGTTAGATCTCTTTTAAAGCCGTCTTTGTTTGCTTTTGCAATTAACTTAAAGAGCATTCAAAAACTACCCCTTTTTAACTGTCGTTTCAACTTAATAGATTCTTGAATGTTTTCAACTGTGTATGTTAATGGTGAACGCAAGCTAATATTATTCAATCTCTTTCCTCCTACGTTTTAATTCTCAATTAAAAGAATTATTCAACAAGTATGATGCCTTAATTGACAACTCAAGAAGTCAAAGACTCAACACAACATTCATAATCCATCAAAACCCATATGAGACAATGGCAGGAAACTTCACAGGGAAAGAAATGATCAAAGACGCTGAAAGTATCCGAAAATCTAAATAAAATTTAACCATGGATCTAACAGGAATCATTTCCAGCACATGCATTCTCTTCGATGTCTTAGTATTCGTAGTTTAGAAAGTGTTTGCTTGCCTTTAGCTGAGGGGATTGCAGAAGTGTAGTTCACTTAAAATGGGGCGGGCGGGACGTCAAGAGTGATCCCAGCTTGAATTTGGCCCCAGCCAATCAGGCGCCAATGCCTATCTATTCTGCGACTCAAGGCGATTTTCTCACCTTGGCTGGTGCACACTGGCGAAGTGAGTTGTAGTTTCGCAAACACGTTCTTAACAGCCACAACCCGAGCCCCCGTAGACATTGACCCTATGTTCAACATTAGGATCTCTCCCTTTGCCAACTTTGAGACTTTGCCTTGCCTCTCAGTGTCTTTTGTCCTAACACCGAGAAGACGACGCAGTAAGAAGAAATTAACCTGCAGTGCAAGGAAAATAACGAGCATCATTAGAAAGCTGGGAAAAAAAAAAAGGAAATAGATAGTATCAGTGAGAAAACCACTCAAACGATATTTTGTGGCGAATTGTGATAATATTAGCTGGTGAGTTTTCTTACTCTACCATACCTCGAGTTCGACGTACACCTCAGGGAGCGAACCAACTTCTCCAAGAACCTGGCCCACCAACCTATCAGCACGTGTGAGTGTTGGATCCATGGTTGTTCCAACTCCAATAAGTCCTCCAGGCACAGCAAATTGCAACTCGTTTTGCTCGGCATATAATGAAACTATTCTTGAATATATTGGGGTGCATTTGATGTTATCATTTTCATCTTTGACAACAATACCGGGACGGACCTCGATGAACTGATTGACTTTCAAAACACCCTGCAAATAATCCAATCGATGATGGTTAGTATTAGAGAGAAATATGAGAAGGCATCATTGATCTTCGCGAAAAATGGTAAAAAAAAGAAATACACCTTCAGTATACTTCCACCAGCAACACCACCTTTTATTTCATCAACTTCAAATCCAGGTTTGTTGACGTCAAACGATCTGATTACAATCATATTTGGCGGAGAAATGAAGTTCCTTTCTGGAATAGGGATTTTCTTCACAATATATTCGCAGACAACATCGATATTGTACTTCAGTTGTGCAGATATTGGTACCACTGGGGCACTACCTGCGACAGTTCCCTGAGGACACAAATGAAGGATGGTGTTAGGAATGAATATGAGCACTACTTTTTTTTTCCAAAAAATAAATATATGAGCACTATTGAGCTTGCACATTGTAATGCATCAATATACCTGGATAAATTTCTGAATTGCTTCGTGCTGGTTGATAGCAACATTTTCCTGAACAAGATCGACTTTATTTTGAAGTATTATGATATGCTGGAGGCGCATGATTTCAACAGCAGCCAAATGTTCTGAAGTCTGAGGTTGAGGACAGCTTTCATTGGCAGCTATGAGAAGCAGAGCCCCATCCATGATTGCAGCCCCATTAAGCATGGTCGCCATGAGAATGTCATGACCCTGCAGGCAAGCAAAATAATAGAACATTATCACATCATATAGGTAAATATTCACGAAACCTACATTTGGTATTAACTCTAGGAGACATGGCGCAGTACCAGTGAAGTACAAAATCTATTCATGTATTGCTCCACACAAGAGAACTCAGTTGAAATATGTCCGGAGTGATATTAAATTATACTAAAGGGTCGAAAAGTGAAACCATACAGGGCAATCGACAAATGACACATGTCTGAGCAATTTCATCGCACGGTTCTCAAAACCAGGCACCTCACACATTGGACTATCTTCTTTCCCGCTTCCATAAGCCCTGATAAAGACACAAGTATAAATTTTGAGAACCACGCTTATGAAAAAAAAAAACAGCATAATTAACCACAATCAAAGTTGTAATGCATACTTGTAGCAGATGGGTCGAGGGCATCGGTCATCCTCACACTTGTATATCTTCGCATTAGCATATCCAAGCTTGATGGTGATATTACGTTCCAATTCATTTTTAAACCGGACAGTCTGCGTGCAAAAAATCGATCCTGATTAGGACTCCAACTCCTACCACTGAATTACACTTTATCTCAAGATTGCACCAAGGCAGTACATCTTCCACCATTGTTGGTAAAGAAAATGGCAGATATAAACTAACAAATATTAGACCAAATCAATATGGAGAAAGTGAATACCTGGACGCCAGATATGGCTTTTACAACTGTTGACTTCCCATGAGCCACATGACCAATGGTGCCTTCAGAATCCAAAAAAAGTAGTCAGAAATGAGCTCGATATTTAAATCTCGCTGAGAACGCATTAGCTTATCATTACAAGCTTACCGATGTTAATTGTCGCCTGGCGAGAAATAACCTCGGGAGAAAGTGGATGTAGCTTAGTTACATCCAGCTTGCTTAAATCCTGCTCCATCAACCCCTTTTTCGACATTTTGATGATCCTAATGAGTTAGATCCTTGAACTATCAGAGTAAGAATTCAGCTGCACATTCCAGAGGCAACACGGCGAATCAGTGATATGCCAATAGCTTAGACAAATTATCAATTCATAAACTGTAGATTAATGAAAAGAAATGAAAATCCATGAAATCGTCATAAAAAAACCTCATTTATTCAAGAAAAAAAATACCAAACCATGAAAACGAATATAAATCAAAATGAAACAACTCATAGATTGTGAGTATCAGATTACCAAAGAGAATCACAAAGAAACTGACCTTTGTATTGCCAGAGCCGTCGGCTTAGTTATTGTTGGACTGAAAGAGCTGAGCTAGGGTTTCTAATCAGTGAAATGGAAGCTAAAGGGATCGATATTCGTCAAATACCTGATTTACATTTTGTTCGTAATTTCATTACAGCCCCCACTCTTACAGCTTATAGTATAAATGCCCCCATTTAGTTTAATTTCGACTTTCGAGTTGCAATTTTGTAATATCCCGATTGTTAAAGGACCATTCAGAAATAAGAATTTTCAAATTGAAAAGGCCCATGATAATCGGCAAAAGCCCACTAATACGAAAATAAGGCTGTATGTAATTATTAGCATATCTTTGCCTATTTTTGGAATACGAAAACCCTTCGTCGATTACGGAACAAATCGTCGCACTATATATGCACCCAATCACCAGCAAATCTAACTCTCTCGATCTCACTGCGCGCCTCGCTCTCTGTGAAGTTGCGATATTCGTGTTTGAAAAGAGATCGGAGAGCGTTACAATTGTGAAATCATGCTGGTCTATCAAGATTTGCTTACAGGTTTGATAGATTATTGTTGTTTTTTTGCTGGATATTGAGTTCGATTCGTGTTTTTTTTTTTTTTGCCTTTTTTTCTGTAAAGACTTGATCTTTGTTTAATTTTTCTGTGGTTGTTAGCCCTTTTTGGTTAATTTTGTTTTGGGATCCCATCAAGGTTTGATTGTTGTTCAGCCATAGTGATTTATATGCTATGCGCCTTCGATTGTGCAGTTAGACGTAGAATTATGTCTGATTTTATAATTTTGGCCATGGAAGATCAGATTTTGCTGTACTTTAGCTGCTCTGTTTGTCCGAAACTCCAATCTTCCTGCCCCTTGAGAAATCGTGTTACTTTTGCTATAGTTCGATTTCACAAGAGCTGTTATTTATTTTCGTATATATTTATTGATCGATTTAGTTTTTGCGTCTAGGTGATGAACTTCTCTCTGACTCCTTTCCTTACAAAGAACTCGAGAACGGAGCCCTTTGGGAAGTCGAAGGAAAGGTTAGAATTGTCTAAATACGTTGGAAATTATGTCCTTTCTCTATTTTCTTGATCAGCAAACATCTGTTATCCCAATCTACTATATTTGTTGTAGCACTTCATGTTTTCCACAGTGGGTTGTAAAGGGTGCAGTTGATGTAGACATTGGGGCGAATCCGTCAGCTGAAGGCTGTGAAGAAGATGAGAGTGTGATGATCAAGTTGTTAAAGTAGTTGACATTGTCGACACTTTTAGGCTTCAGGTTCATTACTTAAAGATATACTCTTGTGGAACCGTTTCGTTGTTTATGTAAATAATCACATCTCTAATCCAACATATAATGTTTTACAGGAACAACCTCCTTTTGACAAGAAGCAATTTGTTGCATACGTTAAGAAATACATCAAGTTGTTGACCCAAGCTTGAACCCGAGAAGCAAGAGGAGTTCAAGAAGTCCGTCGAGGGTGCGACCAAGTTCTTGCTTTCAAAGCTCAAAGACCTCCAATTGTAAGAAGCAGTACCATGTTTATCTCCACTTCTGCTACTGCAAACCGTTGGGTCAGTTATGTATTTTTAATATATGCCTATTTCTCTTGCAGTTTTGTGGGAGAGAGCATGCATGATGACAGCAGCGTTGTGTTCGCCTACTACAAGGAAGGTGCTGTCGACCTGACGTTTCTTTACTTTGCTCACGGCTTGAAGGAGATCAAATGCTAAGCTAATGGAGATTTCTGTTACTCTATCTTTCTGAAACTTTGATGTTTGTGTTATTGATGTTGCTATGGTTTGAAACTTAATGTCATTTGCTTTCATTTTGAACGTTATTTTATTGAGTAAGGATTTCATTTTTCCTCGGAATGATGATCAATAATTGAGTTAGCCTATTTTTTTTCAAATTTTGGTTGAAGATCATTTGACAAAATGAGCATTGCATAGAATATGCTTGGTTCCTTCCTCTAAATGCAAGTGGGCGTGCTTTAAATGCATGTAGAGAGTCATCACTTTATGCTTTTCAAAGATTCTGTTTTGCCAGTTCTAACTTTGCTTTAGCAACAACGAAAGATTTACTTGGATTTTCTTGATGGGTACATTATTTCTCTTGTTCTTAGTCTCATTTATTCAAATCTAAGATTCTTAAATGAGTTTATAATCCCAATCGATGTATTGTAATCTTAGAATCAGGGAAAAACGAAACAAATAGCCAAAAAATCCCTCACAGATCAGATGATCTGTTGGCATATTCTTGAACCAACGCTCCGAACAGCGAAGGCCTCTCGAGCAGCTTCGATGGATTTTCGAACTCTTTTGCCCATCCTGTTGTTTTACAAAGCGACGAATCGTCATAATCGTGCGGAGAAGTGTAAGACGAAAGAAGAAAAAAAGAAACTGACCATTGTCTACGACCAAAACTCTGTCACAGTCTATGACAGTCGGGATTCTGTGAGCAATGGTAATAATCGTGCAAGCGGAGAACTCTTGCCGTATAATCTTCTGAATCACAGCGTCTGTCTGTGAATCGACGGAGGCCGTCGCTTCGTCCATGAATAATATCTTCTTTCGTTTTAACAGTACTCTTCCCAAGCACAGTAGCTGCCTTTGCCCTACGCTCCAATTGTCCCCAGAGTCAACCACTGTACACAAAAGAAACCACTCCTCGCGGGTTTAGTTATTACATTCATCAGCCCAGAAACTCAGCATCAGACGAACAAAAAAGCCGACGCAATAAAAAGTCACCTGACGCATCTAGCTTCTCGGGTTTTTCTGCTACGATATCTTTCAGCTGGCACCGTTCGAGACTCTATAACAAATACATATATCAGAAGCTTAGTAAGCATCCAATGAGGCGAGGAAAAGCATCATATAGGCATTAGTATTATACCTTCCATATCTCATCGTCAGAGTATAATCCAAGAGGGTCGATGTTGCTTCGAACAGTTCCCTCAAACAAGACTGGCTCTTGAGGAATAATTCCCAGTTGAGATCTAAGTTCATGAAGGCCCAGCTTGCATATGTCGACGCCGTCGATGATTATCGTTCCAGCATAAGGCTCGACGAGCCTAAAGAACACTTGGATGAGAGTAGACTTGCCGCTCCCAGTTCGGCCAACCACTCCAATCCTCTCGCCGCCGTTGATGCTCAGTGATATCCCTTTCAGCACCAAAGGAGTATTACTTCGATACTTAACTTGCAAGTCCTTTACCTCAATCTCGCCACGGTTTGGCCAATCAGATGGGGCCGGCGAATCTGCCCTTGTCCAAGCTGCTTCTGACGGTATGTCTATGAATTGCTTGATTCTCTCCACGGAGACCATTCTGTTCTCGAGCAAGCAGGTGAGGTACACCGTGAAATAAAGGATGGCGTTAAGGGGCAGGCCATAGGATAGAGACAGCCCGACGTATTCTGACAAAAGATCCAAGAAAGAAAGAAAAAAAAAACAGATTAAAGTCGTATCTATTTATCTTAATGATCTGTCTTGTGGCTTGACTTTTTACCAGGCTTGATTATGGTGCTGGGCAATATGATCAAGAAGATGGTGGAGATGCAGAGGACGAAGCTGCCGATCAGCTCCAGACGGAAACCCAACCACTCGTTCGCCGCGCAGTTGTGAAAATTCGTCTTCAAGTTTAAGTCCACCCTATCGATGTTCTCCTGGGAGAACATCGCCTGCTTTTTGAAGCTACGGATAGTCACCACGCCAGAGATCGTTTCTGAGAAGTGATGAATGATGGGCGCTTTGGTAATTTGCTCTAGCCTTGTCAGCTCGCGGGATGTTGCGAGGTAATAATCCTGCCGAAGACTTCAACCCATCAAAGGAACGGCCAGGGAAAAAAAAAAGGAAAGAAAAAGTCGAACTTTCACATTTACCTGATACCATATGTTCATCCAAATGAGCGGAACTATGAAAAATAGCGTAGGCCACGCATATTGACACGTGATGAAGATCGTCCCGAGCAAGCCGAAATACATCATCAGATTTATACTCAAGAACAATGGAATCATCATATCTATGTTGCTTTGATCGTACGATGCCTGCAGAATGGAAAAATGATTCGTCTTTATAATCCAGGACGGAAGATTCAACATCTGACGAAAGAATTAAAGCGTAAAAAAACTCTTACACGGCTCAGTATTCTGCCAGAAGGAGTTGTGTCAAAGTACGACATTGGAGCATGAACAGTGCTGTCCAGCATCTGGCTGAAGAAGCTCCGAGCTGTCTCGAGCCCCAAATATGCGACAAGGAGGGACCTCATTGCGATAAATGCACACGATATTACGGCTATGGAAGAATAAACTCCGACAAAGAGAGAGGGGTTAAAGACACTCTCATCTGAAGTCTCATAGGCCAGCCAATAATCCGATGCCATCTGCGCTAACTGCCACAGCAGCGACGCGACAATAACGACGGAGATTCCCCACCATCCGTAAGTCTCGGTGGCGTACTGCTTGTAGACTTTCAGACTGACCCGCCCAGTTTCTCTTTCCTCGTCTTCGATAAGCTTAGCGTTCTTACTGTCAGATTTGGACTGATTTGATTCGCCGTTCACCTCGCTTTGGTCGGAGATGGTTGGAACATGTTTGTCGGCAGAATCTTGCTCGACGGATTCGTTTTTGCTGGCTTCGACTAACTCCATGGAGCTGTCGTGAGCAGCTACAAGTGCACAGAAGTCTGAGCCAGGATGTAAGAGGTCTCTGTACTTTCCCGACTGAACGATCCTCCCATCTCTTAGGACCTGGTTGTAATAAGCCAAGCCCGTATGATATACGAGAAAACGATGATCAATGATTAAGACAAACAGAAACATCACGCCATGGTACCATTATAACATCGGCGTTGTGAAGAAAATCCATCTGGTGAGTGACGAGCAGTATAGTTTTATCCTTCAGAGCGCCCCTTACACATTCCTGCAAGGTTTTATGACAGCTTAAGGATTCGAAGAACAAAAGTATACTACTTGAACTAATCAAAATCTATCGCAAGACAGACCTTAAATATTTCTGTCCCCGTGTGAGCGTCGACTGCACTGAAGATATCGTCCAACAGATAGATATCGCAATCTTGATAGACGGCTCTGGCGAGCTGTATTCTCTGCTTCTGACCACCGCTGAGGTTGATCCCACGTTCGCCTATCTCGGTCTGATCGCCGTGCTCCATCATCTCTAAGTCTTTCTCCAGAGAGCACACTCTTATTACATTCTGGTACTTTGCGCTGTCCATCGCTGAACCGAAGAGTATGTTCTCTTGTATCGTCGCGTTTTGTATCCAAGACGTTTGCGCCACATAAGCAGTTGTCCCGCGAACCTTCACCTGCGGAAACTGAAGAGTCATCGCACTGATGAAACTGAAACAGAAGAGCTGAAAACGTTCGTGACCTTTCCCGAAGTTCTGTGGAGCTCGCCGAGGACAGAGGCGAGCAAAGAAGATTTTCCCGACCCGACCGTTCCAACTATCGCAGCAAGCTCCCCTTTCTTGATTCGAACGTTTAAGTCGTGAATAACGTTCTGAGCGCCTTCTTCTTCCTCCCAAGAGAAAGTCCCTTCCCTCACCTCAACAGCCACTTCATCATCACCATGGCTGCTAGCTTCTTCCCTCTCGACCGTTTCTTCGTCCAACTCACGGCTCGTCAGATAGCTATCGAGCCTCCCTAAAGATATGATCGCCTGGGACACCGAGATGAGCGTTGTGGGGAAGTTCTGTATCGGTTCTTGCAAGATCTTGAAAACCGACGTAGCGGTAAAAACCGTGGCAGCATCGAGGGGAACCTTCATCAGAATGGCCACCCCGAAAGTGACGGCGGCTAGTGCGATGGGAATGCTCCACAGCAAGATTATGTTCCCGGCGATCAAGTACATGAATTTACTGAGCCAAGAATACTCCTTTTCTCGGGACGACTGAATCTTCTTGCAGAAGTGGTCTTCCCAAGCTTGAAACTTTATTACACGCATGTTGTTGAGCATCTCCGTCGTGGCCTTCATCCTTCCGTCTCTGTTCATCATCATATTGAACTGATACGCATTGTTCTTATGGGTGATCCTCAGCGTCAAGAACATAGCCCCGACGACTGCCACGAGGGACACGACGACGGGGATGCCTATGTAGACGTATAGAAGCACCAAGGCAACTCCTACTTGAAAAGGCATCATCCACAGAGTGTGCAGCTGATAGACTAAATCAGACAGCTGCTGGCAGTCGACCGCCATGTAATTGACGATCTGCCCGACGCCGTGGGACTGTCTGGACGAGCACGTCAGCTTTAGGCCCTTTCTGTAAAGGCCCGTGATCAAGGTGGATCGAATGAGCATCCCGAGCTTGTTGGACAGAAAGTTGAAGTGGTGGGAGCTGAAGACTTCGACGACCTTCGAGGCGAGCAGTATGAGTATAAGGTAAAACCCGGGAAGCAGATCGCTTCGATCGCCAGACGTGAAGGTGATGAAGCTTTGGATCAAGACGGGCCCGACGTACATCACGGCCAGCCGCACGACGGCGAGGAAGCCCGTGATGGCGAGGTCCTTCCAGAAGCATCTGACCAGCATTGTTCTTACAGGGTTCTCCGAGTTCTCAGTCCAATACTGTTCGAAGAGTTGGGACATTCGCTTCGCCTGGTGATCGGGCGGAAGCGAAGGGACTTCGTCGATCTTCAGAGGGGATTTGTAGCCCTTCTTTATGAGCGGATTCAGCCAATACCACACCGCCCTCGAAAGCAGCGACGCAGCAGCATAACCACCGCCCGAGTCCGCGGAGTCGTTCGTTATTACATTCTGGGAAGTATCTTTTTCGATACCCGCGGTGATCCCTGTCTTCCCCTTGACAGAAACAATCAACAGATAAGTGTAAAAGGGAAAGCTTGCCAAGGAACATATGTCGTCGATTTTAAGGTTTGCACCGCCATTTTCTCCGATGGAAACTAGGCGGCTGATGGCCGCACCGCCGAACAAGCATATCAAGACAAAGCTCGCAGCCCAATACAGCCTAAGGGCCAGAGAATGAGAAATGGCTAAGAACTTCGTCTCACTTGTAAGAACAACCACCACGGCCACGTTAGTGAGTGTCTGAAACAATCTGAACAGACCCTCCGCCAAATCCCAGGTGGTCTTGACACCTCTGATAAACGACAGTATGGTTAGGACAGCATAGGCTAAGGCTAATAGAACTGTGGCAGCATAAGAAGCTTTGAACCATAGGTTGGTCCTAAAACCACGTTTATCAGCAGGTCCAAGAAGAGGTTTTCCCAGGTGGGAAGGATCGGAATTTCGATGTAAGAAGAATCTTCGGACTGCAACTACAGCAAGGGCTAACACGAAGATGAGGTCAACGGCTGAAAAGAGAATCCTCTGCGAACATGGAGATAGGAAGATGAATCCCAGCCATCTGAATACTACTGAAGATGAGCTTGCATCCTCGGACGATGGTGAACACTCAAGGCTCGTAAGCCAAGAAAGAGAAGAAGACATCGTTTTCCTCGAAGAAGAAACTAACCACCCTTCAAAGCAAATGCTAACACCTACTACTCTGCTGCCTACGTAAGCAGAGAAACGACTCAGACATGTTCATAAGAAGGGCTGTACTGTAAGTAGAGCAAGAATGAAGAAGGGGGTAGATTCATCTCTCACTCAAAAATACATATTTTAATGTCTTTCTTGGTCAACTCCGATCCATATATACATATTTAACAAGGTTGACAGCACGTCCATAGATGAAGAAACATGTGATCTGTCTTAAAAGAAAATATTATACTGGGAAATTCTGGTAAGGCTTGGTTTCTAAATTTATTTTCAATTCTCATTGGTATCTTGTGTTTAATCCTTTTTCATTAGGTGCCCAAAGTATTTTTTACTTCTGGTTGGTACTCCTGTGTTTAAGTCTTTTTCAGTTGGTACTTAAAGTATTTTTAAATTCTGGTTGGTAACCATAAGTTATGATAAAACATAATCTCGTGATTTTAAAAGACTAAAAATGAGATCTTTAGGTATATGAATCGCTTTTTATGTTTTCTAGAATTTCGTTAGCAACTAACGTGCATACACCTAAATATATCATTTTTTTGTCTTTTAAAATCGCGGGGTTATGTTTTGTCATAATTTAGGGTTACCAACCGAAATTTAAAAATACTTTGAGCTATAACTGGAAAAGTATTAAATACAGAGTTACCAAGCGGAATTGAAAAATACTTTGTGCACCAACTAAATTAGACTAAAATACAGAGGTACCAACCAAAATTGAAAATAACTTTTGACATCAACGAGAAGAGCCTTACAGACATGTTATCAACCGAAATTTCCCATATTATATACATGGGGTACAGTAATTGGTTGTAGAGCTATTCTTTAAGGAACAGAGAAGGCGGCCATTACATTAACTCATCGTATGTAATGTAACACAGTCTATGTAGTTTATTTGTTTCGATGATGAAGATATCGTTGTCATTATTATTGCGGTGAAGCTTTCTTTCTTTCTTCGTTTGTTTGTCGTGTCTTAAACAATTGTTGTTTAAAAAAAAAATATGCTAGCAAACAAAGACTTTGCCGCAGAGCTGTTGAAAAAAGAATAAACAAAACAAAAAAATGGGTCCCTCTCATTCATCTTATCACCAAAATCTAGCCATCGATACGTTACAACCGGCGGAAGATTTTTTGCATCGATATTCCCAACCTAACAACGATATATTATTGCATTAAAATATTGCCTCGTTGAACACGAAACTCGGATAACAAGGTTCTTAAATTTAATATATATATATATATATATAATGATTTTTAGTCAGTCAGTGAAAAAGGTCTTATTTACGCACTCCAACACATGATTTGAACTCTGTGGTTGCGGGTCAATCGTAAACAGCTTTTCCTTGTGACGTATTCCTATCATATGCTCTACCATAATTCTCATAACTTTTCTCTAAATTTTCTACTGTGTGAAAAACTACTAGTTTCAACTAAATAATTCTTCTAATTCTCAACTTTTCTCTAAATTTTCTACGATGTGAAAAACTACTCGTTTCAACTAAATAATTCTTCCCAACCATAGTAATTATACTTCAACTAAATTCAGGAATTTTAACCTCAACTTCGACTACAATACACTTTCAACAAATTTCAGTCTTGAAGCAAATTATAACCTCAACTTCGACTACAATACAACCTTGGCTTTCAACTAATTTCAGTTTTGAAGTGAATTTTAACCTCAACTTTGACTACAATACAACCTCGGCTTCCAACAGAGTAATCGTTCCGGCCTGTGTATACCGACCATAGTCCCCATACTTCAACTAAATTCGCGAATATGAACCTCAATTTCAGTTATGAGACTAACCCCAGTTTTTAACAAAGTAATCCTTTTGACTTGAATGTACCCTCCCAAAATCCACGAAAAAATCAGAGTTCATATAGTATCGAACCCATATGAAGATATGATGTGCTCGACCATTTGAGCCATCATTTGGGACAACTATTAACAGTTTAAATATGCCATTTTCACTAAAGAAAAAAAAGGGTATTGCTACATGCACGTGATTGAACTTTGTGGCATGTGTGTCAATCATAAAACAGTTTGAAAGATGAAAGGTATGCATTATTGATTCTGTCTTTACCCCCACATGTGAAGGTTAGGGATAGAATGGTCAGTTACTAAGCATCTAAAATGGTCCTAGTTCCTACATGGACAAAGGAGTGTCAGACTTTGGGATTGAGATAGATTTGATGAGAGTAAATATCGGGCAGCCCTGAAAATTACTCTGAAATATAAAGGTCAGATGCAAATCACATAATGAAATGATCAAAAACCAATACAAATCTGCATAACACAATATCAGTGAACAACAACACAGACAAGGTCTTTGAGGCAAGACGGTTTTAGTTACAGCAATAAGGGGCTGTGCCTGTAATGTACCTTAAATGTTACAGACAGGGGAGGAGTTTTTCCGGGGAGTAGTGTCAACTATTATAAATCATATGGGCGGGTTTTCTTCGCAAGAACACCGTTGTTGTTATAGTGATTGCTGCATTAAATCTGCACACTCCTCGTCTAGCGACTGTATCGGTAAATCCTGCGGCAAAAATTAGAAAACATTCTTGATAAAGGAAACGGGTATAAAAAACATGGCCAAAGGGTTAATATATAGTTTTATTACCTGTGGTTGTAATGGTTGATTCTGCTGTTGATCTTGGGACGCAGGGTACGCCTGAGGCTGAGACATCCTATAATATGGCTCTTTGAGATCGAGTTTGCCCGATGATGTCTGGATGATGCCTCCTTGTTCAGCACCAGGGCCCCACATTTTAGCTGTTTCAGGACCAAAAAAATTTTGGCAAAAGACTTCGAAAAATCAAGAAAGTTGGATTTGATATTCAGAAACTGACCTGATAATGTCAAGTAGAGAGTGTAACTCTGAGCTTTATGGGCAACCATTTGAAGTCGACCGGTTATTTCTTGGCCAGGCATTACATAGATAGGTTGGGACAAGACACAGCGTAGCTGGTACCAGTGTGTTGTGAGTGCGCCAGGAGCTGTGGTAAGCCATCTTTGTACCGTGCTATGGATCGTGACATAAGTTGGAATAAAGTTATAATGTTAACATTATAAACTGAGAGGGCCAGAGGATGGTTTTTATTACCTCCCATTGAATAATACATCAAACCAACATGCCAGTCCGTGAATTCTGGCACCGACCGAAGATGTAAATCTCAATGGAATATCAATTTCATACAATTCCTCCTCCTGTCATGTAAGTTTATCAATAGATTAAATGTCTGAAATCGATTTTGACCTCATTTAATTTCATATGATTTTGGGAATGACACAATCACTTGTCGGTCTCATTCATAAGTAAGAAGTCATGTTCCTTGTAGCCAAGAATATACAATGGAACTGCTGGTGACGTGAGGCTAATACATACCTTAGCTGACATGAAATCTATCATGTGGGACATTGCGGGGGCCACCAGTAACCTAGGATCGAATGCATCTACCACTGGCTGCGATTATCAGAATTCACTATCTTTAGACAATATAAAAACCAACAAATCTAGATGAGGGCATGCACTGAAGAATATGAGAGAGAGGTGATGAATGAACAAAAGGTTCTGCGGCATGTTGATGAAATTCAAGATGTAAACCTGTGAAAAGTATCCTTGAAAGGCCGTGCCATGTAAAGGTGTCAAGTTTACACCGTAATAATTTTGTTGCTGCCAGAAAAGAGCCTGGAAACAAACCATATCTTAAACTTCATTTACATAAAAGATATAAATCCCCAATAGAGAAAGCTTTAGACACAATTCGTATCTTTAGCCTCAAGCAACCCAAAAAAAGTTCAAAGTTGATTTCTTCTACAACCATTAAAGTATGCCATATCGACTGCCAGACTATTCTTCACTAGTCTTCCATACTGAGAAAAGAAAACTACAGAATTAGTTAAGAGGGGCTGACCTTATTTGCAATTTCGATATACAAAAACTCATCGCTAAATGGAGCCATATGTATTCTGCAAAGTTAAACAAGTACAAATCAATGGCAAAAGGCCAATAAATTAAAAACAAAAAATGCTCTTGAAAATTCGCAGATAGGGAAAATGGCTTGAGAAGCATTCACCTTCCTAGAGTTGGAAACATCTTTCCACTTGGACTGAGGAATCTATCTCTTGCGATGATGTAAGACTCTAGCATCCTCTCATTGACTAGCAAAGTGCCTGTGGTAGAATAACCAGTACTTAGAATATACCTTGACTTGTGTGCCCCATGGGATACATAATTTGCTAAGTAAAACAAGAAACAGAATGAAGCATACCCATTGGTTCAGAGATTAAAATATCAGCCTTTTCGGGTAATACAACCTCTTCTACTTTGCCCTTGATAACCTATCAAGACAAACAGCGAACACGACATCAATAAGAAAAGTGTAACATGCAAGGGATCAAAATTCATTCAAGATGATGCTCACAGTTATCCTTTCGCTAAGTGATGAATTCCCAGCAATAAGTTTACGAGCATAATCTGCCATTTCTGAAGCCTCCACAGCATAGACATGCCTTGCACCAGCCTGAAAGAATTTTTTTATTTTTTTTTGGTATTAGAACATATTGGCAAAGGTCTAATTTAATTGGTAAAAACTGATGCACAAGTAACAACCTGAGCAGCGAATAATGATAAGATGCCACTACCAGCACCGACATCAACTACTACACGATCAAGGAAATCAGCACGGTTCTCAACAACTGCAGCATAATAAGTTCCTGGATCACAAATTCCCAACAAATCAGCTATTCAGAAAGAAATTTGTGAAGATAAGTACAATTTAGTGCATAAAAGTTAAAGAAGTCGCTGGCTTTGCAAATATGCAGAAAAAATGAAATTAAGACAATTCATGAGGGGGAAAGAGAGATAGCGGATATGACCTGTCCTCACATAATCCTGCAACATATTTTGCTGGTGAAGGAGCTGTCCGTAGTAGTGAAAATACATTTTGGCTGAAGAAGCCTCTATTTTTTCATCAAACTTGCTTGCAGATGATGATATGATTCCATTTGACAAAGATGAACCTGGAAAAACGAAATGATGAACACTCCTTGTACCTAAACTTATAAGTTCCAAGTAGTCGAAGAACTTGCAGTAATTACACAATTAATTTAATTACGCTTTTTGCAGTAAAAAATATCAGGTCAGCAGATTTTCTAATCAGCATGCTCAGATAAGTAAGCATTGCCAGTTCAACAATGTTCATTAATGACATGTATATAATAGATACTGTTACAGATCACTCGTCAAATTAACAAAGAACATGGGGAAAGACAAGCTTTCTGCTTGATTATTTGGATATATAACGCATGATTCTCATGATATGCATTAAGAATCAAGTTCGTTAATGTAAGATTTAAAAAATCCAATATCCGTATCAACATTTATGAAAAAATGAAACGTATTTGCCATCCGTAATATTAGCAAAGCGTAAATAGAATAAATATCTTAGTGGGCAGTGGATATTAATAGGCTCAGAGTAGTTCCATTTACAAATTTATAGAATCGATTGAATCCAACAAAAATAGGATCGCGGCATTTCCTGAAAAGGTCAGGTCAGTGACACCAATAACTAATGATGAAAAAATGGCATTAAAAAACCAACCTTGTCCAGCCACTTCCTTCTTCCAAAGCTCAAATGCAGAATGAAATGCTCTACTTTCGTCCTCATTTCTAAATTCTATAGTGATACCACTGGAATAGCTTTTCTGATTCCAATGACAAATGGCAGACGCAGAAACATGAGCTCACCAAGAAAGAATTTTGAAAAAGACAGATTATTGTTTAAAAAAAAACGTCTTAATAAAAGGAAAGCAGTTCCATTCAAAATGTCGCCACATTAAAATTTGCAATTCATTCAAAAGTCTATAAGCATCGTCACAAAGGGAATATGAGTTTCGTAACCATTATCAAGCAAATTAAAAGGAACCTCATCTCTTTCGCATGCATTAGTTTCAAACCTTGAACAGAATAAGCAATTGGATTCCTCCAGATTTTATAGAATACGAAATAATCATAAATGAAAGCATAACAGTGTATTAATCCCTAACCTCTTTCTTGGTGTCAGAAGCTTCAGCTATACATAGTGACCGAGACGGACTTAGCTTGAAGAGCTGGAATAACAAACAAAAAGAAATATAACCAAACCAGGAAAACATGAAGACAAAACTGAAAAGATATCACACTCCATGCAGACCATCTACAAATTCAATAGAAAGATACAACCATTAATATCTTCCAGAAGGCAAGTGCAACAGTCGTATTCTAACTCTTTAACAATCGAAAACAACTAATTGAGTATTCAACATACATACGTTGAGAATCCCATTTTTTTCACTAGAATTTCGAAGATACCATTTATTGACATAAAAGCTCAATCTTGCTCAAACTACTCAAACCTTCTGAAGCATCAGCTAACTCGAAATCTAAAACAGAAATATAACAAGATTCTACCTAAATATTTCACTAAAATATCATCCCCGTTGACGAAAAAATGCATAAGACACAAAGGATACCTCAGAAATAGATCCATAAAATGTAGAATCATATTCATAAGAAACCACTAAAGCACACTAAGAAAACGTCTGCATCCCCAATTGAGCTTAACTAGCTGCCAGTAACATTCAATTGAAACCTCTACAAGAATTAACAGTTTCACTACCTGGCAATCCCCGAGATCAAACTGAACCGAGTCTCCCGAACCGGACTCCAACTCGAACCGGAGAGAATCGGAGCGAAATGTAGCGACCACCTGCCGCGAAGAACTGCCTGAAATCGACAGCTGCGAAATCGAAGCTACTAAAAAATCCTGCTCCTTCAGCATATTACTGCTTTCGTTGCTGTCCATTGAATCAAAAATAGCAACAAAAAGAAAAGCTCTGTCCTTTTTTTTGGTCTGCAGTCGATGTTAGGGTTTTTACGGTGGAGTATGAGAAGAGGTTTTAGATGCCGCTTAGTGTGCGAAGTGAAATCGTTTGTATTGTGCAACTGATGACGTGTTTATCTCCTATTGGCTACTGGCGCTAGACCAAAAGCACAATAGTCGCTATTGAAGCCACTGAGAATTGTTCTTTTCTTGTCAAGTAGGAAAATGGGACCTTACCTCACCAACTGGGATTAATCAATTATTACAATAGCTTTTGCAATAAGATGAAGAATATATGCATATTTCAACAAGATAGCTCTAAAAATGTGATTTGAGATTATGTATTCGATTTTACTTGGTTCACTGAGATAGGTTCGAACGTGCAGACTATATCGTTATTGTGGGCCCGGCGGAAAAACGCGGGTCGAACTCATTGCCGACAAAGATCTTTGGAGTTCATTCAGATAGTACTGAGTCAGAGTGCACATTTTGGAGTTGATGATTATTTGTAACAGCCCGCTCACGGGACCTGTGGGGTTGGGCCCACTGCACTTCATTGATTGTCTGGCCCCACTGTATCACCACTAGCCTTCCAGCGTGCTTTGTCCTCACTCGCACACACCCTGAGCTACTTCCCAGGGGGTCACCCATCCCAGTGTTACTTCAAGTCAAACACGCTTAACTTTGAAGTTCTTATGGATGAGCTCCCGAAAAGGAAGGTGCACCTTGGTGATATGAGTAGCACAATCAATTCTCTTTTATCATTCTTTTTGACTTGACACGCCCATACATTGCCAGTCTCAGAATCCCTCTCATTCGGATGTGGAATCGGTTCATTCATGTATCCCTCCGCCTAGAAGCCTCGTCGGGAGCCGCTCCTTGTCCGTGCTCCTCTTTGGCACCGACGATCACTCCCCGCCTTCATCGGCCCCGGGTGTTACATGTGTGGCGACCACCCCAAACACACACCTAATGTGACTCTAACGACACTAACTCGAGAAAATAAATTGCGTGAGTTTCGTTTAAAACTCGTCAACAATCCTTGAAGTAAATCAAAAGATACTCACATCACGGGCATCATAAAACCAAATAACGTCTCAACAAGACAAACACCAAACTAATCACGAATCCCACATACACATCTTGACTCGACCAACACAAGATATACGTAGACTCAAACAAAACCATACGTCAAGAAAAATTTACACAACCTCACGATCACACACAACCAAAACATACACATCAGATGCAGCAAAAGAGACTAGCCCGCCACACAGGTCGTCATCCATGTACAGTCCACCTCAAAAGCCCGTGGAAGCTCCAACGACCAGCCTCGCCATCTAAGTCACTCAAGCAATGTCATCTCGCTCACCTACAACGCATGAACTATATGAGCTAGAAGCTCAGTAAGTAAAAATCATGCATGCTCGTGAATATGTAAATCCTCATCATATGCATAAACTACATGTGACTCGACATCTCAAAATGAACCATCTCAGAACTAAAAGCAACGAAGC
Source organism: Lindernia subracemosa (assembly GCA_028392965.1). NCBI lineage: Eukaryota > Viridiplantae > Streptophyta > Magnoliopsida > Lamiales > Linderniaceae > Vandellia > Vandellia subracemosa. The sequence continues at coordinate 547,348 of JAQPCC010000110.1, read as the reverse complement.
AAAGACCAGATTAAAAAAAAAAAGGAAGGAGAAAAAGGAAGGGAAAATAAGAAATAGCTTGCAATAATAATGTTCTTTCACATTGTCCTTGTTAGTTGTTGTGCTTCTCATCATATTTCATGTTGAGGTTAAGGTAGGAAAATCACGTGAGGAAGCCATATTTATTCAAGTTAGGGAATATTGAATTGAATAAAAATCCGAAGTTACAGGTAAGTGAAAATCCAACTACGACGCATGGACATAGTATTCGGTGTTTGATAATATACCTGCTTCGATGTTTCGATGATTTTATGTGAAGGTGTTATATTTGTTTGATTGATATTTGCATATGAGCTACATGAATTCATGAGCATACCATTCACGGCATATACATATGCATGCATATTATTGGGTACTGTTGAGTGTTGGCATGCATAGTCGTAATCGCCGGGGAGCGATGCGATGTATATGTGCCGATTATTGGCATGCAGTCGAGGTGTATGTGGTTATTACTAGTGCACCATCGACGGAAGGGGCGACCTAGGGTATGTGACCCTAGTGTAGGCTACCCAGAGTAGGCTACCGTCATATGTTGAGGCAGAAGGGGCGACCTAGGAAGGAGCGACCTAGGGAGACCTAGCGTAGGCTACCTGGAGTGGGCCACTGCCATATTATTGATGCGGTAGGAGCGACCTGGACAGGGCGACCTGGATGGGGCGACCTAGGGAAACCTAGCGTAGGCTACCAGCGTGGGCTACCAGCGTAGGCGACCGCGACAGGAGGGACGACCTGGGAAGGAGCAACCTAGGGAGACCTAATGTTGGCTACCCAGAGTGGGCCACTGTCAGATCAGATAGTACTGAGTCAGATTGCACATTATGGGCCAAGCCGACAACAATTTATGTTGTCATAGACTCATAATTCACAATCACATCGTTAATAATGGCAATATATTAGATTTTGGTTTGTCCAAGCAATGCCCAATTATTATTATTACACAATTGTTTGATTTAAGCTATACTTTCTTTATAAACAAGAAGAATGAACGATGCACAAAAGGAGTCAACTTTACCAAGTAAAGGTAAGATTCTTAATGATAAGATGCTTTTCATGTGTTCTTCTCACTTCTTAAGGTTGTTAACAGCAATGCCCCACATGACAAAATGTGGAGCCAAAGACAATGAATGCATCTTACAATGCAACATCACGACAATGGCCAGAAAGGACATGACAGTTGAAACTAATAAATGAACAATCAACGACATTAAAGAAGAAGGGAAAGGAGGGTGGCCCTTCAACGGCCAAACTTTCAAATCACCACAAAACTTCAAATAATACAACAGCAGATAATACAAGTGTAGGCAGGCAGGTAAGAACCCAACATGACAGAAAAAAACAATAGCAAACCAAGAAAGAAAGAAAGAAAGAAAGAAAACTGTTTCAAGATCAAGAAGAAGAGACTCTCACGGCCTTAAACGAAGGATGAAGCAGGCCGAGGTCGTCGATCACTTCGAGCGGATTGCTAGTCTCATTCCTAGTCCTCACCACTCGCCTGCTCGCCAGGGATTTATGCGTGAAGCCATACATCTGCAAGATCTGATTGTCCCCGAAGTTGAAAGCTCGGTCCATCTGCTTCAGACACCTCTCGACGGGGTAATCTCCGAACTTACCGCAGGGCTTGCAGCCCACGAAGTGAGTCACGAGCGGCCATCGATGATCTCCGAAGCCAGGGTGGTACTTCTCGATCATCTCCTCGTACCTATCCACTAAAATCCCCCAGTAACCGTGGAGGTAATAAGCGTTCTCTAGGTAAACCTTATCGCCCCACTTCTCTCTTTGGGTGGCTAGTATGTATACCATAGCCGATTGATCGTCTGCTTCGAAGACGGGCCGACCCTTTAACTCCTTGGTTAACAGTTTCCCAGCTTCTTCTCGGGTTTTTCCCTTGGGGCCCATAGGTGCCAAAACGTCTAGCAAGTCCAACGACCACTGAGTGTTTCTTAAGAGGAAACTGCCAGTGTTGAGCCCAATCCAATTCTTTTCGTCGTAGATCATCTCCTTCCAGCCGTGCATTACGAGGTTGACATCCTTGTACCTATCCCAGGGAAGCTCAAAGGCCATGTCTGTAAACATGGCGTCACTGTCCATCCACCATAAGAACTCAACCTCAGGGTGAGACAGCAAGAGCTTCCTTATCAATGGCAGCTTCGCCCAGAAGCCCGACATCTCGGCGTCTAACAGGGCCATGTTGTAGAACACCTCGATCCCATGGACTCTGCAGTAATCGATCTTGTTTTTTATGCTCTTCAGTAGGTAATGGTCGCCGACGGGGTTCTCGCAGGGCTTGGGAGACGAGCCGGTGACCAGTAAGACCCTAGGCTTGTCGTTCTTCTCGCCGGTGAAGCTCGGAAACGCCGGATTTTTCTTCAGCCAGTCGGCCCTCTGCCGGTCCCAGTCGGCGATCTTCGGGCCCAAGGTGTAAGGCTCGCCGGGATCCCTCTTGAACTCTGGGACGCCGTCGTCCTCGTCCTTGAAGATCTTATTTATATCGAAGTCGTTGTAGCTCTTGTCATCGGCGTTGACATTATTAGCCGTCGTCGACGAGGCGGCTTCTTCGAGTACTCGGCGGGGCTCTGACCGCCGGTGGCGGATGTAGGAAAACGTGTGCCGGATCTCCTCGATGTCCTTCTCCGGCGTGCCGAAGCTGCCGGCGCCGAGGTTGCCCCGCAGGACCACGAGGGTCAGCACGAGGCAGAGGAGGGTCAACTTGCCGTTGCGGATCAGCCGCTGGAGCTGGCGCGTCCGGCGTGCGGTGAGGAAGCGTTCTAACATAACGGCGCGTGGGCGCGTGGGGAGGGGTGGGGTATCTCGGGGAGATCTGCGTGGCAGTGGCTGGGGTCGTATGTGTCGGGTGGGGGGGTTTGATGATTAAGGGGGAGATTAGAATGGTTTGGGGGGTTTTATTAAAGTTAATGACGTAATTATTTCTTTTAAGTATTATGTAATAATTTAACCTTTTTTAACGTTTTTAGTTAGAATGTAATGTTAATATGATGTAATTACGACGCGTGAAATGGGGTTGTGAATGAGCTGTCAATTTCGTGCGAAGGTGCTTTTGACCACGTGTGGGCGGTGGGGGGCATATTTGTAAATACACTTTTAATCTAAGTCAAAGCCCAATTAATGGAGTTGAAGCCCAGCCCAATGTTAGGGTTTGATCTTTGTCCCACACCGGCCGAGCAGAATAGTCGTGGAAAGAAATGGTGATATAAAAACAAAGGCCACTATAGGAATTGAGACATACCTTTCTCGGCCTTTTGGCTAAGATCAAGTGTAGTATCTGTTCTTATCAGTTTAATATCTGATACGTGGGCCATTGGCCCACATGATATTAAATTAATATTTTTAGGGGGAAGGCCCATTAAGGCAGCTTGCTGCCTCGGCCTTCGCGTGTCGCCCACGCGTTGCACTTCAGCTTGGGCCTGGCGCACCCCACCAAACTTGTATTCAAAATTATTTTTTATTTTTTCTTTTCATATGTAGTATATTGCTATGCAAATCCAACCTTAGATTAACTCGAATGATACACCAAAATCTAAAAAAAAAAATAGCATAAAAATAGTCTAATGTACACCAAATTCGAACTCAAAATGAGTTTTTAACATTCTATATCCTCAATTTTGCGTTGAAATGCATAATATGAATTTGAAATTTGAAATTGCTATATAGGTCCTACTATTTATTTTTAATTACTAAATCACTCATATACAATAAATAAAAATATAAAAATAAAATTACATACTTATTTATTAATATTTATGATTATAAAATTATAAAAATAAACAAAGTCTTTATATTAAGCAATAATTTTTATATATTATTATTTATTTTTTTATATTTTGTTATTTAATTTTTATATTTTGTTTATATGTAATATAATAGTATATTATTCTAAATCATAATTATAGAACTTTATTAAATATTTTCTCATCAAATTTAATTTTACTATTAAAAAGAAAAAATTATTATTAAAATATGTATAAATAAAAATATTATTATTTATTTTATTTAACATTTTCTCATCGAATGTAAAATTATAATATTGTGATCTAATTTGTAAAATCATAAAATATGTTGGTGATATTGAAAATTGTAAAAGTTAATATGTAAGTGCATATTACGAGAATATTATTTTAACTTTGAGAATGAATTTAATGGTTGGAGAAGATCTACTGCATTTTAAGTTTAAGAATGAGTTTTTCGGTTGGAGATGGTCTAAGTAAAACAACCTTTGCCGAAGGTTTAATAGTTAGCACCGACTTCAACGATCAAAAGTGGAATTGAACGCCAAAGTTCAGTCTAAATTGAATTTGATATTTTCTCGTAATGTTTAAAGCCAAGAAAGACAAAGAATTTGAGGTTTACTGTAGTGCCTTATTAATATTAAGTGGAGTGAAGATGTAAAGTTGGTGAAGAGTTCCATTTGTGTTGATTTTATTTAAGACTGATTTACCCTACCTTTTAATTTTGTAAGTAAGTTTTGTGACTTTGCTCATTGAAATTATTTTGTGACAAATCACTAGTGAGGGTATTATTGGGCTGAAAGATTTTTCTTTAGTTAGTATTCTGTTTCGTCAGTGTAAGCTTGGACAGTTAGCAACCTTAACTTTGTAATAATTAATGATATAGTGGAATATATACAACTTAGTTTGTTGAAGTGGTGAGTTGGGACTGGGAGCTTTAGTGTATATATAGTGGATCTGAGTCATTGAGTGTGGTTTCAGCAATCATTTTAATTAATTTATGAAAGCAAGCAAAGCAACCGATGTTGAGAAGAAAGCAAAGCTGTTGTCTTTGGAGAATGGAAGATATACATTCAATTATGAAAAAGGGTTTTATTCAAATTCTTTCTGTAATCCAATGATAAATTATGAGATTATTAAGTCCATCATTAAGCATCAAATACGTAAAATGTAGGTGGAAAATAACTTTATTCTTCATCATCATCATCATCATCATCATCATCATCAACACTCACTGCTGATAATATTCTTGCTTTCCACAGCGATCCATTTCTTCATCTTTAAGGATGCAGAAAGCATTAACATCTTCAGCGCCGATGAATCGATGATATATATGACTTGCTGTAATAACTCGCTACTACGCATATAAACCTATTGAACTACACAAGAAGTCTTGAACCTCAATATTTCACTGGAGAAACTCAGGCCGTAAGCAAGGCGTCGCTGCATTGTCGAGTTTAAGCCTTTCGTCTGAGTCCCTGCTGGTGAAAAACCTATCAGAAGTCTGTGATTTCTGATTAGTTTTTCCACATAATTGGAGCCATTTTTTATGCAATCAGTGAAATATCTCCGTCGTATTCAAGATGTTGCTACGTCTCAGTTCGACATTTCAGGCATTTCAATGAAGATTTGTTCTATTTATTCTGGCCAAGAAAATCCGATATACCTCGAAAAAAAATGTCGATTCCTTATTGTACGGAGAAATTGATAAAAGATACATAACTCATACAAAACAAAAGATCCCCAAAACTGATGATATAACGTACTGGAATTATCAGGCTCTTAAAAATGTTACAATCTTGGCATGGATATCCATGACCTCAAAATAAGAATAGGAGAACAAAATTTCTAAAACTTAAGATATATCAAAACTGTTAGCTTACATTAGCTGTTCGATGTTTAATGAGATATGCCTTCAGTATCCCCAGATAATGGTTGCTTTGCAACATGGTTGTATTGTACGGATAGAAAAAAAAAAAATGAAGACTCAATTATACCTTTATGAAGTTGTGGAATAGGTTCCTCTTATGTGGTAAACAAATTAGCTGTTATTTCTTCTTCGTCGTCGCATCTGCAAGTTTCTACCGATATACTTTCTTGTATGTTCCCACTTATAAAGCACATGTATGGATTGGCTACTCTCCGAGGTTTCCCAAAACTTTGTTGTTAATGGCGTTCAATGCAAGCCACACCAGGCGTATGAGCTCTGGCACGTCTTGAAAACCGAAGTTGATAACTTCATTGAGGTGATCGATCGCCTCTTTATTTTGAGACTCTTTGATTTCTTGTTGAGCGGCAGAAAATGCATCCTGAGATTTTTTAGCAGCTTCCATTGCAGAGTTTGTAACTCGAGTCTGTTAAAGAATCCCATGCATATGCATAAAATACTACTCAAACAAGACTGATAGCAACAGATAGTATTTGGGGCATGATATTGAAATGACGGGCGAGGTCAAAACAATGAAAGAGACAAACTATGATATTGGTAGAATTAACTTACGAAGTCTAGTAACCGAACAAGGTCCTGATGATTACGAGGCGCTGCAATATTATTTCCAGGACGAGAAACAATGCCTTTGGAGAAAATGGTCTTGTCTGCTGTTGCTAAGTTGTTTAAGTTGTCAACGTCTGATGCTGAAGATGATGGCGATTCACCTATTAGAATGAAAAAATTTAAACATAAAACGAACTAATAGTGCCCAAAGTGAGACACAATCATTAGTGAAACTGCCCGTCAGTTAATAGAAGATGAAACATTAATCCTTGAGGAGAATTGGAAATTTTGCATACCTTGCGGATTCATCTGCATACTTGTTTGCAAATCTTGCCAAAGTCTACTTGTATTTGAACTTTTGCAGTAAACCATCCTTAGGTAAGCTACTTCCATGCACTTATAGGCCAAAGCAGCAGCAGCCATTTCATTGCTCTTTTCATATTCATGAGCACAAGTTCTGCAAAATATACGAAGTTTATGGTGCTATATAAAGTGATCATATATAGAGTCTGATTTTTTAACTCAGTCATCAACATGCCCATACGTTATGGACAGAAAGTAAATTCTACTTCACAAAAAGTAAATATGGTAAAGACAAACTACTTTCGTCATAATGTAACTCAACAAGGCAGATAATTAGAAAAACTTCATCTTGACATTTGATGTCTCAAATACTAAAATGTGAAACATTACATAGGATCTCGTGCAACTGATGCATGATGAACAAGTGCGGACAACATAAGCAATGAGGGGTTTAATCTCCGCTTACTTGCAAAGTTTAGCAGCAGCATTGTACATCTGCATCGGATTAACTTCCAACAGTTTGTAACTCTCGGCATCGCAAGAGTCAAGAAGTGAAGCGCCTTCAAGATACTTCACAGAAGCTTTCAAGAACTCATAATTGCTTTCGATAATGAAACCAGAACCCTGCAGATGACAAGGATGGCACGATATATACGTGCTGGCTAAATGAAAGTTCAAAGGGGAATGCAAAAAGCTTTCAAAGGTTATTAAGAAATCCACAAGACCTTAATTAACTCTGCATGACTTTTGAGTTTTTCAGCTTCCTTCAAGACAAATTCAGCTTCTTTCAAGGCACTATAGGAATTCCCACGGGGCACATTCATAGGAGAGATAGTAGTTTTTCCTTTTACTGCCTTTGATATATCAGAAACTGATGTATCAACAGGCATTGATTCCTCGTTACGTGTCTTAGAGGATTTTAATGACCCCAATGCATGTTTTTCAGGATCCAAGGAACCTTGTGCATCTCCCTGATGTAGATCAACACGCATCTTTTTTACACTATGCCCCCCCTTAGCATCACCATGTGTCTCTCCTTTGAAATCACCTCTCAAATGCCTCACATTGCTATCCTTGGAGGGCAAAGAAGGATTATTTTTGCAATTCAGCTGTCTCAATTTAGTTCCAGGATGATCCTCATTCGGCCCCTCCCTATCAGGGATACACTGTTCATCAGATGAATTCTTTCTTGCATCACTCTCCCGAAAATCAAGAACATTGTTTCCAGAAGAGCCAGGGCCGTTCACATAAGTTGCTTCCTCTTTCCTAGCTATCCGAGATGCAGAACATTCATCCATGTTATTAAGTTTCTTCACAATCCTTGCTTCAGACAAAACACGGTGTCTACCGTTTACAGCTTCCCCTCTTACTGGTGGGATCTGATTTGGATATGATAGTCTAACGGGAGATGAAGAAACTGATTCAGTAGGTGACCCCATCATCTCCATGTGACTTCTCTTTTTTCTGGAGCCAGATACCTTGGAGGAATTTGAAGTGGCAGCCACTGGCAACTCTTCATAACCCAAATCTTTCCTTATTTTGTCTATATCTTCTTTGGTAATCTGCATCCTTGCTTTAGATTTCTTTTCCTCTGCAATTTCAAATCTGCCACTTGGAGGGTATTTGCTCTTTATCAATCTAACCCCACCTTCAATAATGTTTGCTTTAGACATGTCATTACCCTGACCTTTTCTTATTTCCTCTTCTCCAATCAAAGATGCCTGAGATTTCATGACTCTCATATGACCACTACGCTCATTGTTCCCTCTTTCAGAAACCCTATTCTGCAATCTGCTTTCATTGTTCTGCCACGTCTCATCATGAGGCTTGCTATCTCCATAACCCTTTAGTTTTATCTTCTTTACAGTTAAATCTTTCTCATTACCAGTTTTCCTACTCAAGGGCCTAGTCTTAGGTAAATTCTGAATAGGATCTTTCTTTTTCTCCATATCGGTTTCCAAATTTCCTATTCTCCTGCACAATTCAGCTTTTTGCACACCGTTTTTCTCCCCATTCTTTATAGCCGAACCACCAGGCAACCCAGATTTCAAACTCCCGTTAGTATTAATCTGAACTGCAGCAAGTGCACTTTTAGATGTGATCTTTGCCTCTTCCCCGTCTATATGCTGGCAATAAACTTTCTTCATCTTTTTTCTTCGACCCTCCTCATCTGCAGCAAGTCATAAAAGCTATATAAAAACAGAAAAGGACAGATGTGAGGTGGAAAGGCATAAAAGATTACTACTTCAACTCACTACAGACCTCGAGTCAGATGTTCGCCTTTTCGTTTTTTCAATTGTGCTCCAGCAGCTGACAACTTATTCTGATGATGCATATCAGATTCGTTCCCTGTATTTATCCCACTAACAGATGTGTTCACCTTATCTAAATACCCTTTTTTCAAGGCCTGCTGTTGCACAAGTTTTTTACCACTAAGCATAGGATCATTCAAGGGTGGATTGGGTTTCTGTTTAAGTTTCATCTTCTTCACTTGACCGGCATTTTGATCAAGTCCACGATTCTGGCCTCCCTGTTCCAAATGATGCACTGGAACGACTCCAGAGGTGGTTTGGTCAGTATGACCTAAAGCATTACGATGTTCTTCAGGAACAGGGAGTTGGTACAAAACATATAAACCCGTTGTTGTCTCGTCTTCCCCGATGTCACAACGGTTCATTCCTGGACTGGAAATGAATACAATAGCTGTCAATTCCCACAATTCACTTAATCTTAGGCTCTTAGCCAGCCAAAAAATGTAAGTGCTCCCAGACAGAAAGAGAAGAAACACAATGATGATATTCGGGTTCAATATGAAAAGAGGCAGCTAAGCTGGCATATATAGAAACAATAGACTATGTCAAAGAAAATACACCATGTTTTTCCTAATAAACTCCATAAAATCGATTTCTATAGCAATGACTACATGCCATTAACTGAAAATTATGCAAGAAATTCAAGCATGGACCAAGATACATCATAAAACAAAAACCAATATAAAGCCAACAAGCTGTAGCTAGTAGGCGACTTACAGCCAGTTTAGCATGCTACAGACCCACTTATCAGGCAACTGCTCAGATTTAGTACCGAAAGGCAGAAGTCTCCATTTCTGACAACGATCACAACCGACCCAATTTTCTTGTATAACAACAGAATTAGTCGGTGGTTGCGAAAGCCCAGCTGAGCTTCCTTCCTTGCAAGAGACAGATAAAGCTGGAGCCTTGACTTTCGGCATCTCATATCTCAGTTTGTCCAAGTTTTTCTTATTGCTTGTTGTCTCTTTAGTTTTCTCAGTAGATGAAGGGTTCTTCTTAACAGCTTCATTGAGATTACTTTTCTTGGGCTTGTCCCAAGGAGAGCTTTCCGGTAAATTCTTAAGTTTGTCGCGTCCTAAACTTTTTCTAGCAACATCCTGTCTCGGATTAATTTCCTTCTTTCTGCTTTCTGTCTTAGAAACAGCACAATTATTATCCTTTGAAGCATCTGCTGACTTTAGAGGTGTTCTTTTACCAAGATGACATCCGAACTTTTTATTACCTTCAGTTGGTAACTGATCAGCCCCTTGGGACAACCCTGGATTGCTATGTTCAATAGTAGGAACTGCAATGCCAAATTTAAGGTTATTTTCGGACCTTTCTCTTCGAGAAAAATCTTTATTACCTTCACTCCTGTTCAGCGGCCTATTATCAGCTGAAACATCCTTCTGAGAAGTTGCTGCTTTATGGTCAATTCTACCAATCTTGTCCGCAGAGATGTCTCCGGAATCAGACTGCTCATATGCATCACCGTTTGGTAGCAAATCGTGTTCTAAATAAACACCCTTCACTGAAACACCTGACGTCCCTCGCTTTTTAGCTGTATTATTGCTTTCCTTACTCTTTGTAACTTGAGGGTTCCCATCAGGACCAGGAGAAGGTTTGCAGCTCAAATTATCATGGATATTAAAGTTTGCCATATCAGTTTTCATGTATTTCTCCTGACAACCACTAATATCCACCATATTTTTGCAGTCTGATTCCTCAAAATTCTTGATTTTCTCAACTGATTTACTCTTCATCTCGATAGCCTTATTATTGGAAATCTGAAAAGACAAGTCAGAGCTCCAAGGGGAAGCTTCAGATGCAACTTTCACCATATTATCTTTTTCTTTGATTATGTTCAGCAAATCTTCACAAAGAGGTGAAAGAAGAAACCCATCCACAACAGGGCTAGATGTCATCATCTGTTTCAGAGCATGCATATAATATAAGAAGTTCAATAGTTTATCGACCAAGAATTTAAACTCATTTCACAGGAAGGTTTAAGACTTGAGTGTATTATTTCTGGATACTGCTCTTTCGAAAGAAAATCAAGCAAAACGTATAGGTTAAAAGCATATGTTAGGAATTTCCCCGTAAGAATACAATGCTTAACATTAAAAGAGCATCCTAATGACAAAGACGAAACTGGAAGGGTATTTAAAAAGGATATTAATAACAGAAAAAGTATGAGTTCATAGCAAGCAAACTAAGAAACCCAACCAAAAAGGTAAAAGGAGTATACCTGAAGAATTTGAGCAGGAGATTCACTAGGAGAACCATGAAACTCGCGCTGTAACCCATCAATTCCTTCGTAACTGTTTCCTTCTGAGGAAGATGGGGATGTGAGACCCAGATTGCGCATTTCAGATTTACATTTTGCTATCCTCTCAGGTCCCACTTTAATACGGAACTTCAGCGTTCCCTTGTCAGCACATTCATTTGGAAGTTCCATGTTTCTCCGTAACGACGCATCGATTTTGTCAGGCAATGCGTCTGCTTTATCTCCGAATTTAACATCCTCCACTGGCCTTTCCAGATTCTTTGGATGCGCATCGAGTGAATGTGCACCAGCCAAGGGGACCGAGTTAGAAGCAGGAGCCTACAAAGTAGGCAAAAGAAATTAAAACGTCCATTTATGTAGTCCAAACAAGAGATATGACTTGCTCAAAATACCTCGGCTGATAAGTGACTGGTGGATCTACGCATGCGCATGATTTGGGTTTTCTCAGAGGATTTGGGCTGCACCATGTTTGTAGGTGAGCGCTGATACATTGGAAGGAACGAGCCATATCCACCAAATTTAGCGCCTGAGAGAAAGTGTAAAGAGAAGAGGCTATTATTATTTCAAAAGGTGAACAAGAATAGCAGCACATTTTCTTGTTTACTTACCCAAATTTTCTGCTGAAACACCTCCTTCAAAATCTTTCTGGAAATGCCCCAGTATGCTCTGGACTTTGTCTCCCTATAATAATATAAAACAGCTTAAAAAAATTGGTGAAACAGATCAAGATATAGATAACAGATTCGGAGTTAATGTCATTAAAAAGGAGAAAGAATAAAATTGCATGCTAGCTTCTTTCAACTAGTCCTGAAGTCTAAAATCAATATATTTAAAAATTCACGTGTCACAAATTTTTCCGATCTGAAATGGCATAAGAATCCACATGATGATAACCACATTTATAGCCAATAACCTTAACCAAGATTGCGATGAGTTTGTTCTATAATAGCACTCACAACGAATATCTAAACTAGCAATCAGGCAAAAAGTTGGTCAGGTCCTCCTTCAACTTTCCCATTTTCTTGATAGAAGCCCCTTGAATTACAAGTTTTAAGTTTTTCTTGCTATCATAGTAAACATACACCAAACTGATGCTTATTGTTAAACGTGCCAATTATAAACAACTCGAGCAGTTTTCTCTCCTCATTCTCAACAAACGGAACCATCAGGATAACTTCATTGGACATTAAAGAAGAGCATAAGGTTCACATATTTCCCAGTTCGGTAAAAAACGACAGGAAAAGAAACACATTTAAGGGGGGAAAAAGGCAAACAGTATATCAAACTTACACCAAACTGACATTTATAGTTAAAAGCACCAATTATAAACGACCGGCGAAATTTTCTCTCCTCAGTCAACATATACAACCATCATGGGATGACTTCATTGGTTACATTAAGAAGATTAAATTTCAAGTGTTTCTCAGTAAGACGTATAAAACAAAAGTACGGAAAATCTTACAATGTAAGACAAAGCTACATCAGGATCAAAGCTTGCATCATCCTTGCTATAGCAACTCTTTCCATCTTCAATCTCAAGTTCATGAACCTTCCCTGGTCCACTTCCCCAACCCATCGTATCCAATAAAAACACAATCTTTCACCTAAATCCCCAATTAACAAAAATCACTAACACAATCCAATCCTAAAATCCAACATAGCACTTCCCAATAAAAAAATCCGAGTTTAACCTAATCAAACACTCCACGAAACCCACCAGAAAACTAAAAATCAACGGGCTATTCCGAAATCACGAAACCTAATTTCAAACCCTAGTTGATCACCAACGATTAGAAACAAACACCAATCTAAAGATAATCGGTACAAACACCGTCAATTGGCCCTCATAAAACTCTGCGACAACAGAGAGTGACGATCGTATCGATTCCTCAATAATGTGCTATTCCCTTTTTTTTCTGTATTTTTTAATTAATTTTTGTATTTCTTTTTTTGTGGATGCGGACAGAAGGGTTGAGGGGCTTTTCTCCTAATTTCCTTCTTCCTCCTTTTAATCCTCTTTAATTTCAACTTTTTTCGTAATACTGATTAAGAGGGAATATTCATATTTTCCCATCATTTTAAAAAATGAAAATATTAAAAAGAAAAAATCAAAGAATATTTATTGTATTGTTATTATGAAATAAGTTAATTATGGATGGTTAAATAATTAAGATGCGGATGTTTTTGGATTATTGATGGATTTGGAAGTATTATATTAAATGATGATAAGATGAGGTGTTTAATTGAAGAGTTTGTATTTTAGTGTGAGGTGTATAATTGTAATTAATGTGATTAGTTGTAATAGTGAATTTTTAGTAGTATAAATAGGTAATTAGAGTTCATTGTAAAATACACCAAGTATTGAAATACTTAATTTCTCTCTTTATTATTATAAGCTATATTATCATTATAATCTTAATATAAGTATAATTATAATAAAATAATCTTAATATAATATTAATCACAATTAATATTTTTATAACACGTTATCAGCACGACCGCTCTCCGTCGTCAAGATCAACCTCCGTCGAAGATTTCGTACGAGTTTAGTCGAGGTATGGTAATTTAATTTTTAATCATATATTAATTGTGATTAATTTAAAAATATATATTATAAAAGTATTATTTAAAGGTTTTATAACTAAACGCCAATACCCGAGTGGTTTCGCGGAATATCGTTCACTACAAGTGACGAGAGGTCAAGGTTTCGATCCCCGTGGAGGCGTGTGGATTTTTTTTTTATTTATGCACGTACACAACACAAGCCCACGAGGTCTTGCGGTAATCCCAACCTCAGTAGCGGCATATTATTAATTTTTCTTTAATAAAAAAATATATCATTTTATACAAAGATGGATCTTCTACTCCTTACATTATTTACGGTGATCATTTCCGCTATGTGGATAATATTTTTACCAATGTTTTTAAAATATAATTATTAATTGTAATTTCTTTAATATTATAATTACTGAAATATATTTTATTTTGAAGGATGTCGCTATGTCCGATGTTTGATCTTTTGCTTATGATTATTATTACGGCGACACTGATCTGGAAGTGGATATCATTTTTTATAAGAACTTTTACAAAAGAAGATATAAAAGAAAATTTAAAAGAAGATTAATTATAAGTTTTTTTTTTAATATTATGTAATGTTTTAATAACATGTTTTGTATTTTATTATAGTAATATGTCGAACTTGGCGAGCCTTGAGTTTGTTGCACTCGATATCACTGGAAAAAATTATTTACCTTGGGTACTAGATGCTGAAATCCATTTGAAAGCAAAAGGTTTAGGTGACACCATTGATCCCACGAAAACTACAACTGAACAAGACAAGGCGAAAGTTATGATTTTTCTTCGCCACCATATTCACGAAAATCTGAAAGTTGAATACTTAACAGAAAAGAATCCAGCTGAGTTGTGGAAAAATCTGAAAGAACGATATGACCACTTGACAACTGTTATTCTCCCCAATGCAAAGTATGAATGGCTGAATTTACGATTGCAGGATTTTACGTCGGTAAGTGAATATAATTCTGCTGTTTATAGAGTTACTTCCACGTTGAAATTATGTGGAGAGACAATTACTGATAACGATATGCTGGAGAAAACATTCACCACATTTCATCCACATAATATGATATTAAAACAGCAATATCGGGAGAGAAAATTTAAAAAGTATTCAGATCTAATTTCTTGCTTACTTTTGGCTGAGCAAAATAATGAATTGCTGGTGAAAAATCACGAATCCCGAACGACTGGTTCTACTGCACTCCCTGAAGCGAATGCAGTCAAAATTAATAATGACAACAGTCGAGGTAATGATCGTGAACGTGGTCGTGGTGGATATCGCGGTCGTGGACGTGGTCGTGGTAAAGGCCGTGGTCGTGGCCGAAGATATTATGGTGGTGTTATCAATATTTCCGTGGTGGTTATCATAATTATCGTGGCGGTCATCAAAATATTCCCCAGAAGAGGAAAAGTTTTGATAATAAAGATGAGAAGAGGCAAACTGAACAAAAGAATAATGATGAAAATGTTATCGTTGCGGTGGTTCTGGCCACTGGTCGCGCAATTGTCGTACGCCCAAACATCTTGTTGAGCTATATCATGAATCTCAAAAGGGCAAAGGAAAGAAAATCGAAATGAATTTTGTTCAGGGTGAATTTGTCTCTACCTCAGATACCAATGATGAAAATGCTCATTTGGAAGCTGTGGATTTTCTGATCGAAGAAAATTAATCTGCTATGATTTTATTTATGCATTATGCTTTACTATTGTGTGTTTTATTATATATCGTTGTTTTAAGTTATCTATATATTTGTAATGCAATATTTCTTTTTCAATAACAAATATTATGTGTTTGTTTATAAAGGATATTATTTGATGGATGCGGGCATGTGCAATGAAGAATTGTGTCTTGCAGACTGTGCAACGACGAATACGATTCTAAAAAATAAGAAATATTTCGATCATCTTGATATGAAAGAAGCCAGTGTTATTACTATATCGAGTAGCACGAATATAATTGAGGGCTCCGGAAGAGCTAATGTTTTACTGCCCAGAGGAACAAGGCTGATAATTGAAAATGCTTTATATTCTCCTAAATTTCAAAGAAATTTATTAAGCTTTAAAGCTATTCGACATAACGGATATCATATTGAGACTGCAGAAAAAGGAGATATTGAATATTTGCATATTACAAAAGTGATATCGAATGACAAAAGAATTGTGAAAATATTACCATCTTTTGACTCTGGGCTATATTACACATATCTTAAAACAATTGAATCACATGCTATCGTAAACCAGAAGTTTACTAATGATAATACATTTGTTGTTTGACATGACCGGTTGGGCCATCCCGGTTCAATTATGATGCGGAGAATAATTCAAAATTCACGTGGACATTTAATGAAGAACCAGAAGATTCTTCAATCGAATGAATTATCATGTGCTGCTTGCTCTAAAGGGAAGTTGATTATTCGTCCATCACCAATAAAAATAAAGAATGAATCTATAAGATTTTTGGAACGTATACAAGGTGATATTTGTGGACCGATACATCCATCGTGTGGACCATTTAGATATTTCATGGTATTGATTGATGCATCAACTAGATGGTCTCATGTATGTTTGTTATCAACGCGGAATGTAGCTTTTGCGAGATTGCTTGCTCAGTTGATTCGATTAAGAGTACATTTTCCGGATTATCCAATAATGAAAATACGCCTTGATAATGCTGGTGAATTTACTTCCAAGGCATTTAATGAATATTGCATGTCTATTGGAATTGATGTTGAGCACCCCGTGCCATATGTCCATACGCAAAACAGTCTTGCAGAATCGTTGATTAAAAGGTTGCAATTAATTGCAAGACCATTATTAAAGAAGTCGAAACTTCCCTCATCTTGTTGGGGACATGCTATATTACATGCAGCGGCACTAATCCGCATCAGACCAACACGTTATAACGATATCTCCCCGATACAAATGGTTTATGGTCAGGAACCAAATATTTCCCATCTGAGAATTTTTGGATGTGCGGTATATGTTCCAATTGCTCCACCACAACGCACGAAGATGGGACCTCAAAGGAGGTTGGAAATATATGTCGGATTTGAATCTCCATCGATAATAAAATATTTAGAACCTCTAACTGGAGATTTATTTACGGCTAGATTTGCCGATTGTCATTTCGATGAATCGAATTTTCCGACATTAAGGGGAGAAAAGAAACAGCTGGAAATGAGTATTAGTTGGAATGAATTATCGCTAAATCATTATGATCCTCGAACGAAAGAATGTGAACTAGAAGTTCAAAAGATAATTCATTTACAAGGTTTAGGCCAGATAGCTTTACTGACCTTAAAAGAGTGACTAAGTCACATATACCAGCTGTTAATGCTCCTGCAAAAGTTGATGTTCCTGGATAACATATAATGATCGAGCCTAAGCCACAACTAAAACGTGGTAGACCCTCGGGTTCCAAAGATAAAAATCCTCGAAAAAGAAAATGAGCAAATAATAAGAATGGTCCAGTCGAGGATTTATCGACTCTAGAAGAGTCAATGGGCATTAATGATTATGATAATGGAAATCAGGTACCTGAAATTTTTGAGAATAATGATAATGAAGAGATATCGATAAATTATGCCCAAAATGGAATTAGATGGAACCGAGAAAAAGTCAACGTTGACAATAAATTCTCATTTAACGTAGCGCTACATGAAATGAATGAGATAAATGAGAATGAGGATCATGAACCAGGGTCTGTAAAAGAATGCAGACAAAGAAATGATTTGCCAAAATGGAAAGATGCAATCGAGACAGAATTAAAATCACTTGAGAAACGAAAAATTTTCGGACCTGTAGTCCGCATACCAGAAAATGTAAAGGCGGTTGGATATAAATGGGTTTTCATCAGAAAGAGAAATGAAAACGGTGAAATTGTGAGATACAAAGCACGGCTTGTTGCACAAGGCTTTTCACAACGACCTGGTATTGATTATGAGGAGACGTATTCTCTTGGTATTGATTATGAGGACTCGATATGCGTCTAATGGATATTGTCACCGCTTATTTATATGGATCACTTGACTGTGACATATATATGAGACTTCCCGAGGGATTTCAGTTACCTGAAAATTCAGGGCCCCGAAATGAGTACTCAATCAAGCTAAATAAATCGCTTTATGGATTAAAGCAATCTGGGCGTATGTGGTATAATCGCCTAAGTGAATATTTATCGAAAGAGGGGTATAAAAATGATCAAACTTGCCCATGCATATTTATGAAAAGATCTGGAAATAAATTTGTCATCATTTCAGTTTATGTTGATGATATTAACATAATTGGAACTCCTCAAGAGTTGTCAAAAGCCGTTAATTGTTTGAAAAAGGAGTTTGAAATGAAAGATCTCGATAAAACGAAATTTTGTCTTGGACTCCAAATCGAATATTTAAAGAATGAGATATCCGTACATCAAGAGACTTATACGAAAAAGGTATTGAAAAGATTTTATATGGATAAAGCTCATCCATTGGATACTCCAATGATTGTTCGATCTTTAGATGTGAATAAAGATCCGTTTAGACCTTGCGATAATAATGAAGAACTACTTGGTCCTGAAGTACCATATCTCAGTGCTATTGGAGCCCTAATGTATTTAACGAGTCATACGCGACCTGATATAGCATTCGCTGTGAATCTATTGGCGAGATATAGTTCATCATCGACTCGTAGACATTGGAATGGAATTAAGCGGATTTTTCGATACCTTCAAGGAACAACTGATATGGGATTGTTCTATTCTAATAAATCAAAAGCAGATTTGATTGGGTATGCAGATGCTGGTTTTCTATCCGACCCACATAATGCTCGATCGCAAACGGGCTATTTATTTACGCATGGCGGAACCGCTATTTCATGGCGGTCAGTTAAACAAAGTTTAACGGCTACTTCATCTAATCATGCGGAAATTCTAGCTATTCATGAAGCTAGCCGAGAATGTGTTTGGTTGCGATCGATAATTGAGCATATACAACAAACTTGTGGATTATTATCGAAAAAGTTACTTCCGACGATTTTATATGAAGATAATGCTGCATGCATTGCCCAATTAAAAAAATAATATATTAAGGGAGATAGAACAAAACATATTTCACCAAAAAATTTCTTTACACATGATTTAGAGAAAAATGGTGATATTGATGTACAACTAGTGTGATCAAGTGAAAATTTTGCAGATTTATTCACGAAAGCACTTCCCCCAATAATTTTCAAAAGATTGGTATATTTAATTGGAGTTCGAAGACTTCGAGATTTGGAATGATGTTATCATCATGGGGAGTAAATACGCGTTGCACTCTTTTTCCCTTCACTGAGGTTTTTCCCATGTGGTTTTCCCAGTAAGGTTTTTAATGAGGCAACAATCGAAAGCGTATCTAAAAGAATCATGTACTCTTTTTCCTTCATTAGGTTTTTATCCCATTGGGTTTTTTCTAATAAGGTTTTAACGATGCATATTCTTTGAAAAACATCCAAGGGGGAGTATTATGAAATAAGTTAATTATGGATGGTTAAATAATTAAGATGTGGATGTTTTTGGATTATTGATGGATTTAGAAGTATTATATTAAATGATGATAAGATGATAAGATGAAGTGTTTAATTGAAGAGTTTGTATTTTAGTGTGAGGTGTATAATTGTAATTAATGTGATTAGTTGTAATAGTGAATTTTTAGTAGTATAAATAGGTGATTAGAGTTCATTGTAAAATACACAAAGTATTGAAATACTTAATCTCTCTCTAATCTCTATCTCTTTATTATTATAAGCTATATTATCATTATAATCTTAATATAAGTATAATTATAATAAAATAATCTTAATATAATATTAATCACAATTAATATTTTTATAACAATTGTAATATTTTCTTCAATTTAGAATTGTGTTCCCTCATTTATTTTTCTTTGTTGCCATTTCAAGCTGTTGTATATCTTTTCCCACTGTGTGTTACATTGCCATTTAAATATCTGTCGATTCTTAATATTTATTAATTTAGTTCTTACATTACTTCATGATTTTATAATTTATGTATGATTATTAATTTTTCCACAAACAAAGAAAAAAGAAACAATCAATAAAATATGATAAATAACATAAAATATAACAATGTAATTAATAGTCAAATAGAATAGGCTGACCATGGCCAAACCCAATTGTACCAATTTGACAGAGTCGATAGAGAGAGAGAGAGAGAGATGGAAGAATTAACAGAAGATGAGAAAAAGGCTCTCAGAGGAAGCAAATTTGCTCCACTTCCATCTACATCCACTCGCAACCGACCACAGCCAAGGTTCCTTTCTATAATTAAGTAGAAACCCTAATTTTTTTGGGGAACATTGCACTCAATGAATGCGGGAGTGTTTGCTTTAGTATTTGCTTGTATAAGCCTAATCGAATTGCTAATACTCAAATTTTCGTTTTTTTGTGTGGCAATTTTGAATTTTGACGATTTGTTATCCCATTCGCTTTGACGCGAAATTTTGAATTAGGGCATTTAAGTTTGCAAAAGTTGTTTTTATTTTTTATAGCACTTATTTATGTTCGTAGCTGGGGTTTTGCTTCGTGGCTGCATTTCAGCTTGCAAAATTTGGTCTTTTATAGCATGCGAAATTTGGCCTTTTATAGCATTTGTGTATGTTCGTAGCTGAGGTTTTGCTTCGTGGCGTATGCCACGGATATGCGAAAGAATGGAATATGTCTGCCTGCGAAAGCGGAAGAATTTAGATGGTATTTGTAAAGAATTTGATGGGGGGTACCGTGTTTTGGTTTCTTTATGAGTCCATTTGGAGCAGACTATGTGATATATGCAAAAGAAATATCAAATCATTGTATGTGCTACAAGCCATGAAGTTTATATTACTGATTTTCAGCTGTATAATTACAAAAACGATTCGGTGCAAAGCATCCATTTTGTATAAATGTTTGTGCTGCTGGTCATTTAGGTTTTTAATTGTAGGCAGGCTCACCCTGCGGGGCCAATGAGGACAAACAAGGCGGCTGCTTTGTCTAAGTTTCTCGAAAGGAAGCTCCAGGAGCCAGATGGGTTGGCTTCTATTGACCCGAAGCTAGTTGAATTGGCTGTGAAAAATGCTAAAGAAACAGTTCAACGCAGTATGTATACTCCTTCACTTAAAGCTTTCCAATCCTGGATTGAATCTGCTGTTCTTTGATGTTCATAATTTTTCTTTATTGATGGATTTATTTTGTGGTAGAATTGCTGAGAACTTCAATATCTCTTGTTTTTTCATATTTTGATGAGTTCGGAGTTGTTCGCCTTTTGTTATGTGATGTTCAAATGTCCGCTCTTCCTTTCTCGTGCCATCTCTCTGAAACACGCACTTTTATTCAATTCATAATCCTCGCAGTAGAATTATACTCTGCTTCAAGAAGTATATACGTGTATGATGAATTTATGACAACTTTTTTGCCTGTCAAAGTTCGAAAAAAGAGCCAAAGGAGATATAACATCAAGCAATAATCTCATGTCTTCTCCTTCCGCAAATCATTTAGGCGGAACTTCAGCATCAGGAAGAGTAGTTCATCATGTCAAGTCGTTTGGAGACGATGAGGTGTTTTACCTTTTCTTACCTATCCAAGCACATTCTTAATTTCTTCTGCAATAAAACGTTTCTACTGTACAATTGTAGCACCTTACAGATTCCTTGTCTTCGGGCCAGGTCGATGTTGATGACGAGGAAACAGCCACCGTAGTTAAGCCGAAGAAAAAGAACAAGAAGCAAAAGAACAAGAAGAAGAAAAACAAAGTATGCTTTTTTTCTTTTTTTCTATCTATATAACTATCTCCTCTCTCTCTCTCGAGCAGTCTGAGGTTGAGATATATCATTATGTTGCAGAAAGTGGAGGCTTCAATCGCTGACGCATCAGAAAAACCCAAAAGAAAGTGAAGCTATTATAGTCAATCAAGTTCATGAGTTGAGTATCTAAGGTTTTTTTTTTTTTTTTTCTGCTTTTATTATTAGTTTTTTTTCTATATTAGCATAGCAGAATCATTGATACTTCATCATGCGTTCGTTTCCCAAAATTGTTTGTTTGGTGGACTACATCTTTAAGGTTCAACTTGAATTCTTGAAATTTTATTTTATTTTATTTTTCTATATACTAGTTATTTTTGGTACATAGTGATGGGCCTTATTCGATAGCTATTCAATGAAATCTTTCCTACTGTAGGGCCTTAAGATATGCGCCGACGCATGGTTAGAAAACGAGTGACCACCTAAAAAAAAAAAAAAAAAAAACCTTTTTCACGAGTGCTTGCGTTGCTTCTCTCATTTGTCCACGTGTCCTCTTACGTCACCTATTAGTCAACTATATATATATAATATAATACGTATATATATATATCTATATAATGTATTTACCGTCTATTATTTAAAGTGAATTTAAATTTTGTTGGAGTATTCCAAGATTATACAAACTACAATAGAAACTCGATAAATTAACATTCGATTATTTAATAAATCTTCAAAAATAATTTTTTTTATTAATCCCAATTCTGGGATAATGTTCTAAATTAAAAATTTGCTTATATTATAAGATAAAATAATTTTTATAAATCTCAAATTATTAATTTCTTATATACTACATATTATTAAATAAAATGAATAATCAAGATTCCTTGTATGTATGATAAGCCAGTATGATTTGTTTATGTTAGCTTTTGATAATTTATTTATATAGAAAATATTTTTAATGTTCGTAAAGTGATACATTAATGATTAAACATAAGAAACTTAATAAGAATCAATGGTAAATATCATCTCTGTCTTGATACTTGTCCGAAGAAGACGAATAAATCATATTAATGAATTTGTATGAGGAGACTGACGGCTTTTTTTAAATTTGACATTAAACAATAATTAAGTGAAAATTTATAAGTGGACCGATAATTAATAACTCTTTTAATTAATAAACTTAAGTATTAATTTATAAGTGGACCGATAAAAGGTCAACTATTATTCATTAGAAAGGTTTTGTTTGTTTAGTACACTTTTTTAAGAATTAAGCTCATTATTTCATGAAAAAAACATCACGCGTGAACATCTTTTCTCAGGACTACATACTTACGTGTCTCATGCTAACTCATCGTTCACTTTTATTGCAACTACTTAGACTTTCCAATATTTTAATAATCTTGTAAATATCGTATGAAAAGATCTACTTTTTAATCGATGCATCGTCCAATTATATTAGTGTTGATTTTTTATGTGTGTGTGTATATTATATATATATATATATATTCTCGTGCTTCAACTACTTTTTTTCTATAATTGATATTTCTTCAAAATGAAAGCAATGATTCTTAGCGATTAATTAATAACAATAATGACGATGTCCATTAATTTTACTGCAGATGGGAATACCTATTTACAGCAGATACGGCCACTCTATATATATATATATATTTTTTTTATATATATCAATTATTGTAGCTAGGAAAAAGAAAAATAAATAAATAAAGAAAAGGGGTCAAGCTTAATAGTCAACAATATTGCCTCGTAAAAGAAAAAGAAGAAAACAATAGTAAAATACACTCTTGGTGGGACCATACGGAGGAAGGGCAAAGTAGTCTTTTCGTCTCACCAACGCATAAAGGACTAATGTTAGGTACGCCGTATATGGCGCGTAATAAAACTGTCCGAAACAGAATTAATTAATTAAAAATTAAATAAAAATACAAAATAATAAATAAAAGAGGAATAATACATCTAAAAAAAAATAATAATAGAAATAATGAAGAATAATAAAAGAGACGAAAAGTGCACAAAAATCACATACACAGAAACACACAGTAAGAAGCATCATCACTAGCTAGAAAGTAGAAAACCTCTCTCTCTTTCTCTCTCTCTCTTACCAAAGCCCTTCCCTTCTCTCTCCGTCGCCCTTTCTCACACACCATCGCGCCATCACTGTGTGCGTTCCTTCGTATATGTGAATATCTCCACGTATAATCCTCTTTGTAATAACTTGTACGCCTTTCTGAACACCGTACAGTGCCGTACGTATTTGTTTCCGTGGATAAAGGTTGTCCGTTTGTGCGTGGAAGGTAGGTAAAATTCATATTATCGCACAGATGGAGCATGCGCCTGTTGATTCGGTAGATGAATGGGCCGCGGCAGGTGGTGAAACTGGCCTCGAAGGTGAATATCCATTTGGATTTTAGTTGGAATATATGGGCGATAGTTGTAATGTTGATCGATTTGAGGTTCGATTGCGTTGGTTGCAGAGCCTATGTGGCAATTGGGATTGGGAGGTGGGCCTGAATCGTACCCAGAGAGACCCGACGAGCCCGATTGCATTTATTACCTCAAAACGGGGTTTTGTGGGTATGGGAATAGGTGTCGGTTCAATCATCCTCGTGATCGCCTGGTATAACTATTTTCTTTTTTTATATCATTTTGTGGCTTGCTTTGTTCCTTTCTGTGCGGATTTTGATATGCCGTTGGATCGAGCAATGAGGAATCGAGGGGTTTTTTTTATGGGGATTTGTGTAGATTTGATGGTTTTGGGGGTATAGCTTGTGCCATTATTCGTCGATTTGGTTGTGAAGTGATGTATCAATGGATTATGCAAAGGCATTTGCATTTTCTCCGTAGGTGAACTATGGTGGTGTGTATTTGTCGATGATTAGGAGGGATTCGTTTCTTTTTTGTTAGACAGGGTTTTCTTTGGGTGGTTTGATACAGGAAAATGGTATAGATTGAAAAAAAAATCTAGTTAGCCTTCACTGAGTAGAATTTGAGGATACAGATTTTTTCTTTTTTAAATTAACAGGACTTTTGAAATGCGATTAATCTTACATTGTTCGTATGTTGTAGGCAATGGGAGCTTTAAGATCTGTAGGGGGTGAGTACCCAGAGCGTGCTGGCCAACCTGTGTGTCAGGTATGGAAAGTGCATGCCCTTTCTAGCTTGAAAACGTTTTATATCATTGCATTAAGAGTAGAACTCTTTTCGACGAACTGATATATTTCAAGACACATGATTAATGTTGGGCTGTGCTGTTGGCTGTGAACATATATACCTTTTTTTGTCTTGAAACACGTTATTTTCCCGATGACTTCAAGTTCTTTGCATCTTAATGCTTACAATACATCCAGCAAAAATCTTCGAAAAACGATCATATTCCTTTTTCTTTTTTCGGAAACTTGTAGCATTACATGCGAACAGGGATGTGTAAATTTGGTGCATCCTGCAAGTATCACCATCCAAAGCAAGGAGCGGGGTCTTCGGCGCCTGTCTTGCTCAATTATTATGGCTATCCACTTCGCCCGGTTTGCTACTTCTGATTTCTTATTCGTTTATTCGTTTATTGGTTTTTTTTTCATAATTTTCCATATTCTCTATATACCTTCCATGCGAATCGTCTAGCTCTCTCACAGAGTCCTCCCTGCAGGGAGAAAAAGAATGTTCCTACTACATAAAAACGGGCCAGTGCAAGTTTGGGGTCACCTGTAAATTTCACCATCCACAGCCTGGTGGTGGACAAGTTCCGCCGCCTGTACCTGAACCAAGTTCCACACCTTTGCTTGCTCCAACAGCTATGCCCGCCCCCTCGGGTTATCCAATGTTGCAATCTTCTCAGCAGTACGGGCTTATTCAAGGGAATTGGCCCATTGCTAGGCCACCAATGCTCCCGGGCTCGCTTGTCCCGGGAAGTTACGGGCCTATGCTTATTCCACCTGGAGTTGTTCCTGTTCCTGGTTGGACCCCATATCATCCGGTATGCTTAGCCTTCAAGTTATTCAGATTTTATCCATGCCCAATAAACTGTGTTTAATCTTCCATTCGAATCAATTTCATGAGTGGATTGATTAGCCATTTTCATGTGTATAACCTTGATAAGTTCATTCTCACCACGCCACTCATCTTCTATTTTGTGTTGTTTTTCTTTCGTTTCTTATACTCTACTCGACGTTAGGATTACATGGTACATGCGCCTGTTAGTCCTGTGGCTACCCCAACCATGCAACCGACTGCTGGTTCTGTTCCAGCTTATGGAATCACTCAATTTTCTCCATCAGGAGCTTCCTATCCGGGGCCATACTTGTCTTTGCCTTCATCTGCTGTTCCCTCGGGCAGCATCCAAAGGGAAAATCCTTTCCCGGAGAGACCTGGTCAGCCCGAATGCCAACATTATTTGAGGACTGGGGACTGCAAATTCGGATCTGCTTGCAAATATCATCACCCGCCCGAGTGGATCGCCTCAAAAGCAAACTTTGCTTTTAGCCCAATGGGTCTCCCCTTACGGCCAGTAAGTATTATGTCCCCTTTCTGCTGATCGAAGTACAATTTAAAGCACCAGAGGGGGTTTGACATCGTTTTACATCTTATATTGTTATTTAGGGTGCGCCCGTGTGTTCGCACTATGCACAAAATGGAGTTTGCAAATTCGGTCCATCGTGCAAATATGATCATCCGATGAGAATGAGTTACAGCCCATCTGCGTCTTCTTTGACTGACATGCCAGTTGCTCCATACCCAGTGGGATCCACGCATGCTACTTTGGCTCCATCTTCTACATCATCGGACTTGAGGCCCGAGGCCTCTTCTGCGCCAAGCAAAGACACCTTCCCATCACAGATGAACACTTCAAGTGCATCCGTTGGTTCGTTATTCTCATCAAGTGAAGCCGTCGCTCATTCGGGCACTCAACAATCGGGAACAGTATCATCAAGTGCTGAGACTGAAGTGGCAAAATCTAGTTGAATAAAGTGGATCAAATCGAAGCATCAAATCCTCGGTATACAAAAAGGTAGTTCATAAGCTAAACTCTTGCTGCAAATTCATCATGCAATGAAGTCTCAAATGTTCAGCAACTTTTTGCACGGTCAGATCTATGCTCACATTCACAGTATCACCATGTCACCCCATTTCCTTTTTTTTTTCTTTCTTTTTCCCGAATAAGTGATATATATATACCCTTCAATGATCTTGGACAACCTCGTATATCTAGTGGTCTTAGTCTTTCAAATAAGAAACGGAATCGACCTCCCATTTGTAGGCGAGTGCGTCGTTTGCTCACGTTTCGGAGCTTGTTGTGGTCTATTTATTTCATCTTTTTTTTTTTTTTTCCTGAACAAGACGATATTGATTCTCCCCATTTTTAAATGTGGAGTTAATTATATCTTACATCAATTGTATACATCCTTAAACTGGTCTTGGGGATGAAATAAGTTGGTATTTGTTTTCTTTTGTCTCTGAGGATCTGTTTATGGAGGCAACAAGCCAATTTCTGATACCTTTTCTATCTATGTACAAGATATACTTGCTTATGTTATGATACTTGAAAATTTCTCGAATTAGCTTTCCAATGAACATATTGTTCATATTCAACGCATCCATGCATGAATATTACACCTCTTCACTGATTGAGGAAAACCCTGATTTATACAAACATCCATGGACAAAACGAGAGAGAGAGAGAGAGATTCATGCAGATATATGATAAAACTTAGTAACCTTAACTAGAGCATAACTATAGCTAGCTTGGTCAGAAGAAAACGTTTGCTGCCACGTCAACTGAATCACCATAGGTCATAGGTAGTAAGTAACTTGCATCAACTTCAGTTGTTGAACTGCTGGAATCCATCATCATCGTTATCTCATGTCTTGAGTGAGACTCAAAGCTAATTTGATTGTTTTTAGCCATCAAAGGGTTGTTTATAATGGATGAAAACTCAGAAGAACTTAACTGTTCCAACGAATGGCGATGATCGTAGCAGCAGTCCCAGAGCCCACTTTCGAATTCTCGATCATAAGATGAATCGATCTTTTCACGTTCTTTCCCCATATTCCATGCAACGGTTGAATTCGCAAGAGCATTCGGGCCATGAACATGGCTTCCATCATTAGCTTTCTCGTCGCTTTTGGACGATGCAGTAGTCATATTATTATCGCCGGAAGCATTATTAGGTGGCGGCGGCGGCTTCAAGCAGAGGTTCGGGACAATGCAGTCCAAATATCCAGAATTTGTCTCATGATCACCGCCGCGAAGCAAATCAAACAGACCTTTACCACTTTCAGCATGAGAGAAGCCATGAGAACCAATCTTTTCTTTGCCGTAAACCTCGATCTCTCCTTTCTTTCCTTGCTGCTCATCGCCACGCCGTTGCATGTAATGAAAACCCTTGTGAAAATCAAGAAAGTTATCAGTGCTGTGATGATCAGTGTAGATAAAATTAGTCCTTGCTTGTGTTCCCTTCATGGATAGAGCTGCCTTATCATAGGCCAATGCAGCTTCTTGCGCAGTGTCGAACGTCCCGAGCCAATGCCTCTCCTTCGTAGCGGAATCTCTTATCTCAGCAGCGTAGCGGCCCCACGGCCTTCGTCTTACGCCCAAGAAACGACTTGGGTCTGTCTGTTTCCTACGGCCTCTTCGCTCGGTGTATTGAGAGAAAACTGCAGTGTTTCTTTGGAGCAATGTGAGGCCTTTGTCTGTGAGAATGGGCTCAAAGAGTGAGAATTGCTTGTCTTGGTCATGACCTTGAGATGGTTTAGTGGTCGATGCCATTGTAATCTAACTTATGATAGAATATGTGATAATGGGATGGCTCTTATATAGGTAGTTGTTCACCTGAAATTTATTTTCGTAATTAAATATTATTTTCAAGAATAATAAACAATGTTTCCATGGAGTGTAATAATATAAGGACAAAAGCATCCCTTGTCTTAAAGTCACTACAAGAAAAAGGCGAAGTCAAAAAAATCGAACAAGTCGTTTAAGAAACACATGTAAAGGAGAACCAAAAACCTTAAAAAAGGGAGAGAATAAAATAAAATAAAATAACTTGGGAGTTCTAATCCTAATAGGGAACTTTTCATATATTTCAACGAAATGGATTTGGCACAATCTTAAAAAACAAGCATATACTTTTGTAATATTAATAATTGAAGGCCAATCCGGACTTTAAGGAAAAAGAACTTGACATTCTAAGGACTAAAGACACGAACTTTGACCACAATTCTTATAAAAATCAATAATTTAAATTTTTTTGGTATAACATACATAATAAATATAAAAATTAATCAAAATGCATTTCTTCCTTTAAGCGAAGACAATAACTCCCAAGGATAAGTCAAAGTAGATCTATTATGGTTCGCTCTTGACTATCGCATTATGTATTGACTTGTGACAGTATATGCATGTTGGAGAATTAGTTTCACTGAAAGTTGTATTCGTTCGTTCATATGAGATTTATAAATAAATAAGAAGAATAAAAAAAAATTTGAAAAATTGGGTCTAAAGATAGATAACATGAAGACGTAAAAGGCAAGAGAGGGGGTGGGAATAGGAAAGCAAGTACAGTACACGGATTGTGCTACCAAAAGTAACTGTGACACGTCATCCCATAACATGCGACAGATGTAGTCAGCTGACACGTCGTCACTGTTGGTGTTGACGTGTCTACCTGCCATAGGCTCCTGCCTGCCACGTCGGACTAGATAAGGGATGGGGTGCGTGGGAATCACTAAGCATAGATATATAAGATACTATAACTGCTAACTACGAGGTTGTTCTTCAATACGAGGTTAGGTTGATCACCTTACTTCTTCATTCTTGTCTGTTCTATTATCGTATGGTGTGACTGTGTACCGTACGTACCGTACGGCCTTCCTCCTCATGTAAACATACTACTATAAACAGTAAAAGGAAATATTTTTAAGGACATTTGTAGTAAGTACTACAGTTAGAAATCTGTTTAACTATGTACCTACCCTTCCACCCATTCCCTCCAATAGTCTGATTTCAAATAGTTGATTTTATAGACATTTCGATTAGGCTTGTCAATGTGACGGGAATTCACCGCCCGCCCGGGGATCCGCCCCAAACGGAGAGGAAAATTTCTCTTCGTTTGCTTGTGGGAGATTCATCATCAGGCAGGGCGAGTTTATGAAGCATATTTTACAGGTTGGTTCGGTCAATCGATCCATATGTAGTTACATACGTGGATGAGAATGCTATGCTTCTAAAGCTCAACTCTGATCATCCCAGATTATTTGAGCATCGACCTTACCTTATTATTTACAGCGTTGAAATGATAGATAATGCATACATACACGTGGCAAATGTGGAGGTTGAGTCCCAAGTCATCGACCAGAAAAAAAAAAAACAAAGTAAGAGGACACACCGAGAAAAATATATGTTGCTCTAATGCAGATATGTCATACTACTTGGAACAATCTAAACGTGGTAAGGCTTCCTAGGCGTTGGCGCCCGAGTCTCCAGCGATTGTAATTGCTGTTTCAGGTGGAACACTTCAACCTGCTTCCCCATTAACATATGGTCATTTGAATAAATATTAGAAAAAAAATGTATTTTCTTTCTTTTTGTTTATTCACTCGCATAAAAGATAGTATTACCTGTAGTTGGAATGCTCGTGCACGCTCTCCGGCGAGTACAGCTCTAGTCGAGTGAAGCTCCTGCACCAAAGCATGACTTTATATGAATTATCGAATGTTAGATAAAAAAATATGATCAGATAAGCGCCGGCGAAATGGTACCTTTTGTGTGTCGTCCAAAACAGCCTTCAGGAAGGCCACGTCATGCTCGAGCCTTACATTGTCAGAGTGGACGATGTTAGAGAGGCTGTTAGCTTCTTCCTGTGCCAACTCAACGCTGTTTAGTTTCTCTCGAAGTATTTCTATCTCCTTCATTGCATCTGCATATTTTCTCTCTGTCTCCTGTCTGCTTTTGACAGCTACCGACATATTCTTTTCTGCTGCTTCATGAGCGGCCGATGCAGCAGCCAGTTGAGCTTCTAAATTGCCGTTCTTCCTTAAAAGCCCTGCTAGTTTGGCGTCGTATATCTGATACCCACCTGACGGAGTTGTTATTCTCGATTTACCATCGTTTTCATTGCAAGTTATGAGAACGGAGCTTTCCGAGTGAAAGCTTCCACTTCGTTGTCTGTCATAAAAGTTCAGGCTTTCAGAATCAGCTAGATATGTTGCTTCCTCCGTGCTTTTATCACCATTAGAGTTCGCTCCAATCACAGAATTGAGTGGCTTGGTGTTCTGCTCGGTCATCTGGAAATATGTCATTATCGATCAAACAAACTTCAAGTAGAATGCAACTAACAAGATTCATGATGTGACACTTTTTACTGCGTTGAAAGTTTAAGAAGATTGACACAGTCATTAAGAGGCATTAGTACTATCTATACCCAAGATGAATGTCCGTCGTCTGAATTCTTTTTCTCAGCTGCGTCGGCATTCTCTTCCTCATAAAATTGTTTGCGAAGTGATACATTACCAGGAGCTGAATTTGGGTCGGTCTGTAATGACTCTGATAGCGATTTTCGACCCGAGCCGTGCTGTTGAATGGAAGATGCTAGAGTGAGTCTGAGATGATTGCTCAGAGAAGCATTTCCGGGTTGAGCAGACACTTTATTACTGGGCGAAGAGCTATTTTCAGACAACAAACTTCCGGCAACTTTACTCAAAGTTGATCTCCTAATCTTTGATGCTTCAACTTTTTCCATGATAAGTACTTCAACCTAAGGAAGAAATGCCTGTGTATAAGACACGTAACAGCACTTGAAAACTTTAAAAGCCAAAAACACATTTGATTTGTGGATCACCTGGTTTGATGGATCTTTCTTGGAGCCACCAAAGGCAACAAGAAAATCCCTTTCTTTGTGCTGCACAAGAGCGAGGCTGAAACCCTGTAATGATCATTAAATATGATTGATGCTTCCTTAATTTGCGTGAAACTTTCGAACAAAAATCAGTTGTTATGGGGATAAAAAAAGAGTATTGGAACTTGAAGTACAGCAATGCAAGCTCCTAACTACCACTGCGACACAGTAAGTGCAAACCTTGCTCGTAGTGATAGAAAATGGGGGCGATGAAACCACAGCCGACCATTCAAGCTTAAGAACATCAAATATTAAGGTCTCGGAAGGTCCTGAAAATAAAAGCAAGAAAAAATATGGGATTTTAAGGATTGGAGAAAGCTAGAGCCATACAACAGTTCAAAGACTTGCGACGCAAGATCGTGGTTTTAGCCTAGAATTGTAAAACTCGTCCTTTGATTAATTTAAACAAAGCGAAAACGATACAAATCTGGCTCAGATTAAGCTAAGGAAGCAGTTGATTTTCGACAAGTAGAACGTACGTTTTTTCTTTGAACCACCTCCAGTGATATACCATTTTGTTCCACAAAGTGCTCCACAGCAACCAGCCCGAGGCGCTGGATGATAACCTTTTGTTTTAATTCTTGACCAAACCATCTGAAGGAAATATAAACAGAGTTAAAATATTGTGGATTGCATATTCTGTCTGAAATTCTGATTGTTATACTCGGTGTGTAAGAAACATAGATTGGTTAGATATCAGAAAAAGTAGTGAGTTTACACACCGTCTCAAAGTCAAGTGAGTACAAGTCATTCAGAGTCCGCGATTTTGATGACCCGCCAAATATTAAAAGTGATTTGTCATTATAAAGTGCTGCAACATGGTTCGATCTAGGAGACGGTCTTGGTCCCCTGAATAATAGAATTTTGTCAGGAACATGTCAGAGATGGAGCAGTATGCAGTGTTGAACAAAGATGCTTTACAGTCGGGAAAAGGAAGCTTCCAAAGCATATATCAATAGTGAATCTAAGAATTACTCACGTGCAATGAAGAGGAAGCCAAGTTAGAGATTTCAAATCAAACATATGAAGATCACTTAGTTTCCTCCTCTTATTATCTTCGCCTCCAAATAAAATCAAAACAGAGTTTGCCCGAACAACTGTATGTCCGCTTCGTGCCACCTGCAATGGTTCTAGTATTGATCACGTTAGGTGACCTCATATAACTAATTCGGTGATCGAAATCTTGTCTTTTTCTGGATTTCAACGGAAATGATTCAAAAGGAAATGCACAGTCCCTGTTCCAATCTTCTCAATAATTTCACAAATTACTTGCATAGTAAATACAACAAGACCATAATTTTTCCAAAAAAAAAAAACATGGAATAATTGACGGTGGAAAACCACTTGGCTAGTAAATCTTTCACATTAACCTTAGACGATAAATAGCTCTAAATTCATACTTACAAGTAGAAATCATGATGATTTGAAATCAGAAAGGAATACATTTACAATTCAAACATCACATCCAAATATATTATTACCGGAATGTCTCCCTTTGCTTCAATAAGCGACCAGCATTCTGATTCCATGTCAAATGCCCAGACTGCTGGACAAGAGATAAAATTAGGATGCAGGATGACTTATGAAAGA
Organism: Lindernia subracemosa; assembly: GCA_028392965.1. NCBI lineage: Eukaryota > Viridiplantae > Streptophyta > Magnoliopsida > Lamiales > Linderniaceae > Vandellia > Vandellia subracemosa. The sequence goes on along the minus strand of JAQPCC010000110.1, from coordinate 514,368 downwards.
GATAAAAGACTTATTTATTCTCGAACTAATCTTGACGATAGTTAAAAAGAAAAGGAACACAACCCGAGACTCTCTCACTAACAGGTTCCGTTTTCCCTCCAATAAGAAGCACCTTCTTTCCCCAAGGTACCTAGAAAATAACCAAGTTACTATTTTCCAGCCATATGCCAAGTACATAAACAAGTAGATATCATCATGCATTGCATGGATCGCAACATGCAGATGTAATTTTCTAGAGATGCTCACGAGAACCAAGGCAAGTTTTTCCTTATAAGCATGGTATGAGATACTATTAAAGCTTGATTTTTCACATTTTTCGGAAAAATAAAACAAGACCAACAAGCTGCTAACGCTTTCTAGCTGAGTTAATAATATGATGCAGAATGCAACATATATACGCAATAAGCTGGAACAGAGTTACAGTGCTATACCAAAGAATGACCTTTGCAAGCAGGGATCTTTAGCGGAAGACTGGTCGGTGAAAGGTAAAGCTTTGACGTAGCTGTCGTCCATGAAAATCTATCAAAACTCAGTACCTGTAAAAAGCGTGCAATAGAGATTCGATAATATTACAAATTCCCATGAGATACAAAGTTGGACATCTAATGTGGTTGATTTCTCAGCACTAGAGATCACAGAGGATACGTGATGAACTACTATACCAAATCAGAGAAGCAAATAAGGAAAGAGGGAGCTCGATTTTACCATTACCTGGACATCATCCAGCAAACCATTTGCCGATTCACCACCAACTATCACCATCTTGTTCCCAATTACAGCTGCAGCATGCTACACACGTACAGTACAAACCATATCAGATCCTTTTCCGAAAGAAGACACACCACTCAGCATGAAACTATATTCAAAAGGAATGATCAAAACGGCTCACATTAGATCGAGGCGTAGGTTTTTCCCCACTGATAGAAAGAACCATCCAATTCTCGGAGCTGCCCGTAGTGCAGCTATTAAGCTCTGGTTCATCAGATGAGGGTTGAACGTTGAGTTCATCAGATTCATGATTCGCCATAGTAATATCTTTTTCCTGTCAGAGTTAAAAGCTTAATCAGCATTCGCCCATGTAATGAAATTGATCGTAAAAAACTCTCACATTTGAATCGTTCGATCTTTTGGCGTGCCTGATTGGAGTTCTAGTTCCCTGAGAACCATCTGAGAGTTGGACTTTCAATCTGGAAGACCAATTCCAAATCATCAATTCATTACATTCAAGACAAAAACTAGTCTGATTCTCTTTACGCAAAGCAACCTCGATGTAAGAGAAAAAGACACAAACAACAAAATGCAGGTCGCATATGCATTTAATTTCTACCTCCCAAGCTTCATTCTTCTTCTCGAAAACCCAAACATCTTCTGCGAAGCTGAAAAAGAAAAAAAAAAAAACCGCTAGCAGCGATCAAAATCAAGCCTTCAACGCCACAAAAAAACGAACACGACAGTCAAAAACCAAACTCAAGTAACTGAAAACGAATATAAATGAGCTGAGGAGATGGTTCTACAGCGCTCGCAGCTACGAGCTTCGGACTTGCTGCTACTGTTACTACTACCTGGAACAAAACTAACAAGTGCTACGACGTCGTTCGGAAATGCTAAATCGAGCCTGATATGGCTCAGTATCTTTTCAATATCTTGCTTGTGAATGATAGACAGAGATTGAGATTGGGGCACAGTGATGCGCCTGCGTCGTCATGCGTGACGTGTCTCACATGTGACTGCGGTGAATGATAAAATGCACAGGTTCACCCTCACCTGCGGTTCTTTATTATACAGTAATATGCATCTCAATCCTAGAGAGCTTTATTTTCATAAGTTTAAAGGGTAAGCATTATTTTTTAATTTTATAAAATTTATTTCCAAAATGTTCCCAGATTTCTTTTTTTTTTATTTTTTATCTAAGCTTAAACGTGTAATTATTGAAGCGGGAATTCGTACCCAAGACCATGAGCTCTAATGCCATGTTAAATAACCACCCACCTAAAAGTTTAATTAAGCATGAAGGAAATGTATCATTTTTTATTTTTTATACTTTATTTTCAATAAAAAGCGGCTCAATGGTGATGCGTCTGACGCAAGTCCACAACCAGTTAAATACGTATATAATGAAACAATTATTTTTTTTTTTACTCAGGGTATCTCATTTCCTACTCGAATGACTGTGAACTTACGCAACACACACCGGATAAGAGATTATTCCCTTTAACTCAGTGAACCCATTTTAAATTCACTCCACACAGGGGCGGATCCAGGATAATCTAATTGGTGGGGCCGTAATATAAATTTGTATATTTACGTTGATGACGAGGTCAACGTAAAAGAATATATTTTCATTTTTCCCGTTCGTTTGAAAAAACTTATTAATTGGAATAAATTTTCACATTTCAACATATGAATTTATGATCATAAAAAAACCAGTAAATTTAATCTACCAATAAAAAAATAATATAAAAAGACAAGTTAATGATAATCTTGACGGAGTTGGAACAACGACAACGTTATAGATATTTCTATTATGTTATGAAAAGGAATTGAAAAAGATGAAAAAAGAAATTAAATATTAAATAAATATTTTTCAACTAATATATATTAATGTATTAGTTAAAGGAAATAAAAAAAAGGAACGTACGGGTTAAAACAAGTAAAAAGAAAAGAACCAAAAAATTAGTAAAAAGACAAGAAACAAAAAAAATAGTAAAAAGGAAAGAGCAAAAAAATTAGTAAGGAAAGAATAAGTAAAAAGAAAAGAATCAAAAAATTAGTAAAAAGACAAGAAACAAAAAATATAGTAAAAAGGAAAGAACAAAAAAATTAGTAAGGAAAGAATAAAAAAAATGAATAAAAACAGTAGAGGGGTTGCGCGAGAGTAGTGATCGAACCCAGAATCTTCTATTCAAATTTTAACAGCTAAACCATTGCGCTACATAAAATTTATGAACTTTTAATAAAAACTATGTATATTATTACTAAAACTATATATATAGTACTAAAAACTTCAAAAATTTTCGAGGGGGCCACCCACAACATAAATCCGCCCCTGACTCCACAACGATGACATGAAAATCGAGCGATCTAGCGAGTGGCAAATTCCATGGCAAAAAAAAAAGATTGCTCTTCAAATCTTTATTTATTTATTTATTTTAAATAAAAATTGCTACATACAGGTCAAACTTCACAAAACCGGAGGAGAAACCGGAGAGAGAGAGAGAGAGTGATATGACCGTTGTAATGAAAACAGGGCTCATTTATTGCGAGGGAAGAAAATTGGTGTATTGGGGACCATTAACTGATGCTGACGATCTGCCACGTAGCTCAATGTTGTTTATATGAGGCAACCCAATTTTTGTACATTTTTTTTTTCTTTTAACCGAATGTTTGTACATTATTGGGCCGAGCGATATCGCTCAAAACTCAACTAATTACGAATACTATATATTATTGTTATTATTATTATATTACTATGGTAAACCATAGTCCGTCAGTATACCATGTAGCAGCACCCTTTATCTCTTCCACATTTGCTTTTGTAAAAAATGAGCTTGTCGTAGGCGAAGAAAAAGTGGGTATTTTAGGAGCTCTTTGACACACCGCCACCCCATTAATCTCCCGATTTTAGGAGCACTAAACGCTTCCGCCCAAAAAAACGAAAACAAATATTGTAACAGAGGATCTCCTTGACGGAGATCTCTTTCGGACGTAAGTCGACCAAAACAATATCCATTAATCATGGATGGATATGACACAAGGGAAACACACCGAATAAATTGAGACATTCTATTATGGTGGAAACTGTTGGGTTTTGTGAGACCTAACTCGCCGGAACATGGCCGGGAGATGGTCGGAAAACACCCTGGACGATCACGGATTGAAGAAACAGCTTGATCCTTGCCAAGCTTGTCAGATCGCACAGGAGCCGTTGGATCATTCGCGCGTTATCGAAGGGCAAGATTTAAAGGTGGAGAATTAAACGTGGAACGTTCGATGAGGCGGGAGATAAGATGAACGACTCAGATCAAAACTTATAAAAACGTTTAGCGTTTTTTATAAGTTATAAACGCGAGCGGTGTACAAGAGATGAAGCGCGCGGTACAAGCCGTTAAAGCGCAAGTCTGTTCTATTGTTATATATAGCAGATTTTATGATCCAAATAGCTATATTTGAGAGCTTGTATTCTTTTGTAGAGTGAGAGTTAGAAAGAGTTGTAAACACGAAAGTTGTAGAGGTTATGGCAATCTGGTAAACCCTTCTTTTCGTTTTGAATAAAACACTATGTTGGTCCGTGGACGTAGGCCTAAAGTCGAGGCCGAACCACATAATTTATGTGTTTTGATTTTCCCTTTTCTTTGTTGTTTTTGGTTCGATCATCATCAAGATCGTTGTTCTTGATTCGATCAACATACTCACGTGAAAGAACATCAAGTTTCGAAACTTGTGGTGGCGGAATTCTCCAACATAAACGTAACTTACTTAGCACTCGTTCGAGGAAGGGCCTCTCCACTCTATCATAGGCCTTGCTCATATCCAATTTAAGGGACATATATCCCCCTCGCCCACTCCTTTGTTGCTTCATAGCATGATTAGTCTTATATGCAATCAAAATATTATCGGTAATAAATCTATTGGGAGATATAATAGATTCCATAAACTGTTTGAGTCGGTTCGTAATGCATTTAGATGCAATACGATACACTACATTACATAAATCGATCGGGCGAAATTGACTAGGAATTTCGGGATTAATGCACTTTAGGGTCAACACAACATGCATACATAGGGATGACTTTTTTCCTTACTAGTGGGCTTTTAAATAAATAAAAGAATGGTCGAAAATGAATAGTTATAATATATGTCACAACAATTCTAAATAACATTTTGTAATAACTATTGAGATAAGTGGAACCAACGAGATGTGGTGAAATCCATACAAAAATTACCAGACAAGAACATTAGAAGAAATTCCTCTATAAAAAAGGGAAAAATCTCCCGGCAACCAATGCAATAGAATATCCACTGTATAAAATATTACAATCACACAAACCCGAAAAAACACCCACAAGGATTTTACATGTTAAATTACCTCTCATCCCACATAAATTTTAACCGGAACTAAAAGTTCATGGTATGTAATTCATCTCACAATTTCACTCTCTCCTCGAACTACATTGCTGTATAATTCTCAAATAAATTTGTGATGAAGATTTTCGAGGCTATTTACAGATATCTCCGTCGCGCCTAAACCACACCAATCCCGTGACCACGAACTTGACCGCGTAGCACATTCCATGGCTACTCATTGTAATATTATTAGAATTGTTGATTTTTTATTTTTTGTAGCGAGGATTCGAAGGATAATTTGTTTTTCTTATTCATTATGAATACCAATTTATAGGCCAATGTTAATTACTATAAGACAATAAGTGTCCGTTGGGTGAAATCACGTAAATGATTCTATTTTCGATTTACACTGCTAACTATTTTTGGCATTGGTATTACCGATCTTCGCCATTGATCATTGAATCTTCTATTTTTGGAGATTGGTTTGTCTCTCCAACGAGAATGAAATAGTACTACCATATATTTAATAAGCTAGAGACCCCATTAACAAATAATTCCTATTTCCCATGGAAACTAATTACAGCGTTCTAATGCGTCCATGGTTAGCTCATGGACATGTATTTCCTTACTTTGAACTAGCCAAGAATCTAGCCAAGAAAAACTTCAATGTCTACTTCTGCTCCACACCTGTGGTTCTGTAAGGACTCGAGCGAAGAGGGACGAGATTGACTAATGGCTTGAACATGTACAAGGTTGGGCTTGGCCCATTAGATATATCCTTATACTAGAATTAATTAGCCCAATATGGTATTTGGCCCAATGATTAGTTGCTCTTATATACTCTAAGTTGAGGTATGAACAATTAAGCAAAAAAATGAATTAAGTTCTAATTCTCCTCTAATCTTCATTATTTCCCTCTCGATCGAACTTCGATTGCTTCTTCTTCTCCCCATCTTGTTCTTCTCTAGTTCTCCCGTCTCATCCCTATTCCTATTCAGCTCGTCGAACTTCATCTACCTCCTACCGTGGACCTCCCTGAACACTATCACACAACGAAGAACACGCCGCCTGATCTATTAACAAAGCTCCCCGATGCACTTTCAATGTCCAAGTCGAGTTTCTTGGACATTTTGAGCTCTTTGAGGCCTCATATGTTGGTGTACGATCTTTTTTCAGACATGGGCTGCAGAACAGGCGACTTCACTAGGTATTACTCCGATCCACTTCGCGACGACTGGCGCTGCATGCGACACATGCATTTATTTACCACCGGACGATTAAGGAATTGCCTTTCCCCTATGAGGCGATGTATCTCCGAGACAATGAAAGGAGAGTTCTGACCGCATCCCTTTCACCAAAACTCACATAGTCCCACACAAGCCCACATAGGTAAATCCTTTTGAATAACCCACATAAGGGCTTGAGATCCTCTATTCCACTTTCTGTATTCCACTTTGTATTTCAACCTACGAAAATCGTTACACACCTTCCCCGCCCAGTGTTAAAACATCCGTACACATCATTACACCAATAAATATCATTACACCAGTTGTTTAAATTAAAAAAAATTCAATATTATATATTTTTTTAGTTTGATGTAGAAAAAATCAGTATTATATATTAAAATATATAATATTGACTTTTTTTTATTTAAACAACTGATGTAATGATATTTATGGGTGTAATGATGTGTACGGGTGTTTTAACACTGGGCGGGAGAAGGTGTAACGATTTTCGTAGGTTGGAATACGAAGTGGAATACAGAAAGTGGAATAGAGGATCCCAAGCCACACAAGACATTTATTTATAAACAAGTGAATCAATAGATTTTTTACAACGTGGGACGGACATTATCATTCTTATACTTAATATGTTTAAACATCTCCCTCTCTTTTTTTTTTTTTTTTTTTTTTTTTTTTAAGAAACTTTATTATTTTTTTACAAACTTTTCGGCATAACTTTTTCGACAATTTGTCCGTCGAATATATTTGCGACGGACGGGCACGCTGTTCCATCGATGGTCACCGTTGATTTTTCCATGGAAATTTGGACATTTTTGCAGCAGATCAACCATAGATGATGATAGTCTCATCTTTTATATGGACCCATAAGCTCCAAAATATTAGAAGTTCCAAATAATCCTAATGGAAAGAAGCTCGGTGGAGATACTTATTCGCGTCAATAACCCACCGCCTTCCTCGTTTTTTCCGTACATATAGAAGAAGGCAACACTAGGAAGAACTTGCGAGGCCTTCGATTTTCCCAGTATACCATTGTTCATGTAATGATACAGTTTGTTCTGTACGTGCAATGTAATGAAAATGTAATATCAAGCCAATCCCGCGGGTTCACTTTCATCCTTCCTTTAAAATACTTGGTAACAAAATAACCAATTTTGTTGACTTTGCTTGTTAAGTTTATAAGATAATATACAATATTGCATTCGTTCTATATGCGAAACCTTCCTAATTTAATTTCAAATCATATGGTTATTTTCGAGGTCAGATCTACTTAAACTATATTTAATTCTGTGGTGATGCATGCGATGAGCTCACTAAAACTGTTTCCTTACTTGAAGAAGGCGTTGCTCCTCCACACAGTAGTAGTAGATTTCTATTTCCCATGGAGACTAATTACAGCGTTCTAATGTTTCCATGGTTAGCTCATGGGCATGTATTTCCTTACTTTGAACTAGCCAAGAATCTAGCCAAGAATAACTTCAAAGTCTACTTCTGTTCCACGCCTGTGAATCTCAGCTCAATAAGGGATGATGATGCTCTTACATCATCTGCTGCTATCCCAATTCAGCTCGTCGAATTTCATCTACATCCGACCGCGGATCTTCCTGAATGCTATCACACAACGAAAAACACACCGCCTAACTTATTACCAAAGCTCCACGAGGCATTTTCAATGTCCAAGTCAAGTTTCTTGGACATACTGAGCTCTTTGAAGCCTAATCTGCTGGTGTATGATCTTTTTCAAACATGGTCTGCGGCACAAGCGACTTCACTGGGTATTACTCCGATCCATTTCGCGACAACTGGCGCCGCGGCGTATGCATTTATTTACCACAAGAAGAGAAAGGAATCACCTTTCCCCTACGAGGCGATGTATCTCCATGACTATGAAAGGAGAGCTCTGGACGCAGCGATTTCATACTTCAGAAACAGTTACGAGAAAGATATGATTATTAACCAATTCGCACTGTCTCACGACATTATTCTGATGAAAACGTGTAGGGGATTTGAAGGGAAGTACGTTGATCATTTGTCTGATCTGTGTCAGAAGAAAGTTGTGCCGGTCGGCGCACTTGTTTCGCAGCCTGATGATGAGGAAAATTTTGGGCACGCGGAGATCTTCGACTGGCTGGGCGAGAAGCAGCGGTTTTCCACTGTTCTTATCTCCGTGGGAAGTGAGAACTATTTTAGAAGGGAACAGATAGCTGAGATGGCCAAAGGGTTGGAGAATTCTGATGTTAACTTCATATGGGTGCTTCGGTCTCCAAAGGGAGAGAATGCAGGCAGTGTTGAAGAGGCTTTACCTTCGGGATTTCTTGACGCGGTGAAAGATAGAGGATTGATTCTTGATAAATGGGCTCCTCAGGCTCGAATCTTAGCTCATCCGAGCACCGGCGCTTTTGTGAGTCATTGTGGTACGAGTTCTATAATCGAGAGCATTTACTACGGTGTTCCAATCATAGCTTTGCCTTTGCAATTTGATCAGCCTCTAAATGCTAGATTGGTGGTGGAGTGCGGCGTTGGTTTGGAGATAGAAAGAGATGAGAACGGAGATTTTAACGGAGGGAGCGTGACCAAGGCGACCAATGAGGTGATTTTGGAGAAAACAGGCCAAGATATGAGGCTTAAAGCTGCCGAGCTTGGTCTGAAGATGAAAGAAGAACAAGAGCCTGCAATAAATGAAGCAGCAGAAATGCTGATGGAACTATGTAAGAAGCAGCAGCAGCAGCAGCAGCAGCATCACCAGTCCAAGAACTGAAATATCACTGATCATTGTTCGGAAAGAACTAAATTTACTTCGAAAGATTCGATGTTGATCTTGAGACCAATACTTTGACAGTACTAGACTTTGCAGTAGCTAAACATGTCAATCGATCTATCGTAAAGTACAATTTCTTTACCGTATGATGGTTACATTCATTGGTAGAGAGGTTGATACTGCCCTATATTCACTCTTTCGAAAATTCCGTCGTATGCGATAGTAATACCAATGTAATGTTCTGATACGGTCTTGGCTTAATGGTATCAAGCGTGAGGCCTTAAGGCCATCAAGGGAAGATCATATGATCGAATCTCTCGGTCTACCAAATATATTGAGTGAGCTATCAGCGCTAGCTCCCGGGCTTTCCCTGGTCTCATTTCGGGGATACAAAAAAAAATAAAAAAAATCAATTTAATGATTACATGTTATTTCAAGTTTTTGGCTTTCAACAATGGGTAAAACTCACCGTCGAGAGTTTAATGCGATATCAGAAGCACTTTAAAACTCTACTTGCTAGAAAAGGCAACGATTTTCCGGCGAACCATGATATACATTGCACATCATATCGTTCCGGCTATGTTCGTAGTAGCACCCTCGCATGTGATTACTATGCTGCGAAAAATGGGAAAACAAAGCCAGTGATGTGTCGATCATACTAATTAAATTGAAGCCATGTAAAAGAGATCAACGGCCATTTTCTGTCTGTCTAGTTTGCAAGAAACAGCAAAAGCGTGTTTAAGCCCTGATATAGATCTTCTAAAAGAGAGATACGTGATGATTCAACAATTCATGTTGGGGTATCAAATTGGTTCACGGGGTAAACATTGGAGACTATTTTGAGTTTTTTCTCCCGAAAATATATAAATGAAATGATTATCCGTTATGTCAAGTGTTCGACTTTCAACACTTTGGGTAAGAACTCACTATCAAGAGTTTAATGAGATAACAGAAGCATTTTAAGACTCATTTCTGTTCAAGCTCGTTCCGATCGATCTTCGTTGCTGAGTTTTCGAGTTTTGGGTCACTTTTCCTAACAAAGACCATTAAAGCTTGCACAAAGGCTGACTGGGCAGGACAAGCCACAGAAGATCAACATCGTGTTATTGTACCTTTGTATGGAGAAAATTAGTTACTTGGCGAAGTAAGAAACCATTCGCGGATTCAAGACCATCACCGTCTTCTTCCCAAATCACGGCTGCAGCATTCTACACACGTCCGAAATAAGACACAAATATCACTCAGCATGATGAAACTATATCCAAATGGAATGATAAAAAATGGTTCACATTAGATCGAGGCGTAGGCATTTCCCTGCCCTGATGATAGAAACAACCATTAAGCTCTGGCGCATCAGATGAGGGTTTAATGTCAAGTTCATTAATTAGATTCATTAGTAATATCTGTCAAGAGTTAATAACAGTTTTGCCGACTTTGCTTGACAAGTTCATAATATAATATATTACTACATTCGTTCTATGTGTTTAGTTTGGACATGGTGCTGCCCTGCTGGAACCTTCCTTAAAATATAATTAGGTATCTGTCACTTAATTATACATCATATATAGGACGATTTTTTCGGTAAGATTTATCAACTATATTTAAATCTATGTTGATGCACGCGATGAGCTCATCAAATTGAGGTATCTGCCGGCCTACACTATTTAATTAGGTATCTGCCGCCTACTTTTTTAAACAAGACGACTTCAACTATGCGATTTTCTTACAATGTTATAAGCCGTCGATCTTCTCCACAGTAGTAGATTCTTATTTCCCATGGAGACTAACTACAGCGTTCTAATGTTTCCATGGTTAGCTCATGGACATGTATTTCCTTACTTTGAACTAGCCAAGAATCTAGCCAAGAATAACTTCAAAGTCTACTTCTGCTCCACGCCTGTGAATCTCAGCTCAATCAAGGATGATCAAGCTCTTGCAGCATCAGCTGCTATCCCTATTCAGCTCGTCGAACTTCATCTACCTCCTACCGCGGAACTTCCTGAACACTATCACACGACGAAAAACACGCCACATAATCTATTACCGAAGCTCCACGAGGCACTTTCAATGTCCAAGTCAAGTTTCTTGGACATTTTGAGTTCTTTAAGGCCTAATCTGCTGGTGTACGATATTTTTGTTACATGGGCAGCAGAACAGGCGACTTCACTAGGTATTACTCCGATCCATTTTGCGACGACTGGTGCTGCGGCGTATGCATTCTTTTACCACCGGACGAGTAAGGAATCGCCTTTCCCCTACGAGGCGATGTATCTCCGAGACAATGAAAGGAGAGATCTGAACGCATCGGTTTCATACATCAGAAATAGATACGATAGAAATAGGATTTTTGGCCACTTCGCATTGTCTGACGACATTATTCTGATGAAAACATGTAGGGGATTCGAAGGGAAATACGTAGATTATTTGTCCGATCTGTGCCAGAAGAAAGTTGTGCCGGTCGGCGCACTTGTTTCACAACCTTATGATAAGGAAAATCTTAATTACGCAGAGATCATCGACTGGCTGGGCAAGAAGCAACGGTTTTCCACTGTTTTTATCTCCTTGGGAAGCGAAAACTATTTTACAAGGAAACAGTTAGCGGAGATAGCCAAAGGATTGGAGAATTCTGATGTTAACTTCATATGGGTGATTCGATTTCCAAACGGAGAGAATGTTAGTAGCGTTGAAGAGGATTTACCTTCGGGATTTCTCGACAAGGTGAAAGATAGAGGATTGATTCTTGATAAATGGGCTCCTCAGGCTCGAATCTTAGCTCATCCGAGCACCGGCGCTTTTGTGAGTCATTGTGGTGCGAGTTCTATAATCGAGAGCATTTACTACGGCGTTCCCATCATAGCTTTGCCTTTGAAACTCGATCAGCCTCTAAATGCTAGATTGGTGGTCGAGTGCGGCGTTGGTTTGGAGATAGAAAGAGATGAGAACGGAGATTTTAGTGGAGGGAGTGTGACCAAGGCCATCGATGAGGTGATTTCAGAGAAAACGGGCCAAGATATGAGGTTTAAAGCAGCCGAGCTTGGATTAAAGATGAAAGCTGAACAAGAACTTGCAATAAATGAATCAGCAAAAATACTAATGGAACTATGTAAGAAGCAGCCGCATCACCAGTCCAAGTGACGAAACATCATGAGCACTGTAAGAGAGTACAAGTGAGTCGATCTTGGGAGCAATACTTTGACAGTAATAGACTTGGCAATGAGTCGTGCATTATCTTTATTGCTTTAGACACATGTCACTACAAAGAATTATAATTTGTGTTAATCGTCTGATGATGAAAACCGTGGTTCTTCATCGACAAAGAGGTTGATACTGCCTATACGCACTCGTTCGAAAAGACTGTTATATGTGATAACAATATCAATGAATTGATTCTGTTATTTTAAGTTTTCGGCTTTCGAGCTGTCGATAGTTTAATGTGATATCAGAAGCATTTTAAGATTCTAATTAATAAAAGCAAAGCTTTTCCGGCGAACTTTGGGATACACTGTTCTTCATATTGTTCCTGCTATATTCACAATAAAACCCTCTGTCAACCTCTGATTTCTTGTAAAAGAGAGGAAGAAAGAAAGGATCTTCTTGAGATAACCAATAAATGATCAAATTCACCCCCCGTGGGTTTAAGCTCAATTCATACGTTTATGAATTGTGAAGAACCACGTAAATCTCGTGTGCTGATTAGAATTTTTGATTCTTTTCATTGAAAATGAAAACTGATCAAAGATTGGTAATAATCCCAACACATAGGAATCAAATTGCCATTGAAAGAGATCTTCTACAGTATTTTCGCGTGTTATTTACAAGAAAGGGCAATGCATGTGTTTAATTTAAGAAGTTTCTGCACTTTGTAGGCGATAACGACGCTGGAATAAAAATGATACGATGCATCTATCTATCTATCATACAAATTATATTTAAGCCATGAAATATGTTGATCAAAGACAACCGTTGAGATCGTGATTCAATGTAATTTTAGTGTATGCGTTTATTTCTGATCGATTTAAGCTGGTTGAGGCTTAATCGGATCGAAATTCGCAGCTCAAACACACACACACGAAAAATAGAGTTACGTGGTTCGACCCTTACTTCTGGCCTACTTCACGGATCAACTGAGCCTCCTTTGTGTTAATCACATACACAAAACTTACAGACCCACACGTCTACTACAACTTTCATGTTGAACACTCACTGTGATTCTCACTCTACAAGAAGTTACATGCTCGCCAAGATGAGTAATCAAAGCTCTGCGACTGGTTTATATAATGCGGAAGCCGCACATAACATGTGACTCTCGATCATCCTCAGCCGTCGATCTTACCTGATCCGACGATCATCAGCCCACGCGTCATACAACATAAAACGTGTGACACCTATATAGGAGAATTCCTGCCTTAAACGTCACCCGTCCGATCTCGATCCAACGCTTCTCATTAATTCATCATCTGATAGATTAAGTAATGATCTGAGCCGTTGATATCTTACGCGCGTGTCCAATGCACATTTAAACGTCAAACTTTAAATGATGTCCCTCAGATCTTGCGCGAACAGGACCGAACGCTCTACATTCAATCTGGCGATTTCAACTTATTTCCACAGCTCTTCTTCTTCAGAGCTCGATCTGGCCTCTTTCTGGCCATCTCCGACGACTATCCGGCGAGGTTTAAGCTCACATTCCTCAACAAAATAAGTCTTCTAAACAATAATTTTCTGTGTTGTTTGCAAGTAAACAACAACATATAAGAGCTTGTTTTTTCATGAGTTTTCCAAAAACTTTATTTTCAAATTGCGAGTGTTTTGATTCGTAGTAAGAATCACTCTTCTTCGATCTAATTTTGCGGTGCATTGTGAGATCAAGAAATTCATCATGTGATAGTGAGTGACTTTAAAGGCCTATATTTTGATATTGCCGCGATATTTTGGGATCTAAATATAATTGAAATTGTGTTGAGCTTTATAATTTAATTCATTATAGAAACGAATATTTTGTAAATTAATACTAATCCGAATAAAAAGCAGCACATTAAGCATAAAACCCGAAAGTTAAATTAGGCTAAATTGCATGATTTAAAAACTAATCTCCAAAACTCCGTTGATTTGTAAAATCGTAAAACACCCTCGTGATTTATTTAATGATGTGCTGCTTTCCATTTACACCCTCTGATCGGAGGTACGGTATTACAAAGGAGTTCCGCGCAATAAAAAAAAAAGTATAGAGTAGTAATGTGCATTTTAGTATATCCACGTGGAGTATAGCATATACCCTTGAAATTAAATTAGGGTTTTCTTCTTATTTCCCACACCATCATCACACCTACCATACATCAAGTGCTGCCACCAATTTTCACCTTCAGTACATCCGTTTTCTCCCTATTCATCCATTTGACCGATTTATCGAGAAAACGTCCGATCCACCTGTTTTTTAACCGATAAGCTGGGATATCGACCGTCTCATGCCAAACATCACCACCACCTGAAACCCTGGAATATCGTTTCGGAATGGGCAATAAATCGGCCGCAACGGCGAACCATGCTCATGTATGATATAGTTTGTCCCCATGGTTTGAGTTGAGATGAGTTTCATGTACATAAAAAAGTTTGATTTATGAAACTGTCCAAATGAACATGGAATCTCTCGCCTTCGTGAGCCAATCCATGGTTTCTCTTTCGTTGTTTCTTATTTTGCCAACTTTGCTTGACAAGTTTATTATTATATTACATTCGTTCTATATGTTTTGACGTGGTGCTGGCCTGGAACATTCCTTAAAAACTAATTAGGTATCTATCACTTACTTTTAAGGACAATTGGTTTGGAAAGATTTATTAACTATATTTAATCATATGGTGATGCACGCCATGAGCTCATCAAAGATGGAGCTAAGTACTGCCGGCCTTTTAAAACCGACGTAAACTATGCGATTTCTTACTAATAACACCGCCTTAAATAAGGCGTCGTTGTAGTAGATTCCCAATTCCCATGGAGACTAATTACAGCGTTCTAATGCTTCCATGGTTAGCTCATGGACATGTGTTTCCTTACTTCGAACTAGCCAAGAATCTAGCCAAGAATAACTTCAAAGTCTACTTCTGTTCCACGCCTGTGATTCTCAGCTCAATAAGGGACGATGATGAAGCTCTTGCACCATCTGCTCCTATCCCAATTCAGCTCGTCGAACTTCATCTACCTCCGACCACTGATCTTCCTGAACACTATCACACAACGAAAAACATGCCACCTGACTGACCTATTACCAAATCTCCTCGAGGCACTTTCAATGTCCAAATCAAGTTTCTTGGACATATTGAGCTCTTTGAAGCCTAATCTGCTGGTGTACGATGCTTTTCAAACATGGGCTGCGGAACAAGCGACTTCACTAGGTATTACTCCCGTCCATTTTGCAACTACTGGTGCTGCGGCGTATGCATTTATTTACCACTTGATGAGTAAGGAATCGCCTTTCCCCGACGAGGCGATGTATCTCCGAGACAATGAAAGGAGAGCTCTGGACGCATCGATTTCATACCTCAGAAGTGGATACGAGAGAGATAGGGTTTTTAGCTACTTCTCACTGTCTCAAGACATTATTCTGATGAAAACATGTAAGGGACTCGAAGGGAAATACGTAGATTATTTGTCTGATCTTTGTCAGAAGAAAGTTGTACCCGTCGGTGCACTTGTAATTACGCAACCTTATGATAAGGAAAATCTTAGGCACGCAGAGATCATTGACTGGCTGGGCAAGAAGCAGCGGTTTTCCACTGTTTTTATCTCCTTGGGAAGTGAAAACTATTTTACAAGGAAACAGTTAGCGGATATAGCCGAAGGGTTGGAGAATTCTGAAGTTAACTTCGTATGGGTGATTCGGTTTCCTATCGGAGATAATGTAGGTAGTGTTGAAGAGGCTTTACCTTCGGGATTTCTTGACGCGGTGAAAGATAGAGGGTTGATTCTTGAGAAATGGGCTCCTCAGGCTCGAATCTTGGCGCATTCGAGCACTGGCGCTTTTTTGAGTCATTGTGGTGCGAGTTCTATTATCGAGAGCATTTACTACGGCGTTCCCATCATTGCATTACCTTTGAAAGTAGATCAGCCCCTAAATGCTAGATT
Source organism: Lindernia subracemosa (assembly GCA_028392965.1). NCBI lineage: Eukaryota > Viridiplantae > Streptophyta > Magnoliopsida > Lamiales > Linderniaceae > Vandellia > Vandellia subracemosa. Next base: position 498,185 of record JAQPCC010000110.1, on the reverse strand, counting down.
GGTGGTGGAGTGTGGCGTTGGTTTGGAGATAGAAAGAGATGAGAACGGAGATTTTAACGGAGGGAGCGTGGCCAAGGCGATCAGTGAGGTGATTTTGGAGAAAGCAGGCGAAGATATGAGGCTTAAAGCTGCGGAGCTTGGTTTGAAGATGAAAGAAGAACAAAAGCCTGCAATAAATGAAGCAGCAGACATTCTGAGACAACTATGTAAGAAGGCGCAGCATCATCAGTCCAAGAGCTGAAGAAATATTATGATCATTGTTAGAGAGATCAGTAATAGAGTTACTTCGATTGATTCGATGTTGATCTTGAGAACAATACTCTTTACTTTTGACAGTAATAGACTTATTTTTAGTGCTTTAGACAAACATGCCAATCGATCTATCATAAAGTATAATTTGTTTGCCGCACGATGAGAAGAATAACTGTGGTTCTTCATCGGAAGAGTGGTTTATACTGCCTATACTCAACTCTTTCTAAAATTCCGTCGTATGTCATAAAAATGATGCCGATGAGGTCTTTCTAAGTGTTTAAGCTTGAGGCTTCAAGGTCGAATCTCTCTGACTACCAAATACTTTGAATGTGCTTTTCACACCTGTCGTAGTGTGGATTACGTAGTTGACATAGTTTGCAGTCTATTAGCGCTAACAGAGGCTTTACGCGCCTGGAGAGAAGTCGTAAAGATCCCTTTTTATGATTTAGAGATCTATTTCTTACAGTCAATGAGTTATATATTTGAATAGGATATCGTTTCTGTTAGGATCGGTTAAGGTGTTTAGAGGGGGGGGTGAATAAACACTGGCGTATTTTCGGTTTGTGCAGTTTCTGATGTGACTGGTGGGTGGTAACCGGTTTGTAAGTAACTATGTATTTGATTGCGCGGAATTGTTTCTGGAAGTTCGGAGCTAAGTCTCCTACGTCTCCCCTTCTTCCCCTCAAGGAAGGTTATCACTAGAAACTGGTTTTACACGTTACAAGGAGCACTCAACTCACTAACAGTAACTTACCAAATCTAATGCTACACAGGCAGTTGTATATAAACAATCCACCTAAAACTTCAACAGCTTTTTACAGTCCGTTGAGTACAAATCTCTCAATCTTTCTAATCGCTCTTGATGAATAGTTGAGAGAGAACTTCTGAGTTTGGTTTTTGTGAGTGAGTTGTGTTGTTAATCGTTCACAAGTTGTATTGAGTCTTCACGCTCTTGGTATTTATACTTGTTCGGGATTGAGCCGTTGTGTGAAGACTCCGACCAGCTTCCAGACTTATTAAATGTCTTTTCCTGAAATAGGCTGGTTTCAGAACCTGGTTCAGGTTCTCTGCAGACTGCGCCTTTCACCAAAATGGGTATATGTCGGGCCAACGTCTCTTTGATCGCAGTCTTGACTTAAATGCATTTGTACTGCATTGTTCTCCTTAATCGATGCATATTTGAATTTTGGCCTCTGGCTCCTGGTCTGAAATTGAGTTTCTGACTCTAAGTGTAAGTCACCAGTTGCCACAGCCTTGAACATCGGGTGCCTGTCTTGAGGACTGGTTTCTGATTCCATAGGCGTTCAAAGTCAGGTGCTCTGCCAGTTCCTCAGATTATCGGGCGCTTGTTTTAAGTTTTGGTCACCGAAACCCCTTACGTTATGGGTTCTGGATTCCTTAACAATTTCCCCCTTTTCGGTGACTGCCAAAACTTAAACACTTATGACTGGAAGAAGGTTTCTTTTCATTTATCATGGAAGTTACAGACTAGTCTATTACATGAGATATGTAAAGGACTAATCTATTTCTTCCTTGATCGTCCCTTGTCGTCTTCCTTCTTCTTCTCCAGCTTCCTTAGTTCTGCCTGAGCCTTTGCAGTTGACAGCGTCTGCATCTTTTTGTCATGCAACCAAGTGAGCTCCTGAAGCTGTTGTCCAGTTAGGTTGCATGCTATCGTCCTTAAGGACTGAGGATTGTAGATGCGTTCCAGAGGCAGAAGCTCCTTGCCCGAGCGGATCGAAGAGTCCATTTTTGGCAAGATATCATCCGGTAGCAGAGCAGTTTCTTGCTGTTGTCGATCCTGATCTTCAGGTGCATACCGGATAGTGGACATTTGGTTCGATCTCTGAGTCGGGCTAGGATCAGGCACTGAGGCATGTCTTGATGACTGCTGCTCCTTTCCTTTCCCACTTTCCCCCTTTTTGGCAGCACCGGAGGCTCCTGATGATTCCAGGTGCTCAACTATTACTGCCAATTGAGCTTTGACCGCCGTCAGGTCCTCCCGGATCGTGTCTTCAACACCCCTTAGGTCAGTGCGAAGAAGGTTCTGATCTTCACTGAGTTTTTCGCACCATTTCTTAAATTCGGTGCGTGTGGCGACTTGCTCAGCATAAACCTTTTCCGATTTGGTCCGCGCAATCTTGGCCAGTATCTCAAGGGTCCTGACCTTAGAATCTGTCATGGTTTGAGTGACCATGAAGTCTTCGATGCGGCGCTGGAGCATGGGAACTGAGCCGGTGTTAGAAGAGCCGGGGACTTCACTTGGGCGGAGCCTCTTTGCTACTTCTTCGAAGGGCAAGGTGGCTATTGGTGTGGGGCAGGGGACCGACTTAGGTTCCGGTGCCGGTAGCAGCAATGGTGTAGCAGAAAATTGGAGACGGCCAGAAACCAATACGGGAGAGAGTGGAGCAGATACCAAATCTTTGGAGGTCCCTGAAGAAGCTTGTTCTTCGAATCGTGGACTGCTCGCCATCTCAATTGGTTCCAGAGGAATTAGCCGGGACTCAGTGGCCAACACAGTGTCCGGGTCCTTGACAATCCCGGAAGACCCTACAGCAGGAGGGGACCTGATCGGTTGCATCTGAACTTCAGCGATTTGCGTGGTCCGATCAGGTTCTGACGACACTGAAGGATTGGCGGGATCCGATGGTTGGGCTTGCACGGACTTGGACTGATCAGTGATTTGGAAGCTGGAGGAGTCTGGAAACTGATGTCCCAGCTTATTGAACTCAATTCTATACAAGTCCTCCAGCTTGAGCCGTTCTACTTCAAGGCTTCCCAAGATCGCTCGATCAGATGCTGCCGAAGGAGAGACTATATCAAAATTTTGTTCTCTGGTATTCAGATTCTGGACCAGGAACGTCAGGCATAGGTGTAGCCTGAATAGATCTCTCGATTGCAGAAGGACTTCAACATCGTCAATTTCCATACTTTTCATCAGAAAGTCCTCTGTTTTCTTAGCAGCCGCCATCAGATCCTTTTTGATGCGCTTCTTGAGAGGAGTGAGCCTTACATTTCTCCACTCCTCATAATCATCCATGTGCTCATCGACGCGTGCGCATATATCCTTCAGTGTTAACTCAACTCCCATACCAACATCATTCGTGGGGATGGAAGGCATTTCGACAGCAATTGCCTTTCCTTTCCCTTTCCCTTTGTCGCCTTGTGGGGCAACTGGTGTCGACGAAGCAGCCGGTTCCCGTATGACAATACCGGTTGCCTTTGGGCGTTGGGCAGCTGGTTGAGGAATCAGGGCAGTAGATTCAGGCACAGATGTTGCCTCGATTAGTGGTTCAAGCCCTAAGATTGGGTCCGTGATGATGTTGGATATCACCGTATCTAGATTTGGCATCTCGGCACCCGATTCTGATCCCTGCATTTCTTCTGCAGTGTCTGCTTCAGGGATCAGGTCCTCATGTTGTTGGCTTGTTGTTGGACTGGGAGCTCCTTGGTGCGTTTCTTCAGCCTCCGCTTCAGCACCAGAAGCTATCATCGCCACTTCCTGTTCAGGGGTCGCCTCCTTTTTCTTCTTTTCTGCCTTTTTCTTCTCTGCCTTCTCCTTTTTCTTCTCTGCCTTCTCCTTTTTCTTCTTCTCAACTTTCTTCTTTTCCTTTTCTTTCGTCTCCTTTTCTTTTGAGTCAGCTTTCTTCTCTTTCTTCTGCTTCTTCTTCTTCGTCTCCTGATTTTCAACATTGGTATCAGGGGCTTGGCGCTTTCCTGCCGTTTTTGTATCGGACACTACTTGGATGGCCAGGAACTGTCTAATGGACTCCGTAGTGAGGAGTTTAGCTCCAGAGACGGGTTGGACCGATTCCAGCCTGCCCAGCTTCTCTTTTATTATACTTGTGATTTGAGGCACAAAGTTTTTGAACTGACGGTCCCTGGCCTGGACAACGTTGACCAGTGCCCCAAACACCACTTTGCCCCAATTTACCGCCAGACCCATCATGATTGCTGTCATGGCTTGTACCTTCTCTGTTGTCAATACATCGAAGGATCCTCCTTTGCCAAGAACTGACTTAGCCACCAGATCGTGGAGTAACCGATATGATGGTTTGAGTGCAGTTCGCTTGTCAGCTTCTTTGAAGGTTTCGATCGATATAGCGAAGATACCGGCCCCTTTCTTCCTCATATCGGCATCAATCTCTGATAGTGATGATGCGCCAGAAGTTGGTAAATGAAAGAAGGTTGAAAACCATTCTTCATTGAAGGAGATGAGGGTGCCTTTGACGGTGGCGCTAATGATTCCGTCAGAGATCACGGCGGATTCAAAAAATTCCTCAACTTCGGCTGTCGCCAACTCTGGTGCGCAACCCAAGAATGATCGAAGCCCACTGTTCTGTAGGGCAAGAAGAAGTTGTTCAACCTCGGAGTCTGACGAAGTAATGGGCTCGTCATAGTAGATGTGAAGAATATTCTTAAAGAGAGCGCTTTTTGATGTGGCCATGGTTGGAATCAGAGGTTTTGACGAAGACAGTCGAGAGGTTTTAGGGTTTGGGATGTTGATTTGCAGAGAGATAAATGATGAAATGAACAAGATGATAGGGTCTGGGTTTAAGTAAGGCTGTGAAGGGACGTTTTCTCTTTCCTTCGTTTTCCCGCTCACTTTATCAGTACTGTAGCACATAGTCTGTCCTTTCAGCATTAAATTCACGCAGTCCTTTGTACCGTCAGTTACCTTAAACGTGTTACTGACGTACCCTGCTTTTGTATGTGTGCATTTAAAGGTGTATAATAAATAAGAACGAAACCGGTGAATGGCTAAACGACAAAGCAAGGTACCGGTTGCAAGAGACCGGATAATTTAATACTCTTTTGGAAAGAGGTTCTGAAAAGGTACCCGAATGAATTTTTATATCAGCAACGTAACTGATGAAAAAAAATATATTTATGTATGGTAACTGGTCTTTTAGTGACTTGAAGAAAGTAGGGCAGAGTCTATTAATTAGACCGATTTCGAAAATGAGAAGAAAATAGCCATCTGAAGAAAATTCCGGTGGAATGAAGATACACCTATATTAATGCAATATTTTTGTTAAAGTGTAGGCAACTGGTTAAGGCAATAGGCACAGTTAGTTCTGATTAAGACTTATCAAAATCAGTACTAACTCTTTGTTGTGCTGTCTTAACTTCGTTCCCCCTCACTTTATCTACTTCCGTATCGGTTACTGAGATATATCTAATAAACCGAGTGCATTACGAAAGTAAATGAACTTAGCTTCCGGCAGGGGCTTAGTGAATATGTCAGCGACTTGCTGATCGGTGGCTATGTACTCCAGTCTGATGTCCTTGTTGAGCACGTGGTCCCTGATGAAATGGTGTCTTATCTCAATGTGCTTGGTTCTAGAGTGCAGCACTGGGTTCTGAGAGATGGCTATGGCACTCGTGTTATCGCAGTAGATGGGTGTCTCCGTCTCCGTTATCCCATAGTCCTTGAGTTGATGCTGAATCCATAGGATTTGAGAGCAGCAACTGCCTGCGGCTAGATATTCAGCTTCTGCGGTTGAAGTTGCAATCGAGGTCTGCTTCTTACTGAACCAAGAAATCAGCCGGTCACCAAGAAATTGGCAGGTACCACTGGTGCTTCTTCTATCAATTTTGCATCCAGCGTAATCAGCATCTGTATATCCTCGAAGAGTCAGACTTGAATCCTTCGGGTACCACAATCCAACATTTGTGGTTCATTTGATATATTTGAGGATTCTTTTTGTTGCAGTGTAATGGCTCAATCTAGGATCTGCCTGGAACCGGGCACATAGACATACGGTGTACATGATGTCTGGTCGACTAGCTGTAAGATACAACAGTGACCCTATCAGTCCCCGATACTTGGTTACATCTATTCGTGGCCCATCTTCATCCTTGTCTAACTTTATCGACGCACTCATCGGAGTAGTTGCTTCTGAGCATTTATCCATTTCCGAATCGGTTCAACAGATCCTTAGCGTATTTGCTTTGATTGATGAAGGTTCCCGATTCCGACTGTCTGACTTGAAGTCCTAGAAAGAAGGTCAGTTCCCCCATCATGCTCATCTCGAACTTGTCCTTCATCAATTTTGCGAACTTATCACAAAGTTTCTGATTTGTCGAGCCGAAGATGATGTCGTCTACATAGATCTGGACAATCAGTAAATGTTCCTTCTTCATGTACCGGAACAGTGTCTTGTCAATGGTTCCTACTTCAAATTTGTGATCAGTCAGGAACTTAGTCAAGGTGTCATACCAGGCTCTTGGCGCCTGCTTCAGACCATATAGAGCCTTCTTTAGTCTGTAGACATGATTCGGAAACTCGTGATTCTCGAACCCAGGTGGTTGTGCTACGTACACTTCTTCTGTCAAGAGTCCATTAAGGAAGGCACTCTTGACATCCATTTGATACACCTTGATGTCTTTTGAAGCAGCATAGGCTAAGAAGATTCTGATAGCTTCGAGCCGAGCAACTGGTGCAAAAGTCTCGTCATAGTCTATTCCTTCTTCTTGTCGGTACCCCTGAGCTACTAGACGAGCTTTGTTCCTTACTACCAGTCCTTCTTCATTAGCCTTGTTCTTGAATACCCATTTGGTTCCAATAATAGTTTGATTAGGTCTTGGGACCAGGTACCAAACTTCATTTCTCTCAAATTGGTTAAGCTCTTCTTGCATTGCATCAATCCAGTAGCTATCCTTCAATGCTTCTTCAACCTTGTTTGGTTGGACTTGTGAGATGAAGGCATAGCTGAAGAGATTCTGCATTGACTGCCTTCTAGTCTTCATTGGAGCATCTGCTTCTCCAATGATCAGCTGTCGAGGATGATTCAGTTTCGTTCTATTCCATTTTATATGTTCCCCCTCAGCTGGTGCATTTCCTTCTTGGAGGAAGTCGCTTGGTTTGATTCAGGTTCTGTAGTAGGTTCCTGGTTATTTGAGTTACTTCCATCACATCCAGTATCCTCTGGAGTTACTGATTCGACTGGAGTCTCAGCAGCTGCTGGTTGACACCCAGTTTCTTCAACAGGTATATCCAGTACCGCAGTATCTGGTTCTTTATTGGTCTTCTCCCGACTGTTTTCAGCTGGAGCTCCTCATCACTGGAATCATTAAGATTCGTCTCTTCGAGCTGATTGCTTAGCCGATTGATATTTCTGAGAGTCTGATCTTCCACGACTGATTCTTCAAATACTACATGAGCTGACTCTTCAACTGACAATGTCTTGCAGTTGAACACCCGTAGGCCTTGCTGACATCAGAATACCCCAGAAAGATTCCTTTTTCTGCTTTCGCATCAAAGGCTGAAAGGTGGTACTTTCCATTGTTGTGAATGAAGCATCCGCTTCCAAATGTTTTGAAGTACCCGACTGATGGGATATTCCCGGTCCAGACTTCATATGGCGTCTTTCTTGCATCTTGCAGATCATGGACCTGTTCTGTGTGTAGCACGCCGTATTAACTGCTTCAGCCCAAAATTTCTGTGAGATATCTGCATCGGCTAGCATGGTCCTGGCAGCTTCCTTGAGCGTCCGGTTTCTTCTTTCAGCTAAACCATTCTGCTGCGGTGTTCTGGCGGCAGATAACTCATGACGTATGCCATGGTTCTCAAGGAATTCGGTTAGCATATGGTTAATGAATTCAGTACCCCGGTCACTACGGATTCTATTTATTTTCTCACTACGTTCGTTCTGAATCCTTTTAAAAAGCTTTATAAGGTTTACAGGGGTTTGATCTTTTGACTTTAAAAATATCACCCATGTATATCTAGAAAAATCATCAATGACAACTAGAGTGTACCTGGTTCCCCCTAAGCTGGTTACCGATATGGGTCCGAAGAGATCCATATGCAGTAAATCCAGGCAACGGTTGGACCCAGTACACCCTTTGTTTTTGAAGGTTGATCTGATCTGTTTTCCTAGTTGACATGCGGTACAAATTTTATCTTTTGAAAAATTTATTTTTGGTAAACCTTTGACCATATCATTTTTCAAGAGAACTGAGATTGTTTTGAAATTCAAATGATTTAGTCGTTTATGCCATAACCTGCATCTAGAATCTTTGGCCAGAAGACATGTTGGTGATGGTACCGATTGGTCTTCCCAACGCACCTTATAGGTTCCTCCGATTCTATTTCCGGTTAGAATTTTACCAGAAACATCTTTAACACATCATTTATTCTTTTCAAAAGACACGTTCAAATTATTTTCACAGAGTTGACTGACACTAATCAAGTTATAATGTAAATTTTGTACCAAATGTACATCTTTTAGGGTAAGGTTACCGTGAGTAATCACTCCCTTCCCTATTGTTTTACCTTTACCATTATCACCAAAGGTGATGGTAGGCCCGGTGCGCTGCTTCATATTCCTGAGCAGCTTACAATTTCCAGTCATGTGTTGACAACAGCCGCTGTCCAGATACCATTCAGACTGGTTCAGCTCCTTATTGTATTCCTGAAAAAATATATATATACATTTTTAGGTACCCAATGTTACTTGGGTCCTGGGTGAATCAGACTTTTTGGTACTCAGATCTGGAAGATTCGAACAGTTCTTCCGGTTCTAGGGTCAATCAGATATCTAGGGAGATTGTTCCTATTTCTATTTCCCAATACTTTATTATTTCTAATATTGTGGTTGTAAGATCCGTTACTGGACGTGCTACCGTTCCAGTTTCTACGTGTTGGGTAAGATCTTATGGGTGCAGTTCCTAGATTCCTACGTTCCCTCATACTAGAGGATTCTGCTCTTTCTGAATAGCCTATACCTTTCCGGTTAGACTGCCTAAGAATTGGTCGAGCTGACTCAGGGAACTTTCTTACTGGAATTATTACTTTTTCTGCTACCTTATCAGGAACTAACGTGGGGATGCTGGAAGGGACGAATTTGATACTATTGGATTTTTCAGGTCTGGCTGCTGAGATTGGTGCTTGGTTTCCGAAGCCTAACCCTGACCTATCTTTCCCATATCTCAGGTTCTCCTGAATACAGTCTATCTTTCTAGAGGAATCAGTCCAAGACTGGATGGTTGCACTCATCCTAGCGTTCTCTGCCACTTTCTCTTCAGTGGCTTTCTTCAAAATTTCATTTTCGGCCCTAAGTAACCTGATTTCCTCAGTTACGTCACAGGGCTGTCTACTTTCTTCTTGAGCTTCCTGATTATCTTTCAGCTCAAGCTTCTTAACTTTTAATATGAACTGCTTATACTCAGCAGCCAAGTCATTAAGTGCAACTAATAATTCTTCCTTTGATAGATCAGAGGAGAAGATGTCGGTTACCTCATCTTCGGTCAGGTCAGCCATCAGACACTTGACCACTTCGTTGTCACTGTCTGATTCGTCAGAAGTGCTTGCTTCTGAGTCGGAATCTGCCCATGTGGTCCTACTATCGGCCACCAACACTTTGTGGCCTTTCTTCTTGTAATTTTTTACTTCTTTCCCCTTACCCTTCTTGGGTTGCCTGCACTCTGATGCAAAGTGTCATTTCCTGCCACAGTTAAAACAGGACATGTCAGATTCGTTAGTATCAGGGGATGATTTCTTACCAATTCGAAGATTCTGGTCCTTTCTCATGAATCTTCCGAATTTCTTGACGAAGAGAGACATGGCCTCTCCACACAGTTCCTCTGCTGTTTTAGCCGCAGGAACTTCGGGTGCTACCAGTGCCTTGACCGGTTGCTCAACGACGACTTCGTCCATACGAGTCTGGAGTTCAAACTCATATGCCTTGAGATCAGCGAAGAGATTATGGAGCTGCATCTGGTTAAGGTCCTTTGACTCCCGCATGGCCATGGTCTTCACGTCCCACTCCCTGGGTAGTGCCTTCATGACCTTTATTGCGACATCTCTTTTGTTCATGGTTCTGCCAAGAGCAGTTAAGTCGCTGATGATGCTGTAAAATCTTTTCTCAAACTCAGCCATTGTTTCTCCGGCCTTCATCTTGATAGTGTCATATTTTTGAACGGCCACAACGAGCTTGTTTTCTCTGGTGGAGTCATTTCCTTCACAGATCTGGCACAACGTTGTCCAGACTGAACTGGCCGTCTTGCACAACATCACATGTCTGAATGTTTCAAGGTCTAGGGTCTTGAATATGATGTCCTTGGCCACACTGTCCAAGTTCATCAGCTTCTTCTCGGCAGGGGTCCAATCACTCCTTGGTTTTGGAATCGTTTGAGGCAGTGACTGGTCTGCTGCATGGGCTATATTGATCTGTGTAAGCTTGGGAGGCCCCGAGACAATAATGTCCCACATGTCTTCATCGTGAGCTGTTAGATGGGTTTCCATTCGGATCTTCCATTCAAGGAAGTTTTCCTGGTTGAACATCGGAAGCTTGTTTGATGCACTCATGGTTCCTGCTCTGATACCACTTGTTAGGATCGGTTAAGGTGTTTAGAGGGGGGGGTGAATAAACACTGGCGTATTTTCGGTTTGTGCAGTTTCTGATGTGACTGGTGGGTGGTAACCGGTTTGTAAGTAACTATGTATTTGATTGCGCGGAATTGTTTCTGGAAGTTCGGAGCAAAGTCTCCTACGTCTCCCCTTCTTCCCCTCAAGGAAGGTTATCACTAGAAACTGGTTTTACACGTTACAAGGAGCACTCAACTCACTAACAGTAACTTACCAAATCTAATGCTACACAGGCAGTTGTATATAAACAATCCACCTAAAACTTCAACAGCTTTTTACAGTCCGTTGAGTACAAATCTCTCAATCTTTCTAATCGCTCTTGATGAATAGTTGAGAGAGAACTTCTGAATTTGGTTTTTGTGAGTGAGTTGTGTTGTTAATCGTTCACAAGTTGTATTGAGTCTTCACGCTCTTGGTATTTATACTTGTTCGGGATTGAGCCGTTGTGTGAAGACTCCGACCAGCTTCCAGACTTATTAAATGTCTTTTCCTGAAATAGGCTGGTTTCAGAACCTGGTTCAGGTTCTCTGCAGACTGCGCCTTTCACCAAAATGGGTATATGTCGGGCCAACGTCTCTTTGGTCGCAGTCTTGACTTAAATGCATTTGTACTGCATTGTTCTCCTTAATCGATGCATATTTGAATTTTGGCCTCTGGCTCCTGGTCTGAAATTGAGTTTCTGACTCTAAAGTGTAAGTCACCAGTTGCCACAGCCTTGAACATCGGGTGCCTGTCTTGAGGACTGGTTTCTGATTCCATAGGCGTTCAAAGTCAGGTGCTCTGCCAGTTCCTCAGATTATCGGGCGCTTGTTTTAAGTTTTGGTCACCGAAACCCCTTACGTTATGGGTTCTGGATTCCTTAACAGTTTCCTATTAGCGAGTTAATCATAGTGATTCGAAAATGAGAAGGGAACAAATTTATAGTTAAAAACACCACTTCTCCAGACCAACCAAAGGTAGCATTACCAGAATGTTGTCTGTCTCCCTTTGCTTCCATGTCAAATGCCCAGACTGCTGGCCAAGAGATAAACTTAGATTGCCTGACTGACTTATCGAAGAGATAGACAACTGATGTCTTTCCGAACTAACCTTGACGATAATTAAAAACGATAACGAACACAGCCCGATACTCTCTCCCTACCAGGCTCCGATTTCCCTCCGACAAGAAACACCTTCTTTCCCCAAGGTAGTTAGAAAATTAACCAAATTACTATTTCACAGCCATGTATAAAATCAAGTACATGAACAAGTAGGATTTCACCAGGCCTTGCATGGATCACAACATGCAGATGTAATTTTTGAGGGATGCTTGAGAGAACAAAGGAAAGTTTTATTTACCTTATAGGCATGGCATGAGATTCTATTAAGGCTTGATTTCTTACAATTTTTTTGGAAAAATATATCTATCGTATACATGGGACAAAAAAAAAACAAACTGATTCTATTGTCGAGGCAAACGTTAGACGCTATGTCCTTGAAACGGTATTGTCACGCTCATGGTACTTACGGAATACGATAATCATTTGTAAAGATACAATAACAAACTTTCTTTATGGGGGGAGTACTCCAAATTATAAGAAAAGACAAGTAAAAAATTATTTGAACTCTCCATATTAAGAGAATGATGCTTTTAATATTTTATGTAAATGCTCTTATTTGAATGAATGAAATGAAATTCAGTGCAATATATTTATAGTATCTGAAATGTTGTAACTTGAAGAGAGACAATTTTGTAGAAAATTGAGGGCCAAAAGTCATGACCTATTTAAAGTTGAATCAAATATAATATAAGTGGCTGGAATTTAGGGACAATTATAAAAGGCTTAATGTTTTTTTTTTCCCCTAATTTATAGGAGATGGCGTTATATGGACAACTAATTTAGGGGTTGACAAAATACGGACAATAACTTTCAAAAAATGGCAATTTATGGACATCATACGCTGCGACCCTGTATTTTGACCCAAACCCGCTGATGTAACGCCCGACCCGCTGACATGCGCGCTTTAATGGTTCGACACATCATTAAAAGTATCCGAAGTGGTGCCACGTCATCGTCTGAAATTAAAAAAATAAAAATAAAATTGATTTTTTTGTTTTCGCGTCTCAAACCCAACACCGCCGATCGCCTGAAGCACCCCGACAAACATTTTTTTATTTCAAAAATCGATTTTGTTTTTATTTTTTTAATTTCAGACGATGACGTGGCGCCAGTTCGGATACTTTTAATGATGTGTCGAGCCATTAAAGCGCACATGTCAGCAGGTCGTGCGTTACATCAGCGGATTTGGGTCAAAATACAGGGTCGCAGCGTATAATGTCCCTAAATTGCCATTTTTCGAAAGTTACTGTCCGTATTTTGCCAACCCCTAAATTAGTTGTCCCTATAACGTCACCCCCATAAATTACGGGACAGAAAAAAACATTAAGCCATTATAAAATGGTGCTAATAACTTTTCAGAAACAATATGCCTATTCTTAATATACTAAATAAGTTTTACTCTAACCTACTTCCCCACGTTTCCATATTTAATTTCTCATTCTTAACGAGTGTAATATAATATTTTAGATTACATATGTTCAATATATCCATATTCATTATATGAATGGAGGAACATCTTCATTATATGAATGGAGGAACATCTTAATTGATTCATAATGTTTACCTATGGATCAATTTAGTTCAATGTTTCTTGTGAACCAATTTAGTCCCACATATAGTTGAAAATGAACCAAATTGGTCCTCTTTCACTATATCCGTCGATTTAGACTGAAAGTGACACGTGTCAACACACGATGAAAGCAATAAAAAACAAAATTGATGCGTAATGACACGTGTAATTTTCCGTCTAGGCCACATTGACGGAAGGACAAAATCGATAACTAAATTGGTCTACAAAAAATATTGATGACTAAATTTGTCCATATTATTAAACTAATTTCCAACAAATTTTATGGTGATTTACCCCGTGAAACTGATCAAATATATATGCACTTCCGTGCCAATGAGGCCTTGGTCTAGTGGTCAAGGAGGAAGTCTTAAGGATTTGTAGGTTAGGTCGTGGGATCGAATCCCTCTTCCCACAATTTTCCTTGAGTAGTCCCCATGAGATTTATTTCTCATGACTATCGTTGTCAGGTGGGTTTGAGACGTATTCATCTGGCCCCGATGATTAGTCTCATAATTGGAGTATGTGACTCAATTAAAGCCTCCGCCAGGTCTGTGTGACGCAAACTCACACCGGTATTTAGGAGCTAGCTCATAGGTAGATCGAGTTGGGGATATTTCGGAACAGGAAAAAAAATTAAATCTGAACTAAGAGATATTCTCGTCCAACGTTATCGCTTGAACTAAGTTCATTATAAATTAAATCTAAACTTTATTATCGGATGAATGTCTACCAACTTCTCACGAAAGTAATCTTTGTGTGACCTCTCCCAAAACACAACAAACTTGACGACTTCAACTATGCGATTTCTCACTAATACCATCGCTTTAAATAAGGCCTCGATCCTCCTCACAGTAGTAGTAATACATTCCTATTTCCCATGGAAACTAATTACAGCGTTCTAATGCTTCCATGGTTAGCTCATGGACATGTTTTTCCTTACCTTGAACTAGCCAAGAATCTAGCCAAGAATAACTTCAAAGTCTACTTCTGCTCCACGCCTGTGAATCTCAGCTCAATAAGGGACGATGATGAAGCTCTTGCACCATCAGCTGCTATCCCAATTCAGCTCGTCGAACTTCATCTACCTCCGACCACTGATCTTCCTGAACACTATCACACAACGAAAAACATGCCACCTGGCCTATTACCAAAGCTCCTCGAGGCACTTTCAATGTCCAAATCAAGTTTCTTGGACATATTGAGCTCTTTGAAGCCTAATCTGCTGGTGTACGATGCTTTTCAGACATGGGCCGCGGAACAAGCGACTTCACTAGGTATTACTCCCATCCATTTCGCGACGACTGGCGCTGCGACGTACGCATTTTCTTATCACCTGGCGAGTAAGGAATCGCCTTTCCCCTACGAGGCGATGTATCCCCAAGGCTGTGAAAGGAGAGCTCTGAACGCATCTCTTTCATACCTCAGAGCTCAAGAAGGTAAGATGTTTAGCCACTTGACATCGTCTCACGACATTATTCTGATGAAAACGTGTAGGGCTTTCGAAGGGAAATACGTAGATCATTTGTCTGATCTGTGCCAGAAGAATGTTGTGCCCGTCGGCGCACTTGTTACGCAGCCTGATGATAAGGAAAATCTTAGGCACTCAGAGATCATCGACTGGCTGGGCAAGAAGCCGAGGTTTTCCACTGTTTTTATCTCCTTGGGAAGTGAAAACTTTTTCACAAGGGAACAGTTAGCTGAGATAGCCAAAGGGCTGGAGAATTCTGAAGCTAACTTCATATGGGTGATTCGATTTCCTCCAGGAGAGAATGCAGCAAGCAGTGCCGAAGGGGCTCTACCGCCAGGATTTCTCGACGGGGTGAAAGAGAGAGGGTTGATTCTTGAGAAATGGGCTCCTCAGGCTCGAATCTTGGCTCATCCGAGCACCGGCGGTTTTGTGAGTCATTGTGGTGCGAGTTCTATTATCGAGAGCATTTACTACGGCGTTCCCATCATAGCTTTGCCTATGAAAGTAGATCAGCCTCTAAATGCTAGATTGGTGGTGGAGTGCGGCGTTGGTTTGGAGATAGAAAGAGATGTGAACGGAGATTTTAATGGAGGGAGCGTGGCCAAGGCGATCAATGAGGTGATGTTGGAGAAAAGGGGCCAAGATATGAGGCTTAAAGCTGCCGAGCTTGGTTTGAAGATGAAAGATGAACAAGAGCCTGCAGTAAATGAAGCAGCAGAAATTCTTAGACAACTATGTAAGAAGCAGCAGCAGCAGCATCATCAGTCGGCCAATAATAACTGACATTTCAAAGTCCTTTTATATCATCTGTTTCGTTCACTAGACCTGGGATTCAAAATGCATCCAACTTATTCTGAGTCTCCTTCATGTGTTAGTTTCTCGTCGTTTATTTGAATTTATCTGCTATGTAAGCCTTCAAATTTCAATTTTTAACTGGCGGCCTATATGTAATCTAATGAAGGTTTCAATGTTTTTATAAGTTGTAAGAACCTGACAGCTTTTGCTGTCTTGCGAAAGAAAAAGAGAAAGTCGTTGTCTGATCTAATCTTAAATTCATTTTTTTTAAAAAAAACAAAAAACAAAAAACAAAAATTAAAAATTCTTGGTTCTACTCTTGCATGAGGTGATATACGTGTCTGCTTCATACTGCAACGTGGAATGCCTGCATGTCCTCTCATTACCACGTATATTAGAGATGACTAATAAAGCAGCTCACAGAAGTTGTTATTACATTAACTCCACTGTCTCCACTGAGAAGTTCCTTTTTCAATTACTTGCAGCATATATTATTCTTACATTAGCTTTCTTCAGTTGAAGCAGATGAGAATATTAGGACAACCTGGTGAATCTGTTTGGGAGGGTCCAAGACGAAGACACGGCCTTTTTCATGGCTTTCTCCATAGTCTCTGCACATCTATGTGTTCTTGGTACGAATATAATATATAATATATATATGTATGTGACATTATTGGACGCAAAGATCTATTCTTGAGGAATTATTCTGAATTTCTGCTGCAGTGTGTATGTGTTTTGCTGCTGCTGGCTGTTAGAAGACTGTTTGGCGGGCGATAGGAGTTTTCCTTGGCCAGGAGGAGCTGGCGGACCACCACCACCTCCACCGCCTTACGTCGGGCCTGAGCCACCTCATGGGATACTGGGCTCTATTATGGGTCCACCAGGCCCCCCACACCGCCATGGCCCATTCGGTTACCCCGGAGAGGCACCACCACCACCACCTCCTTTTTGACAAGTCAGGCGCATGGTATTCCATGCCTCCTTTGTCAACCTTTTTTCTTTTTTTTCTTTTTTCATTTAATCCAATTAAACGCTGTTTGTGTAAATGATGTATAAATGATGGGTTCTTTTCCCATTAATATATAAGTATCTGTTTTGATGTATAAGTGATGGGCTTAAATTTATTTTTTATTTTTTTCTAAACGGATGATGGCATTATAACAATTAACTTTTAAAATTGAACTATTGAGGACACATACTTTAAAAGAATGTAGTTTATGATAGTTAGTTTTAAAATTGATTTTTGAAAATTAAAGCAATTTTTTTAGGAAAAAAATAATTTTATTTTTATAATTTTATAATGGAATTAATAAATAAAACTGTGAAAGACTAAAAGAAATCAGTATTATCAATTGTAATTGTATTTTCAAGTACTTTTTAATATTATTTAATTAAAATTCATAACTTATCAATTGTAATTGTATTTTCAAGTACTTTTTAATATTATTTAATTAAAATTCATAACTATAATTTTATTATTTTAATCAATAATTCATAACTTCGTTGTTTATATTAATCAGTTGTTTAAATTAATCAGTCCATCACGTCAATTTCTCACATCTATTTTATAAGATCGTTGTATCTTATTCAAATAGAAATACACTCATACGAAAAGAAGAAATACTCCATACAAAAGGAATTCAGAATAAAAAAAATATAATATATATAAGAAGAAAATGGTGAAAAAGAATGAAATAAATGATGGCAGTAGATATGTGACCGCCAGCAGATAAGAAAATTAAAGCAATTTGAATTTGTTATTTTCTAATTTAGGTGTAAATGAAATGATGAACTATAAATCGGTGCGAATTGATAAACATGACATAAAAGCACCCAAATACGTACCAAAGAAATACATTACAAAAGGCAAATTTCAATTTCACAAGCAATCTTTCATTTTTACTGTTAACCATAAAAGAAAAAAGCAAATATTATACGAAAATCATCATCATCAGCATCAGCTCTCAGTATCATTTCATGCAAATGCCATACATTCACTTCATTCACAAGCGATCTTTGTATCGAAGCTACTAAGGCATATAGCAAAGCCCTGAAAAGCCGATATGGGATAGCTATAATCCATCGTGAACACATCCTTACCAACTTTCCCAAACTGAAGCACGGCCCGTTCCTGCTCCGGGCCGGGCCCGCCGTCCTCGGGCGAAGCAACGACGAGCTGAAAGTTCTTCACGGAGGCGACGGTGACCCTTCCATGGAAGTTCAGGCACCAGCACTGTAGCTGCTCGTGCCATCTCGGAGACTTGTTTCTCAGCACGAGGGAATTATTACCATCGCCGCCGACGTCTTGGCTGTTATTATTATTACCAGACGAAGATCTGTCCAAATGGTTCGACTTCGAACGGAAGAAAGGGATCGCGGGAGATGAGTCGCCGCTACAGATGGGGAGGTGGGTCTGAGTCGGAGCTGCTCCGCCAGGCTTGATAGCGGACGTCGGGATTGCGTCCATTACGCAGTGCATTCTCCTCGGGCCTCTGTAAGCATTAGAACTAGTAGATATAGATACAATTCAGTGGATTCTACGTAATTATCAGCCAAATTGCTTGAATTTAAGAGCTTTTTCAATTTTTTTTTCCGAAAATGAAAGGGTTAATTATTTTTTTCATCCCGTAAGTTAAGAGGCATGGAGGACACCCAACTTAAGGGAAACTTTGGGACACTAACTTTCAAAATCGAAAAAATTTAGGAACTACAAGTGCCAACTGGATGCAATGTCGCCGATTCCGATGACAGGACAGTCCATCTGGAAGCCATCTGTGCGCCACGTCATGCAGAAAAGGGGACGTGACGTCCATTCGGACTGTCATGTCGTACAAAAGAGGTGGCGTACCGTCCAGTTGGAATGTCACGTCATCAAAAAGGCGACGTGGCGTACAATTGACGTTTATTTTCCTTAAATTGCTTTGATTTTAAAACTTATTGTCCTAATATTGCAACCCCTTACGTTGTGTGTCCTGAGAGCGTCACTCCTCTTAACTTACATGACGAAAAAAATAATAATTAAGCCAATAATGCTTTAGCTAGGTTTGATTACCTGACGCCAAGAACGT
Source organism: Lindernia subracemosa (assembly GCA_028392965.1). Taxonomy (NCBI): domain Eukaryota; kingdom Viridiplantae; phylum Streptophyta; class Magnoliopsida; order Lamiales; family Linderniaceae; genus Vandellia; species Vandellia subracemosa. Next base: position 479,557 of record JAQPCC010000110.1, on the reverse strand, counting down.
TTAGCTCGTACGAGATGTGGGCCACCGGGAAATTTCCAGCGTGAACCTTGGGAGAAGATTGCTTCGAATGCGTTGATCGGCTTCTCGACATTTTAGCAGCACCATAATGGGGTGGGATAGCATCATAGACGACAAACTTTGTACCAAGAAAATTAGATCTGTCCAGATAGATGGTGACTCAGTTTGAGCATCTACTTATTTCAGTTTGAGGCTCTGAGAACAAACCTTAGCTTTCCAACGTAGTTATCGTGCCCCTTTGGCATATCATCTGCACTCAAAGAGATCATATAGTCCGTGCACGTGGTACGTCTAACTTTTCGAGCAGCGAGAAGAAACTTGCCATCATCTGCCAACGCTGTTTGCAAACGTCGGGGAGAAGGATGTTAGCAAGCCAAGAACGAATAGGGCTTTTAACAGTCGAAAGACAAGCACACACCTTGGCTTAAACATGCATAGAGATGGTACGTTTGGTTAGTACGGTCCCTTTTTATAAAGCATCGAAGAGGAAGATCTCTCGGGCCAGGCTGCAAGAAACAAGAAAAACAATCCCCGAATGAATGAACTGTAGTATACGACAAAAGAAGCACCTTTATTTGATTCATGGGCAGGTGATTTCGACGGAGGGTAATAGGCGGGTGATTCATCGAAGACTAATGAACGACATGATGCGTGCTTGACGTTACATGGCAAAGAACTAAGAAGTAGCTTTATTTGCTATGAACGAACTTTTCTGCGCTATAATCTACGATCATCTACAAATTCCCCGTGGATTCAAAGAGTCGAGGGAATTCTAGAATGCAACGATCAAATGCGCTCTTACATATAGCACAAACCACACACACACACACAACAGCAACTATGACTCAACCAAAACAAACCCTGAGAGAGAGAGAGAGAGAGAGAGAGAGACCTGCTTAACGGAGACAGGGAAGGTGATTCTACCGGACAACTCAGGGACCTTGACAACCTCTTTCATTACATCCCTCCAGCTCTTGCAGACGCCGGCGCACGCCACCACGTTTTGCCGCGCCGGCCACTTTGATTCAGACTCTTCTATCTTTATCAAGACCTCTCTCAATAACTCGACAGGCAAGCTAGCCCAACAACAACTATCGCTATTGATATCATCGCTTATCAAATCTTTATCTTTTTCTTTGGACATCGCCATAGAGCTGTCCTGAACAACTCTCCTAGACCGTGGCTTCAACCCCAGCTTCATGATTAGGTTTTTTTTTTTTTTCTCTCACAAAAACCCACTTCTAAATTTCTTCCAATTTCAGATTTTTAACTCCGGCGAGTGAATAATCTAGCAAGAGATAGTAGATCCTTAAGCTTAATACTCATCAAAATCCCAAACGGAAAATAATGCATAAATAAGAAATCAATTACGGAGGAGATTATATACCTGCGTGTGTTGAAAGGGCTCCCACGATTTGATTGAATTCAGAAGCAGAAAGAGCTGGCGATTCACTGCAGAAAAATGCAATTTTTTATTTTTTTTCTTTCCTCTTGTGACCCTTTTCGGTGATGAAGACGATGATATTCGATGTAGTTTGATTGATCTTTTTTCTGGGATATACTATATGAAAATTATTTCTTTATTATTTATTTAAATAATAATCGTGGGGGAATAAATGTGGTGGTGTAGTGGATAACAATGAGACACCCATTTCCATCTATGAGCTCATCTCACAGGTCACAGCGGCGCTATCAGAGTATATCCAACTAATAAAGAAAAAAGCAAAACTGTTTTTTATTAAATAAAGAAATAAATAAAACTTTATAATATAATAATGATAATAATGCAAATAATAATAACAACTACTACTAGCATGATTATTTGATTGTTACACCAAGAAAAAAATGTGGGTCATGAGTTGCTGGGCATAACAATGCTAGTAGGTGAGATCGGTGTTATGTGACATTAAAGAAACTTATAATATCATGAAAAATAAAAAAAATAATAAATTGTTATTGCAATTGATGAACCAGCTTTTGGACTTTGAAGAAGGTAATAACAGAGGAGATATTCCATATTATTTTCTTCGAGTATTCACCTACCAATTTATTTCTTTATTATATTATTAATTATATTATTATTACTATGGTATTTGAAAATCGTAGTCTAGTGAATCATTGCCTTTCAAATACTCATTATTTATGCAGTTGGGTCTGTTGTCAATTCGATAATAATCAACATTAACGAATTCTCCCCGTCAAAAGTAGATATAGAGTATTGCAGAATATTCGAAAATAAAATATTAAATAGCGAAATATATTGTTAAATATTATCACCAAAATACCATGCTCTTCATACCTCATATTCTAACAAAAAAGCAGGAAATGACATATATATGCTTTAAATATTCTAAATTTGGGCAATAATATTATTTTTATTATGAAATAAGTTAATTATGGATGGTTAAATAATTAAGATGTGGATGTTTTTGGATTATTGATGGATTTGGAAGTATTATATTAAATGATGATAAGATGATAAGATGAGGTGTTTAATTGAAGAGTTTGTATTTTAGTGTGAGGTGTATAATTGTAATTAATGTGATTAGTTGTAATAGTGAATTATTAGTAGTATAAATAGGTGATTAGAGTTCATTGTAAATCACACCAAGTATTGAAATACTTAATCTCTCTCTAATCTCTCTCTTTATTATTATAAGCAATATTATCATTATAATCTTAATATAAGTATAATTATAATAAAATAATCTTAATATAATATTAATCACAATTAATATTTTTATAACACGTTATCAGCACGACCGCTCTCCGTCGTCAAGATCAACCTCCGTCAAAGATCTCGTACGAGTTTAGTCAAGGATGTCGCTCTGTTCGATGTTTGATCTTTTGCTTATGATTATTATTACGGCGACACTGATCTGGATGTGGATATCATTTTTTATAAGAACTTTTACAAAAGAAGATACAAAAGAAGATTTAAAAGAAGATTTAAAAGAAGATTAATTATAAGTTTTTTTTAATATTATGTAATGTTTTAATAACATGTTTTGTATTTTATTATAGTAATATGTCGAACTTGGCGAGCCTTGAGTTTGTTGCACTCGATATCACTGGAAAAAATTATTTACCTTGGGTACTAGATGCTAAAATCCATTTGAAATCAAAAGGTTTAGGTGACACCATTGATCCCATGAAAACCACAACTGAACAAGACAAGGCGAAAGCTATGATTTTTCTTCGCCACCACATTCACGAAAATCTGAAAGTTGAATACTTAACAGAAAAGAATTCAGCTGAGTTGTGGAAAAACCTGAAAGAACGATATGGCCACTTGACAACTGTTATTCTCCCCAATGCAAAGTACGAATGGCTGAATTTACGATTGCAGGATTTTACGTCGGTAAGTGAATATAATTCTGACGTTTATAGAGTTACTTCCACGTTGAAATTATGTGGAGAGACAATTACTGATAACGATATGTTGGAGAAAACATTCACCACATTTCATCCACATAATATGATATTACAACAGCAATATCGGGAGAGAAAATTTAAAAAGTATTCAGATCTAATTTCTTGCTTACTTTTGGCTGAGCAAAATAATGAATTGCTGGTGAAAAATCACGAATCCCGAACGACTGGTTCTACTGCACTCCCTGAAGCGAATGCAGTCAAAATTAATAATGACAACAGTCGAGGTAATGATCGTGGACGTGGTCGTGGTGGATATCGCGGCCGTGGACGTGGTCGTGGTCGTCGTGGTCAAGGCCGTGGTCGTGGCCGAGGATATTATGGTGGTGGTTATCAATATTTCCGTGGTGGTTATCATAATTATCGTGGCGGTCATCAAAATATTCCCCAGAAGAGGAAAAGTTTTGATAATAAAGATGAGAAGAGGCAAACTGAACAAAAGAATAATGATGAAAAATGTTATCGTTGCGGTGGTTCTGGCCACTGGTCGCGCAATTGTCGTACGCCCAAACATCTTGTTGAGCTATATCATGAATCTCAAAAGGGCAAAGGAAAGAAAATCGAAATGAATTTTGTTTAGGGTGAATTCGCCTCTACCTCTGATGCCAATGATGAAAATGCCCATTTGGAAGCTGCGAATTTTCTGATCGAAGAAAATTAATCTGCTATGATTTGATTTATGCATTATGATTTACTATTGTGTGTTTTATTATATATCGTTGTTTTAAGTTATCTATATGTTTGTAATGCAATATTTCTTTTTCAATAATAAATATTATGTGTTTGTTTATAAAGAATATTATTTGATGGATGCGGGCATGTGCAATGAAGAATTGTGTCTTGCAGACTGTGCAACGACGAATACGATTCTAAAAAATAAGAAATATTTCGATCATCTTGATATGAAAGAAGCCAGTGTTATTACTATATCGGGTAGCACGAATATAATTGAGGGCTCCGGAAGAGCTAATGTTTTACTGCCCAGAGGAACAAGGCTGATAATTGAAAATGCTTTATATTCTCCTAAGTCTCAAAGAAATTTATTAAGCTTTAAAGCTATTCGACATAATGGATATCACATTGAGACTGCAGAAAAGAGAAATATTGAATATTTGCACATTACAAAAGTGGTTTCAAATGATAAAAGAGTTGTTGAAATATTACCTTCGTTTGACTCTGGATTGTATTACACGTATGTTAAAACAATTGAATCGCATGCTATCGTAAACCAGAAGTTTACTGATGATAATACATTTGTTGTTTGGCATGACCGGTTGGGCCATCCCGGTTCAATTATGATGCGGAGAATAATTCAAAATTCACTTGGACATTTAATGAAGAACCAGAAGATTCTTCAATCGAATGAATTATCATGTGCTGCTTGCTCTAAAGGAAAGTTGATTATTCGTCCATCACCAATAAAAATAAAGAATGAATCTATAAGATTTTTGGAACGTATACAAGGTGATATTTGTGGACCGATACATCCATCGTGTGGACCATTTAGATATTTCATGGTATTGATTGATGCATCAACTAGATGGTCTCATGTATGTTTGTTATCAACGCGGAATGTAGCTTTTGCGAGATTGCTTGCTCAGTTGATTCGATTAAGAGCACATTTTTCGGATTATCCAATTAAGATAATACGCCTTGATAATGCTGGTGAATTTACTTCCAAGGCATTTAATGAATATTGCATGTCTATTGGAATTGATGTTGAGCACCCCGTGCCACTTGAGGTTTATGCCCTAGATGCCGTACGAGGATTAGATAATACGAGGGCATTAGTGTAATTTTGATGTGTTTAACATTTGTAATTGAATTATTTGATAATGAAATTATTATTATTTGTTTATTGTCGATATTAGCATGACAAACAATAAAAAGGCACATTATTATTTCGTCTAAATAAATTAACCTTGCAGTCGGGTAATAAGACGAATTAATAAAACCCCAATATTTACAGTTCAGTTACTGATTCTGTGGGGACACAGAGGGGGCACCAGTAAGCTGACATACTGTAATATTAAATTAAGTCCACAAGTCTTAGTCTCCAGTAGGGTGACTGGATTGACGAGTACGACTTGTTTGTCGATGGGTCCAAAGTGGTTGTGCCAACCATTCACTTGGGAAGTGGGAGCTCGTGGCATTGATACAAGACGAATCAGGGGATTGTCTGTATTTGGACACTGACTCGTAATCGAACGATCACACGCTGGTAAAGTCGCTGATCGATCGATTGACTATAGTAGTCTACGTGAACCTTAGACCGAAAGGGTTTAACTCGGGGTTGGTCTTAAGGTCTTGATTTGTCACTAGTTTGCTAGGCCCAAATTGCATGAAGCAAGGGTCAGCGGCGAAATGCGGTCTTGACTTTTCGACGTGATTGCCGGTTATACCGCTGAGCGGGATTTACGACCTTGATTAAATTCAAGGTTAACGTCCTATGCAGTTTCGATGTGCGGGAATTTACCTAAGCCTCTGGCCAGAGCATATAACTGACTCACGAGTGTCGTGGAGGGCAGTTTTGGTAAATGTCACCGACACGAACATCATAGAGTCGAGTCCTGTAAGTTCGACTACGCGTGACTTTCACTCGACCGGGACAAACGTAAAGGGTTTATACGTAGTACGATAATCTATAGTCGGTTCGTGAATAATACCTATTCGTACTCAACTCGGGATCGGTTCGGTACCACGGGGCTGGCTAGGTGAATACCGAACTCCTGGATTCCTCTCAGAGCCGGTTGAGACGAACCAAGAGAGTCGGCCTTAAAAAGGGCAACCGACACAACGTCTATATGAGAATAGAGCAGGTTGGGCCTGGATTGAGAGATTAGGGTTTAGGGCTTGGCTAAAACCCTAAATGGCCGAAAACGTAGTAAAATCGCGTGAGGGGCAAAATGGTCTTTTCACCTCACGAAATATTTTGGAAATATTATTGGATATTTAATATTTAGTATATGATTTAAATGTGATTTAAATCTTTATTATTGTTTTAGAAAAATAATAATATTTAATTTGGAATTAAATAAAATATATATATTGGATATATATATGATTTTCGATTTTAATTTTGAATAATTTCGAAAATTATAAATTAAATATAGATATTGGATATTATATTTAAATATACTAAATATAGAAAATATATTAATTAATATTAATATTTGATTTTAATTTGAATTTTGAATTTGAGTTCAAAAGAGAAAGACTTAGTCAAAGAAGACTAAGTATTCTCAAAGTGGGTGAGAATTTTTCTCCCCACTTCAAGTGAAGAATTCGGCCAACACCCCTAGTATAAATAGGGTTTGATTTTTGAAACAAAAACCCTAAGTCATTTCTTGGAAAGAAAAGAGGAAAAACCCTAGTTTTCTCCTCCCTCTCTCATCTCTCTCGAGTTCTCTCCCACTCTCTCCCTCGGCAGCGCGCGCGACGTGTGTGTGTGCGAGGAGGTGCTGCCCGAGCCTTGGCCTAGCCGTCTCAAGCAAGGTTCGGTCGTGACGTTGTAAAGGTGCCGGCGTGACGCTCTTGCCCCGTTCGTGCGCGTTTTGGTGCTAGGAGAGGGATACAACATCCCGGGGATTAGAAGGGTTCGTAGCTCGCCATCTTCTTGTATTCGTCAAGGTATCATGGCTGTAAAACCCTTCTTACGTGTTTATGTTCTCGTGTTATTACCGAGCGGTCCAAGAGAAGGCGGGAATCCCAAAATGTTTTAAAATTCCGCCGTTCAAGGAACGAGGGCCTCGGGCCCCTACGGGGATTCCCAACAATGTCCATACGCAAAACGGTCATGCAGAATCGTTGATTAAAAGGTTGCAATTAATTACAAGACCATTATTAATGAAGTCGAAACTTCCCTCATCTTGTTGGGGACATGCTATATTACATGCAGCGGCACTAATCCGCATTAGGCCAACAAGTTATAACGATATCTCCCCGATACAAATGGTTTATGGTTAGGAATCAAATATTTCCCATCTGAGAATTTTTGGATGTGCGCTATATGTTCCAATTGCTCCACCACAACGCACGAAGATGGGACCTCAAAGGAGGTTGGGAATATATGTCGGATTTGAATCTCCATCGATAATAAAATATTTAGAACCTCTAACTGGAGATTTATTTAGGGCTAGATTTGCCGATTGTCATTTCGATGAATCGAATTTTCCGACATTAGGGGGAGAAAAGAAACAGTTGGAAATCAGTATTAGTTGGAATGAATTATCGCTAAATCATTATGATACTCGAACGAAAGAATGTGAACTAGAAGTTCAAAAGATAATTCATTTACAAGGATTAGCTAATCAACTGCCAGATAGCTTTACTGACCTTAAAAGAGTGACTAAGTCACATATACCAGCTGTTAATGCTCCTGCAAAAGTTAATGTTCCTGGAGAACATATAATGATCGAGCCTAAACCACAACTAAAACGTGGTAGGCCCTCGGGTTCCAAAGATAAAAATCCTCGAAAAAGAAAAGGAGCAAATAATAAGAATGGTCCAGTCGAGGATTTATCGACTCTAGAAGAGTCAATGGGCAATAATGATTATGATAATGAAAATCGGGTACCTGAAATTTTTGAGAATAATGATAATGAAGAGATCTCGATAAATTATGCCCAAAATGGAATTAGATGGAACCGAGAAAAAGTCAACGTTGACGATAAATTCTCATTTAACGTAGCGCTACATGAAATGAATGAGATAAATGCGAATGAGGATCATGAACCAATGTCTGTTAAAGAACGCAGACAAAGAAATGATTGGCCAAAATAGAAAGATGCAATCGAGGCAGAATTAAAATCACTTGAGAAACGAAAAGTTTTCGGACTTGTAGTCCCCATACCAGAAAATATAAAGCCGGTTGGATATAAATGAGTTTTCATCAGAAAGAGAAATGAAAACGGTGAAATTGTGAGATACAAAGCACGGCTTGTTGCACAAGGCTTTTCACAACGACCTGGTATTGATTATGAGGAGACGTATTGTCCTGTGGTGGATGCAACTACTTTTCGTTATTTAATTAGTCTGGCAGTACGTGAAGGACTCGATATGCGTCTAATGGATGTTGGCACCGCTTATTTATATGGATCACTTGACAGTGATATATATATGAGACTTCCCGAGGGATTTCAGTTGCCTGAAAATTCAGGGCCCCGAAATGAGTACTCAATCAAGCTAAATAAATCGCTTTATGGATTAAAGCAATCTGGGCGTATGTGGTATAATCGCCTAAGTGAATATTTATCGAAAGATAGGTATAAAAATGATCAAACTTGCCCATGCATATTTATGAAAAGATCTGGAAATGAATTTGTCATCATTTCAGTTTATGTTGATGATATTAACATAATTGGAACTCCTGAAGAGTTATCAAAAGCCGTTAATTGTTTGAAAAAGGAGTTTGAAATGAAAGATCTCGGTAAACGAAATTTTATCTTGGACTCCAAATTGAATATTTAAAGAATGGGATATTCGTACATCAAGAGACTTATACGAAAAAGGTATTGAAAAGATTTTATATGGATAAAGCTCATCCATTGGATACTCCAATGATTGTTCGATCTTTAGATGTGAATAAAGATCCGTTTAGATCTTGTGATAATAATGAAGAACTACTTAGTCCTGAAGTACCATATCTCAGTGCTATTGGAGCCCTAATGTATTTAACGAGTCATACGCGACCTGATATAGCATTCGTTGTTAATCTATTGGCGAGATATAGTTCATCACCGACTCGTAGACATTCGAATGGAGTTAAACGGATATTTCGATACCTTCAAGGAACAACTGATATGGAATTATTCTATTCAAATGAATCAAAAACAGATTTGATTGGATATGCAGATGCTGGTTTTCTATCAGACCCACATAATGCTCGATCGCAAACGGGCTATTTATTTACGCATGGCGGAACCGCTATTTCATGGCGGTCAGTTAAACAAAGTTTAACGGCTACTTCATCTAATCATGCAGAAATTTTAGCTATTCATGAAGCTAGTCGAGAATGTGTTTGGTTGCGATCGATAATTGAGCATATACAACAAACTTGTGGTTTATTATCGGAAAAGTTACTTCCGACGATTTTATATGACGATAATGCTGCATGAATTGCCCAATTAAAGGAAGGATATATTAAGGGAGATAGAACAAAGCATATTTCACTAAAAAAATTCTTTACACATGATTTAGAGAAAAATGGTGATATTGATGTACAACAAGTGCGATCAAGTGAAAATCTTGTAGATTTATTCACGAAAGCACTTCCCCCAATAATTTTCAAAAAATTGGTATATTCAATTGGAGTTCGAAGACTTCGAGATTTGGAATGATGTTATCATCAGGGGGAGTAAATACGCGTTGCACTCTTTTTCCCTTCACTGAGGTTTTTCCCATGTGGTTTTCCCAGTAAGGTTTTTAATGAGGCAACAATCGAAAGCGTATCTAAAAGAATCATGTACTCTTTTTCATTCATTAAGTTTTTATCCCATTGGGTTTTTCCTAATAAGGTTTTAACGAGGCATATTCTTTGAAAAACATCCAAGGGGGAGTATTATGAAATAAGTTAATTATGGATGGTTAAATAATTAAGATGTTGATGTTTTTGTATTATTGAGGGATTTGGAAGTATTATATTAAATGATGATAAGATGATAAGATGAGGTGTTTAATTGAAGAGTTTGTATTTTAGTGTGATGTGTATAATTGTAATTAATGTGATTAGTTGTAATAGTGAATTTTTAGTAGTATAAATAGGTGATTAGAGTTCATTGTAAAATACACCAAGTAGTGAAATACTTAATCTCTCTCTTTATTATTAGAAGCTATATTATCATTATAATCTTAATATAAGTATAATTATAATAAAATAATCTTAATATAATATTAATCACAATTAATATTTTTATAACAATTTTATATTTATATGATGCATGTATAACATCAACTAATTTAAGTCTTATTTATCTCGTTTGAAGAAATTTTATAAGTTAGACACCAACTTGCAAGTTGCAATAAGAGACAAAAAAGGGATAAGCGGGAAATTATTTTAATGACAGCAATGTTTGCAACTTCTTTTGCACTTTGGTTCAACTAATTTCCATCCCACTACATAAAATTCGAGAAATAAATAATTATATTTCCGTACCATACATTAATATTTTGCAGTATGCTTATATTACCAATGACAAAATCCGATACATTTGTATTGTAAGCATCCCACCTTCAAACAAATAATGATCGCACACATATCACAGTTAACGCCCACAGTTTATCTTTGAAAATGTCATATATTTCTTTTGGCTTAAATATATTTTTTTTTTCTGTATTTGAAGGATTGATGTTAACTTAAGTGTGATAATTTTTGTCCTGTAAGTATTAAAATTGAAGTAATTTAAGGACATTTAAGTTTAGAGTGACAATTTTAATCCTGTAAATATTAAAATTGAAGCAATTTTAAGACAGTTAAACACAGAAACCCTAATTGTAGCTCGAAATTGTGGCACCGAAGATGCTGATTTGAACTAAATTTATTTTCTCTTTCCTCCAATTAAGCATCACCTCATAAGTAAAAAAAATAAATAGAAGCTTATTTGGAGGAAAGAGAATAAATATTAGTCATGTAAGTATCCGAATTGAAGCAATTTCAGTCCAAGTCAGCATCTTCGGCGCCGCATATATATTTCGGGCTGTCCTAAAATTACTTCAGTTTAACTATCCTAAAATTACTTCAGTTTTATACTTCCCGGACTACAATTGTCATACTTAACTTAAGTATCCTTAAATTGATACTTACATAATTTAGATTACCTCCATTAACTTAAATATCTTTAAAACGTTACCCCTAGATATACATGATTTAAAAGATATTTATGCATATTTCTTTTTTATTATTATTTATCAATTTATGTTAGTGAAATCCCACGCTAGGTCCATAACGTTAGGCCCAATATTCTAAAGCCCAAATGTTAAATGAATCCAGACAATTCCCCACTTTCGATACAGTCGAGAAATGCCGAAGAAGAGTTGGTCGCTATAATATATACAGCTGCCCTTGGTTGGTGTCACACTCTTCGTGTTCTTCGCCACCTTGTTTACTTTCTCCTTCGCCTAATTCGAGTCAGATCCAAATAATGGCTTCTTTCGCAGCTTCATCTGCTTCGGCCGCGCCCGTGTCATGTTCATTGACGCAAAGCAAGGTGAAATGCTTCGTGATCTACATCTGCTGTTTGTTAGATTTTGTTTTCGTGTTTATTGTGCTGATTATTTGTTTTGGTGTTTGATATGTGTCGATCGTTCGATTCTATGCTCTCTTCGTTTTGGTTTCTGAACGTGATCTGCTATATGAGCTCGGGTTTTGCTTTTTCATTTATGCTTTTGGTTTTTTTTTTTTCCTCCCCTTTTTTCTTTCTATGGATTTCTTGTATTTGAATGATTTAATTGATCTGCGACTCTTGATTCCTATTCAACCTCCTGATGAAAAGTGATGATCTGTATGATTATGTTGTTCGTTGTTTTCTATACATAGATGAATCGAGCTTCTTCTCTTCTATACTAAGATTGCTAGATATGAAGGGTTTCTTCAATAAATCCTGGTAATACGAATCTTAATTCTTGAAGAATCTTCATGATCTTGGCCTACCTTTTATTATCAGTTCCTTGTTTTAGTGTTGTTGGTATGGCTTCTTAGTTCTCATTCGTTTAAGCCTTAATGATGTTGAACTCCTTGTTCTTAATGCTTCATTGCTTTCACTAATATTCCTGCCATTGTCACAGGTCTCAACCTTCAAAAGGGCTTCGATCTCATTCAGCGGGATTGGAATCCCATCTCGCAGACTTTCAGCTCTTCGTTTTCGAGTTTCTTGTGCTGTATGTATTGCCATGCCATCATTTATTTTAATTAGTTTTCCGATTGGCTCTTTATATCCCGGCAACTATCGTGGGCTCATCTTATATCCAACATTCATCATCTCTAGTCACTGTACTATCTTTTTGCAGTTATGGTTTATAGTTAAAGATATTTGTAGTTATAAGCCTGTGTTGTCTTAATTCCTAATGTTACATGGGACCTTAGCAAAAAACATTGTTGTTGCTATCATATCTGAGATGATACTATTGAACAGGCCAAGCCCGAGACCGTGGACAAGGTTTGCAAAATCGTGAGGAAACAACTGGCTCTTACCGACGATCGTGAAGTCAATGGAGAGTCAACTTTCGCCAACCTTGGTGCTGATTCTCTCGACACTGTAAAACACATTTTCTACCTCTTTTCATTTTTTATATCAACTCCGTTCTTTGGGTGCCTTAACATGAGATATGTTTACCGTGTAATCTACATATATTCTTCCTAGGTTGAGATTGTGATGGGACTCGAAGAGGAGTTTGGAATCGCCGTAGAGGAAGAGAGTGCGCAGAGCATCACCACTGTCCAGGACGCAGCCGATCTCATCGAGAAGCTGTTGGAGAACAAGTGAGATGTTACGAATTCTTGAGCTATGATCAAAAACCTATTGTTGTTACTGGGTAGGTTGTCTTTTGTTCTCGTCCTCGGCATTTTTCGAAGCTTTGCTTTGTTTCTGTCTGTTTCTTGTTTGCTTCTGAAGACACCAAGTTTATGAATTGTTTGCTTTGATCCGACGGACATGAAAGGGTAACTTAGTAGTGTTATATATGTTTTTGCATATGGCTAAGTCACAAATTATTCGTTCAATCATCTTCCTTTGCGTCCCAACTTAAATCTTCTTCCTCGGCGGTGACCACAACGCCGTTACTATGACCGCCTTCACTGCCGTCTTCTTTTCCTCCACATCCCAGCTCAATTCTTCATCATCTTCGCCGGAGATTGCTCTGTTTAACAGGCTTGTCCTAACTAACCTTCTGCTTCAATCACCTTGCCCGTCGACAGGACAATCTCCTCGTGTATCTCCTTTTATTTTCTTTCTTTTTTTTCTTTTTCTTTTTCTTTTTCTTTTTTTTTTTTTTTCGTTTGACGATTTTTTGTATTACAAAATTGAATTCACAAGTGGGTTAGGGTTATCAAGCCCCAAGAGATTGATTCATTCCTTTAGTAGCATTCCATCGTTCGGTGTGAGCACATCTCTGTCAAGAGAGAAACAACTCACACAAACTAAAAAGAAAAAAAAAGGACACAAAACAATATTAAAAGTTTGAAAAAAAAAAATAATAATAATGAATAACATCATGCTATAAATCATCGCTTTCTATAAAGCTTTAAGGACCTGACATTACATAAAAAAAATACATCAATTATTATTAAAATGCCACGTCTCACATTTTATTTTCCCACTAACACTTGGTATTAATTTGATGTAATTACAATTTTACCCTTCAATTGTTTATTTATTTGAATTTTATTCTTCAATTAAAAATTTACTTTTTAAACATCTTAAATTAACAAAACTCTTAAAATATAAAACAATATTGGTATAATTATATTTTATTGCACGAACATCGAAACGACTATTAAGCAGGGAGTACCCTTTGTATTATAGTAGGGTACCCTTGTATGACATGAGTAACATATATCCCTTTGCTACAACTTGTACATATATCCCTAGTAGGCTCCTCCCTTGTATAACAGGGGCTCCACCGTCGTCAACAGGGCTTCTAGAGAAATCTCCCCTATGGCCGTCACGTGAGTTCAAGAGAGCCTTTAGCGATGGCGATGATTCCATTCCAGCATCGGTTATCTCGTGACAGCCACTCAAGTGTTGAATGATCAATTCACCTTAAGCTTAAGCTTGAAGATTCAAGAGTGTATCATATTTTAATTTTATTATATACTTTATTTCCAACATAGAGTTTTCAAACTACACTTCTTCTCATTAAGCATAAAATTCTTACTCGTATGTTCTTATCTTCTAACAGAACATTGGGGACAGAGCGATGATCGGGCTGGGAGATTGCTGCCCACGACTGAGAGAATTCTCGATATCGCACTGCGATAGGGTTACCGATATGGGCCTCAGCTATCTTGCGAAAAAGTGTGCTTACCTTGAATCTTGCCACATGATCGACTGCTTCTGGGATTTCCCCAGCCGGCGATTCCACATTGGCCACGAGCTACACGAGGACGGAGCAGATGCTGGTGGAGAAGTTCAAGGTTAGTGATAGGACCAAAAGAGCAGCTTTTGCTCCATTATGAACTTCATCATCTTATTTTTTTATGTTTCTGTAAAATCTACGTTTGCTGCGAACTTTCGTTGCTTTACTTCTGCATTGCTTGTAGTGAAAAAGAAGTGTCGGCATGACTGTTCTTTCTGCTGTGATTTTGTCATTTGTGGCACTTTGAAGGTGTTCGTTCATAAGTGTAGTTTCATATAATCGTCGGAATAATTCTCTTTACATGAATTTTTTGTACACCGATCTTTACACTTCATAAGTGTAGTTTTGTATAATCGTCGGAATAATTCTCTTTACATGAATTTTTTGTACACCGATCTTTACACTTACCCGAAAAAACTATGTTTATTACATGCTAGAAAGAAGATTCAGAACTAGGCTATATACCTTTGCCTACGTATCACATCACCTAAAGCTCGTCGACGAAGAGAACACAAACATGGAAACCGCACACAAAATCCGACTTTTCGGGTGTACGTGTTTTATCCATTTGGTTCACGAGCTTACGAACCATGCGGGCCGGGCCACAACTTCCTCTTTTCCGCCTTCATTCCTCCAACGCAACCCTAGAAGATCGATATAGGTCATAAGGAGCCCATAGATAGTCCACATTACATGGCCTCTTCGCGTCGAGCCTCAACCACGG
Organism: Lindernia subracemosa; assembly: GCA_028392965.1. Taxonomy (NCBI): domain Eukaryota; kingdom Viridiplantae; phylum Streptophyta; class Magnoliopsida; order Lamiales; family Linderniaceae; genus Vandellia; species Vandellia subracemosa. The sequence continues at coordinate 464,313 of JAQPCC010000110.1, read as the reverse complement.
CTTCCCCTTCCCGCTCCAATGCAATAGGCTAATGGGCCCGGGATGAAGCCCACGACACTTCCCCTCCAAGTTGTCCCCTCCGAGCCCATGTTGGTTCCACCTATGGTCCACCGCCTTGATATTCCCGGCGAAGACGAGCAAGGCAGGGGGCAACGAGCCTAGCTGGTAAATCCTCTTCTGCTTCTGGACGACCATCCACCTCTCTATCTCCCGCGTGTACTCTCCCTTCCTCCACAAGTCGACGTCCACCACCATGACGCCCGTGTTGAAGTAGCACGGGCGGCGCCCTCGGAAGGTGGCCGCTAGGTCGGGGCTCGACCAGAAGGCGTCGGTGAAGTAGCTTGTGAAGTTCGCCTGGCAGTACTCTGGGGCGGCGATGACCTCATCGCCGTCCATCTCCACGGCCCAGAGCTTCCCTATGTCGTCCACCACGATGACGTCGGAGTCGAGGTAGATGACCCGCCCCACGTGGGGTGGCAGGATGTCCGGCATGTAGATGCGGGCGTAGTTGAGGGGCTGGTCGAGGGCCTGCCTGACGGACTTGGATATCTTCCCGCGGACCCTCTCCGGGTCGAACCGGTATATCTCGAAGTTGAGGTATGGGAACGTTGACTCCATCAGGGAGCGGATCTCAGGCTCGAGGCGGATGGTGAGGAAGTGGAAGGAGACGTTCTCGGGGCAGGTCGAGTGCTGGAGGATGGACAGCACGGCGGCCATCGTGCCTCGGATGTAGTTGGCGTCCAAGGGCATTACGACGTGGATCGTCGTGTCTTGGCTGCCGGTGATCTTCTCGCATGTGTCTCCGTTGCGGAAGGCTGGGGCTTCGCGGAAGGGAGGGACGGTGGTGGCGGGCGGCGGTGGGGGTTTATGTAGGCGGATGGCGGCGGCGGTGGTGGCGGCGGCGAGGAGGAGGAGGAGGAGAGACAGGAGGCCGAGGAGGTTTGAGGGAGGTGAGGTGGCCATCCTGTCTTTGAATAGGGGAGATTTGTTTGAACCTTTTTTCTTTTTTTTTTTTTCTTTCTTCTTGTTTGCTTGTATGCTTATCAAATGGATTAGGGTAAGAAGGATGTAAATAGTTTGAGGTTGTGAAGGTTGTAATGAGAAAGGATTTTAATACAAGTTTTCCATAGATGTGGTTTGAGAATGTAAAAGGATTTGAGGGAAGGAGTTCATCTCTATTTTTTTATTTTATTTTTATTTTTTTTGAAGGTGATGAAATAAAATCGGGACCGTTATGTTTGACTTGGAGAAGACTAATGGTTGATATTTGTTTGAACTTCTATTAATAGAATGGGGGAATAATAAGGCTTTTTTCTTGATTTTACTACAATGGTGGGGATTTCATTTGCATGCAATCAAGTACCAACGGTTGGGCCCATTAATAGACGGACTTTCGGGGCAGTAACTTCTAAATGGGTCGGATGAAGAAACAGTGGATCATCCATTGTAATTTGCATGCAATAGTTTAATAGTTATCATGATATGTATCTATAATAAATATATATATATATATATTTTGTGTCACATTTAAAGAAAATGTTTAGAGGAATACGATGGCCGCCATGCTTGCATGCCTAAGCCAGCTGACAATTCAATATCTACCAAAGCATTCTCTACTTTAGAAGTCTTTAATAATAACTCAAAAAGGCTCTATCTTGGAACTCTCCCATCTATGCAAATCTCTAGTAATTCAGTAACTATCAATGACAGACAGCATGCTGATGTCAGCAAAGATGTTCGTAAATAAAGGGTTCGTATAATTTGTACACTATTTTATTTTTCTGTAGAAATATTATATAAAAAGGAAAAAGAATGCACGATGAGAATGATGTAGCAGCGTGTAAGGGTTTTTAATAACTTCCATCCCATATAGGTTTTGCTTTGAAGGGCTCGAGAACAATTAGTGATGAGTAAACCACATGTACAAATAATCATACAAGAAAAATATTAAAATTAACTAAAAAAAAAAAAAACACTCAGTGGAGTGTGTCTCTGTGTTGGCAACATTGTGGGAGTAAGTAAATATTACAATATAGATTGTCCCAAAAAAAAAAAAAGTTTTTTTGTTCCACTAATATCTCAAATCTTTCGAGGAGATTACTATGGATTTATTAATTTGTGACTCGTAGCAAATGATGGTATTCGTTTCTCTTTTTAGTGCAGCAATAATTTGTGACTCGTAGGCCGTAGCAAATGTTAAAAATACTACTACTAGGTGGTGCATGCAGAGTGCTTATGCGAATGAAAATAAAATATATGGAATATTTTTTATCAGAGTTCTCATCGTTCTGTTTAAGTCTTCAAAATGGCCATCAACCTTCTTGAATTCACGTGGATTCGATTCATTTAATAACCCCACAGTAACACAATAATAGTTTATAGTAATACCTCACTTCTTTACGAATATTTTTAAAATCTCGCCCAAACTCCAGTCAAATTTGGAAATCCCTCCAAAACCCACAACTCAAAATTATACCAAATAACGACAAATAGTACCACTTAAATCCTTTTTGGTACCTTTTCTTTAAAAAATATAGTTTCACATGGAATACATCTTCTTTGTTTTGCAATGACAAATGCTTTAAAATTCATACCACTTTAAGAAAAAAGTGATTTACGCTAATTTTTTCTAGCATTTTTATTTTCAGTTCTTTTAACCTTGAACGACGAATGATGAAGCAAACACAGTTGCGTGACATAATTTTCAGGTTATGGGTCTTTCGAAGTTATATATATTAGCAGCAATTTTGGCCGAAAAATGAATCGATTCTCCATTATTTGTTCTTATTTGCATCAAGAATTTCGAAAAAAGAATCATCACAAATCTTACATTCAACGAAGTAAAGATCAAAATAAACAAGTGATGACACATCGAACTTGGTTTGGTGCAGGGGATGATCGTGCGTCGTGAAAATACGTTAAATTTTGTCGAAACTAAATTTTGTTATGTTGATACCACTTGTTAACTCTACTGTAACACAATATTTGCGTATAGTAATACTTTATATGGTAACATAAAGCGGGCATTCAATACCTCTTCTTTTAACATTTTTGTAAGGGTATTTTGGTCAGATCAGATTTTAGGTCATTTACTCTAAATTTTACACAAAATAGGTCCTTAAAACTATACTTTTTCTGACAGGGGTCTGAAATCTATTTTTGAACTATGATGGGGCTTGAAATGTAAAAGCCCCTTAATTTTTTTATTTATCGTCATTAATTAAATAATGACTTAATTACATTTTTTTGGACGGGGTGTCGTTTTATGAATACTTAAGTTAATGATATCAATTTTAGTCTATTAAGTATCAAAAGTGAACAAATTTAAGAACACTTAAGTTAATGGTAGTAATTTTAGTCATGTAAGTATTAAAATTGAAGCAATTTTAGGACATGTAATCCGAAAACCTGATTTTAGCCCAAAATTTATACACGTGGCGTTTGAGATACTGATTTGGACTAAATTTGTTCTCTTTCCTCCAATTAAGCTCTACTTCATAAGTAAAAGAAAATAAATAGGAGCTTAATTGGAGGAAAACGAAAATAAATTTTAGTCATGCAAATATCAACAATTGAAACGATTTTAAGACAGTTAAACTGAAAAACTTAATTTCATTTCGAAATTATACATGTGGCATCAGACATACTGAATTTGACTATGAGGTGACCATTAATATGAGGAAAGAGAAAATAAATTTAGTCCTCGGCGCCACGTGTTCGAGCTAAAATTAAATTTTTGGATTTAACTGTCCTAAAATTACTTTAATTCCGATACTTACATAACTAAAATTGTCGTCATTAACTTAAATATCTTAATTTTGATACTTACAGGACTAAAATTGTAAACATTAGCTTAATCTTATCTAACACACAACACTAAAAATGCAATTAAAACCATTAATAATTCTTCATAAGCGGCTGAAATTACCAAAATACCCTGCCTGGAACAGCACTTAAATAGCCGAAGATTCTCCTCATCATTAGGGATTTCCTTCCTCGCAGATTTTCCTTCGAAATCAGCACAAATCTGTAGAGCATAAGAGACACTCTTCGTCCCAAGTTTCAACCATGAGCAGCGATGGTTTAGTTCGCGACTTCATATTTGGCTTCAACGACAGTAGATTTTCCGATCGTGAGCTGATTGTCAGCCTCGAGGAAGATGCGACCCTGCCCGGGCCCGACGACCTTCATTCTCCGGAGAGCGGTAACCCTAGTTCGATCTTTTCTATTGTTCGTTTCGTAGGATGTTGTTGATGCCAATTGGAAGTAGTAGAACAGTGAAGGAGCCATAGCTTATTGTCTTTTTGTATTTTTTTGTAGACGTTAAAATCGATGATTCAAGTTATTCAGAAGACTGTTCTAAAGTTCTGAACTTGCACGTCAACTCTCTGCTTCTAGCCGAGAAGAGTCCGTTTTTCCACAAAGTAATGATAGCCTTTAATCTAGCAGTTGTTCATAGTTATTTCAGTCTAATTTGTCTCACTTATCGCAGTTGTTTACGAATGGTATGATGGAATCAAACCAAAGATGCGTTGCTCTGAAAATTCACGCCTCAGGTTTGTATCTGGCGAAGCTTTTATATTTATCGGGCAATGATGAGTAGTTGCTGGAGAAGTCGAATATATTAACTGTTTTTTTTTATTCCATGAATAGAAGAAACTGCGTTTGTAGAACTACTGAAGTACATGTACAGTGGTACATTAGCTGTCAGCAGTCAGCTTCCTTTGCTCGATGTGCTTAAGTTAGCCGACAGATTCGAGGTGATTTCATGCATGAGGCTTTGCGTAAAACTATTGACTGAGTTGCCCATGAGTACCGAGTGTGCATTGCTTTATCTGGATTTTACTTCTAGCACCTCGAGGACTGATGAAGTTCAAATGTTGGCCGATGCGACGAAGAAGTTCTTGGAAGATCGATATAAGGACATAGACAAGTTGGTACCTGAACTTCTCCAACTATGATCTACGTTTACCAGACATAGGCATCGTTTTTTTTTCTCTACTTCTTGTAATCTATGCTTCAATTGTGAATCCCACTATGCAGATTTCAAGATGAAATCATGGAGTTGCCCCTCATTGGGTTGGATGTCATCATGTCGAGCGACATTCTTCAGGTTTTCTCAGAGGACACTATATTCGACCTTATTGTGAAATGGATTGAGACTCATTACACTAAGCTAGAGGACCAAAGGAATATCCTTTCGGCACATTTGGGCAGGTACGTTCGGTTTCCATACCTGTCCGTCGATAAGCTCAGGGAGATTTTGAGCTGCAATATTTTAGACGACGGCTTTGCATATAAAGCAGTAGTCGATGCCTTATTCTTCAAGATCAAAGCTGCCCCCCATCATCACCACAGCACAAAAGCAGCCACCATCGAGGACTCAACCTCCTCGAACTACTACCACCCATATGCCAGGCGGGACTACAAACGGAGGCCCGTCAAAGTCCTCCCATGCCAAGAGATTGTCGTCCAGTTCGAACTCGAGTTCGACGAATGCCTCGCCTTGAAGGCAGAAGAACACATTACCTCCGAGGCGTTCAACTTTGGCGGGGTTCCATGTTATCTTTTTGCAGAACAAGTCTACTGCTCCTATTCGGGGACTAAGTTTTACGTTCGTCTGAAGCAGGACAAAGACCAGCGCGTGTCGTTTTCTCTCCGCTACGAGTTTTCTGCCATGTCGAAGAGCTCGAAAAGGTTCGTCCAAGCGAGCAGCGGCGAGGTAAGCTTTTCTTATGGGAAACGTATGACATTGTATGAGACGCCATGGTCTGATTTTGCGGCTGGAAGAAGGATTGATTCGATCGATGGTTATCTATTCCTTGAGGTCAGGCTAAGAAAGCAGTGAAGGCTTTTGTTATTTCCATCACTAGGTGCTCCTATTTGCTGTCTTTGCCGTTTGAACATGGATAGTTTTTTCGTTGTTACATGTGGTTGTTTGACGTTCTTGGAAATTCCCGTGGTGAACCATTTTCGTTGCGATCCAATGTTATTGGAATGGAGAATAAAACAATAGAAGCATGCGCTAACGTAAAAATTAATATGGTCCATAATATGTTTTATTTTATCATTATTTTTAATTTTTATGCTTTTTTTTAGAGGATGTGTATAATAATACTTTTGGGAGAAAACTTCATTAAAAAAATAAAAGAAAATAAAATCAAATCTAAGAAGTTTCTAGTGTGAATGCACGACATGTGGATGGTTTTCTTGCACTGCATGAAAATCCAAGAAGTGGTTCGTCTTCGTTGACAAGACATTCAAGTAAAACACAACCTCACTAAAAAACATTATTTATAATCATAAAATAGAAAAAAAAAATTTAAAAATAAAATAAAATAAAGCAGAGCCAATTATGGGATGATAATGGAAGAATTATTCCTGTCACAAAATATGAAAAATCTAAAAAAAAAAAAGAGAAAATACATAATATCATGATGTAGTTAGCAAGTTAAAGATGATAATAGGATGAGTGTACCATAAAATGACACGTGTCGTGAACTCACTCGTCCAAAGGTCAAAGGGTTGCGCTTTTCTTGTCAAAATAGAAAACTAACATGTTCAATCATCACCATGTAATGTGTTATACAATTTCTAAGAATGTAATAAAAATTGCAAATTTATGTAGAGTTAGCGAAACAAAAAAAAATTGATTGTAAGCTCGAAACTTATGATTAACGACCAAAACTGTAATATTTTAATTTTCTTAAAGAACTAGCACACTATGTATATTGGGACATTCTATAATTACAATAAACCATATATAACAAATGGTCGACATGAATAATAAAACTTCCATCAATTTAGTATGTAAAATGAAACGAGGATTTAACTTGCCTTGGTATGTGTGCATGCGAGACAAATAATGCCCATGGGCCATGAATAGCGAGACAATGAAATAAATAAAAAAATAAAATCAAACTATATTTCCAATCAAAAAGAGTATCTTAGCGCCATATAACAATGGTTAAGAGTCGAGAGCCACACATTGCGACACAATATAAATCAACTAAGATCATCTTTTTTCCCAGCCTTTTGGGGATTCACATAAGATCATAAACACAAAGAAATTTTTTTACATAGTAATTTCGCACACAGTCAGCACGCACTTGTGGTGTTCTTGCCTCCCCAGCATGTCTTCGATAGTCAGAGATGTCTTGATAAGGCCAATAGCAAACGATGTGCACACAAAAAGATTGATCAAGGAGAAGTACTACGCCGCAGATCAAGTTGATATTTTCACCAAGGCTAGGCCAGGCTCAGCCAGACCGAGCCCGTGGTCGGGCCGGGCTCGAGCCACTTGGTCTAACCACGATTCAGTAGTCCAGAGAAACGGCTCGTCCGATCAACGGGCGAGGAGAAGAGAGGCATGGAGGATCATCGCACAAGCTGTGATCAGCCCAATATCAGATCCAACGCAAACTACAAAGAAGGTAAAAAAAATAATGGAATTGTATGAGACTTTCTAGCACGAATTAGTGAAAGGTTAGATTTTTAATTTTGGGCTTATTGCAATTTTGATAATTAATTATATTTATGCTTGAGATGATTAAAGAAAAAAAGATCGAATTGAAACGCTGCACGTCGGTGTTGTCTTGTGGTGGCCGGGAGAAGCCATCTGGCATGAGTGTACACGTGTCAAGTTTTAGGACACTTTTGGTCACCTTAAAATAGAACTAAACGTTTTGAACAGCCAAGAAAATGATGTTAGAGATTGATAGTGAATATCTTCTTTCTTTGCCTCAGTCTTGAGATGATATGCTATAGCTCGATTTTAGGAGTAGACATGCATTTCAATTAGGAAAATCTTATCTGTTATCACACAATTGAGATACAGAAACTAAGTTTCTTTCACTCTTTACACTGTTTGTGATTGCTGGAAACTAAACTACTAGTCTCAGTTCCTACGCAACAACATGCAGGTAGACTGATGTTATCACCATTGTTGTCTTAATTTTCTTCAGAGCTTCTTGTTAAACGTTTGGATAGTCCGATGTTTCTGTTGAATTGAATGTTCGATCAATTACATAACTTTTTTTTCTTTTATATTGTCTATGTGTGTGTTTGCTTCTGAAGAGAGTGTTCACTTTTGGGAAAGGAAGGAGCGAAGGGAACAAGGGTATGAAATCCTTGGTAAGTAAACATTTTTATACAACCTCGTTTGTCTAGTTCTCTCCTTGTAATGAAAAAGAGTTGACACTTTTCATGGATTTTGTCTGCAGTTGGGCGGAAAAGGCGCGAATCTCGCCGAGATGGCGAGCATCGGGCTATCGGTGCCACCCGGGCTGACGATCTCTACCGAGGCGTGCCAAGAATATCAGCAAGTCGGCAAGAAGCTGCCACAAGGCTTATGGGAAGAGATATTAGAAGGTTTGAAGATCGTCGAAAAAGACATGGGAGCTTCTCTTGGCGACCCCTCCAAGCCTCTTCTCTTGTCTGTTCGGTCTGGCGCCGCTGTAAGTGTTCATCATATACCAAACTTATCACTACCATAGTACAAAATTAATCTTACGTATATATATGGATCGTGCAATTGTGTATAGATTTCGATGCCTGGGATGATGGACACGGTCCTAAATCTCGGGCTCAACGACGAAGTGGTAGCTGGTTTGGCCGCTAAGAGCGGAGAACGCTTTGCGTATGACTCTTACAGGCGGTTCTTGGACATGTTCGGAGATGTTGTACGTTTTCAACTGCTTCTGATGTAATAGATATAAACCTATTCTATTCAGTCAATAATATAAAATGCTTGGCTCGATCGAAGGTTATGGGCATTCCACATTCGTTGTTTGAGGAGAAACTCGAGGAGATGAAGCTCGCAAAAGGGATCAGCCTCGACACGGATCTAACAGCTTCTGATCTTAAGCAGCTTGTGCAAGAATACAAACAGGTCTACGTCGAGGCTAAGGGCGAAAAGTTCCCATCAGGCACGTCGTTAATTTTTTACACCGTGAAAATTCGATACACAGCGTCTTAAATTTGCGCTTCATCTCATCTGTAGACCCGAAGAAGCAGCTGGAATTGGCTATAAAGGCAGTTTTCGATTCTTGGGACAGCCCTCGGGCGATCAAGTACCGTAGCATCAACCACATAACTGGTCTGAAAGGGACGGCGGTGAATATTCAGACAATGGTCTTCGGGAATATGGGGGACACGTCGGGAACTGGGGTTTTGTTCACCAGGAATCCTAGTACGGGGGAGAAAAAGCTCTACGGAGAGTTCTTGATTAATGCCCAGGGAGAGGACGTTGTTGCCGGGATAAGGACGCCCGAGGATTTGGACGCTATGAAGAACTGCATGCCCGAAGCGTACAAGGAGCTCGTCGAGAACTGCGAAATACTCGAGCGTCACTACAAAGATATGATGGTAATAGACGGTAGTTTATAGTCTTTCGACAGTGACGATATTATAGCTTAGGGTTTCATTATGAAATATGAAAAAATTGCAGGATATTGAGTTCACCGTGCAAGAGAATAGGCTGTGGATGTTGCAGTGTAGGTCGGGAAAGAGGACGGGCAAAGGCGCGGTGAGGATCGCCGTGGACATGGTGAACGAAGGGCTTGTCGATAAACGTGCGGCTGTTAAGATGGTCGAGCCCCAGCACCTCGACCAACTTCTTCATCCGCAGGTTTTCTTTCGTTATTTCATTCGGGCGGGAATAATAAGTGAAGCTGTTCTTACAAAGACCTCGTGTAAATATATATTCTCCTTTGTAGTTTGAGGATCCTTCTTCTTACAAAGACCTCGTAATAGCCAAGGGCTTGCCCGCATCTCCCGGCGCAGCCGTGGGACAAGTCGTCTTCAACGCAGAAGATGCCGAAGCATGGCATGCGCAGGGAAAGATTGTCATTTTGGTACGAGGAATATATATTTCTCGGAAATCTTTTTTTTTTCCTTCGCATCTTTTACAACATATTCTAACACTTCGATCGTGAAGGTACGAACGGAGACGAGCCCGGAAGATGTAGGGGGAATGCACGCTGCAGCGGGAATTCTGACCGCCCGAGGCGGGATGACTTCTCACGCTGCCGTGGTGGCTCGTGGATGGGGAAAATGCTGCGTTTCGGGCTGTGCAGACATACGAGTGAACGATTCTGACAAGGTTCGAATAATAGATAGAAAAATGTTCCAAAATAAAGTACTATAAAATCGTCCGTACTTATTTTCTTTTACCGAAATGCAGGTTGTCTGGGTCGGAGATAAAGTAATCAAAGAAGGGGAATGGATTTCGCTTAACGGGTCAACGGGTGAGGTCATACTGGGCAAACAGCCGCTTTCGCCGCCCGCTTTGACCGGAGAATTGGAGACGTTCATGTCGTGGGCCGACGGGATTAGGCGACTTAAGGTTGCTGCTGCTGTCTAACTTGATTCATTTTGTAATATCTTTATAGGAAAATGCATCGATTAACCGGCGGGAATTCGCTAATCCTTTAGGTCATGGCGAACGCTGACACGCCCGATGACGCCCTCACGGCTCGGAACAACGGAGCCGAAGGGATCGGTTTGTGCAGGACCGAGCACATGGTGCGTATTCTCTTCGACAATATCTATACGTACTTGGTTCCACGTATAACCCCTTCTTACCGATGTTCTTGATTGTCTTAGTTCTTCGCTTCTGACGAGAGGATCAAGGCGGTGAGGAAGATGATAATGGCGGTTACGCCCGAGCAGAGGAAAGAAGCGCTAGACCTTTTGTTGCCTTACCAACGGGCGGATTTCGAGGGGATCTTCCGCGCGATGGACGGTGAGGTCTCATTTTTTTCTTTTTATGACAAAACCTCAGACCATGCGAGTAAGAGCTTTCACTAATCATTACACGTATGTCTCTTTCTCTCTATCAGGTTTGCCAGTGACGATTCGACTCTTAGATCCTCCGCTCCACGAATTTCTCCCCGAAGGCGACTTGGATCAGATCGTCGGGGAGCTATCCGCTGATACGGGAATGAAAGAAGAAGAAATCTACTCGAGGATCGAAAAGTTGTCCGAAGTGAACCCTATGCTCGGGTTTCGTGGATGCAGGTGGATAAAAAACCGACGTTTATATATATCTGACGCTAACCGTGAATACGATTTTTTATACGACCCAATTCGTCATTCTTATACGTCGCAGGCTCGGGATTTCCTACCCTGAACTGTCGGAAATGCAGGCCCGTGCGATATTTCAGGCAGCCCTCTCTCTAACCAATCAAGGCGTAAAAGTCCTTCCCGAGATCATGGTTCCTCTCATCGGAACACCTCAGGCAAGCATATGCGCCATACCATCATCTATTTCTCGACATAAACCGTTCGTTTAGGCGCTCGACCGAAAAATCTTTTATTACAGGAACTGAGCCATCAGGTGAGTTTGATTCACGGGGTGGCCGAGAAAGTGTTCTCGGAGATGGGCGCGTCCGTGAGCTATAAAGTTGGAACCATGATAGAGATTCCGAGGGCTGCTTTAATTGCCGACGAGGTAACTATAACTTACTCCTCCTCTTGCATCATCGTACGCACAGATCGAACGACTGAATCAGACAATACTTTTTTATTCAAAAGATTGCGAAGGAGGCCGAGTTTTTCTCGTTCGGGACCAACGACCTCACGCAGATGACGTTCGGCTACAGCAGGGACGACGTCGGAAAGTTTCTCCCCATATACTTGTCTAAGGGCATCCTCCAAGACGACCCATTCGAGGTTTGTCCATTAGTCCTTCCCATTACATATATAAACTATATAGCTTAAACATCCAAACAAACCTTAAAACAATGTCTTCGCCCCAATCGCCAGGTACTAGACCAGAAAGGCGTCGGCCAACTCGTTAAGATGGCCACAGAAAGAGGCCGTGCTGCTAGGCCAAGCCTCAAGGTCATCGATAGGCATCATGGTCATAATCGTATGTTTATTTCTTTCGACTTGACGAACTCACGACGGTGTAATAAATCAATGATAGGTCGGAATATGCGGGGAACATGGAGGAGAGCCTTCGTCCGTCGCCTTCTTTGCGGAAGCTGGGCTCGACTATGTCTCCTGCTCACCCTTCAGGCACTGCTCCGTCTCGTCGATATAAAAATTTAGTCTTTATATGAAATTCTTACACCCTTTCTCTTTACTTACCTTCCATGTCTTCTTCCTCAGGGTGCCTATTGCAAGGTTGGCTGCTGCCCAAGTCGCAGTTTGAGGAGGAGAGTGCTTGCCACCTTCAATTGACAGATAGTGTAGATAAAACAAATAAAATGTGTGCTTTTTCCTTAATTCACATTTGTACAAAGTACTATTGTGTATATATATATATATATTTTTATATAAATTATAATGTCGACCTTGTGCTACAAAAATCATTACTTTGATGATCAACAGCTTCGTCTCAAAGATCCCTTTTTTTTTTCTTTCAGCATAAACTGAATGCCCAGACTGTAATAAACGACCTTAGTCCATCGCCAGTTAAGCAACAAACCAAGACAAAACTCGACATTATCTAGATTGTAAAACCAGCGATGATAATTTAAAGCTAAATGCTAGAACAGATTGAAAAGCTTTGTAGTAGTTATCAGCTGTTGAAGTGTTGATCCCATGATCGATAGACACATCATCGATCAAGACGAAGCAAGCGTCTTAATCCCATGGTGGCTGAGTCTTCCAACATTATTACATCGTCGTCGTAAAAGCTCCCCGCCTTCTTCTTACTGTTGCTGCCGGAGAATGAAGGCAAAGGCAGAGATCTCGGCGAGGGAGAAAGGTAGAACGCTGACCCTGCGTAAACGTCACGGGCCGGCAGCAGTATGATCTGTTCCGGCGACGGTTCAGGCGATTCGGGCCCGATTCTCCTCGTCCCACAAATCGTCAGGTCGTCGCACGATTTGTAGCCGCGTGGCTTCGATTTCCGACGGTCTTCGTGGTCGCCGGAGATAGATGCATCGTCGGAGGTATTCAGCTTCGGAGATTCCGATGATTTGTTCTCGAGACCATTTTTTCCCTGTTTGGACAGCGAATCCAACGACTCGCCACGCCTCAAGATGGTCACGCGACAGTTCACGAGCAGCGGAGGCGGCGCCTTCCTCGGCACGTCCCTTCTTCTGTGGTCGCCGCGCTTCGGAGGAGGAGACGGCGTTTTCTTGTGGCCGTTGTGCAGTCTGCGGTCGACGACGATTAAGTTCGGCGAGCTTCGAGGATGCCTACGCCTGTGAAACGACGGCGTTGCGTGGAATCTGTCGACGGCGGCCATCGGATCCTGCGGTCTCAACACCTCCGTCCCCATCTTGTTGATAAATTATATATCTTTGAAGAGAGAAGCAAAGAAACTGAAAACTCCCCTTCTTCTTCTTCTTCTTCTATATGGGAGAGGGAGGCTAATAACTATATTACCTAACTATTTTTCGTGAGTGTTATTACAAGGCTGTTCAGCTTTGCTATGATGCTCTGTTAATGGATAATTCTGTGGATGAAAATGGATAGTTATATATAGATTGAGAGAGAGAGAGAGAGAAGAAAGATAGCGAGAGAGAGAGAGAGACGTTTCTACGAACCGAACTTTGGTCGGACGTGTGAGAGAGAAGGAGATAGGATTGAGCTTCAAAATACAAAAAATAATAAGTGGTAATAAAATTAGGGAGCATGTCGGCTTACGTGGAGCCGTTACCGTTACGTGTTATAGATGACGGTCCGTCACGTTTTAGATTAGTCTTAAGTTTTCGACTTGACGGAGATAAACGGCGAACTGTTCCGGCCACTTTTTGAATTATTCATTTTTAGGGCCCACTAAAATATGTGGTTTTGGTGGATGAAAAAGGATTGCAAAATGAATTGAACTTTTTTTGTTCGCTTTGAGGTTCGATTCGAACATTGAGATTCGAATTCAAAATATCAGAATATCAAATCCGAATAAGAATATGTTTTTTGATTCGAATAATTTTAGAATATGAATAAAATATCGTAATATTCGATTCGAATATTCGATTCGATTCGTAAAAAACTAAATATAAATAATATTCAATATATAATTGAAATATAATATATTATAATTCAATATATATATATATATATTTATTAAATAAAACATATTATAATTCAACATATATTTAAATATAAGATACATAATTAAATATATATTTTAAATATAATATAATTTTTATTTTTATTAAATAAAAGATATAATAATAAAATATAAATTTGAATGATAATATTCGAATATTCGATTCGATATTCGAATGTCATAATCAAATCGATTTTTAGTATTCGAACAGTATTCGTATTCGAGTTCGAATTCGAAATTTGATAATAGAATATGAATAGAATATCATGATATTCGACTCGATTCGATTCGTTTGCACCCCTTGAGAATTCAACCAAGTTGATAATGTTCTTATCTTTCCTATTTAATTAATTAATTATCCTATTTTGTCACTAAATGAATGCTACACTACAACATTGGTGTACAACCCAATCATATAAAAATGACGCTTTTTTTTTTTACTATTTTAAGTGTTTTTACTATGTTAATTAATAAAATAAGCTTTACTATTATTGACGGCTTTTTTGCATTTAACAGGTCTATTCTGGTCAGCCATGACCAAAAAAATAAAAAATAAAAAATTAGAGGTGTTAATTAAAATGGCTAGTCCAATTGAGACGATATGTTGCTAGAAATTATAGAGAGGAAATGGTATTAATGTTACAAATGATATTTTCATGTCGATCATAAGCAAAAAAAATCCATAAACATTGGTCCAAAAGTTAGTTCAACAAAACGTAATTGTAATGATCATGGAAATGCATATTTTATTAATTTTTAAAAACTTAAAAAAAAACCTACTTTATTAATAACATGTAAAAATAATAAAAAACTATAAGTAGATAAAATCATAGATAGTTTCTGCTAATCAATGTGTTTTTTTTTTCTAGTTGTATGACTACAATTTGCATTTCATATGGGCACTTATGTGTATTCATTATTTCAATAAATAAATGCTATATAGACAAAAAGAAAAGAAAAAGAAAAAGAAAAGAAAAAGAAAGAAAGAAATTTTTAAGGCGGTGTGCTCCATAGTCTTCTCTGCTGCTCAAAGCTTCCTATTACAGCAGACCGTTTACCTTCTTCACCAAGCATCTTCCCAAAAGCACTGTAATAACCCAATGAGTCCAAACCTTCCAACACCCTCACAGAGCTTCCTCTCTTCTCATCCACGGCCATCTCTCCATCTTCAGACAACAAAACCTTTACCCTCCCCGCGCCGTAGCTCGCCTTGAGAATCGACCCATCGCCGGCCAACACCACCGCGCCAAGAATCTCTCCCAGGAACAAATCCTGCAGTAAGCATCATGTAAGAACAAACGTGAGTGCACTGCTTATCATTTACTAATACTTTCTATCACCATGTGTTGGTATCTATGGTGGGTCTTCTCCAGCCGCCGCAGCCTCGACAGCAAGCGCCTGGCGAACAACGCCTCGGGCGTTTTCTTGGCGAGGTAAATGGGCTGTAATATCTCGGCAAAGCTGCTAACTGAACGCTGCACGTCGATGGGGATTAGGGTTATATTGTGCCCCGATTCGAACACAGTCTTGGCCGCTAGAGGATCGAGGAACATGTTGAGCTCCGCCCGCGAGTTCATCGCATTCCCTTTATAAACCTGCTTGTCATTGCCCGAAATCCGTCCTCCCACGACGTATATATCCTGCAAAGGTAGCGTTTTTATCGCGGGTTTGATCGAGTCGTATGTTCGTGTTATATTTCTAACATCATTATAGTTTACCTGAATGTTCGAGCTGTAGTTCTTCGAGAGAAGTATCTTTGCCACATTGGTCAGAGGCCCGTTGGTCAAAATCGTAACTTTGGACGATTCGAGCGTTTTAACGACCGATTCCCATGTCTCCAAGGCCAGTGGCTGTCTGAGTTCGGGATGGTCAGTGTCTCGCGGTGCTCCGAATCTCACGGAATTTTGGGCCGTATATCTTCGAGGGCTTCGGGGCAAATCCCGAGCAAGGCCGTACAATGTGTCCGAGTCGATGAATCCACCGCTGCCATGGGGGATGACTCTGTTGTAAGTACAATCTCCTATGGCTGGGAATATGGGATCTGATTGGTTGATTGCAAACATGTCTCCTAGGCCGACTTGGATATCGTCCCGGCCCATCATGTGCAGCAGATCGTAGACTACGTCGATCGTCGCTGCGTTGGCCCAGCCCGTCGGTGTTATTAGTATCGCCTGACGAAAGGATAAAGAAATCGGCAAGATGAATCGAAGATGGAAAAGAAAGGCTGTTGAAGGGTTGTTTTTCTTACCTTGAGATTTATTACTTCTAAGGGTACTTTGAGCAGATAGATGAGTGCTAGGAAGTCTCCAGCACTCATGTCCATGTCGAAGACGACGTTCTTGCCGAGTTTTCTTCCCTTGAAGTCGGGCTTGTAATGAACTTCTCTGTAGTAAGGAAACTGTGTCGTGAAGTTGAACTTGCCGCTTTGTTCTTTTCGGTTCAGAACCTACAAGAATGTTTCAGTTTACGTCGTTTCATCGTCGATTAGAGATATAATATACATAATATATATATATATATGCACGTCTGATTCGTATAACTCACGTCGATAAAGCTTCTGAAGTATTCTCTGTTCAACGAGCTGTTACTATCACGGTTGGCTTTCGCTCTTACAGCGACAAGAACTCGAACGCCTTCCGTGCCGTTCACTTCAGCTGTGTAGCCATCCTAGGTTATGGCAAAGGAAAAGGTCATGTAATATAAGTTTAACTGCAGATTTATAGCATTAAAAGGGTAATTTCTCAGGTTTTTCGGTATTTGCAAAAGAATATCAATAACCTTGCACCTTCCCTTGGCGTTCTTGACGATGCAAAACGGATCTCTGAGTCCCGTCTGAACATGGCCGCTGTGGACCCCATTCCTCTGCAAGCCAAACCTTGGGTTTTCGAGCCCGTCGAAGAATGGGTTCGACCCGTCTGATACACCGTACGGCTCGTTTGAAGTGATCACCGTTATGTTCATGAACTCCATGTGCGCAAATTCGTTCTCGCCGTTTGTGTTATCTTCCTTGATCATAGTTGACGTCGCCACGCCCGACAAGAACGAATCCCACATAAAGTAGCTCTGCAGTTGAGTTCGAAAAAACCTTTGTGTTGTAATTTATTACCTTGTCCTATGTACTTCATAATTTATTTATTTTTTTCTATTGTTACCGTGTAAAAGTTTTCGTCGAACCATGTGTCTCGGGTGATCTTCAAGGACTCGAAGCAGTACTGAGCTTCGAAGGTGTGCTGATTCTTTTCGAGCTCCTCGAAGAAATTTCGAGTTATGGGGATCGTGTTCGTGGCGTCGAGCGGGACGAGAGTCACTGGTATCCCAGAATGAATCACCTGTAAGAACGAATGTAATACTCAGAGCCTTCGTATGTCTAGTTTGACCAATATAATTCATGCATTGTGTTTTCTGAACTCATGAATTATGTGCTCTGCTTGATATGTGTCTAATGTGTTATGCATAAGATATGAATCTTATGTTGGGCATATTACGTGCAATTTTTATGTGTTGCATATTTATGCATTTTATTTGACTAACGTAAGATTCATCAATTTTGACGCCATGCTAACAAACAGTTATCTGATAAGAAATTATTTAGATACCTTATCCGATTAGATGAGTCGGCTTTTGCTGTAATAATACACGCGTCAATAACAAACAGTTACCTGATAAGCTGCGAAAGGGTCTCCAAACATATTAAATTCCGCGTAAGGATTCGAAGTATAATCGGTGAAGAGATTTCCTCTATCGCCGCACTGTCGAGGCCGGCAAGTCGAGCCAGTCGAGTTTCTCGGGCAACAGCCCGTCGGGTTTCTCGACCTCACGCCACCGCCCATCATATATATATGCTCGATGTTCTCCTTTAAATGTGGATTAGCCATCAGAAAGATTCCTAGGTTTGTGTTTGCTCCTATCGTAAATATAGTGATCGGACCCTCGGAGACCTTCTCGATCATCACCTGATGAGCCGTCGGCTGACGAAGAGGCGAATATCTTCTGCTGCCCTAAATTCGCACGACGTACATACATAATAATACTCGGCTCCATTCGTAGACTAGGAAATATTAAAGATTGCCATAACATAAGCCAAAAAAAAAAACGCAAAAACCTGAGGAAGAAAGCCCTTTCGCAAGCCATAATTTGCATCGATGTCTAATCGACCTCCGAGGCCGACGGGTATGGCCTGTCGGTACCTGCAATAACCGGCCGTGGTGTTCCCCTGAGACCGACGTTAAAAACACGAAATCATTACAACATAATTTCAATAAATACCTCGAATTTCGACCGTAAAAACCCCTCAAGAAAAGAAACAAACCAACCAACGAACAAACCTGTTCGATGATAGGATGATAGCCACCAACATCGCGCAATATATCACCATTTTCTAAAATCCCGCCTTCACCTCCGATGCCAACGGCTATATCGTCCCTTCCCATCATGTAAAGAATGTCGTATATATGATTTACCGCATGCCCAGAATCTGTCCAAGCGTTTGCGTTTATAGTAACCGCCTGTAATAACAGTTAGGCTCAGTCTAGTATAAAGATTCCGACGTGTAAAAAGAAAAGGAAAAGTGTAATAGTACCAACATTAGTTTCATTTACTGAATGCAAAAATTCTAAACAGCGATTAGATAAAAAAAATAAAAAAATGCATCAGTGAAGTATACATTGACACGTATATCATATCCCATATGGTGAATGATCAAAATTTACTGTAACTCCACCTTCTAAGACTTTTCTAAAACGTGGCCCACGATTTAAATGAGCAATACCATTATTCAAGAAAGTGCCTAAAAAGTTCCAAGAATATTTTCTCACCTGCAAATCGAAGGCCGATCTATTAAGCTTCAAGATGTAGAGAAGGGCGAAGAGATCGTCGGTATCAACGTCGGTATCCAGCAGAATCCGATGTGGTCTGAGCCCATCAGCTGCTGTAATAATGATCGCTAAACTCATTACAAAGCCCAGAAATACCTTCCTCGTCGTCGTCATCTTTAAAGAGAAAACCCTTTTTGTATGCTATGGTTTCATCAAGAATACGCAGAGAGTATGTGTTATTTATTACATGGCGCTTGTAAGGAATTGGACAGGCTAACTAACGACGACTTTGACTAATGATCTTAAAAAAATGAATGAATAGCGTAAAAGAGAGAATTGAATGTGTGTTGGGGTTTATTATATGCATGCGATGGCTACACTTTTGTTGTGATGTGTTTTGTATATTAAACACCTAATGGGGTATATATATTATGCTTCTTTGATTGTGGTGGAATTATTCAATGATGTGTTCTTACCTTTTGGAGGAGGATAGATTTGACTGAGTTTTTAAATAACTTGGTTGAAGAAGCTTTAGATAAGGAACTATTAAGAAGGGATTCAAAGGCTACATCCTACGTCATGATGGGTCATGGCATATCCTCTTATTTACATTATTATTTAGGGTCTTTGTTCGACATTAATCTATGTCTATCTATTAATAAAATGAAATGATTTGATGTAATTGTTCAAACTGTAATTCCATATTTCAACTGAATTACATTCTCTAGAACGACTTTGACAACTGAACTAATCCTCCAGGACCATTTGTCCCGTCTAAAAGGCGACCAAGTATACTAAACAAACTTAAAAAAAAAAAAAAAAAAAAAAAAAAAAACGTGCAATAAATTAGACTCCATTGACACACTGTTGATGGCATTCATTGGTAGGCAATGGTAGTGGGAATTACGTAATCAATATTTGGTCAATCAATTACATACTGGGGGTGGGGAGTGACAATAATGGTAACGTGGAGGCTCCTCTGTTTTGGAGGTGAATGAAGACAAAAGCTTCGTGGTGATTCAAAAATTTAATAATAATAATAATAATAATAATAATAATAATAATAATAATAATAATAATAATAATAATAATAATCCCAAAGCTATAGGATTCACAATGGGACAAATGGGACCCAAATGTATCAATGGGAAGATCTTTTTTGTGTATCACAAAGGTGAATATGATAAACTCAAATAAAATCTTCCATACAGTTGATCGATCAAAAAGAATATTGTATGTGTTTCCCTTCCAAGAATATATATATATATATATATATATATAATAAATATGAAAATATTTATGAAAATCCATTACATAATAGTATCCAATGATGTAACGTCCACCCGATTATTGTCGTGCCTTTTTCTTTGAGCTCGGTGGCATCTTTTCCTAGTAGGATGGATATGATACACTTTTGACGTGGTTTTCCCCTTTGGACCGTGATTTATAATTATTTTAATCTAAATGGATAATCCTTTAAAATATTTTTCATAAAAAGTTTGCATAAGGTATGTTATTACAACCAACTCTTATAGTTGATATGTTGAAGAAGCAAGGAAACAAGTGTGTGTTAATATCTAAATGAAGTCCTTGCTTTTCAAGTATGTTATTAGACCATCTCCAACCGAAAAACTCATTCTCAAACTCAAACTCATTCTCAAACTTAAAATGCAGTAACTCTCCTCCAACCATTAAACGCATTCTCAAACTCAAAAAAATATTTTTATAATATTCTCTTTCACAACAACTTTTCAATATTAATCATATATTTGTAATTTTATAAATTAGACAACGTATTATTTTAAATTCGATTGAGAAAATATTAAATATATAAAAAAAAACATAAAAATGCTTATTAAAAACACTAAAAATCGTAATTTGAAACAATCGAAAAAGAAATTACATTATACGAGGAAAAAAAATACATCGAATGCATAAAAAACTTTATTCTTACAAATAAATGATAGATCATTTTTATTTTCAATACTTGTGTGTTATTTTGGTGTCTTGTTTTAATGACGTGCTTTTACTTAGTTCAATATATGCATCGTAATTTTATATATTTTAAAAGTTAAAAATTTTGTTATATTTTTAAATTTTTGTTAAAATAATATTTAAATAAAATGTGAAAAATAAGATATAAAAAAAATAAAAATGAATTGGTTATAAAAGTTTGTACCGTGTGTACACTAGTAATACTAAATTTTTTGTAATTTTATTTATTTTTTATTTTTTATATGGGTTGTTTAATAAATAAAAAAACTAAAAGCACTTGTGTGTAATTTGCAAAGTGAGATAAACGCATATTTGAGTATGGAATAGGAGAGAGAAACCCAAAAACTCATTTTGGGTTTGAGTTTGCAGATCCATTGGAGTAGTTTTACTCCATATTTTGAGTTTTTGGTCTCCGCTCTTACACCCCAAATGTATGGTTAATCTAAAATTTTCTACTACACAATATATGTCAAAGATGCAAGGCAACAAAGATTACCCCAAGATAATAAATACATTAGATCAAATTCATCATACACGAGTGAGTGTTGAGTCTTCGAAAACAATCAAGATCGTCGGGTTTTATTCGACCACATCCGTGTCTACACTAATCGACACAACAGACAGAGTAGAGTTTATATTCTCGTGAACTAAAATTCGACGTTTTCATAGCACAGTACCGTACATAAGCCTCCGAGCTGCAGCAGATCTCTTGTGCTCTCTTACGCCGGAATCTGATTCATCGTGGAACCATCCCACCGATCGCTGTGCGTCTTGAACGATTTGGGAGATGCCTACGTATTAAGATCATGAGATTTCAAGGCAAAGAATTGGATTAATATCCATCACACTGAACAAATGAATAAGATCAAGCCTAGCAAATCACAACTAGTATATAGAATCTGAAAAATCGAGGATCCACAGTAATAAATTAATCAAAATTGGGAATTCGACATGGAATGGAATGGTTCCATATCTCGATTAGATCTGCAGAAATCGCTCGCACTGATCACAACAGAGACATCTTCTTCAAAATCATGAATAATACAAAGAAATTTGATCTTGCAATGCAACGAAATCGAGCACAAAAAGCAAAATATATGGAGATCATAAGACATTAAATCAACAAATTGATCGAAATCGTACCTCCAGAAACAGTTTGCTTGTTTTGTCGTATGTCGTGAATTGTGGCGGAGATTTTCCAGTAGAGTGGCCGTCCGACGTAGAACAGTATCATGAGAGCTGCGATTACTACGAGCCCTCGAAATATCACTACTTTAGCTGCTGATGAAGAAGAAGCCATAGTCTAGAGAGAGAGAGAGAGAGAGAGAGAGAGAGATCCAGCGAGATGATTGATGAGATTCGCGGGGGATCACGGTGAACACATTTTGCATATTGGGCTTTCGATATGTTAGTTGGGCTTGGGCTTTCCAAATTTTAATTGGCTCTTATCAAATTAATTGTATAAAAATTAAATCAGCTAAAAAAACTATGAAATTATGAACTAATTAGTTGGATGTTTTTATATGGGATAAAACTCAAAATGATCATCATTATTTAACTTGTGATCTAATTTACTCTATAATGTTTCGCATGAATCAATTTTAGTCCCCGATGTTGTCAATTTTAGACAAATGTAGTCACTTCGCCATGATAAACGTCTATTTTAACGGAAATCTCGCGTGTGCCTCACAATAAATTATGCATGGATCGATAAGATTGAAATGGTTACTGGAATTAGGGCGGGCACGAAACTAAAAACCAAAATTCGAACATGAACTCTATATCGTCTGCTTCGTCTTCATTGACAGTAGAAGAAAATAATATGAACCCCCAAATCCTGCAAATATTCCAAAATTCGATCCAGACATGATTTATTGTGGGGCACATAAGAGATTCCTGCTAAATTTGACGTTAATCATGACGGAATGATCAAATTGGTTCAAAATCGACAACATCGGGGACTAAATTGATTCATGCGAAATACCGGAGACTAAATTGATCCACATGGTAAACATTGTGGACCATTTTTAGTTTTATCCCTTTTTATATTGATAAGATTAATTAAACTATTGATGATATTATTGTATTAAATGTTGATAAGATGTGTTCTATTAGATTTTCATAAGATATGTGGGATAATTGATTAGATTGTATTTAATGAGATTAATTTTAATAGTGAATTTTTAATATTATAAACATTTTATTAGGGTTTTATTGTAAAACCTACCCAAATATTGAATAAGATTTCTAATATGTCTAATAAGTTATATTATCATAAGAATATCACAAAATTCTTAATATAAGCATAACAATAATCTTAATAAAATATTTAATCATAATAATAATAATTTTTTTATAACAGTTTCTCATCTATAATTTATTTTACAAAATATAATAATTCACATGCATCAACTTTTATTACCAGAGTACAAGCAAGAAGTGCTGGAAGTTGGACATTTCTTATGACACAATACAAAATCACTGCATATAGGATTATTACACCTCAGTAAAAAATGCGCCTCCTACGAACCACCCGCCTCTTAGGGATCGAACCTCTCTCGGCACTGCCGGGAAATTTCCAAGCAGCAAGTGAACCGTCCCACGACGAACTAACCAGCATAGGGTCGTAAGGGTGCCAGCTACAGTCTCTCACAGGGTCGTCATGGAAATCCAGCCTCTTCACAAGCCCGCCACTCAGCTATACAAAAATCATGCCCGAATTCTTTGCATCATTGTATTGCGTTGTATTTTTTTTTTTTTTCTATTGCATATATTGATTGGTAAGTATTATTACATACCGCGTCGTAAATATACACAGAGTGATCGGTGGATCCAGTGTATATATACTTCTGCCCAGTGCTGCAAGAACATAAAAAAAAATACGAGGATATGAGTATATACGTGCAAGAACATGGAATCGAAATAACCCATCGATTCAGAATTATTACCTATGAGCTGGAGAGAAGTAGCATCGAATGAGAGTACGCAAGACGGAGTGGCCTTTATACGTAGCCACCGATAAATCGTCGGTGAGCTTCACATTTTTCAGCTCGTCGGGATATTCCATCCACCGATAATCCCATTCAGCAAATAACTGCTTCGGGCTGCTGCTATAAGCCAAGCAAGAAGAAAAAGCATATGTATAAGTTTCATTTCGATGAAGATGATGGAGTAGGAAGGAGATGGATATATTACTAGCAGACGTACTAATCGACATTAGACGACATTTTTCTTATATCCCAGAGCTTAATGGACTGATCTTTTCCGTTAGATATGAAGTATCGGCCATCCCCGCGAGAGTCTATGAACGTAATGCCTTCTAAATGCCCCATGAGAACCCCAGACGCCCGCCCTTTGCTCGCAAAGCAACGCCTGTCCCAGACCTGAATATTTACCATTACATCAGCTTCTATTACCTAAATGATTCTCTTCTGCAACAATCGAAAGACTGAAGAAAACTAAAGCTTTTATTACCTTGCAGAGCTGATCGTCGCTTCCTGAGTATATTACGTTGCCACCTTCGTCGGCAAAGCACACGGCATTCACATCGTACTGAAAGTAGAGCAAGTAATAAAATCATTGCTTTATACCCCGAAGTTGCTATTGAGACAGTTTTGAAAGAATATAAATGGGATTAGATAAACTCAAGGCGGGCTGGCAGGATTAAGACAATGTGGTCTTGACTATTATTACCACATGAGCTGGGATTTTGAGGCTTAGTTTTCGGGCTTCAAGATC
Organism: Lindernia subracemosa; assembly: GCA_028392965.1. Taxonomy (NCBI): domain Eukaryota; kingdom Viridiplantae; phylum Streptophyta; class Magnoliopsida; order Lamiales; family Linderniaceae; genus Vandellia; species Vandellia subracemosa. The sequence continues at coordinate 439,758 of JAQPCC010000110.1, read as the reverse complement.
GTAAACATAGATTCCCCCGTTGCTGCTGCCAGCCACGATCTCACGCCCGTCTTTCGCAAACTTAACGGAGAAGATGCCGAAAGAGTAATCATCGTAATCCTCAGCTTCCGTTGAGAACTGAAGACCTTCGTGAATTTCCTGAGTGGAACAAAGCAGTGACATGACATTAGACTCCTACAAAACCTCGAATATGTAAAAACCATCAAACTAGCAGAGTATGACACAGACCGTCACATTAGCGAGAGACTCTCTTGTAGCCGACCCAACATCCACAATGTGGACAACGGGCGAGATGCTGGAATAAACCTGCGATTTTTTCAGTGCAAGAAAATAACAATCCATGTAAGAAAAACTCCATCCGCGAATAAAAGAGTCCACATAAAAAAACAATCTACTAGCTAGCAATCTTGTTTATGGTTCTTACAAGGAAACGACGATCCGGCGAAAGAGAAGTATCAGTAATAGTCCACCCCAAGCTCTTCGCCCTGATATCCTTATGAACTTTCCATCGGTTATCGACATCGTATATTCTTATGTGGCTTTCCTGCCGTAAAGAATAACTTATATTACAACAAGAATTACATCCCTTAAGCAAAATACAGTCGTACGCATTACTACCTGAAACCCAGCAACGAAAAGAGAACCATCGTCGGAAAATTGAGAGACATAAACACAACTGTTCATCCGATCGATCAACGAAGGAGGGCCGGCAGGCAAGTAACGGCTCAAGACATGACAAGAATCCGAGGTCGAAAACCTTCCTAAGCCGCTGTAATTACATTCCCTGCCCAGCAGCATTTTCACGGGCGAAATGGGAAGCTTTCCCTCCTTCCCGGGAAAAGCGCCCCTCAGCAGATTCTTATGTGGGGCTGTCTTAACCTTTGTGACTTGGGCGAAATCATCGTCGTGACAGCCAAGAACGACGTCGTTGGAACATGCCTCTCCTATCTCCCTCATCCAGTCCTGAGTGTCAAAGTGTATTCTTGATCTACTCATCGCCTTGCTTGTAATAAAACTAATTCCACTGATTACCTCCTGCAAAACATTAATTTTCAGCTGAATTTCTCTGATCTTAAACAACAAATACAGCGATGGAAAGCATATGCCCTATTAAAAAGAGTCAAACAAAGCTGTACCCATGTAGATTATCAGCATATATTTTGACCATGATTACAGAAAGGAAAAAAAGAAATTAGGGTCAGCAGATTACCTCCGATGATAACAGGGAAAGAAGAAAGAGAAGGGGTTTTACGGTTCGACCAAAGTTTTCAACATTGACTCCCAAGCCAAAAAAAATCTCTACACCCACCAAGAAAAGAAAAGTCAGTGTATACGTAATCAGTGGCGTCAGTAATAACAACAGTAGATGAGATGATATTGAAAATAGACATCCTAGTTGGGCCGAATAAGAATAACAGGCCAATCCAAATTTGGGCCTGTTTATAGGCCCAAACAGTTGGGCTTATCTTTTGCAATTTCAACATACTCAAAAAAAAAGTTGCTATTACTTCGTCAATTTTTTTTTATTTTTTTTTGCAATAATAAACGACACAATTCAGTCGTTTTTTCCACGAGAAAAAAAGGCGAGAAAGATATCGGATTTCTAGCGCGGAGCTCGCGAGAATACTCCAACTTCCACGTCACTACTACGCGGATGCCACGTCGCGCGCCGACGGTAACTTATAAAAGAATTAAATCAGATACCGAATATAGAAAACGACTTATCGAATTTTTTTTATTTTTCTCGCTTGTTTAGTGAGGTTTTGATTCTCATCATTTCGAACGCATAATTTTCTAGCGCATACAAAGTTATTCCTATAGCGCGGCGCATGGAGAATTTTCCTACATTTTACGATTGCAGCGCCGCGCGCGCTGAGAATTTTTCTACAACTTACAAAAATGCATCGCTTTCTTTTCTATTATCAAAATTTAACTTTGTAAAAATTTCATTCATATCCGTATTAGAGAAGAATGACATTTTATGAAGCATTTAAATAAAATTGCTGCATTTTACATCTTATATATAACCAAAGAATCTAAATCTAATAGTTAATAATTATTCGATAATACTTCTAAGGACATGAAGGACCACTGCATTTTCCTTCAACTAATTCTTATCCATACAAAACAATATGCATACACACATGATGAAATATCATTGCAAGTGGCTTTGCCACTTTGATTGGGTCCATGAGTAGACATCATCATCATCATCATTGAAAGAAAATAAAGTGGACAAGAAATTAAAAAAAAAACAAATTAAATTCAATTTATCATGTGGGCAAACATGCCCAAAACACAAAACATCGCAATTCCAACCAAAAAGCTACTGCCTTTTTTTTGTCCTTCCAAGATTAGTTCTTGTTTTTTTTTTCTGAAAAAAAAAAAGAAAGATAAATAATTGTTCGAAATATCTCATCATCTACCTCGTCACCAACTGTTTCCTTCCTACCTAAGTTATATAACCTCAAAGCTTTTCTGTTCTGTCCCAAACCATGCAGCCAACTTCAAAGATCAACCTTTCTCTACTACGAACAAATATACATTTAAGCCAAGTCTTACTTCAATTCGCGGGGAATAGTTTCTTCTCTGACATCAAAGATTTTGTGTGTGCGTTATTTCATCGTATATCCAATCCGACCCGATATTCATAGCATTTTCTCGAGCGAGAAAGGTGTCGATCGGACCAAGTCTCCTCACTTCTTCTCGGGCTGCCACGTACGTGGATTGTCATTGCCTGGATTGAGAGTTCGTAAACACCCCTTTGAGTAAATTCGAAACCTTCGGGCAAATATTTTGCAAAAATGTAAAGAACAAGCAGTAGACGAAAAAGAAAACTAACCGGCGGGTTGTTTCTGCTCGGAGGGCTTTGTCTGAACACTGCCGGCTATGACGGGCGGCTGAGCATAAGGAAAGCCCGTCAAGAGCGTTGCTCCACCGGGCTGTGCCCCGAACTGGGAAGCGCCAAACACTCCCTGCAAAGGCAATGAGGCGCCGCTCTTTCCATTCCCAGTTGCCGCAGCTATAGCTTTGGCCGGATCAGTAGTAGTAGTTGTAGTATTCGTACTCAAAGACAGCATCCCAGTCGAGGTTGCGGCTTGCATCAACGGCTGGTTCTTGTCCGGCCTCTTCTGCTGATTCATGAAATAAACGCCTGCGCCAGAAGTATTATTGGTCGGGGAAGGCTGAACCTGTCCGAATGGATTCGAGAAGAAGAGCTGCTGAGCGTGTTGCATGTTCTTCGCCATTAACTGCTGTTGAGCAGTAGATTGAGCTGCTTTGGCTCCACTGTTAGACGACGAATTTAGCTGAGGGTTTCCAAGAATCGAAGGAGACTTCTGAGTCTGCAACATAGACGACGGTGAGTTCTTGGGATGTTGCTGCGCCGATGACAAGTTAGGAGATCCCTGGCTCATTTTACTGTTTGTGGTCGATGCAGAAACACTAGTCCTCGGGCTGTTACCACTCGCTGCTCCCTTCGACATGGACGAGGTTGTAGGAGAATTAGCCATCATCGGGGCAGAAGGTCCTTGCCCTTGCGAAGCAGCAGCAGCTACTACGCTCGGTTTATGGTTCCCGCCAAACGATATCTGAGTGTGCATCACAGGCGGTTGGCTCCTAGAATTCTGCTGCAGAACACCTTTGAAAGTCGAGCTTGACGATGATCCAAGAGGAGACTGAGCCACAACTTGCGGCGACCCTGACGTTCTTGCAACAGTTGAACCTTTCCACTGACTCGATTGAGACTGAGGTTGGGACTGAATCGGGCTGTTGCCCATACTCATCTGCATGACCGGGAATTTCGCAGCTGTAGTAGAAGAGGAAGAGTTCAATTGATCTGAGAACACATTATTGCCATTGCTAGTCATATGCCCTTTACTGCCGCCTCTATTCGCAGCAGCAAGTTGCTGCTGCTGCTGCTGATGCTTCAGATGCATAATCTGCTGCTGTTGGATCTGAGATTGGATACTATGAGCAGCTGAGGATGCCCGTGAACCTCGGGCATTGTCCGGGAACTCAGATCTTGCGAAGGCGATCGATTGCCCAACGCTTGCCTGAGATTTAACTTTTCTTTCATCTTCGTTAGCAGCATTAGACGAATCATTACCACCACTTGATTTCCCATCTTCAGAAGCTCTAGAGTTCTTCTTCTGTGCAGCAGCAGCAGCAGACATCATCTGCCGGGTCATATCCGGCGAACTCTGAAACATCGTATGGTGGTTTTGGACCATCGATGACATGTCAATGCCTGGACCAAACGACATGGCAAAGCCATGATGAGGAGCTAAAGATTCTACCCCAGTTTTTACCACTACCCCTTGTTGCTGCTGCTGCTGCTGCTGAGTAGTCCTTTTCTCGCTTTGATTACTGCTACCAAAAGCATTTGGCGAGGGAGTCATTAACGCGAAATTCTGCGGATGTATCATCAAGTTCTGACCATACAAATTGACAGCTGGCGACAAGCGAGAAGAGGTTTCGTCGCCGTTCATCTCACCATCGGCCGATTGTCTTGGCCTGGACACGTTCGAGCTCTGCTGATTGTTATGAGAAGAAGGCTTTTGAGACGAGGCAAAGCTTACGTTTCCAGCACTCTGAAGAGCCTTCTGTTGCTTCTGAGACGAAGAGGAACTGTTCGAAGCGTTTGCAGCCTGAGAAAGAGATGGCTGTTGCTGCGGAAGCTGCGAAGGGTGGTGAATCATCTGAGAAGGGAAGAATGAGCTGTTGAACACTGGCATGGGGTGACCCGCCGGCCCACGGAAACCCGGCGGCAGCGGAAAAGGGTAGCCATTGTTTTGCAAGATGGCCAAGTACTGCGGCTCATTGGGTCCCACATTAGGGTAATTGAAGGGCATCTGCATAGTTTGAGCTGACGAAACGTTGCCCACAGATGGTGGTGCAGTAGTCGCAGGCTTTGAATTTCCAGGCCGAGCAGATAAAGCAGCTTGCTGCTGATTCAACGGAAAGATAAAGGCCGGACCCTAAAGCAAGGAAACACATCACTAACGTTTCAAGCCCATGAAGCATGCGCAGATAGAGAGATTAATAAAACTACGTACCATTAAATTATTGGGAGCAACGTGAGGAGGCAAGGCCTGCTGGATTATAACTTGCTGCTTTCTTTGCGAAGGATCTGAGGCGTTCGAAGCTTGAGAAGGAGATATCTTGACGCCATTGTTGATCGGGGCAGCATTACTCTGGCTTTGAGGCTTGTCTTGTGGGCTGGCAAGGCCTCTGATGTTGAGGTCTGAACCTGGCAGTGCGCTAAGGTTCGAAGGTCTTGGCCCGAACATAGGTGAGCCCGCAGCCCCAGGCCAGAAAGGGTTCATCTTCATAACCTGTTGCTGGTAATAAATGTTGCGGGCAATGTTGCAATGCGTGGCGCACCGTTTCGAACGAGGCTGAGAGAAGGGAGGCTGAAAAAGGAAAAGTAAAGAAAAAATATCACGAACGGTAATAACGAGAAAAACGAAAAGAAACCCCCGGGATTTAAATAGAAGTAAGTAAATCAATGAGATAAATACCGGGATAGGAGCTGGAGTAACTGTGGCACCGTCCGTTGAGACAACTCCTTGCAACGGTGCAGCCATGTATCTGTTTAAACAGAGATCGATGTGATGGTTTTAGATGGAAAGAAGACGTAATAATTACACATCGAAGCGTAAGAAATAAAAGTACCCCATCGGCGGGAAACCACCAGGCCAACTTGCGACGGGCAAAGGCAATAGCATGGAGGCTGTCGTTTGACCTTTGGTTTGCAGAAAATATGATCAAGAAAAAATCGGAATAGAATCAAAAACTATACATATGAAAGAAAAAAAAACAAATTCTTACCGTGTCTTTCAGGGACTTGATCTTCTCTAACAGCTTTAGCTGACACGTTGGGCGATTTATTTCCAACAGCATTAACTCCACCATCACTTTGGCCTCTCTCCGGCTTCTCAAGATCAAGCTGTAAATCAATTCTGAGACCATTATTCTCACTTGCCTTGACTGATGATGATGATTCAGCTTCTTTCCTTTTCTTTTCTTGGATTTTCTCATTACCATCTCCGTCGTTCTCTTTCTGTGTAATCGGAGGCATTAACTCCTTCAAATACGACAAGAAATTCACATACCAATCCAAGAAAAACGAAAAGTTAAAAAAGATTCGATTTTTTTCTCAAACAGTCAACAAATTCTTACCATATTAACAGTTGATAGAGCAGGCTTGGGATCTGCAGCCACATGGCTTGAATCAAGAACGGTTTCCCTCTCGGGAGATGATCTCGGCTGTGGCGGCGGAGCCTTTTCGAAAAAAAAAAAAAGAAAAAAGAAGCTATGAATTAGATCAAAGCTTGAAGCCTGCAGGCATGTAACTACACTTTAAGATCTTCATTCTTGATGTAATATCCTTAAACTCACCATCAGATCTATCACATACTTTCCTTCCTTCTGAGCTTCCGCCTTCAAAAATTTCCTGAACAACAAAGAAAAAAGATCAAAACATCAAAACAAGGCCAACACAACAAAATCAAAGCATCTAACTTCCATAATTACTTACGATGTCGGCATCGATGTTGACGGCTCATTTTCGATACCCTCAGCTCTGACCACAGCAGATTCTTTTTCCTTGGGAGAAACAATATCTTCTTTAGACAATAAATTGCTTGTATCATCCCTCAACTCTGAAGCCAGAGAACTTGACTCCATGACCAACAATTGAGCTGTCGGTTCCGATGGATGAGCAGCCTGTGCCTGTGAAATGACAGAACTACCCTCTATCTCAGATGAGACTTTATCCACATTGTTTGATGATGAAATCTCAATCTTTTGTGTCTGATCTGAGTCCTTCGCTGTAATAGAGCTGATCTGCGCCACATAACTCGGATTTTCTGGCACTTGTCTGGGCTTCTTCCTCTTGGGAGCTACAAGGAATCATTACAATTTTCTTTCAGCCAAAAGTTTTGAGACAGATTTAGAAGTGATAAGGATGGGAAAGGTAATAGAAAAAAACCCACCAACAGCTGTGAGGGGACTTCGATTAGGCACAGAGACGATGTTATTATTGGTTGTAGAATTTGAGATCGGAGATGAATGATGAGATTTGGCTTCACTGCTTGATCTGTTAATGTCATCTTTCTTGGAGGAAGAAGAAGGGCCTTGTGCTTGAGTCTTCAAACCGTACAAAACCTCAGCGATCTCTATCTCGAGCTCCTCAGCGTTCGAAGAATTAAGCTTTGATGGCTTCGGCTTCAGACCAGTGTTGTTATTACCGGCAAGCTTCTACAAAGAAGACATAAAAGCCTGTTAGGAGATGAAAATCAAGAAGATCCATGGGACAAGAAAAAATCGAGTCTTTTTTTTTTCTTCAGAAAACCCATGAAGGAGGTTGATTACTAACGAGCTTCTTTCTTATGGAAGCATTGGATGATGATGGAGACGTCGGAGGGTGATTTGGCGTGGAGACAACTCCGTGCCTCGCCGGAGAATCTGACACTTGCCGGAGAATTAGCTCTCCTCCTCCTCCACCACCACCGACACCGCCACCACCGCTGTTATTGTTGCTACTGTTCGAAATCCAATCATGTGACCTCTTTGTAGATGCTGCAAGAAAACAGAAAACCATCAAAACTCTCCACAACAACCCAAAGAAAAAAAAAATTCAACTTTTTAAAAGAAGAAAAAAGAAATCTTACAAGAGCGAGCTTTTCTAGGAACGGAGACATTGATGACTTCATCGCCGGACTTCCATACAGGCGGTGGTCTGAAAGCCTTAGAGGTGGCGTTTGGTGGAGGATAGCTTTTTCCGTGTTCTAGACGGTGGGTAACAGTACCAGCTAAAAGATTATTACTGCTAATAGTATTAGGGTTACGGCTAAAACTACTACTGTTATCACGGTGGCTGTGGTGGTGGTTGGCGGCGGCCGAGTTGTTGTTATCTTCGTCTTCATCATCTTCTTCATCATTCACGCTCTCTTCAGAAGTCTCCTCATCGTTTCCAGCATCAACCCTGTTGCTAGTCAACCTCTCATTTCTCCTCCTTTTCACACTGTTCATCGTCCCATTTGGTCTCTCCCTCAAATCTCTCTCCCTCGAATCTCTCTCCCTTAAATCTCTCTCTCTGTCTCTCTCTCGATCTCGATCTTTCTTTACTCTCTCTCTCAACCTCACCGACTCGTGCAGCTCCATACCCATGTCCTCATCTGCAAAAAAAAAAAAAAGGTCAAACAACAGCAAAGCTCAAATTCTTGCAAAAAGATCAAACCTTTGCACCAAGAACAATCAGATCTGCGCAAAAGACACAATCTTTATCAACCAAACCTGGAGAGTCTCTGAGGCTATTCGTTCTGTATCTTCTTCTGTTGAACCCATTCGAGCTAACAACACTAGCCCTTCTCTGTTCTCTGTTTCTGTCCATGAATCGATTCACTCCCTCTACCGAGGATTTGAGCTCCACCCAGAAGATTGAGGAGGTTCAAGTGCCAATCTCAAGGCTGAAAGATTCTTCAGGATTAGGAGGAAGAAAAACAACTCTCAAGATTTTCTTTTCTTCTATAAACAAACCCTCCTTTTCCCCTCTTTTTACTGAGCTCTTTTTCAATCTCTCTCTATCTGTTCGTTCACTATAAATGAAATGAACCTTTTTTTTTTTCTTTGGCTATCCAAATCCCATCATATGTATATATTATTCATTTGCTGGCTGGTGTGGTGGGGACTTGATAACTCAACCACATCATCGTGGAAACCCCTGATGTGCTTGCTTCGTCACTTGAATGAATCTGAGCCGTCGGTTTTCGACCACATCGGACGGCAGATGTGTGCTGATGCCAGCGTGGCGCTATTCTTAACCGTGGGATGAGAACAGCAGTAACTAAATAGGGGAGAAGGATGATTTTTTATTAAATTAAATATTACGTTTGACTGAGACGTGCCAGTTTTTGTCCAAATCTACCCCCTGTGTGTAAATCAAGAAAGGATGTTCAATTACGCCTCCTTTCGAATTATTACATTATTATTATTTATTTATTATTACATACAAGTGATATTTTCACATTTCCATTTATGTATCTGCATGATAGATTTCATTTCTGAAGGGGTAGGTCCCGTGAGGATTTTGCTGAAAAACTGTTAGAATGGAAATGTTGGTTCTAATGTTGAAACAACATTCGAGACCTCAAAGTTTTCGTACAGCGGATTAAAGTAAAGTTAAAAGTAAAAACGATTGAAACGCAGTTTTAAAAATACGCAGCAAGTGAAAAACTTGCTACGCGCCTTCAGGGCAAAATTCCACTCACTCGAAATGGATTACAAAAACAAAATCTATCGAAGATAGAAAACTAGCCTAGAAAAGATCCTACGGACCAAACTATATCCCTACGAACTACGCAGGGGTAAACTCTAGGCAAACCAACAAAACACAATAAACGTGATGGTGAGAGCTCTCTCTTTCTTTTCTTTCTTGGTTGCTTCGTTGAATTTGATCGGAAAATGAATCTTCTTTTTATATGCTCGAACTCGGCGGCCATGGTCTTCTCCATGATCTCCACACTGCCCATGATCTCCACTTCAAGCTTAAGGGACGTTGCAAGTTGGTGATGGGAAGTCCGAGTCTATTCTTAGTAAAGCCGAGAATAGCAAAGGCTATTTTTAGTAAAGGTCTTTCTATTTTTAGCTCCACTTCCCTTGATTAATTCCAAGCTCGAAACTAAGTCCTGCACACACTAAAATAGTGCCATGATTATAGGAATAACGGTTTTTGGGTTTGAAAGACAAAACCGAGGGTTGACTAAGTCTGAGTCAACTCGTGTTGAGTCAGACGTCGTCCCAACATTGTCAATGTCGACATAGTCAACATTAATAATTTCATTACACTGTTTTAATTTGATTATTCTTCCGAGTATATTACATATATAGGATAGGCTTGACACTCATTTTTTGAGGGCTAATAGTTTCATCCTCGCTCCGACACTATTTCGAAAAATTCCCGTCGGTTATGCGAAAATTTTTGCCCGCGGGTCTTTTTTAAGTTATGATATTTTTCTCTTTCTGATGCGATAACTTCAATAATTACAAAAATAACGCATTCGACAAAATTACCGTAATATATAGATAAAAACATATGCGCAGAAATCCACGCCCGTTCGTTTTATTATATGATTTAATATGATAACTTAAAGAATGATAAAAAATAAAAGGCATTTGATAAAATTACTGTAAAATATAAGCGGGAAAAATCCTCAACCCGCGTCTTTTTAGTGCATGGTAATTTTATACAAAAACTTAAATAATAACAATAATAAAATGCATTCGAAAAAATACCATCTAATATAAATAAAAACATTTCTAAAATATTCATATTAAGCTCATTCATAACCAAGGGAAACAAACCAAAATTAAACGTGAGAAAATACATAAACATTCGATTTTTGATGCATTTTTATCCATTATTCTAAATCAATTCACTAAGACTGTGGCGTTAGAAAAGGGTAAGAAAGTAACAAAACATAAAGAATTATTAGGATTTAGGATATTAATAAATTTAGTTTAGTAATATTTAATATCTCACGGGAGAGAAAAAAAAATCCCTACCCTCGTCGCCGCTGCCTTAGTAATAAAGTTATTTTTATAATTAAAATAAATAGCTTTGAAAAAAAAAACTACAAAATAGAAGTCAATGTCCTATATATAAAAATCCTATTCTTATTATAATATTGAAGATTATAGCATACGATAGGGTTAATTAGGAAATTGATTTAGATGAAAATATACAAAAGCCAAAGAAAAGTAAAGGGCAGGCATTAACTCAAAACCCCACCCAAAGCAAACTGGCTATAGCCGGTTGCATAAAAAAGCATCGGTAACAGCAATGTGCATGATAGAAGGAATCTACAGGTGACCGCATGAAATATCGCACCATTTCCCGGTCATAATATTTTTATTATTACTTTATTCATTTTTATATTTGTATGGGTACTTTTATTAATTTTATATTGGATAATTTATTCCAACGGCTGAGATTGATGAGATAGATTTAATGGAACGAATCTGAACCGTTGGTGAGGTCATGAAAGGGGTCCGAGCTGGCATGTGGAGGCAGATGGGTTTGGGTGAAGCATGGAGAATCGAGACGATGTCTGAGCGGTTGGATCGTCTTGATCGACGGTGGAGATCGTGAAGAATGAAGGGGGCACGGTGTCACGGAACTACCGAGAAAGAACGTGGGGTCCAATTTCTTTATTGTATATTTTTGGGGAAGAAATTATATTTAATTATTTAATGATTGCTGATATATTATATATTATTATATTTATAAAAGCTTTTCTTTTTTTTTACTATATTGTCACCTTGCGGTGATGTCGTGTGGTGGGACCCACTAGCTTCTCCCGCCGCTTGTGTGTGTTCATACATATTTTTTTTTTATTAATATTATTATTTCATTTCTATTAAGCTTTTCAATTAATTTCAACGAATAAATGCAAATAATATAAATGATTTCGTGAGACAGTAAAGATAAAACAAAACAAAACACTATCTTTTGGGGCGTTCTTCTTTTTTATTTTTTTGTATTAATATTTAAATATTAAATGAAAATATCAATTCCTTTTTTTTTTCCAAGTTGAGGTCCTATTAATTTTGTTGGGGTTCACAATTTCGCACTTATTGCACCAAACAAACCTACATGTTTGTCCTACGTGGGATGGACACTTTTGTTACGTGTCCACGTCATCTATCCGACACGTATTAAAAATTATAATATAATATCTTATAATAATTTTTTATATTTCAAAAACTAAAATTATTTGTTGGTTGTATTTATTGGCTTTGTGCGATGGAAAACCCCACCACCACCTTATGGTCACGTTCGGAGTCTCTCTCTCTCTCTCTCTCTCTCTTAAATAATTAATATTTTTTCTCCACCTAATAAATTATGAATATCTTCTAACCTAATTATTAATTGTTAAAATATTAATATCTTCTGGCCAAAGCAAGTGATGTAATAGGGTCGGGTCACCCTCAACCACCCAATAACGCGACCCACAATTAAGGGTTTGGTGCTTACGTGTTAGGGACAAAGCTTTGGTCCTAAATATGTTAATATAATTAATTAATACGATGGAAGTTATGAGGCAACTATTAGTTATCGAATATGGTTTAATAGTTTCGATTTTCATTATTGTTTTTTTTTTTCTTTCTAAAATGTAGTTTCGATAAGTTGGTTAGAAAGTTAATTTTATTTTTTTTCTTTAATGGAGATATCTTTCTTTATAACTTATTATAGTGTGGATAGTTGTACGGCAATAGGCAAGAGCTTAGAATCAAATATACACAAATATTTATTTAATTTAGGATCACAATGCTGTCAATCTTATTAAAATGACCCTATTATAAAAATTACAATATTTAATGAACTCTTGGGTCCACGTCAGACGGGTGGGACCCACTACGAAAATGTTGACCCGCCTTTGGCTTTTCTTTTGTCGCTTGTGAGTGAGTGTTCATTTATGTCAAACAAAGCTTAGGGCCGCCCACGTGTCCGAAACATCGTGACGTCATTTTCTCTGACGTGGCTTTGCTTAAAACCGCGTTAGGTGTAATAAAATAATAATTTATTTATTAAGTAAAGACAACGAAGTCTTATTTGTTTATGAAATATTTTATTTTATGGCAAATTACAGCCTAACATTTCTTTTTTTTTTTTTTGAATCAAATAATCGAGAAATATTTAAAGAATCTTTATTAAATTATTAATTCATGACTTTAGCAGGGGTTGAAGTGGAATTATTTAAAAAACCTGCTGCAAGCAACGAAGACAAACATTTTAATTCCCAAGTTATACTAAGTCTGTTCATGGGCACGATGTGCATTTTGATTTGAATATAAATATATATTGATTAAAAAATTATGTAGAGTGATGTGATATTATTTTATTTTAATATTCAGGTAAAAAAATAATGGTTAATCTAGAGCCAAGATGCTCTCTATTTGTAGTTGTGCATGTCTGCCAAGCAAGTTAGAATTTAATAGTATTTATTTATAATATATAATTATATAATGCATCATTATCGTACATTATATATAGTCGTTGCATTATTTATATAGTTTCTCACACCAAATGTTTTGATTCAGACTTTATTTGATTTAATCTTGGGATTCGGTATATTAATAATAATAATAATATAATAATAATAATTACGGCTAATTAAAATCTTTTTTTTTTATTCTAGACAATTAGTAAAAAGTCCATGAAATACGACAAGCGTGTATTAATGTGATACCCTATTACCGCCACCGAAGCATTGGATTTATTTAAATATGATAGTCTGACTTAAATAATAAATGTCAGTTGCATTAATTTAATCCAAATTACGCCAATTTGTTTATCTTATCTATGAAACAACACATAAAATAATAAGAATAAAAAAATGATAAACATCTTTATTGGTCCCATCCCCACTTACTTTTAGGAAAATGCATAAAGCAATATCATAATCAATGTGACGAATCTAAACATTCAATAAAGCAGTTCTTTTTTAAATATATATTATTTAAATACATTATTGTATCAAATATATATTAAAATGTTGAAATCTGCTCCATCCCGACTCCCCAGCTTATATAAAAATCATTCCAATTAAATAATTAATTTTTTTGATAGTGGGATAAGACACACTTAGTTTATGTAGTTAAAAAAACATCATTATTTTGTGTTCAAAGTCATTAATCAGATCCCCAGCTAGCGTGGCGAGGTCAAACTACTTAATTTAATTTTATATAAAATAAATATTATATGACTTTAGTGTGAAATAATGGGCTTCTTCGTGTGATTGTTTTCCTTAGGCTTCAGCCCATATATATAACAAGGTTAAATCGTATATCTATTTTATTAAATGAGAGTACCTTTTAAAAAATTTCAATTTTGGTGTATCTATTTGAGTCTGAATTTACAATTTAATTCTTTATTTTATTATTTATTTTAATTTTATCCTTATAAATAATTTTTTTAAATAATCATCATTAAAAATAAATTATAATTTCATATATATTAAATTAAATTTAAAATAAATCTTACCTTATTAAATAATATACATTTATAGATTCGCACACAAATCGAGTATGCTTATAAAATTAGTTATAATTAAAGCATAGATAGAGACGATCAACAATTAATATAAACAGAAAAACACCAAGTAAGCGTGATAAATCACAAAACTCATCTCCCCAACAATCTATCTCCCTAAAAAACTTATCTACAGAAAAAACGCTAATTTGTTTTCTTCTCCGCCGGCAACCACGGATCTACTGTCACCATGGTAGCCGACGGATCGGGTTGGAGTATCTATCATATATTTCAATCTCTTTTGCAATTTTTTTATATTATATTTTGTTTATTCTCTCGTATGTGAGCCTTTCTTTTCTCGTATGAGAATTTCTTTCTTTTGTATGAGAGTATTTCTCTTTGAGTAAGAGTTTGCAATGATCTTATAAATAGATCTGAGAATGAACTTCATGCCAGCATCAAAGTTTAAAACAATTGAGTTATAGATCTTAATTGAGTAATATCAAAGTGATTGAAGAAATGGTTGCTATTTGCTATTGATGATATTATTTGAATGATTTCGAACAAATAATCCAATCCATAACAATAACTTGGTAAAAATACAGAAAATCGATCTATCCATCAAATTTACCAATCATCACTACTTGTTTGACCTCTTCCTCTTGTGAGCTCTCCTCTCCCCTTTGGCATGGCCCTTTCAATCTGCCGTCGAACCCATCTACGCCGCTGCGTTGAGAGCTTTCCTCTTCGTATTTAGCAATAGCACCTTCGCTCTTGGCCTCACTCGCCGCAGAGACGTCTTCACCCTTCGACCCTGCGGCCTTCCTCCCCCTCCGGCGGCTAGTATTTTGAGAAGATTCGACCGTTTGGCTCTCATCTCTCCTCCTCCTCCTCCTCGAGGAAAGCTTGGAAGGGTCTTCGCCGTTCTCCACAGCTTTCAGCCACTGCAAGTCGCTCATTGTCTCGGCGTGGTTCACCTCTTTTCTGCGCCTTTTCCCAGTGATGATGAGGTCCACTTGGAGGGATCCTCCTCCTTTCTTCTTCTTCCCGTCTTTCAGTTCGTCGGGCACGTCGTAAACCCAATGGGGAACCTCTTCCTCCTCCATGAGACGACTTCTGTGCTTCTCCTCCCGCCTTCTCTCCTCGTCCATTTGCTCAAACAGACAGAACTCCTCTTCCCAGCTTGCTCGAACCTTTGCGCATGATCTCTTCCAGCATCTCCCGCCTGTCTTGAGCTGAAGAGAAATATATATCGAAAACAATGCAACATTAAGTATTTTTCTACGACCAACCAGCAATAACGTACTCCAAAAAGTTTAAATTTTTTCCGACGAGTTACAAACCGGTGGAAGTCGTATTGAACAGCCCCGCCTGAATGACCTTTGCGTCGATGCCCATTTTCTGCTTTGCCCTCTCCAAGATGACCTCTTCGATCGATCCAACGCTGACGAGCACAAACACCCTAACCTCCTTCTTCTGTCCGATACGATGAGCCCTGTCTTCGGCCTGCTGGTCCATCTGAGGATTCCAGTCGCTGTCGAACATTATAACAGTGTCCGCCGTCTGTAAGTTGAGACCGAGCCCGCCGGCGCGTGTGCTTAGGAGGAAAATGAAGTAAGGAGAATCCGAGGCGTTGAACTGTTTGAGCAGCTCGCCTCTATCTCCCGTGCTAGTCGAGCCGTCGAGCCTTAGAAAGTTGTAACCTTTCAAAGTTAGGTAATCTCCGAGTATTGTCATGAGCTTAGTCATCTGCGAAAAAAGGAGGACTCTATGCCCCGCCTTGTGAAGTTTCGGTAGTAACCGATCAAGAAGTTCGAACATCCCCGAAGCCCTAAACATGTCGTCGTCGTGCTGCTTGTAGTAATCGGCAAGAAAGAGGTAGGGGTGGTTGCAGCATTTTCGGAGCTGCACCGTCAAGTTGTTCAGACCGCGGGACTTCCCACTTCCTACAGATTCAAGTTAAGGTGAAAAATGGCAGAGAGAGTTCATTGATCAATCCATTAGATGGGTCTGAAACAAGCAAACTAAGAAGAGAGTCGTCACCTTGAGCCAAGCCAACCCTTCCCATTTCAGTAATCTGCCGATAATATGCCTTTTGCCATGCCGACAAGTCACATTTAAGTATGACTTGTGTTTTACTTGGAAGGTACTTCTCTACCTCGTCTTTCTTTCTCCTCAATATAAATGGCCTTATCACCTTCAAAGATAAAATAACGTTATTACACAGAAAATGAAAGAACCAAGGCATCGAAAGACGGCGCATTAAGGACCAAAAAACATACCTGGTGCAAGCGGCGAATGACTAACAGCTGTTCTTCCTCCGTTAAGGAGACGTGGCATTTGTCTGCGAATGGGGCGTTGAACCACTCCGCAAAGTTGTCGACAGAATTAAAGATGGAAGGGAGGAGAAAATTGAGTAGGGACCATAGTTCCTGTAAGCTATTCTGTATAGGAGTGCCAGTCAGAAGAAGCCGCCGCCTTATGCGATAACTGCGAAAATCAACGAAGTTATTTGATATTTACAGTCTAAAACTCGATATGTATACAAAGTCATAAAGAGATGCCATAGAGCAAGAAAACAAAGGCAATAATACCCTGAGGCAAGAGTTCGGGCAAGAACGGAGTCATAGTTCTTAAGACGATGCCCTTCATCAACAATGAGGTAATGCCAGTTGATCTTCCTCAGGAATGATTTATCTCTAATAACAAGATCATAATGAGTTATCAAAACGTTGAACTTCCCTACACGTGAATACTCCTCCTTTAATGCTTTTCTTTCGTCGGCGCGGCCATCGTATATTACAGCGGAAACACTGACAAATGAAGTTCAATCAGGGCATAGCTCATAACGTAGAAAAACGAAAGAGAAAAAACCAAGAAACAAGCTCTCCATACCTAGGAGCCCATGTCTTAAATTCATTAATCCAATTTGGCAGAACAGCCTTTGGAGCCACGATCAAGTGCGGCCCAGTCACACCCTTGTTTTTCGATAAGATATGCAACCAAAGAAATGGTCTGAATTGTTTTCCCTAACCCCATTTCATCTGCTAAGATTCCATTTAGATTATTGTTGAAAAGAGATAGCATCCACTGAAGCCCCTCTAATTGATAGGGTCTAAGCTTCCCTCCTTGAAGCATGGCTGGTTGCTCGGTCACCTAAAAAACAGAAGAAACAGAAGGGTGCTTAAACGACGACTTTATTGGACAAAAAAAACGATCTAACAGCAGCAAAGATGCAAGAAAATAATATACGATATGAAAGGATCATATAACAACCTTCTCCTCAATTGAATGAACTGCAGAATTATACTTCCGCTGCCCTTCTAGTAAATCTGTTTTCTTTCCTTCGCCGTCAGCTTCATCGCCAGCCTCTCCGTCCTCTCTAGTTAAGTCAGCATCTGAGCCTTGGAGGGGCTCCATGCCGTCATCGTCCGCATCTTTTTGACGTTGAACAGCAGCTCCCAATCGAACGAGTAGATCGTTTGTCTTCCCTAAGAGCATGGTCAGTCTTTCGTTCTTGCTTTCCTCGACCATTTTCATGTATGCGTCCTGATCATCAGCTTTCAGAGCTTGAACCCTCAGCTTTTCAGCTCGTGCCGCTCGTTGCTTAACCATTCCATGCCAAGACTGCATATAAATGGATAAACATTGAAATCTTGAGTAAACACATATACGACGTTAAAAGGACATTGACATGCCTGAACACAATCATTTCTCTCTTTCCGCCTTTTTTGAACAGCCTGCGCTTGTATATGAAGTTCACGTGCCGCATTGCGCATGTCTGCAAAGAACGTCTTTTTTCTGGTCTCTATGCGATTCTTTTCTTCTTCGTAGTATCTTGATGATCTCTGCAAAAAGGCATTTTCATCACTTTAAAGACTTAACAACCTTTATAGAAAGAAAGAGAGAAAACCCTAAGAAGGATATTAATCTAATTGGTATGCAAATGGAATTATGTGAAAGAAACAATGAACAACATTCACCTTTTTGTTCTTCAGGGGATTACCAGCTTCAATGGCAAAAGCATCTCCAATACCATATTGAGGACGGCGTAATCGCATCGTACTCCAGTCGAACAGCTGACTGTCGGGTTTGGAACAATGACGACGAAGCCAGTATTCAGAACTAACCTCAGCCCGCACTTTGTTCTGAAGCTCGCCCAACTGAAGGGAAGATTAAGTGAATGATACCATTAAATTAATCAAAAAGCTTCAGTTTAGGCAAGGCCGATACTGTGAAAGTAATTAAATTCATGATTGTCAGTTTATCTACGAATAACGAACAAATCGAAAATGGAAGCACACTACCATATAAAGAGGAGAATAAGATTGATATAAATATCTACACACACGTGCGCATGCGCATCATGTTTCATCTGCGATTTGTAAAAACAACTCAACCTTAAGCCCATAGAGTTCGAGCAAGCATCTCGACTGCAGGTCCTCACCCTTGCTCGTCGGCAAATCTGTGACAAAGAATTAGAGCGTATATTGAAAATGGCAATCTTGTAAAAAGAGGTTAAATATATATGTGACATGGATATCCTCCACCAAAATGCATATGCCAAACAAATGTGTCAATCGAACTGCGTAATAATGAAACAATGATTACCCGCAAGTTCAGACAGCCTGCGCTGAACTCGACTTTGTATCCTTTGTTCCTTCATGTTGGCCAATGCAGACCCTGGCAAACCATTTGATCTCTGCTCTGCCACGGCATCCGCAAATTCCAACATTAGGTTTTCATACCTAGGAACAGCGGGAGTATCCTGCATGGTATATAAACATTAATATCCTCTGGAAGGGGCAAAAAAAATTAATCGAAAGAATGCGCAAGCCAGTGAGTGAAGTTATTAGACGCAGTTGAAATAGAAAAGCGAACACGTGGCACTCGCTGAGCAAGCAAATTAAAGAAAAACAGGCCGCAAATGCCGTAAGTACCTGCACTTAAAAACCCTCATTATCGAAAAAAAAAAACATATTTCCTTGGAAATACAAATATGTTCGCGCCAAAAGAAATCGCCCGATGCGAAAACAAAAGCCGAAAGGAACTGAATGGAGCTAGCTCAGATTACTTACCCATTATTAAACTAAACGACCGAATCATTCTGAACTAAACGAGCCAATTTCAGAACTAAAAGATCAAATTCCAAGACACATTCCACGGAAAAGTCGGTAATCCCTAACTGAACTTCCAAAAACCGTACAAGAAAGAATCAAAACAATCTGATTTAAACAACCAAACCTACACATGATCTATCATTCTCAAATCAAAGAGCCCAAAACCTTGCATATACAAACAGCTTAAAAACATTAATATTTGCTTCTTTAAATGAAAACCAGCCATTTAGCCAACCAAACAAGAAGAACCACCTAAATCTACAGAAATCAACAGCTAACTCACAAGCGATAACTTTCCAAACAATAGCTGACGCGAAAAAAAAAGGAAAAAAAAAAGGGAAGGTATAAGCTACAGATAGCAAAAACGACTCACCTTCCTCGATGGCAGCTGAGGACGCTCAACGTCGTCGTCCTCCGCCCCGCCACGGTGGTATATAGACGACACCGCGTCGTAAACGTGCTGCGGCAAAGGCAGATCGCGGGAAAGATAGTTCAGGGCGCAGATTAGGGTTCTCGCGCTCTGAACGTCTACCGAGCTCGCGTCGGATCCGTCCGAATCGACCTCGGCGGCGAGCTGACTTGAACCCCCCACCTGGACGACCATGGCGGGAAGAGGTGATTGTTCAATGGCTTATATATAACTCAGTTGTTTAGACTGATTTTCTTACTATTTTCTTTTTTAAATTAATAACGTTTACTTGGCGTGTGTGTGTGTCTGATGGAAGTGGAGCCCTATATATAGTAGGGTCAATGAGACTGGGGCATTGCGAATTTACTATAATGCCCCTCTAGGTTCATGTCCGAATTGTGAAAGTCAACGATTCACTGATGGATATTCCAAATGTGTAATAAAATGTGGAAATTATCATTTATTAGATATTACAGAATATCTAAAGTGGGCTCGATCTATTAATAAAGATTTTACTTATGTAAGATGATCCCAATCCGACTCAATTAAATAAAATTTACCTTATATCGATTGGTTGAAAATTCTTAAATGTGAATTATTATTATTATTATTATTATTATTATTATTATTATTATAAGAAATCCATTGCACCTTGACCAAATTCCCAAGAAATATAATCACCCCTCTCGGAGGAATGTTAAAATCTACCAACAACGAAAATAAAAATTTCTTTGAGATTTATTTGATACTAAATTTGCACACTCAATGTGGTGTGCTTAATATATAATTTTACTCTATATTTTATTTGTAATTTATATTGTTTAATAGATGAAATATTATTTTTTAATATATATTTACAAAAATAATTTGTAAGGATATAAAGTTTAGGATTAACATGGTAATTACTCAATTAAAATAAATTATAAATAAAATGATCAAATAGCAATTAAGTTTACACATCAATTGCCAGTTTTTATCCAGCCATCCAACTTAATAAATAGTATAGATAATATGACTTACGAGCAGAAAATAATAAAATTGAAGCGCATATAACCGACCAACGGATAATAACATTAACAGAATAACACAAAGATTTACGTAGAAAATTCTGTTCAATGTGAAAAGATAAAAACCACGAAACCGTCCAATCTAACGCATTATAACCAAACGAGAGCCGCGTACATTTTATCCACCACAATTTTGCGCGGCGATTGTCTCGCATTCGACCGTAAGATTAAGGCGAAAATATAAACCTAATAATATTGAACATTTTAATATAGTCGGAAGCCCAAAGAACAACACGCTTTTACATCGAATGCTAATCCATTTAATTTTTTTTTGCGTGTTATCGCATTATTTTAACTACAAGTGACGAAGCGCTGCTGAAAGAGCCAAACATGTTTTTCGCAAGCGCATATGGCGTAACGCGGACAAGTCACCGCGCCAAGGTCGTTTCTGTACGAAATAAAAAGCGGGAAACACAGCCCTTAATTGTCTTGTTTCAGCATCCTCAGAATGGTAAGGAAGAGATTGAGAACGTCGAGATAGAGGGTGACAGATGCCCAGATGTACTCGTCGTAGTTGAAGCGCTTGATGAGGTTGTCTGTATCGTAAACTATGTATCCCGAGAATATTATGGCGCTGATTGCACTGTAGATGGCAACTGACGTTGGGCCTAGTGGGAAGACCATCTGCATCATCAATCCCAAAAAAAAAAAAAAAAATCGTTGTTCAACCGATAAGAACTATATGGATAGATATATATACACGCATGGAGGGAAAGGGTGAGGGAGAGGAAGAGAGACACCTGAATGAAACCAGTCAAAATCAAGACGAAGAGAGCAGTAAACAAGATTGGTCCCATGAAGCTGAAGTCTTTGCCCTTCTTAGAAGCCCAGAAAGTATACCCAGTTAGTGCAGAAACTACAGCAGATGTCAAGATCAAGGCCTCAAGCACAATCCTTCCTGTAAATTGTATCAGTAATCTCAGGCAAGAGAGGAGTAAGAGTACAATGATGTCAATTGACAGAACATGAATATGGAAACTAACAGACCTTCGGTATTGGCACAGCTCACACCAACGGTTAGACTCATGGAAGCAGTGAAGAGACCGAGGAAAACGAGGTTCAGCGGGTGATTCTGCTGATAAACGTACAATGGCCACAGTGCTGCGTTCAGAGTGCATACTCGTTAGTATAGAAACAACATGGGGTGAAAAGTTATAGCACAAATGGATGAAATGCTCAAAGTCATTTAAAGTACATAGCAGTCCAGGCTCAGTTTGTATTGATCTTATAACTTATTTCCAGTTTTTTGACATAAGAATTCAACCATCAGATAACATGAAAAACAGTTTTCCTGCATCCCTTCTTTTACTTATTCAATCTCTATGGATTTGTGTCATCCTGACATGGAGAAAGAGATAACATGTTCCTCCTTCATAGTTCGTAGACAACATAGTACATTACCAGTTAAAGGACCTGCCCATTTCAGCTATCTATACGTTCAGAATGCATACTCATTAGTATAGTAACAACATGGGTTGAAAAGGTATAGCACAAATGGATGAAATGCTCGAAATCGTTTAGAGTACATAGCATCCAGGCTCAGTTTGCAGTGATGTTATAACTAATTTCCAGTTTTTTGACATAAGAATTCTACCATGAGATAACATGAACACCAAATTTCCTGCATTCCTTCTTTTACTCTTTCAATCTCACTGAGTTTATGTCATACTGACATGGAGAAGAGATAACATAACAACGTTCCTCCTTCATAGTTCGTAGCAACATAATACATTGCCAGGTTAAGGAATAAAAAACCAACAAACCATAGAAGAATCTTCCATTTAAGCTATCACACAGCAAAATCAAGCAAATAAGGGCAAAATCAAAAGACGTGCCCTTTAAATAAACCCGAGCTAGAGAAGAGAAATGTAATGAAAACCATTAACATCGTCGACCAGGCTTTCATTACAATCTTCAAACTACACTGAAATTCTACTAAAAAATTAGGGAAATTAGGTGAATCTCATCTCACCGATGAAAGGCGTGAAGATGAAGAACAACAACAACGAGGAGTTTCCACGGAGGAGATCATTCAACGGCGGATAGAAGACCATAAAGGCGGATACGATGGTGGTAAGGACGATCTGCGCCGCCAGTATTCCGTACACCTTCCGTATGAACCCCCATCGCAGCTGGTTCTCGCCATCGCCCAATCCGGGATACAGAGTGCCTCCAGATTCGACGTCGATCTCCGCCTCGCCTCCTTTGCTCAAACCGGTGAATCCGTACATCTTTCGCAGATTGTTTTTGGTCGATTATGGCGACGTTCTTTCTTTGATGCTATCCCTCTCTCTCTCCCGCGAGTTTTTCGTTAATCTGTGTAGGGCCGTAGACGAGCCGAACCCCAACTCATTTTTTGGGCTCGAGTTCAGCTCGAGCTCGTCGAATTTTTTGCTTTGAGCTCGATTAAAGCTAATGGAGCTCGGAGCCCGAGTTTTTAATAAAAAATTAAAAAATTTTAAAAAATATTAAAAAAAAAGGTTCACGAGCCGGCTTGCGAGCTTTCGAGCATTCATAAGTGAGCTCGAACTCGAGCTCGCGACAATCGAGCTCGAGCTCGAGCTCGACACGAGCTTGAGCCGAGTTTTTTTCGAGTCGGCTCAGTTCATCTTTTACCCCTAAATCTTTGTGCCCGGGCATACTCAGCTATACATAGGAAATCGAAATGAATTTAGATAAAAATAAATCCACGTTGTTATCCTTATTGGCAAATAATTCACGGAAAATAATCTCGTTGAAAGTCAAGGATTATGCCCGATGAAAAATGGAGGAGCCAACGTTGAAGTTTATATTCGCTTCAAATTAAATTTAGTCGGAAGTAAAGATTAGTCCTTCCGATGAAAGGCTTCAAAATTGCTTGATAAAGAAAAAAAATTGCTTGGTCACTATGGGATATGCGAAACAATCTCACATTGGGCGACATAGATATCTCTATCGACCGAGCTTTCTCTCGAGGAGCAGCTATACATTATGGTGAGTGTGGTGGGGTAAATCGTGGATCAGACGAGAATTTGGAGAGATGGACGAAGCCGGATCGTGGAGCTATACATTGTTAAGTTAAACTTCGATGGGGCTATTCATAATCAGAGACGAGATGCATCAATAGGGATAGTTGCTCGTGATTCAGATGGGCTTTGCATCGGATGGTGGTCGAAGTTCTTTCCCGGGAACTTTGAACCAGAGGTGATAGAAGCTATGACAGCTAGATGGGCCATCCACGTCGCACGCATGAAGAAATGGCCACGTATAATCGTCGAAGGTGACTGTCAGGCAATCATCTTTAAGTTCCAGAAACGCTGTTCTTCATCACTTTATACGGGATGCATTCTTCGTGATTGTATCTCTATGGCATCATGTTTTGAGTCGATTACATTTTCTTTTGTTAAAAGACGTGGTAATTCAGTCGCTCATTACTTAGCCAAGGACCTCGGCTTTGACGGGGAGGGCTGTTCCCCACCATCCCAGGCCATGGCTAATCTTGTATCTTCGGATAATTATGAGTGAAAGTTTTTTTACGTCAAAAAAAAAAAGAAAGAAAATGATTGTGTAATAAATATCGAATGATTGTGTACGGATAATATACAAAATATCACATTATTGTGTACAAAATAGCAAGTGATTGTGTCCGTGTGATGGTGTGATAATCAATTTATAGAAGTAAACAAATATGTGATTTAGGCCGAAAGATATTCAGACTAAGAACCGTAGAGAATGGTAATGAAATAAAAAAGACGAAGCTTGAAGCTTATGGTTATGGAAGCTTCTTTGTTTTCTTGATATTTGACAAAAGAACGTCAAAGAATTGTTGAAGCTTCTGAAAAATTGCCAAGAAAACAAAGAATGCATTGATTAGTAACATAGATGGCCTCTTCAACTATGGCCTGAAATCGTCACACTTCGCCTGAAAAAGGCCAACGAGCGTTCTCGAGTTCCTTCACGAGCCCAAGACTACGAAAGGTTCCGACGTTTCTTTCATCTTTCTTCGTCATCAAAATGGCATTCAAGTCTCCAACCTGATTTTTTCAAGAACAGCAAGGCGAAGGGCGAAGATAGTTTACGTTTTTTTTATCTCATGCATGGAACAATATTAACTAACCCGACGTTTTATTACCAGATTTCGCCACATTCTTACACCATAACAAGCTGGATTTCATAAACCGATCTACGGAAAGGGTTGTTTCTAACTACCTAACTTAAAAGAGTGTTAAGCATCTCTTATGATGAGTTCAGCCGCCGCAGCCATAGTACGAACACCGCCAACCTCGAGCAAAGCAAGGGCAAGTTCTTCTTCGTTCCACAGTCTCAGCCCCTTACTCAGCCCCTTCAACAGCTCCACGTCCATCTCCCTAATCCAATCCGACTTATACCTCACCAAGAACCTAAAAAAAGACGAAGTGTAAGCACGCCAGGTCGCCCCGTCGCACCCCAGGGAGATCTTCCCTTCTAAACCGCTGGCCACGAACTTCATGTGGCACCCCAGAACTTTAGGGCATCTCTTCGCGCCCGACGACGACGACGACGTAAAAACCCCACAGAACGCAGCTAGACAAGCCAAACCATACCCTCTAAGCATAGGAAGCATGTGGTTCTTACAGTGATGGTCTCTTTGCTGCTTGGTTTGGTGGTTAGAAGAGGAAGTAAACCAAGAAGGAATAGTCTCTCTGATGAGCGACTGAGCCAGGCCCGACCCGCCCGTCAAGGATATCACGGAGGCTCCCAGAGAGGCAGCCACCTTCGCCTTCGTTAGGGCCTCCGCGAGGGAGACATTACCTTGTTTCGTCCTATGTTTCGACGTGTCTGATGATGATGATGATGATGACGATGATGATGATGTAAGCCCTCCTCCACAGGCTATGTCTTGTACGGTTTGCATGAGCAGCGAGACCACCGCGTTCCTCAAGAACATGATGTCTTTGAAGAACCCATAGACCCGCAAGTATACGATCCCCGGGGCGACGGGCGAGAGCCCGCCGGTGCAGAGGGACCTGAAACCATGGCCCAGGAGCTGCCCGATGCTACCGCAGGTGCGTGAGATGTCAGAGCAGCTCGTGGCTGAAGCAATTGTGCTTGTGAAGCAGCTTCTGAGCAGCTGAACAACAGCGTCGTTGCTCTGGAGAAAGACGGATCTTGAAGCAGAGAAGACGAGGAAATCGCTCCAACGCTTTGCTTTTAGGGTCCACAGAGACGCCACTATGGGCATGCATGGCCAGGGGCACCCGGCGGCTAGAGATTCCAGGGCCGGGCCAGCCATATCGAGGAACCGCTGAGAGGATTTGTCGAGCCTGTAGGTTATGCTGAGGCTGACAAATGCAGCCATAGGCAATGGGAGTGAAGCAGGCGAGTTTGCACCTACACATGTTAAAAGAACAAATGTAGGAACAGCCCTTTAAGGAAGGAGACGAATATGTAGTAATCGATTTAGAATTAAGACATTGTCTAAAGATGCAAACCACAAACCTGGTTCTAGGCTCGGGACTTCCACGCCCGTCGCAGCTAAGATATTCTTCATCTGCTCCTCGATGTTGGAGAGGTTTGTAGCTGGGCTTGGCCAATCTGTTCCATTCATAAACACCGATTTCCAAACACCACGAGTCACTTCGGCTGAGAAGTAACTCACAAACGATGCCAACGATGCTGGGAGATAATCGACCAGGTCTTTTAGGCCTGTTGAACAAATAATGCCCAGAATTAAGACTAACGAACAAGGTTTTTGCCAATTTAAGCCTCGAAGATAGCTATTTACCATTAATCTCTACGTCCAAGTTAAATTTCGCAATAAAGGGTACGAAGAGTTTGGGAGGTGTAATAGCAGTTGACATACCTGTGCAGAGCCCACGAGGAGACAACACATCATGAGCACAAGCAGTTAGAGCAGCCTCTGCCACGAAAGGGACAGCTTCAAGGATGTCCCAAGCAGCTAACTTAGGCCTAACATACGTATCTTGATTTCCACCACTAGACGAACTAGTACTACTTCCGGATGCATTATTGGTCACGGACGGGGTTCCTCTACTAACATTTCTGAACATCATCTCGAGTAAAGTATCCATGGTTTTTCTTACAGGGGACCCGCTGACAAGGCCGGTCAAAGGAGAAGCAATAATGGCTCGATGTTGCCTGTACCATAACTTCAGTTTGGGAAATGAGTCCACGAAAATTGGCTCAGAAGACGAAGAACGAGCTGCTTTGGCAAGCCTCCTTCGATTTGGATCCCTGATTAAGTCAGCTGAAGAGTCCAAGTGTGAATTGCGAACCAATATGAGGTATTCGAGCGTGAGCTGGGCCCCAACAGGCGGCACATCACCGAATCGACATTCGAAAGGAGGTTGATTAAAGTGCCACAACCTCAATAGAAGAGAAAAAGCATTCGAAAAGACAGCGTGGGCAGTAATTGCTTCTCCTGCCGGCATGGTCCATGAGGTATTAGGCACACAAGACCCAAAAACTTCACAGATGGTCATAAGAGTACAAGCTAGCTCAGGGACCTGCCATAAAGTATCCATAAACAACGTTAAGGAATGTGCACTTAAAGAAATTACGAGGAGCTAATGCTGGAGCGGGTGTATGATGTAAGAGAAAAGTTTGATTTTAGTACGGTGACACCTACAAGGCCATGGAGGGAGAAAATCTGGATGGCATCAACTGGTGCAATTCCCACGAGAAGAACGTTGAGCATCGGAGCATAACTTATCAAGTAGCTTTCGCTCCCAGAATAGTCAGCGGGAGGAGGGGGCGACAGCAGTTTGGTAATAAAGCACACGGTATGTTCCTGGAAAAGTTAGAGAATGGCACGTCGTATTGATGAAGGTTTCTTAAGTTAAGGCAATGGTTAATGTAGATAAGAAGTGATTGAACTATGAAATAGTAAGTTGCTACCTGAATATTCCATCCATGAATAAAGGATTCTCCACAAAGAATAGATGCAGCAGCAATCTTCTCGTCAATTGACCCTTCGACCGCAAGCTCAAAAACTTTCTCAATCTCTGCCAAGCTTTGATTATATTAATGAGTTTAAATTCAGCCGCTTTGCTTTTAGAGAAACCACAAAATCTTAAAAATGCATTGACTAAATTGAAGCATACACTATTCCAAAAGCATATGGCAACTATTGTAAATGATGTAAGAGAACCCTAAGATGCATCTCTCAACTGATTTTCGGTCCAAGTTGCTAGAAGTTACGCTACTTCAACAAAAGCGTAATATGCAGAGCAAGACAAATCTACAACTTCTAAAATAAAACCAAAGAATACATACCTTGAAGCGGGTGTTGAAACTAAAGCAGCCAACATTTCTGGACTTAGATTTGCTCCTTTCGTAAACGATGACCAATCTGGTACCTGAGTGGGAGCTTTATCGGGAAGTTGACTGGCCCGTTCATTAACATAACCTGGCCAGAAATAAACGGACGTATCCAAAACAGATCTGGCTATGCATGCTTCAACAATTAAGTGATGCAAAGATCCAGCTGCAAAAAAAAAGGAAAATTTTTCTTTCAAAATTGAATAAAAGCTATGGAATATCAAAAGCCCGATCATTCTTTGAGGGAAAAAAAAAGATTTACTTACAGCAGTTAAACGACGCGTCCACTGTGTTCGCTTCATTTACGCCTGATACAGCCATCATCGCTTTAGTAGCTGCTTGATTGGCAAAAACTACGGCTGATTGAGGCGGCATTAGCAATCTCTTGTGATCAACCAAGGTCTGAAGGCTAGAAACCAAATCTCGACGACGTTTCCCAGGGACTATTTGTTCAGAACCCAACTCACCCGTTTCAGCCGTTTCCTCTTCTTCAACAAGATCAGCAATAACGAGAGGTGTGATACACAGTAACATCGACAGGCGAGCATCGAGAAGAGGCACAGGCCCCTCAATAGGATCCCTTTCCTACAAGTCAAATATTACGGCATTTAAATTTTCATTGAAAAGGCAGCTCCACGTACCAATTGATACAGGCATTTCCATTATTCAGGTTCAGAAGTTAGTAACTTCTCAGAAAGATGAGACTAGAGCAGGATGTAAGAAAAATGTAGTACAAACAAGAGCCAAGTTCACACAACAGCCCGGTTTATTACCCTCTGAACAAGGCGCAGAGCAGCCATCCAAAGTCCTAGGAAAATCTCATGCCAAGGTACATCATACATCGCTTTAAGGGATTTAACTAGACCTGAGGAAAAATGTGATCACATCATAATCTGCAAAAGTATGATGTGCGTGTTTTATTACAGCGAGCAAACTAAAGACAGTATCAGATGAATATTACCAGTGACAATTTCTACTGCACTTGTTGCACTGACTTGCGAGTTATCCATCGTGTCTTCTAAAAGCATATCCAGAGGTAGCCATAGAGCAGAACGACTTATCCCAATAAAGACACCATCATAATCAGCTACATGGCTGGATTTTATTACAGGCATGGACTCTTGCGACAATATACCATGAAACTGACTAGAGGCAGCATTGTCACTGTCTGATATAAACTGCGTAAGAACCACTTGTGCAGCAGATTCTGAGCTTCTCAAAGCCAGTGAACTTTTAACTAGCAGCTGTAACCGTTGCCTGAAGGTTTTCCAGTGTATTAACCTGTAGATGAATTAATATTCGAAACATGGTAATTAACAGAAAACTGGAGATTGTCAGCCATATAGACAACAGACATCGAAAGGACTAAATTGTTAAAGGGTTAAAAGTTCTAACATGTTTTGGCGTGCCAAGTAAAGAATCCTAGAAGTTGCTTTATTTTGCAGAATTGTCATAATCAACTCGATGGCCATGACAGTATTTGACGATTTTAGTTTCTCCTTGTGTTGAAGTTTCTTCTCCTCGTCAATGTTATGAATGTCTATCTCCATCTCGTCAGATTTAACAGGCCATTTCGGGTCACTGTCTTCCAGGTGAAGTAATCCTTCGTCGTCGAGCACAGCTTCAACTAGCTGCCAAACTATGGCAAAGACAAACAAAACCATGATAACACCAGCTTCAGCTGCTTCAAGTCCAAACGTCTGAGATAAACTGAGCACCTTGTCCAAGGAATTCATAGTCCTGTAAATAAAAATTTGACAACATAATGTAATCGTGAAAAAAAATTATCTGACAATGAAAAGGGTGGAACTTCAGAGAACAGAGATTACTTACTTTTCGTGATTAGGCAACTTTAAATTTTCTTGCAGTCTAAAAGCGTATCTCTTAAGAAGTTCCATGTAGAGCCTAAACGCTGCTGGAAACGAATGTCGGTTCGGAATAACCCTATACAAGAAATTAACTCATTTCAAACACCACAGACAGAACATTGTGTGAAGAAAAAGACTGCAAGAAAAATTGTTCCTACGCATTATGAGAGCGCATCAAACCACCGTGTTAAGTCCATCATCTTTGGGATTCAAGCAAACTTAAAAACGTTGAAAAAAAAAAAGAAGGTAAAACCACTCCGTAAAAAAATACACAAAGCCTCTCACATAATAAAAAATGCTTAATCTGCTTCTACATACACAATCAAGAGCACAATATCACTAAAGTTCGAACATTCAGACAAATCCTACATTTTAAAGAGAAAATCAAATAGGGAAACATAAGTATGACACAACTCCCAACCCAACTAAGCATAGTTCAAATTCCCCAACAAAGTAGCAAGATTATCAATACACCCTATAAAATCCACAACAATCAGCTCCGAAGAGTGAAATGAAACCCAGTAATTACTCGACTCGAAAAAATCTCAAATAACACCCAAGAAAAAAGAAAGAAAGAAACCTTGTCGAGAGCAGCCCAAGAACGAGAAAGGGATGCACAATCTTTACACACAAGGCCTTGTCCAAGATTTTCCAAGCAAGAGGGACATTGTTGTCCCAGCAAATGTGAGACACCAAAATATTCGCTAGCTCGACGCTTGGAAAGCTCACGCCATGAGAACACAGTGTCGATGAAACCTCAATTGCCCATATCGAAGGGTCGACGCACTTTTCTTGGGCCGCTTTAGTCAGCTCCGAAACTCTATCCCAGACGATGCTGCTCGTTCGCTTTGATTCCTCCATGGCCAAATCTCACAGATTCTTCATGAATTTCATCCAATTTCTTGATTCAAATATGGCTGGTTTAATAAAGTCAAGGTCGGGAGCTTCGTGGGAGTTGAGAAAATGGGAATTTGAAGAAATTCATATCTCAAATGTTTTAATTATTACCACTTGCAAATTGCAATGACAAAGTTACGAAATGGCAAACTTTTATTAAAATTCGTATTATTATTATTATTATTATTATTTATTATTATTCCATGTGCTCTAATATAAAAATATATTATAATATTACTTTATATTCTAACTTATTTATAATGTATAATATTTTATACATGAAATTATAGTTTAAAATTCAATTTTATATTATTTTTAAGTATATAGAAGAAAAAAATTGATTTTGTATGATATAATATAACTAATAATAAATTTAAAAATTAAAAATAAAATGACAATTGTAACAATAAAAGTAAATGTGTAAAATAATCATTTTAATTCGTAGACCATGTTAAATTGACATCAAGATAGGATGCATTTGCGGTTTATTATATAGAATATATTTTAATTATATTAGTATTATTATTTTTAATAATTAATAAATTTGAAGACGACTTGGGGGTATCATTATCAGATTCGATATTATATTACTCCAATGATATCAATTTACATGCTGCTAAAAAATTGGATGTATTTCATTATGCTTATGCTTAATATGCTACGATGATGATATGATTTATGAAAATGATATATTAATGGGAAAAAAAAGAAAAAAGAAATATATGGGTTTGGGTAAACGATGAGTCAAAATGAAGATGTACTTTGCCAAATATTTCATAGCATAGAATATTTGTCTAAATGTGACAGAGTGTAAGTGGTTGGTAATATGTCCTAATCATAAGCTAATAAGAAATTAAAAAAATGCTAACTTATAATAACCGCTAGATTATGATTGACATATAACCTCGTGCTTTTTAATTTTTCAACGATTTTTATATATTCAACGAAATGGTTATATTATACTATATTATATGTATTTTAAAAAAAACGAAATGGTTATATGCTTGGTCCAAGTCAAAACCCATGGGTTGTTAGTTGTAGGTCTCGACCCGCTTTAAAAAGCCCATTTAGCTTTTTCTATAATTTAGGCATAAGTTTTCATCGAATATTCAAATTTGATAACTATATGTTATTACCACAAAATTATATTATAATTTGTGTGGTCTATATATATGAGGTTGTAGTCCAATGTAAATTAGGAGCCACTCGACCCAATTTGTATAATTTCCCTTTAAATTGGAGACTCTCAAGCTTACAAGATTATTATTATTTTTTAATTAATTTATTTTTTAAGCTCGAGCTTATCGGATAAATGAGCTCGAAATTTGAATACTATATCAAAATATGTTTTCCCACATTTATTATATCGTTATTGAAAAGAAAAAAAAACGTTTACTATATCGTAGGTAAATATTAAATTAAATTAATTAGCGCGTTACATTGATCCTTCCTAATTCACGTTCTTGGTCCTCGAAAATGGAAATATCCAAGAAACCAAAGATCTAATCTACGGTTCTTTTATTTTATTATTACTATTCTTCTTATTAAAAAAATAATAATTCAATTTTATTAATAAAGCCGATCGCATCATCAACACTGTAATAATGTAAAGAATATGAATAATTTATGTAAAAGAATAAAAAAAGGATTTTCGTTATTACACCGCTTAAAATAGACATTTCATTTAACCCCTTCGTCTCTCTTGCTTGACTTGTATTTCTCTCTCTATCTCAACCTCAGCTTGTTGCTCAGTTCCCATTTCTCACACCTCAAAGCTTGCGTGATTATTTATCTGTAATAACTATATTGTTGCATTCGACGTAATCGCCGGCGACTTTGCTAAGCACTCAGTTTCCGGCCGACGGATCTTTCATTACACATCTGGAGGGTCTTTTCGGAGTCCATAAACCCATATTCAAGATTCAATTTTTATCATCGAGATTTGATTAAATTCTGCTTCTTGAGCAACCCTATTCTTACTTAGTAATTGTGTTTTAAGGTTTGATTGTGTAATAACATCTGGGTCTTCTCTTCTTTGTGATTAGTTCTTGGAAATAGTCTAGCTATAATATTCTTTCTGTCCTAATTCTTAGTGTAGATTTGTTTGGGGGTTCATAAAGATGCAGGCTGATCAGAGGAAAAAGGTAAATAAATCTTTAATTTCAGCTAAGTAGTTATACTTTCGTATCAGACTGTTTAAGCTTTTTTGTCTGATATATCTGAACTTTTGTTGGCTCTGCGTTGGCTGTGTTCTGCATATTGCTTGTTTCTTACAACTACTTGGGTTATGTCACCTTTCTGTAATAAATACATTGTTGATCCACTGTGGTGTGGTTTAAAGGCATCTTCTTAGCTGTCTCAATAGGATCCACTTTAATTTCTCGTTTTACGTTATCCTAATGTTTTCAGAAATCGGCAGACATAGATTTCTTCACCGAGTATGGCGAAGGCAGCAGGTACAGAATCGAAGAAGTTATAGGGAAGGGTAGTTATGGTGTTGTCTGCTCAGCTTATGACACTTACCTCGGCGAAAAAGTGGCGATTAAGAAAATAAATGATATATTCGAACACATTTCTGATGCTACGCGGATCCTTCGCGAGATCAAGCTTCTCAGGCTATTAAGACATCCAGACATTGTCGAAATAAAACACATTCTTCTCCCGCCTTCCAGAAGGGAATTCAAGGACATATACGTCGTTTTCGAGCTTATGGAATCTGACCTTCATCAGGTCATCAAGGCGAACGATGACTTGACTCCCGAGCATTATCAGTTCTTTCTCTATCAGCTTCTTCGAGGCTTGAAATACATACATACAGGTCAGTTAAACTGCAAAAAAAATATTTCATTACATCAGCACCTTTAAAGCTTAGGACCGATGCCCTTTTGATGCATGCAGCTAACGTTTTTCATCGAGACTTGAAGCCCAAGAACATATTGGCTAACGCAGATTGCAAGCTAAAGATATGTGATTTTGGTCTAGCTAGGGTCGCATTCAATGATACACCAACAGCTATCTTTTGGACAGTATGACTTTTCTTACTTCATCTTTTACCAGCAACTCTCGCTGATTCTTACATATCTGTCTATCAGTTATAATAATGACCTTTTGATTTAGGATTACGTTGCCACAAGATGGTATAGAGCCCCCGAACTATGTGGCTCTTTTTTCTCAAAGGTACGCTGGGCTTTGACTATTATTTTCCAACTTTCTGATGATAGATATGGTTATAAAAAACGTACTTTCATGCGTTACTACAGTACACACCTGCCATCGATATATGGAGTATCGGGTGCATATTTGCCGAACTTTTGACTGGAAAACCTTTGTTCCCTGGAAAAAACGTCGTTCACCAGTTAGATATCATGACGGATTTGCTGGGGACTCCACCGCCCGAGACCATTGCCAGGGTCTGTCTGTGTTTCATCTTCATTTCCTTATTCGATGTGGTTTGTTTTTCCCTCTTTTAAGGTTGTTTTAAGCTTTTTATTACATATTTATATATGTGCAGATAAGAAACGAAAAGGCTCGAAGATACTTGAGCAGCATGAGGAGAAAGAAACCAGTCCCTTTTCCCCATAAGTTTCCGAATGCTGATCCTCGTGCCCTTTGCTTGCTTGAAAAAATGCTCGCTTTCGATCCTAAAGATAGACCTTCAGCAGAAGAGGTTCTGTATACATATGTATTCATGTTTGTGTATTTAAACTATTTGTTTTTTGGATATTGTTCGCACTTCGTCTTACATGTAAAATTCGTGCAAAAAAAAAAACTACTGTTGCGAGATTTCAGGCTCTTGCAGATCCATACTTCAGAAACTTGGCTAGAGTTGAAAGAGAACCCTCCGCACAGCCAGTAACTAAGATGGAGTTCGAATTCGAAAGACGAAGGATCACCAAGGATGATGTTAGAGAGTTGATCTATCGAGAGATTCTCGAGTATCATCCGAAGATGTTGAAAGAATACTTAGAAGGAGCTGAGCCCACAAGCTTCATGTATCCTAGGTACCTAATATTAGCACTAATTCCACCGAATTTTCTGACATAACAAAAACATCCTCTTCTTTCTCGGTATAAATTTCTCTGAACATTTTCATGCCATTATCTTCTTACAAGTGCTGTCGACAAATTCAAGAAGCAATTCGCAAATCTCGAAGAGCATTACGGAAAGGATTCTTCCGCCCCACCTGAAAGGCAACATTCATCATCTTTGCCACGGTAAGAATACGTTTGTGTGTGTGTGTGTGAGAGAGAGAGAGAGAGAAAATCCGCCGAGTGTTCAACTGTTTCGAATTGAAATGCAGGGCATGTGTATTATACTCAGATAGCAATTCTAACCCAAACCCTGCTGAGATAGCAAACGAACTCTCCAAGTGTTCGCTAAACAACGAAGCTCAGAAGCCACCCTTAGACCATTCTGTAGCTACGAGGTTCCCCGTCCCAGTACCTCAAAGCATCCATGGTAATAAAAACAAGTAAAAAACAAATCTTACGCAAAATGTTCGCATTGATTCTTGATTTTCTTGGCAACTAACGTGTTGAACTTAGGCACAGCTGCTGCTCGACCAGGGAAGGTCATCAGTTCCATGCTGCGTTACGGTGGAGCCCCTCCACAGCAGGCAAAAACTTCAGAGACAATCGAACAAAGGAAGGCTAGAAACCACGTTATGTCGCCTGCTCAGTACGTAGTTCCAAGCTCTTCTAACTCAAGGAAGTACAAAGCTGAGCCTGGAGAAGACGTTATCGCCGAAGTATCGAATAACTTGAGGCCAAAACCCGACATTTATGTTGGAAGAAAGATAGGCGCTGCTGCTGCTGCTCAAAGTGGTCCGGGAAGCCAATGGTACTAAGGTTTATAACCTTCAGACAAGCTAAGGAAGCGAAGCTTCACGTTAACAGGCGTAAACATTCTTCTTCTT
Source organism: Lindernia subracemosa (assembly GCA_028392965.1). NCBI lineage: Eukaryota > Viridiplantae > Streptophyta > Magnoliopsida > Lamiales > Linderniaceae > Vandellia > Vandellia subracemosa. The sequence goes on along the minus strand of JAQPCC010000110.1, from coordinate 404,145 downwards.
CCCAGAGTCCCGACACACTGTAATGGAAGTTATCTGATCCTTTTCCATGGTGGAACTAAGTAGTACATAACTGGGATTTGATGATGTAATATTTCTGATATTGCATTGTGTAATAAGTGACATCTGCTGGATGATCAACGAAGACAAAGAAGAACCTCCCTCGCAGCAGATTATTGTTTGATTTTTATTTACATATGCAGACTGCAGCAATCTCTTTATGTTTAGTTTCTGTAACTTTTAAGTTGATATTTATGATTATTGATTCATCTCCTAGACCGTTGTTACACATCAATCTTTTACACCCACTAATATAAAGAGAGTTCAAATTAATTAAATAATAAAAAACAAAATCAATTTTCTCATGGGAAAATCTCCATTAATGGAGCAGAATGAAGGATCTGAAATAAAAAATCATCAACAGTCATGTGGTCTCCCACCATACATGTGTCTCTTTGCCACACTATTGTATCTTTCAAATGTGAATAATAAGATAGAATAATTTCAGTTAGTCACATCTTGAAATTTTCAGATGAAACCACCTTTTTTATTTTATTATTTTTTTTTCCGTAATTATTGATGGAATTCTCTTAACCTTTTTCCTTGTGGAAAAAACCCTATTTGAAAGTAACATCCCAACCTCCCCACAAAACGTCTTTCATTAATCAATAATGCATGGAAGAAAAACTATTTCTCTCAATTATGTAAATGACAACCATAACTAAAATAATTAACAAGATGATGTCTGCCTTTTCAACGACACTGACGTATGTGGAAATTGGGCTCTATATATATAGTCTTGGAGCATTATACGCCTAATTATCAACCTAAACCATGGGATTTATTACGTTAAAACTGTCATTACATTAGGCCCACGTCGATCATAATCTGATCGTACAAAATCTTATCTTAGATTCTCTTTCTTTAACTCGAGATAAGATATATATGTTCTGCTTGATAACTGTCCCCTACCACTCGTTTGCATATAAGAGAACTAATCTTTCATTAATTCTACGCTTCTTAAGCCCGATTTCTAACACTGTTTTCTTGCTAATGACATCATTAGCGAGATCTTCATCGTATGAGCTTTGATATGAAGCCAAGCCCTAGCCAGCTATAGCTCATGCAGTTTTAAGCTCGAACCCTTATATTACAGCGATGGCATGAGGTTCTTGCACGGAGTATATAAGATGGGGGTCCCACAAAGAAAGATGTTCATGGCATATAGTTATATGTGTAATAATCCATCATGTGTTTATTCTCCATATAAGTTGAGGCAAAGAGAGAAAACTGTGTCCAAGAAAACAAAGATATGATTAAGTCAAGTGTGGTGGGGTTTTTTCTCGAGAAGAAAAGAAGTTCATAATGAAATATATATATATATATATATATATATATATATATGATTTAAGTAAGGGTCGTATAAGGTTGGCAAGTGATCAGTAGCAGACAGATTTAACAGATGCAGAAGAGTTTCAAAAGATAAGAGTTATTGCACGTGATGTTTTTGTACTGTTAGGGTACAGAATGTCCCTACAATCTTTCAACTCCCAAGTTATTCATGTGGTCTAAGTTTAAGCACACTTAGGTATTCGTTAGATAGTATTGTTTTAAGAAAAGAAGAAAAAAATATTGCAATAATTTCCCAAACAATGTTTTTAAGTTATATATTAAGATATAATTATTTATTGTAATGAAAAGCATTTTCACAAAAACTCAAGAAATGAGGCATGTGATAGATGAACTAGTCTCCAAGGAAAGTATGTCAAGTCGTCGAGCTTCTGATATCTCTAGGCGTTGGCGTTCAAGGGTTTGATATCACTTGGATTTCTTTATTATAGTAGTTGGTGTAAAGTTGGGATGTCACACATATGCTATGAGATCGAAAAGTGGAAACTATATATATAGACATGGGATATACCTCGTTTAAAGGCAAAAAGAGAAAAAAAAAATAGAAAAATAAATGACACACTACCTTCCAAGGCTTTCTTCCTTAAAATTCAGGGTTTTGTTAAAGGTTCGAGCTTTCAAACTGCAGAATGAGACAACAGAAAATGAGAATAATGAATGAAACATTTTATTACAGCGTACATATATCTTTAGATAAGTCATTTTCCAAGAGAGTTGGCCAGGGAACAATAGTTGACTATGCATATTTTCATCTTATTTTCTGAAATTATGGCACCATTTTACATGAATAACCAGAAACAAAAAAATACACACACACAATGGGACCCTTTCTAAGTTGGCACAGAATCACCCTATGACCTATTACAAGCTAGAGCTACCACATATATCCCTTCTGGTTTATATATAGCATGTCAGCATGTTCCTTACACCATACTTCAATCAAGCTTATAGATTACATTTAGTCATCTTTGAATCCCATTTCTTTCTTTCTTTCTTGAATCAGTTAATCCTTGTCTGAGAGTACATAACATAATAACATGGGCTTAGTCGAAAAAGGCGATGAGAATAAGTTTCAACCATGGAAGAAGTGTTCGAAGTACATTCAAGAACAAAGAACGCGCCTTTACATCATTTGGAGGTGCTCCCTCATTCTCATAAGCATGGAACTGAAGTCGGGCGTAGTTAATTACTCGTGATCGAGCAGAATTTTCGGTCCTAAAATAGTCGATCGCACGTCTAAGGTTTCTTTTTCTTTTTAATGCCTTGGAATGTGCATATTGATCCATAGATGTATCTATCTTACAGGCTTTGGGGATGAACTAGCTAGTGAAAAAAAAAAAAGTTTTGAGCAGATTTTTGCCGTGTAAGAATATTTATGTACATATATAATATAAAAGCAAAGGTTTGAAATTCACAGATGGAGTGATTCCTCAATGCATTGTATTTTAGTTGTGGATATTTTTCGTATACTTTGCGGATTATCTTATTGGGCCTGAATATAAATGGGCTTTTCTGAACAGAGTTAAGCCCATCCCACAATTGAAAGCAAATACGACGCCGTTTTATGGCTATCACACATTTTTCGTTGAGGACAATTTTTTGCAAAATCCCACTCAATTGCACATATCGCACGCATTTGTTGAGAAACAGTTTTATGTTTTCTTGGTTAAAGCCGCAATCTGTACACCATTCTTAAAGGTTTCGTTTTTACTTTTTGGGTGGTAAAAGATTGTAGTATGTTTGTTTATACCTCGTTACTTTTCATGTAAGCAGTTGGAAGGATTTGCCTGTTTCCCTTTCCTTCCAATTCAATCTGGCAAATTTGGGTGGGCTCAATTTGAGGACTCGCTTGGCGTCGAAGCAAGCTTTTCAAGAGGATCAAGAGGAAGAAGTGTGCAGCAGGCCTTGGCGCAAGAAGATCTTAGTTCTAACCCCTCGATCGTTAATTATGGCGTTTAAATTCAGCTGGGCTTCCTTTGCGAAGATTTTGTTGCTCGTGGGGCTGATTGCGGTCATTGTAGTTGCTTGTTTCACTCTCCCTATCGAAAAGGTTAGATTCCCTTATGAGCTTCGATTGTTTGGATCATATCTTGGCGTGTTGTCGATCGACCAGTTTTGGCGGATATTGTAGTGCTCCTCTTGCCTTGATGTAATGTGGGTTGACTATGGCCTTTTCCTCGAGTGCCTTGTAACATTATCTATTAACATGGTTAGATGGCCGGTTTTTTTATATTGGCGTATCTATGCGATGTTCGTGTAGTGGTTGAATTTGTTAATGTTCAGTTTGTTGTTCTAAACTTCTAACTAGTTCAATATCAGATGTGGTTTTCGTTGCCTTATGAGCATGCGAGAACTAATTCAAAGCTGTGATAATCGATTCTATGGTTTACGCTTGCTAAACTTGCCATTTATTTTTGAATTACGTAAATGTTGTAACCTATCCAATGTTCTTGGCTTTTCTAAATTTGAGAGTATCGTTCTTCAGATGCTGAAGGATTTCTTGATATGGATTGAGCAAGATCTTGGTCCTTGGGGTCCTCTAGTACTGTAAGTGCATTTTAAAGGGGCCCCTTTGCTCCATCTTATTCCAATGTCACTTGAGTTTAAAATTTTTTCATCTATGGCATAACTATCGATGAATTTGCAGAGCTCTTGCATATATTCCACTGACGGTCTTGGCAGTTCCTGCCTCAATTCTTACTGTAAGAATTCGTTCTCATGTCTAAGTTGGCCCTTTCCATTTTCAGTTTCAAGTACTCTTTAAAAAGTTTTATGAAGTTGCTCTTATTTCACATCGAAGCTAAAGTACTTTCTTTCTTTAAAGCATTCCATTCGACATTTATGGTTTAGCTGAAACCTAATGAATGCCCTATTATCTCCTTCAGCTGGGCGGTGGTTATCTCTTCGGTTTGCCCGTGGGTTTCGTTGCTGATTCCATAGGTGCAACAATAGGCGCTGGAGCTGCATTTCTCCTCGGCCGCACCGTAAGTTTCTTCGACTGCCTTCTTTTATTCGATCTTTTTAGTGAATAAGGGCATAAGAATTCAATCACTTGATACATTTGCCGTTCGAATGAACAGATAGGAAGGTCGTTTGTCATGTCCAGGCTAAAGGACTATCCAAAGTTCCGTGCCGTCGCAATTGCTAGCCATAGGTCGGGTTTTAAGGTCTGTAGATATCTTCTATGGTTAGTGTCGGGCCTTTCTTCTTGATTCTTGATCGATGATATCTTTCTTATTTGTGACACTTCTTACGTAGAACAGATCGTATTGCTGCTGCGGCTTGTACCCTTACTTCCATTTAACATGCTGAATTACCTCTTATCGGTGACTTCCGTGCCTTTAGCTCAATATATGCTAGCTTCATGGCTGGGTATGATGGTAAGTATCTTAGGGGAGAGAGAGAGAGAGAGAGAGAGACCTCTTTGACCCTTATGCAATGTGTTGAACCTTCAGTTGGTTCTTTGTGCAGCCGATAACTTTTGCCTTGGTCTACGTCGGGACGACATTGAAGGACCTTTCAGACGTAACACACGGATGGGGCGAATTCTCGAAAACTCGCTGGGTAACACCACGTTTGCTCCAAATTATCGTTTGCACTTTTCTGTTAAGTTGACAGCTGGCATTCGCTTTTATGCAGGCGTTTATTTTCTTGGGTCTTGTGGTCTCTGGTAAGAATTTCGACCCGAATGCTTGGTTACGTTAGTTAGTTGATCTTCGGGTATCTAAGAGTCCTTTCGATTGTTCTTGCAGTGGTACTAATATACTGTGTCATGAGAGTTGCAAAGTCGGCTTTGGAGAAAGCATTAGCAGAAAACGAGGATGTAGACATTGACTTCGCATCGCCTGAACTGCCGATCCCTGCTGCTTCGAATCTCCGAGAGCCGCTTATTATTCGGATCGATACGCCTCAAGACGACGATCATCGCCAGAGTTAGTTGGTTTGCGTGTAAATTCTCTTTTCATGCCCCCTTTTTTCCCCTAAGATACTTATCATACACATATTTAAAATTTAGTAGTAGTACGCAAATGGAAGTTGTATTTCTGCACAATACTTACTACTATATTATACCATGCAAATTATTGAAGAAATATAATACCAGAGGATAGTTATATGTTGAAGACGGCCCAATAACATTATCTTTCTACTATAGTATTGGGGAAGAAAACTTAAAAACCGTCAATTTTGGTGTATTCATTTCGATGTAGATTTGCAATTTAATTCTTTATTTTATTGTTTATTTTAATTACGTTCGCCTAAATTATTATTATTTTTAATTGATACACAACAAATATTAATTTCATAAATATTAAATTAAATTTAAATAAATCTTATACTATAAATAATATATATATTTATTATTAGTGTGCTTGTTGCATATTAACTTTGAGTCCCTATAAAGAAATGAAAAATATTAAGAATATTTTATTTTTTTTACGGTCCTGAGGTATCGCCACTCGATCTGGCTATGGGCTAGCCCCTAAATACCGGCGTGGGCTTTGCGCCACACACTCCAGTGGTGGGACTAATTCCCGGGGTCAGATGAATACGTCCCAAACCTCCTAAATACCGGTGTGGGCTTTGCGCCACACACTCCAGTGGTGGGACTAATCCCCGGGGTCAGATGAATACGTCCCAAACCCCCTAAATACCGGTGTGGGCTTTGCGCCACACACTCCAGTGGTGGGACTAATCCCCGGGGTCAGATGAATCGTCCCAAACTCACCTGACAACGATAGTCATGGGAATTAGGACTTGGGACTAATCCCCGGGGTCAGATGAATCGTCCCAAACCCACCTGACAACGATAGTCATGGGAATTAGGACTTGGGACTAATCCCCGGGGTCAGATGAATCGTCTCAAACCCACCTGACAACGATAGTCATGGGAATTAGGACTTGGGACTAATCCCCGGGGTCAGATGAATCGTCCCAAACCCACCTGACAACGATAGTCATGGGAATTAGGACTTGGGACTAATCTCCGGGGTCAGATGAATCGTCTCAAACCCACCTGACAACGATAGTCATGGGAATTAGGACTTGGTACTAATCCCCGGGGTCAGATGAATCGTCCCAAACCCACCTGACAACGATAGTCATGGGAATTAGGACTACTCAAGGAATTATGGGAGGGGAGATTCGATCTCACGACCTAACCCACAAATCTTTAAGGCCTCATCCTTGACCAATAGGTCAATGCCTCATTGGCAAAAATATTAAGAAGTTAAAGGTGGCTATTTCACATGACACGTGATGTAACTGTTTGGGCCTGAAGCCCAATAACTTTAAATATAAAAAAAAAATAATGATTAGCGGAAGTCTTATAACGGCTATATTAGCCATTGCTCCAAACACTTTTCAAATTGTGTGGGGTGAAAAGTTAAATAGCAAAACATATTGTGCTAAAACGCAATTACGGCTGATCTTTTTTCCCTATTTTTCAAACTTGACACTCCTTTTCCCCCTTTCTTTCAACACTTGGAATACGATCGACGACTATCGCTACGAATCATCAAGGAACACACACCATCGCTGCACACTCAAAAACACGCTTCTGGAGAAGACGTAGATCTCCATGCCAATGCAAGACTTCATCGGTTCCGTGCGCCGATCGCTCGTGTTCAAGCCGTCGAGCGACGATTTGAGCGGTTTCGTGGAGAAAATCGGATCGAGTATCAGAAAATCGCGAATCGGGATCTTCGCTAGGCCTCCTGTCAACGCGCTGACGTTGCCTCCGATGGAGGGTAATCCGGAGGAAGAGCAGAGGTCGCCGGAGTCGTCGAAGGTTAGGGAAGCAGTGGTGCCGCCACCGCCACCGCCACCGCCGCCGAAGATTCGTTGGAAAAAGGGGGAATTGATTGGTTGTGGTGCGTTTGGAAGAGTTTATATGGGGATGAACTGCGATTCAGGACAGTTGCTAGCGGTCAAAGAGGTTATATGCTGTTTTCAGGGTTTTGTTGTTGCAAATATTATGTTGTTACTCGCGTGCTATGATTTCTAATTAATATGTTGTGATATTGAAGGTTGCAATCACGAAAAATGCTTCGTCGAAGAAAACACAGGTAATTAGCTAATATTTTGATTTTCGAATGGCTTTGGTTACTTACAATTGATGTTTAGTGTGGAAAGGGTTTGAAATAGTGTCTCCTTTATTTATGGGATGATGGTATGAAGTGGAATTTGTTGATGGGTTATATTGTTTATCAGCTAGTTTCGCAATTTATTATACCTGATTATCAGCAGCAGAGTTAGGATTTAATTTCTTTTTCTAATGTTCCTGGTTTACCACTCAGATCTCTTACACAGGAAATTGGGTAGAGTTTTATGGTTATATCTCTATTTCTTCTGGCGAAAATAGCTGTCCTTTTGATGAATTTTTTCTGTTGATGTTTCTGATTCCTATATGTTTCTCCAAGTCTGCAAGTCCGGAGATGAAACTGATAATGTCTTACTTGTTTTATCAGGACTATATTCAGGAGCTTGAGAAAGAAGTGAACTTACTAAAGAACTTGTCCCATCCAAACATTGTGGTAATAAAAAGTAACTTTTTGTTCTTCTGAAAAATCGGTCAGTGTTTGTGACCTTTGCTAAGAGTCTATTTTGTCTAATTGACAGAGATATTTGGGAACTGTTAGGGAAGAGGATTCATTGAATATATTGCTCGAATTTGTGCCAGGCGGATCAATTGCATCTCTCTTGGGAAACTTTGGGTCTTTTCCAGAATCTGTAAGAAGCATGTCACTGTCTACATATAAATATGTGAAGTTATGTTTGATTCTTTAGGCATCATCAAAGCTGAAGGTCTCCTTTCCCAAATCTTGGATCTTTAAGTAATAACCTAAATAATAGTCTTTTTCTTGTTTCCTGAAATGTCTTGAAGGTCATTTTGTTTGCCTTTTTTAATTGATCTGCACTACAATAGCTGATTATGGTCATGACTTCTTGCCCTTGACTTTGACCCTCAGGTAATTAGAATGTACACTAAACAGCTATTGTTGGGACTGGAGTACCTACACAAAAATCAAATTATGCACCGGGATATCAAGGTATATTATCTGTACTCTTGTTTCCATATTCTTGTAAATGGTAAAGAGCTTTTAATGATAAACTTCTTATTGCAATAATTTTGTCATAGGGAGCAAATATCCTTGTTGACAATAATGGTTGCATAAAACTCGCTGATTTTGGAGCATCCAAGAAAGTCGAAGCTTTGGTATATTTCTTTTTTTTTTTCTATTATAATACTTCGTCATTCTCAATATCAGACGTGTTTTTGTATAATTGGATGCTGCTGCAGGCTACCATAACTGGTGCAAAATCAATGAAGGGCACTCCATACTGGATGGCTCCTGAAGTAATTGTTCAGAGCGGGCATAGCTAGTGCGTTATATTAATGCAGCTCTTTTGTTATAGCTGATAAACGTCTTTTGTGACCTGCTATTTGGGAATCTTAATTAGTTTAAGTAACTTGTGAACTCATCTGTCTGGTTTTATATATTCCTTTTCTGCAATCTTCAGTTCCGCTGATATATGGAGTGTTGGATGCACCGTCATAGAAATGGCTACAGGAAAGGCTCCTTGGAGCCAACAATATCAGGAGGTGCGCCACATTATATTTAACCATAACTGCAAAGTATTTGGTTTAAAGTTAAATACTTTAAAAACTACTGTCAGTGCTGAGGATTATAACTCCTTGATTTTTCTTAGGTTACTGCTGCTATGTTTCATGTCGGAACAACCAAAGCTCATCCACCATTACCCGAACATCTTTCTGCTGAGGCAAAAGACTTCCTGCTAAAATGCTTTAAGTATGTTTTAGCAAATATATCACTATTCCAACTTTATTCCCACTTTTCAATCTTTAGTTGCCTTTTTAGTAGCATAATTTTTGTGCATAGCAATTTTGATATGATCTGCATTTGCTTTGTTTGTCCGTTACGTGAGTGGGTCTTATTCAACATCATATTTCTTGCAGGGAGCCTGACCTCAGGCCTTCTGCGTCGGAATTGCTCGAGGTAGAGCCTTTTTGTGTCTATAAAAAGACACTGTTGTATATTAGATGGCATTTGGTTAATAAACCTGTTTTTTTTTTTCCCTAAATTTTTCTTTGTTTTTCTTTTCGCAGCACCCATTTGTAACTGGAGCATGTCAGAAATCCCCTGTTCTACGTTCTCCTATGGTTAGCAAGTGCTTTTGTTTCTATTTTTTCATACTTATCGGTAGCTCGCAGCTTACTAAGTAAAATAAATATCTGAATCAGCTTGAGAAATCTGGGAAGTGGATCCCAACAGGAGCCTCTGATACCAAGAACTCGTAAGACCATTAGATATATGTGTTTTGTGACAAACTTTTGAATTTCAGTTGTATCTGAAACTGAGGCAAATGGTGCAGAATGAGCATTGGTGTTCGTAGGTCATGTGGTCTCAAGGATATTGGTAATTTGAGTGGTGGCAGTTGTTCGACCAATCATCTCGAACAGTTCTCTGGTTACGAATCCTCATGGAGACCTCGGAACTTTGATGATGACGATGATATGTGTCGCATTGACGATGATCTTGAACTTGGTGCAGCCATGAATTTTACACCTGATGTACGTAATACTCCGTCCGTTAAGGTTGAATAGGCATCACCAACTCATGTGAATCCTAAATAGGTTACCAAGTTATCAAGTCTTACAATGTTGGTTCACTTTTTGTGCAGAGTTTTAATCCTATGTCCTCATGCAAGTTTGACGAAAGCCCAGATTTACATAGAAGCGGAGCAGATATTTTCCAAGGTCAAACGGTCGAGCCTGGAAGATCTATTAATCACGGGGAGGTGGGTGGTGACTTTGCATTTCCTACGGAGCAATTAGGATCTGAGGATGATGATGAAGTCACTGAGTCAAAGATTAGGGCATTCCTTGTGGAAAAGGTATCTGCTTTGGAAATATTTTTCTCATTGCTTAAAGGGCAATAATCTTTGATAGTGATCAGGAAACTCCAGCTTTCATAACTTGCTGCACCTTTGTGCCAGATATTCAACTGATGATAAAATTATCTTCCCTTGCATGCATTTTATGCGGAAGCGGACTGATCCTAATTTGCATTAGCTATGTGAATGCTCATGCAGGCCTTAGAACTGAAGAAGCTTCAAACACCCCTTTATGAATTCTACAACTCATTGACCGTTGCGGTTGGTCCTAGTCCAGACAAGGAAAACGTTGCAAGCAATTGCAACTTGCCACCTAAAAGTAAATCGCCCAACAAGGGCATTAGTAGGAGGCTTTCTACTGCAATAAACGCTGAGCACAGCCCTAGTCCTGGGACACGTTCAAGACGCATATCGAATATCGGTGATATAAACTTCACATCTTCTCAGGATGGTCGAGAAATTCTCCTTGATTCTAGGGATCCAGTTACTCCAAGGTATGTGAATGCCCATTCCTCCCCCCCTTTTTTTAATTATTTGTTTTAATATTTCTGATATCATATGAAAGAGCTTACTCTTTACTGTGTTTTGTAGGTTGAAGAAATGGAAAGAAGAACTTGCCCAAGAACTCGAAAGAAGCAGAGGTAAGTCGTTAATATAAGATATATAATTTTCTTGATTTTAAGCCGCCTCTCCCATAGTGTAAATGAATCTTTGGTGCTTCGTTCAGAGCTAATGCGCTTAGCAGGCGCGGGAAAAACATCGTCCCCCAGTGATCGGCTTAAGCAGAAAGATCGATCTAGGTTTGCCTCTCCGGGAAAATAAGAAAATGTGAGTGATCAATTATTACACGTCGTTATGCTCCTTCTTGTTCATTTTTCTTACTATTCTGATGACATAACATATATTTAGCTTCAGGGAAAACTACCAATCTTGGCCTAAACTAAATAATTTGATGAAGCAGTTCGTATTGCTGTGCTAGAGACCATAGTTGATATGAGTTGTGTCCTCTCCTTTAAGCAGAAGCATATCTGAGTGTGTAATTTTTGGTGTTTTTGACTGCATATCTCTCTATCTCTACAAAAAAAAAAAAAAACGAGTGTATTTGTATACATTGTACCTATTCAATATTATCTTCAGTTTGGCTTTACAGAAGAAAATACATTACTTATATTATATGATGGTTCCAAATTCTTTGATGTAGTAATAAAGACTTGACATCTTTTTAATGCAAACTCCGCGACAAAAAAACTATATTTTTAAACTTGTATATCGTAATTTTAGTTCAAAAATCAAGAATATTTTGATGCAACTTATGCAAGTTGGAATTTGTTGGCAATAGTTTGTTATTATCCTTATAACAACCAATATATATATTTGTCCCATTGCCATTATACTTTGAATTCATTGCATACATATCCATAATGTAATTATTTTTCTGTGGTGATGATGATGGTGTAAGAAGAACGTGGCTGTCTGAAGCAAATGTTTCCTAACAAAGAAACACAAGTTTGAAAAACAAGACATTTCTTACCTAATAGAGAACATTATATATACCGAAACTTTACCTATATATAGAACATTACTTTGATAAAATAGATCGAATAAGAGATATTCATTACTTTGATAAAATAGATCGAATAATAATTGTGTCCGACTCAATACTTAGACAATCCTATGGTCCCTCTTATATCTATATGCGAAACCCTACAAAGATCTTGCATGAGATTTCAGCATCATAGTATCGACGATTTTTTTTTTCTGTCCCTCTTGGAAAACATAATAAGAGGAAATGAAAATAAAGAGTGCATATAGATATTCCCTTTTCATTTAAAATAAATTTTGTATTCTCAATAATTTATATTAATTTTGGTGCAACTTTTCATTTTCATGATTAAAAGAAAAAGAATATTAGTTGGACAGCACTTATATACCGCTTCTTCATAAATGTCATGAGATATTTGCGGAAAAAAAATAGATAAAACTCCATATATATTATTATTGTTTTTTTTTTTTAAATCGCACTATGAGGATTGCTTAACAATAAAATACAATGACTAGAAACATATCATTTATCAGCACATAACCTTGAACGAAATATCAATCTATCGAAGATAAATATGGGTCTAATATTATCAAGAAAATACATTTCAAATTCAAATATGGTGAGTGAGAATTTTGGCTATCCGTATTCACATGTGATGCTGCTGGAAAAATCCGATCTGCCACGGGGTAGCTCGTCGCCTCCTTTCCGCGTGAGAAGTGACGGGGGCTCTTCCCTGGAATGATGGGAAGAAAAAAGGTGAGGGTGTTTCGCCCTCCTGCCTCAGTCAGGAGGGTGGTGCTTTTCAGGCGAATGAGTAAGGATTCGAGCAGAGTAACGGTAAAGAAAAAGGTGTCGACTGATTTGGCTCTAAGAAGGCCGAGATATATATAAAGAAGGATATTCTTACCCACATTCCTGGTTTTTCGGCCTTCACTGAGACTGGGTCTAGGCAGTTTCCCGCATTATCTCTCTTCCCACGTTCTCCTGAGTGCCTTCTTTTCAGACCTATGATCTCTCCCACGTTCATATGTCGCTCCCCAGTCAAATGGTCAGTTTCCAGTTCGCTCGGGAATTAGTCCGAGTAGACTTCTTTCCCTTCGGGCTCCTATCCCGAGGGGGTCTTTCCGAGTGGGAATAGAAAGCTCCGCCCTCGGGTCATACTTCCTGGGGAGGCGCCTCTTCACTTCCCTTCGGGGGTATCAGCTGAGAAGGGCCTCAGCTACTCCTCTTCCTCTTCCTTCGGGCATGTCCCTTGAGGAGGGCTCTTCCTTCTTCGCCTTTATTAGACATTTCGTCAGCTGGAAAATCCCGAGGGTAACAATAGTCCCCCCTTTGATAGTCTAAATAGAGTGTAATGAATCTTTAGACGTTGGTATCTGGTGAAATGTCGAGGAGGTGTTATGGCTCTCTCTTTGGGAAACTCGATGGCCTGTCATCCTTCCTCAGGCGCCATCTCTTCTTCTTCCTTCGGGGATATCAGCTGAAGGGGTCTCTTCTTCCTCCTTCGGGGATATCAGCTGAAGAGATCTCTTCTTCTTCCTTTGAGGATATCGGCGGAAGAGGTCTCTTCTTCTTCCTTCGGGGATATCATCTGAAAAGGGTATCGGCCTTTCTTCCTCCGGTCTTTCTGGATATTTCACCAGTGATGGAAAATTCCGAGGGTAACAACATGAATGGTTAATAGAAGTCCACGATAATACATATATATATATATATAATGTAACTCATTCCAATTATTGCATGTGCACATTCCCATACGTATGGCTATGAAATTCATATGGGGACGATATATATTATTAACTTAACTTGCTTTTCTCCATATTATCACGAAATGATTTAAATGCCAGCTTGGCCGTGTGACATGCATTATATCCTCAATTTATCCTTTTCTTATTATAGTTTAGTTGGTATTGACAGAATGATATGAAATTCGCAACTTCATTTATTTACAACTTACAACGTAAGGTAGCATGTGTGCCAAGATTTTTTTTTTTTTTATATTTTAATGAGCCTAATTATGTCTCATGATATCATATACTTCCAAGATTAATCAATTAAATATTAATATATAAGCTGCATTCATTCGTAATCAAATCAATCACTTAGTACATATCTCAATCAATCCATTTTTTTTACAAGAAGCAAAGTTAAGTTCCGAAGTCTAAGGAATGTAAGGACGATGAAACATGGTTGTTTTATTTTTTATTTTTATCTTCCAAAATTTTCTTTTATTTATTTTTTTTTTTTTTCCAATACAATTTTTTCTTGTTACATGTACGTCTAGCAAGCATCCCACGTAATATGACGAACCGTAAAACTGATTAACATCATTTTTAAAAAATAATAGAGAATATTAATATCAATTATAAACCGTTAAATATATACGTTTAAATATATAAATATTTTCACGTGTGAAGGTACTATTTTTTACCACACGTATATGGACGTGTTCACCATATGTTATACATAAAATAAATAACTTCTGTAAAGAAAACGACGCATTCAATGGTGAGGTTGAGTGATACATAGCAATAGCATATTCTTATTTGATATTTCCATATGTTGGACTGTAATTTTTTAACAATCTTATTTATATTTTAGAATGAATTCTTTTTAATCTATAAAAAATTGTAGGTGTAATCCTATGCATACCATAAAATAATAAAAAAGAAAACAATAGCGCACTTTGGACACTTCAATACAAAAGCCTTTGATACAAATCACAATCCAAATCGCTCATAAAAAAAAAAACGAAACAAATAGTGGAAATTACAGACCCATAAGATATATATGTCAATACATATAATGATGATTATAAAAGTAATAATCATAATAATAATAATAATAAGACGGACAAATCAAGAAGTGACAATCCAAAGAGAAGGTTTATTCCAATGATTATCATCTCTTCTACTATTATTACCGCCATGTCCACCGTCTTTGCACCTGCTCATCCTATGATACTTATTATCGCCGATCCCATCGACGGCGGCATCTTTCTCGAGCTCACGATCATCCACCCCTTCATGAGCTCCCTTCCTTTCGTCCACCATCTCATCGCCGCCGCCATCCTCCTCCACGGCATCTCCGATCTCCTCCGTAGAGTTCAACAAGAAGCAAAGCCTCAGCCTCCCACCACTCCTCTCCGCCTGCAAAACCCCATTCCTCAAAGGCCTCTCCACAGCCTCGGCGATAAGCCTCCCTTTTTCTCTACGCATCACAACCTTCAAAGAACTCGCGCCACTCATTGTAGTCAGAGGCGGCGGAAAAGTGCTGCTATTCTTCTTGTTCCTCACAGCTCTCTCGCAAGGTCGTCTCTTCTGTAATGTACTTCTTTCTTCCATGGCGTAGGCGTCTTGTGGTAGCAACTGCTTCGAGGGTTCTTGAATGACATCGTCATCGCCGCCGGCGAAGATCGTTTCTGCCCCAGTTTCACTTCCCAAGTTCTCAGTGCACAGTTCAAGGGACTGTGGGCTGAGTCTTGTAATAGAATTATGGAGTATTGTCGCGTTGGACATCGTCGTCGGCTTCGAGTTTTCGAATATTTCAAGAAGGTTAGTTCGTTGATGATTAGGGTTTTCGTTGATCATTACTTTGAGTTTGAGGGCTGTAGTTGCTTCTTCTTGAGGATCAAAGCATGACATAAAGCTTCTGCAGACTATAGTTGAGGACGACATGATATATTAGTTTCTTCAAGGGGGGGGGGGAAAACAAAAAAATTTAATATATAGTTCTAATTAATATTATAAATTTTATTTCTTGTTTTTTCGATGTGGGATTGAGAGGGTTTGGAGGTGGGATGAGAATTGAACGAAGAATAAACGAAGAGATGGGTGTCAATTTGTAGTGCACGAAAAGGTGGCGATGGAGAGATCTTTCGAAGTGGGTGCTTAGAGCTTTTTTGCACCACTTGAATTATTATATAATATAAAGTTGAAAGTTTATATTATATAATATAATATATTGCTTCAATATTATTGAATAAATCATTCAGGTTATTGTTTCCATTATATATCTACAAACGGGAGAGAATGTAAAAGGAAGCATGAATCACCGCTTTGGAATTTGAATTCATGTCAATTTACTATATATAGATGTATTAGATACATATACCATATTATATATATGGTGAATAGTTGTTGGGTAGATCATTTAATCAAAATATATTTCAATCATTCATATTTCATATAGAGTCAAATATAGATTAGTGATTATAATTTCCAAGTATGGATATGGACAGATTCCATTTTCCTCTAACATTTGACCTCATATTACAAGTTTTATGAAGTCTAAAATGGAAGCTACAATGCATAGAGCTTGAGAGTCAATAGATATCCCCATGGCATTAAACATGGTAATAAGGAGACAAGCATCATTATAGCACACAAGGTTTGAAACTTTCCTAGTTTCTGAAACGATCAATATAAAAAAATTGTGATGTCATATAGTCGAGCACATGATATCTCCACCTAAATGTCAGAGAGGTTCGATCGTACTTGAACTTTTTGATTTTTATTTTCTGCGTGCTATTGTATAAAAAAAAATCCATGCGGATTATCCGTATGGACTATGATACATACTGGCTAGAGGGATTTTCTGCGACAGACTCACATGTCATACGGATTAGTTTCGTGGAAATCGATGTCGTCTTGTTGCTGATGGTGAGGACAAGACTTGTTCAGACTAAATTTAATCGGAGAGAGGTCTAAATTAGGGTTTGTGTGGGCTGATTATAAGGAAAATAAAACAATATAAAAATTCATGTTTTTGTCTAAACAAAACTAGTGGTTAGCACTAGCAGTGAGATTAGGGTCATATACGTCATTTACGCAATTTAGAAACATTAAGTTGATATTCTTACAAGAAAAAAAAAATTAGAAAAAAGAAAAGTAGAATATTTTCGTGTGATTTGGGACATTTATTTTATAGCAAGAAAGTTGCCCCAATGTAAGTTGTGTGATTTCGTCGTTGTACGGACACTTGGTCCCATTAGACAATATTTTATCCCATCTCGAATTTTCTTGTATTGTATTTCTCATAAATATTATGTATAATTATCCATTTCTCTGCATATAAATAAATAAATAAACATTTAGGTGATATATGAGAAAAAGCACAACTTTGGTTCTGCTATAACAAGTTGATCCGATCCTTAGGGATAAGGAAACCAATATTTCCATCGGTGACAATATATACACAAAATATATATATATATATATATATATATATATATATATATATATTAATTCAACTCATCTTAAGACATATATTAGCACTTGACGTCACGTTATCACTTTCATATTAATATTACTTAAAAGATTCTTAGTCACGATCACATTAATTTCGAATAAAAGCAAGACGGACATATTAAAAATAATTAATGTGGTCCTTAAATCCTAACTACGTACCTAAATGAGTAATAAACAAGTCTCGTTAACCTTTGGCAGCTCTAAACGATAACGCTTTTTTCTGTTCGAGTAGAATGAAATAAAGGTATACTAATAATATATATTATGTAATAATAATAATAATTATTATTATTTAGGTCAGCTCACTCACTAAAACAGCTACGAGACAATTATCTTTTTAACTTTGAAGCATCAAATACCATCTGTCTTTGCGTAATCACTTTTAATTATTTAACTGATTAGGCCCTATAAAAAGGCATACAACGTAACACAACATATATAATATATTGTTTATTATTATTATTTTTTATATAAAAGATAATTGCAACCTCGAATAGATATGAACGATTTGCATCAGAATCCATATCAAATTCTTAGGTGAATAATGGTTTTTGAAATAATTAATAGGCTGCCCAATGGAGAAGAATATAATAAAGTCGACGACGTGATTACGTCATATTTCTTTCTTTTTTTTTCTCGAATATTTAAATTTAGGATCAACTAGTAACGAATCTACTTCATGAATATGGCTTTAGCTTACATAAATCATCCTTTTGACCATCATGTTATTGCCACCTCTTTTCATTTTCTATTATTAGTATAATTTATAGACATTATTGTAATGAATAGGTTACACACACATATGAAACCATAGGACATAAAATACATCACAAAACCTAGTATTTACTATCCAAATAATAATAATAATAATAATAATCATAATTAATTCGTAACGGAAGAATATTAATTATTTTCATACTCTTATAAGTGATGATTATTATTTAATAATTCTGGAGCTAATTGTGGGAATAATTAAGTTATTTAATAATCTTTAACCCATGAAACAACTTTGTATTAGCTTAGAATTAGAACAAGTTGACATCGAGGTATAGTATACTTAGCTTAGGTTATTACTTAGCTTTCGAAGGAGACAGACAACTAGTGTACAGATACCATGCATCGCATCTCAAAAGCTTTGAATTTGAAGAATATGATAAAAAAAAAAAGTACCCACTAACTATAATTAATTATTATTTGCCACCAGACATACTTTTTTTTTTCACTCCACTAGGAGCATCTCCAATGGAACTGTAAAACCCAAAAAATGGGGTAAACTTGCTCCAATGGAACCAAAAAACTAAACCTAAAATGAGTTTGGTGGTTTCTCTCACCTCATTAAAACGTAAATTTGCGTTTGAGACTGAAAATATGCGTCTGATCTTAAAATTGTATGCAAGTCCTTTAACTTATCTGAAGCTAATATTCTCGGCCAATATTTTGATTTGTTTATTGTCTCATTATTTGTTTCATATTCTTTTTACCCCGCCCGAGGAACAAGGTTTATTTGTTTAGTATGTTAATTGTTAAGTATTGGGACTGACGTTTGACCATTTGGAACTGTAATGTTTCATTTTTTAGTCTTATTTAGTCAATATTAAGCGAACGCAATAATTTTTTTAAATAATAATTAATCTTTGTTAACGGAGAAAATGTCATATTAATCATTTTTAATCTAAATCAACTCCCAAATTTTTTCCATAATTATTTGTATGAATATATTATATATATACGTATTATTATTTTATAATTAATTTTATTAGATATTTTCTAAATCAAATTTAAAATAATATTATAGTCTAATTAGTGAAGAAAATATGTTAGTAGTATTAAAAAGTTGTAAAAAGTTGGATTGAAATAGAATATTTTACGAATATTTTTTTGAGTTTGATAATAGTATTATTATAGAATTTTCGTAGTATTATAGAATTTTATTAAATATTTTCTCATCAAATTTAATTTTATTGTTAAAAATAAAAATTTTATTGTAAAATATGTGCAAATAAAAATTTTATTATTCAAATTATTTAACATTATTTCATCGAATTAAAAATAATATCGTGATATAATTTATAAAGTTATAAAATATGTGGGTGATATTGAAAAGTTATAAAAGTTGGTGAAAGAGAATATTTTGATAATATTGTTTTGAGTTTGAGAATGAGTTTAATGGTTGGAGGAGAGTTACTGCATTTTAAGTTTGAGAATGAGTTTGAGTTTGAGAATGAGTTTTTCGGTTGGAGATGGTCTAATACTTTTACTGCTTTGTGTTTGCATCCTTCAATATTTGATCAACTACGCAAATAGAAGGTGAATATTTCAACATCACATAATTAAAATAATAATAATAATAATGATAATAATAATAATAATAATTAAAATAATAATAATAATAATAATAATAATAATAATAATAATAATAAATGAAAAATCCTACTCATATCTTAATGTCAAAAGTTTGATGTCCATATGTCAAATAGTTGAGAGAGGTCAATAGTTCGATTACATTGAATTCTTTGAATACTATAGTTTAAGTGGACTTAGAGCATCTCCAAGGGAACGCCAAAGCTGGCGTTCCACTGGAGATCTGGCGGAGGTGATCTCCAACCCATCGCCAAACTCTATGCTAAACCTAGCGGGAGCTACAGTGCCCCGCTATGTTCAGCGGGGCAATGTTCCCCCGCTATCTATTTTTTTTTTTACCTTCTGTTTTTAATTTGTTTTTGTTGAAGAAAGCGGTTTTTGGTTCTGCAAAATTTAGAGAGAGAGAACGCAATTTGGGGAAGACGATGGATTTTTTTTTTGTTTTTCTTTTCCTTGTGTTTTCTTTTTATTTTGTTTCCTTTAACTAATTTTATTTATCTTTAGTTTTATAGAAATTTGACGTGCTTTTTATTTTTTAATTTCAATAATTTTTGAATAATTTATTTTATCTTTTTTAAAGAAATATAATTTATTTAATCTGGTAATATTATTTTTTAACTACTTCATTTGTCTATAATATTAATATTTTACAAAATTACACAAAATTTATCGATTATAAATGTAATCTTTTTATTTCATATAATTTGATGTAATTGGATTAATTTTTTCGAAGTCATCGGATACAATTAGATAAAGTATTAAATTTAGTTTTAATATTTAGAAAATAAATAAAAGAATATAACGAGAATATTAATTTTAGAGGAAAATATAGATGAGATGGTTGGAGTTCCTAGCACTGTTCATACTGTATATATAGAGGATTTTCACTGTATTAACTCTATATATAGATGGCATGATTGGAGATGGTCTTAGAATGTTATCGGAAAAAATTCAGATTAACTTCCTAATGAATGTGATGGATAACTTTTATGGGAAAATAGATAAATAAATAAACAAACTTGATGACACCTAGGTTGGTGAGTCATCATAATTTAAAATAATTATTTTGTATTATTGTTAAGGTAAATAATTCATATCGATATTCATTATCCATCCAGCAGCATTTCTAGATTCTATGTATCATATATATTATTATATATGTAAATATGCTATAATTAGTACGTCTCACAGTCTTTTTGCTGACGAATTTCAAATACCAATAAAATGTTTTTTTCCCCCTATTTTTCCTCATATTTGATTATATCAACATCATAATAACATAACGGGCTTTATTTTTGTTGGGCTATGGTTTTTTGTAGCCTTTATTATAGATAATGTGCTGTATATTCTCAAAAAACGGTGACAGCTTGGCTGGGTTTGATCAACCTTACTACCATGCGGCTGGCGAGCATTGTTCAGATTACGAGCAAGATCGCAGCTCTTGGAAAATCGGGGCACTTACCATGTGCTCGCAAGTTGTTCGACGAAATGCCTCATAGGGATACAATTGCATGGAACGCGATGATCATGGCTTATATGCATGTGGGCTTCTATCAAGAATCGATGTCCCTGTTTGCCAGGATGAGGGTCGGTGGTACGAAGTCGGATCATTTCACGTTCACTTCATTGTTAAGCACTTGTTCAGTAATGAAAGACATTTTGCTCGGGCGAAGAGTTCACGGCATGGTTGTTGTCTCTGGTTTTGGTTCTTTCGTGCCCGTGAATAATGCGATCATCGACATGTATGGCAAGTGCTTGAGTACTGAGGATGCTAGCAAAGTGTTTGAGGAGATGGGGTCGAAGAATGATGTGTCGTGGTGTTCGGTATTGTTTGCATTTGTTAACGCTGGCCTTCTCGATGCTGCACGTCGACTTCTGGATGATATGCCTAGGCGAGTTTTAGTGGCGTGGAATACTGTGATTGCCGGCTGTGGAAAGTCAAGGGAAGTCGAGATGTGTTTGGATTTGTTCAAGAAAATGTCGGCAGAATCTTGCAAGCCTGATCAATTTACTCTAAGTGCAGTTATGAGCTGCTGCGGTGAATCGAGCGAGCCGTGCTGTGGTTTTGTAATGCACGGCTTCATATTGAAAAGTGGGTGGAGCTCTGCCGTGGAGGTGAACAACTCAATCCTCAGTTTCTACGCAAGATACGGCGAGGAGAAAGAGGTATTAACCATAATCGAAGCTTTCAGCACATTGAATGAGATTTCTTGGACTGTGATCATCGACGCTTACATGAGTATAGGCAACCTCGAGAAAGCCCTTTTCTTCTTTCAGTGTTTGCCCGACAAGAATCTTAAAACATGGACATCGATGATCTCTGGCTACTGTAGAAACGGACGTGCAGAAAATGCTCTAAGGTTTTTTGTCGACATGACTTCAAGCGGCGTTCGACCAGATGAAGTTGTGTTCGGAGCTGTCTTACACGCATGCTCTAACACGGCAATGCTAGGGCACGGTCGAATGTTCCATGCCTACGTGTTGAAGTCTGGCCTTCACAGCTGTGCTTACGCAGGCAATGGCCTGGTTAACATGTACGGTAAGTGCGGGGACATTTTTCATTCTTGCCAAGCTTTTCATGACATAACCCAAAAGGACCTCATCTCATGGAACACAATGCTGTTCATATTCGGGTTACATGGACACCATATACAAGCTCAATCTGTTCTCGACCAGATGACGAATTCTAACATCAAACCAGACAAAGTAACCTTCGTAGGACTGCTAATGACTTGTAGCCACCTGGGCCTAATCGAAAAGGGCCTTCACTACTTCGAGTCGATGAGCACAGTCCATGGAATTTCGCCTGAAATAGACCACGTGGCTTGCGTTGTGGACATGCTTGGTCGGGCCGGAGATTTAGACAGGGCCAAGGAGTTTGCATACAAATATGTCCAATCGAGTCATCTGCCGACGAGCACCATGGAGACTCTTTTGGGATCATACTGTTATTCTTCTCTATTAGGAGAAAAGCTGCAGACTGCAAAGCCTCGGGATGAGATGAGCTACGTGCTGCTGTCGAACTTGTACTGCACGAGCGGTCAGTGGAGACGAGCGCAAGCCACGAGGGAGTCGATGATTCGTCGAGGAATCAAGAAAACGCCGGGTTTTAGTTGGGTTGAGGTTAGGAACTGACGAGACGAAGTGCTTTTGTTTCTGGTATGTACCTACTTGTCCTAACATTAAGATGTTGTACAGTCTTGAATTCTAACATTAGAAATAAAAAAATTTATCAAATATCAAATGAGCTACATTAGCCCTTATCCAATTTGCTGCATGTTAGTAGGAAGAAATTGATCGTTTTTCGATTTATTTTGTTAAAAAGATGATCAGAATTCTAAATTTGTTTGGATATGTGAGGTTATTGACATACTTTTAGAGTTATCAAATATAGTCGAATTTATTTGCAGACGTGTTGTAACCTGAGCTATATAAAATAGATTTTTAACAAATACAATGAATTGAGCAAACCAACGAGTTTGACAAACTTGATATATACATTTCTTACATAAATTAAAAAATTAAATAAAATAAAAATTGCTGTAAAATAGTCAACGCAGTGAGCCCCTTTGCCACAATCGGAAGAGAAGCATAAGCTCTTTTCGTATGTTCTGAGAATCTTAACTCCAACATAAAGATAACAATCTCATCTTCAGCTCTAATTAAGCTGTGGAAGAGAAACAATACATATGCATATATTATAATATTTTAAATAAAGTAGAACGTTAATATTTAGGAAACAGCCTTGTTATTGATATTCATTATCAATTAGTAAAATCGCATTATTGAAACTTGATTACAATTAAAAACATCTCACAAGTAAAGTCAAACGTTCTTGATCTCAGACCTATAAATAGAGAGGGCCTCAAGGACATATTTATATCATCATATTTAGTTCGCCATATATATTTCATTTTCTTCTTTATTTCTTTCTTTCACAACTTGTGAAAAATGAGATCTTTACTGAGTATCATTCTCCTCCTCTTTTTATCCCTATCCATGGTCGTCGTTCTTGCTGAAAAACATCATGGAGAAGGTACTTCATCGGATTCTAACAGTCAAGGTGAAGATCATGGCGACGGACAAGGTGGTGCGTCGGATTCTAACCGTCGTGCTGGAGGACATAACGGTAAAGTTATACTGAATCGAATCTCTAACCGCCTTGTGTGCGTGTGGTCGCCAAGAAACCCTAGCTATCCATGCAAGAAAACCCTTTTAATTTCTGAGGTACGAATAGACGAATGTTAATGAATTTTTTTGCCTGCAGACCTAAGTGTGAACTTCTACGAAACTGCTGGCTGTCCAGGAGCCGAGCAGTTAGCGAGACAAGTCACTTGGGAAAGATGTAGTGAGGACCCTAACTTGCCCGCGAAGCTCCTTCGCCTACATTTTCACGACTGCTTCGTTAGGGTAAGTAATATTATATTCATTGATCTTTAGAAATTATTGAAAAAAACAAACATGTATATATGCATGAACACATTACAGGGATGTGATGGATCGGTACTCTTGGACAGCACTGGCGGTAATAGCGCCGAGAAAGACGCTGTCCCTAACCTTACGTTAGGTGGCTTCGAAGTCATCGATGAGATTAAGGCATTGCTCGAACAGAAATGTCCTGGAATAGTTTCTTGTGCAGACATTGTGGCGTTGGCTGCTCGAGATGCAGTTTCTTTCCAAGTAAAAAACTATCTTGTAATTTTTTTTTTCTTTTTAAATTCGTATTTATACATATTTAATATGCTTTTTTTTCGTTGTATAAATTTAGTTTCAAAAGACGATGTGGGACGTCCCGACGGGTCGAAAAGACGGTAGGGTTTCTCTGTCATCGGACGCCGACAGCAGCTTACCGTCGGCCTTTTCGAATATAAAAGCGCTTCGAAGTATGTTTCAAAAGAACGGTCTAGACAATACCGACCTCGTCGCATTATCAGGTAATTAAATTAGAGCATGTAAGAATTTCCTAATATTTCATCAGACATAAAGCATATAGCTTCTAATCTAAACCCTAAACGAAAAACATAAACCTTACGTAGGTGCGCATACCATCGGAGTATCGCATTGTGCGGGCTTTTCGCAGCGTCTCTACAACTTCTCGGGCAAAGGCGACACCGACCCGTCGCTCGACCTGAACTACGCGTCGACCCTGAAAGCACAGTGCCCGAACCCGTCGGACCCGTCCACAACCGTGGGTTTGGACCTGGGCAGCTCGCAAGCTTTCGACACTCATTATTTCACTGCCGTTTTGGCCAACCAAGGGCTTTTAGAGACCGATGCGGGCCTTTTAACCGACCCGGCCTTGGCTTCGTGGGTCAGAAAGTTCGAATCGCAGGCGTTGTTTTTCGATCAGTTCGGAAAATCGATGGCTAAGATGGGAGGGATTCAAGTGTTGCTTGGTGAGGATGGAGAGGTCAGAAAGAATTGTCACGTTGTTAATTAATTTATTTTATGTCCTAATTTCGATTAAATCGAGATTTGTTGTTTAATAAATGTGCATAATAACAAGATGTGCATAAGTTTCAATAAATTGAGGATTGTTGTTCACTGAAAAAAATGAATAAATTCGTACACATTGATGATTGCTTGAAATAAATGCCTATATGTTTTGTAAAAATTCAATTATAATTACGGAAATTAAAGAATCCACCGATATATTAAAAAGAAAAAAGATTCCTTCATATCCATATCTTAATTCATCAACATAAAAACAAAATTGTAGCAACATTGAAAAAAAAAAAAAAAAACATAATCGATTTTTCGAATCGAACCGAAAATGGTTTATCCTGTATAAAAAAGGAGTAAAATCGTACCTCTAGATTATATCTTATGAATAAATCAATCAAATAAAATGTACTGATGGATTAAAAAATAATTGTAAAATAGGGTGTCAAAAATCAATTTTATAAATTGACGATCAAAATTAAATAAAAATAAAATGTATTGAAAGATAAAAAAAACTAATAGTAAAATGAGATGTCAAAAATTAATGTAAAATAAAATTTAATATGTACTAAAAGATGAGTTGAATTCATAACCTTGAAAAACAAAGTCTAAAGCAACAATTACCATTAGGCCACAAAGAAAATATTTAAAATATTAATTACTATTTTATTATTCACATCTTTAGCATGTGTGAGAAGATGGAAACGTGATATGTGTTTCTTCTTCTTCTTCTTCTTACTCTTTCACCTCCATTGATGTCTGAAACCCAATCAACTGAAGGTTAGTAAAATATTATAAACCTTAAAGGAGATAATAAAAACTACACTAGATTTGCTGCTATAGGATCTTACAGTCGTTTTTAAAAGACCTCATTTACTGCGTCAGAAAGAAAATTCCGACATATCTTTCAGAGAAACCTCCCCCGACGTTATTTTCTAGGGTTCCTCCGCCACCATGGAAACTAGCAAATCCATCGCCATCAACGGCGGGTTAGACGACCTTCCAGAACACATCATTCAGCACATTCAGTCTTTTCTCACCGGGAAGGAAGCTGCACTAACGTCTGCGGTCTCAAAATCATGGCACAGATCATGGATGGCCCGCCCAAAACTCGATTTTGACGAAAGGGATTTCGAAAGGTTTAATGAATTTTCGCCATACGCAGTCAATTTCGATGATTACATGGAGGAATTCATCCAAAGGTTTGGGAAGTTGTAAGTAACCCCCGAAAGCATGAAGCTAAGCATGGTCGAAGGCCCAGTAGGCCGTGAATGGATGGTAAAAGCAATAGCTTTAGGTGCCCCCGATCTTTCGATTGAGATCCGCCCGCCGTTTGGCGGCTGCATTTTGCCGGTCTAGGTTTTCGAATCGAAGCATATGGTGAACTTATCGGCGTATGGGTGCAGACTCGTTGGGAGCTTCGGAAAAGACGACGTGTTTTCGAGGGTTAGGTCGATCGAATTCAGTAGGGTTTACATGGACGAGGCCGAGTTTGGTCTTATGGCGAAGAAATGCCCTTTGCTGGAAAGTCTTTACTTACATGATTGTGAGGGTCTCGAGAAGCTTGAAGTTAGCAGAATCCTAGGAATCAAGAAGCTAACTGTCATTAACCATAAAAATCCGTCGGATCCCGGGACACCGTTCGTCGAGTTCATCGAAGTACTGCAGCGTTCGCAAAGTGCGCTGTTTCTGCCCGAGTTTCGTCGCCTCACTCGCTTATTTCTCGAGGGCGTTAAAATAGATTGGAGGCTGTTTCAAGATTTTTCAAGTATCTTTCCTTGCCTGGAAGAATTAACGGTTCGGCATTGCATCGGTGGTCATACGTTCAAGATTTCTAGCAAGTCGCTGAGGTACATAAACTTGGCTTATGCAATGCATCTGAAACTTCGACTAGACGTCCCGAATATTCGCCAGTTTAAGTTGTCATTATCATCTTCCATCCCCTCTTTGTCGTTAAAGACGCAGTCGAGAGAATGGGCTAGTGATATAGAGTTGTCATGCTGGCGCGCCATCGACGCTTCGTGGTTCCTCAGGCTGAAGCGTTTTCTAACAGAGCTGAAACGCTCCAACATTTGTCTTAGGATCAATCTTTTCGGGGGGACAATCCTTGGTAATGCGCCAGATTTGAAGTATTCTCCGGCGCCTTTGGTGCAATCTTACAATCAATGCTGTTTCGGCGCAACCCTTTTGCCCGAATCTCTTACAAAACCTCAGTGGAATCGTGAGGCCTGAAGTGTTCACTTTCTGTTTGTTCCCAACATCGTACGAGAATCTTCCAATGACTCCCGAGCTTGCGCGGTGGAAAGCAAACAACGACCTGGCGCGCCTTCTGTGCGAGAAATTTAAGGCGCTGGAAAGGCTGACCTATTTGAACGCAAGCGAGAAGATTTCTCGTAGGCAAGTGGTGAGGAGAGTTCGGGCAGAAGTTTACGAAGATTCTCTCGCAAAGTGGCGTCACCTTCCATGGCTGACTCTGAAGGCTTTACTTTGCGCATCTGAAAAAGAGAGTCAAATCCGCATTAAGATAACGTGGGGAGAACCTGAAGTCACTTTGCCTCTCAATGGTCCGTTATACGATTCGTTTCCATTTTTTGCGCAATTGTCGTTTTTCCGTCTCTTTTATTAACCATTCGGTTTACTTTATTACGGTCTGATAATGCATGATCAGTCGAGCCTTGTTGGTTGCTTTTTTACTGTCTCCATTAACTATCTTCGACTAACTTTTTCTTCACGTTTTATTCGGTGAAACGCAGGAGAAACTTATGAGGATAGGGAATTTTCCGCCGCCGACTAATCCAGACATTAGACCTTGTTTAGGGCTTCATTCATGTCGCTGCGGCTTACCGTTTTCTGACAGATTATGATGTTTTATCATTCATTTGTAAACCTATGCTTTTATATGTTCCTTTATCCTTTTCGATGGACCGTGAAGTTGTATTACTGGCAGAAAGAAATAAACCCTTGGTCATTATATGGCGGCCGTATAATGTGATGAGTAATCCATCTTGCATCCCGACGACTCAATATATCCTTTCGATTCGGGAATATGGTTTCTTGCTTGGTATTACATCTCGCCTTCTATCATCCCTAAATCTATATCAGTATCTTTATTACATCACTCTGATGAACCTTGTTGTAGTCTCTACCTTTGTTATATGGTTTTTCTTCGTATTATATATATCGCATCTTCTGCGTCCCGATATAAAATCACTTGACGACGACGAAGCTTGTGGAGATGCTTCTGCTGTATAATTGATCATCGTCTTCTTCGTATTTTTAAATATCTAATCAAATTGCGTCGACCCGAGGATGGTTTTCTTCGTCTTCTTGTTGAGCCTGCGGCATCTTCCCCTATTTGATTGCTAATATGTGGTTGAATGAATGAATCAATATGAGTTTAGATTCATTTAACAAAAGTACATTAGTATGTATTTATGTCGTCATCGTTATTTCACTTGATGAGACCATTACAGATTCGTAGCAGCTGTTTGTTTGAAAATTTAGGGTTTTGAAGTCTGTTTTGGCCGTGAGCTTAACTTATATTAATATCACTGCATCGGCTCGTAGCTTAATCCAATAAAGTCGCTGGAGGTGGCCACGCTTTATACTTCATTGGCTCACCACCAAATAGTATTTCGACTTGAATTGTTTTTCTAATGTTTATGTATACATGGCAAAAAAGATACATTGCAAGGTGGACACACACATATATATATATACATAATTAAATATTGGGTTACACCACTAATGATATTGAATCAGATTTGAAATTTCACCACTGATTATATATCGATGTGAATGTAAATTAAGAGAAAACTAAAAAGCCCCCCAATGTGGCGGTTGATGACTTTTTTTATCATAACCAGACAAAAACCTAAGAGAGCAATCAACTTCATGAAATTTAAATTTATTTGGTGGGATCCCTTGAGTATTGATTGATTCTTGAGTTCATTTGTGTATTTTTTAGATTTTTGACTTGTTGGAATAATGTTAAAAATAAAAAATGAAAACAAAAAAAAACGTATCACCAAAATATATGTGAAATTATTTAAATCCCTCCCAAAAAATAGGTCGATCGAGCTCTTGATATTTTCAAATAGAGATCAAGATTGATTATCATAGTAATGATTGAACTTGTGACGATACACACGAGTTAGAGGGATCATATTTTCAATTCACACTGAACTTTAGAGAAATATGGCGATGATAATAGATAAAAAAAAAAAAGTGTTGAAAGAGAGAGCGCAATGTCATTTCCTTAAAAAGAAATTTCGAATTATATTAATAATAGAAAATACGAACAACTACATTACTCCAAACTTCTAACAGATCTATTTAACTATTTCTTTCTCAATATCTGCAATAAACAATTTAACAAAGATACTATACTACAATAGTGTTCATCTGCCAATGCCATCCACTTTCACATTTCTCCACTTAGTTCACTATTGAAATAAGTATATACATTATTACACGAAGTGTTTTGTCCTTCCTTACAAATCATAAACAAAAACTATCATACAAATTACAACCCAATATCACGTCATAGGAAATAACAAACAACTTGTAAGTAAATAAATATAAAATATTAGTTAATGCTCATCATATTAACACATAGCCTAACCTTGAGGGCTAAAATACAAAATAAATTGCGACAAAAGTATGTAATTTTATATATGTGTAACACTATATTTTGGCGTATGATTACATAATTATGCGTGTGACTTTACTATTCCCTATAAAGCTTTTAAAAAGTCATCGAATATATAATATTATATAAAAGTATTCTGCTTGGATTGACTTTTGCTTAGGAACATAAGGAAAGTCTTGTGTTTGTCTATATTCTATGTTTCATGGGAAGTGAAATTTGAATTTTAAACTAGTTAAATGAAAAATTATAAAATAATAAAAGTATTAACTCGCAATATAGTGAATGTTCACCGTTCTTTTTTCTTTCTTTTCTTTTCAAAGGTATCCTCATAATCCCAAAAAAATTCGGACTGAGTTTATTTTAGGGATAAAACATAAAATGGTCCACAATATTTACCTTGTTGACTAATTTAATCCCCGATGTTTCGCCTGAACCAATTTAGTCCCCGATGTTGTCGATTTTGGACTAATTTAGTCCTTCCATCACGATAAACGTTAATTTTAACGGAAATATCACATGTGTCTCATAATAAATCATGTTTGAATCGATAAAATTGAAATAGTTACTGAATTAGAGCACGAAATTAATGTGACACATTATAAAAATATAATTGTTTGCTAGATGGTTAACATCCCACATAGCACGCAGTCTATTTCTTTTTCTTTTCTTTTTTTTTTACCCATTGCACAGACAAAATCAAATCAATGTAACGATGCAATAAAAGTCAACTCATTTCGACATTTGAGATAAATAAATAACATTAGCAATAATAATAAACAATAATGAACTTCAAAGTATTAGCCATGCATACATCGAATATTAGCCCTCAGTGCATCAAATGTTATCTTAATTCTTCAAAACCTATGAGAAATCGACAGATGTTGCCGCCTTATCTGCGGAGGGACGATCGATATCAGGCCGCTTAGAGGCGGCCTCATCCTCGACCGATAGACCATTTCGTCGTAGGGTCTTCGATAGAACTTCAGATACCTCGAAAAAGATTCTCGGGATTTCGTCGAAGGGCTCGTTTGCTTCTCTGACCTCCCGAAGAAGATAGCAGGAGATCGAAGAAACGGTGCCTTTGGAGTCCTCGCATGTCGAATATTAACCGACGTATCTAATTTTTGCGTCCTCTGAGGCAAAGGCGTCGACGGGAAAAACCCTCTTCTTACAGCATTGTCGAACGAGAACGACCTGGCGATTCAACGTTGAAAATATCAAAATAATTTAATTTACGGAAAATACTGAATGGGCTCAAAAATTTGGAAAGTTAACTACATAAAATATCGAATAGGCTCAAAGTACGGAAAAATTTTCACCCTTACCTGGCGTTGACCGGCGAGATAGTGGGGCCCATCGAGGGTTGATGATTGACGATCGTGGGTCCCACCTTGGAGGCCGACGTGTCGGTGAAAGAGAGGTACCACGGTTTCACCGAGTTAACATGTTGTGAGACCGTGAAGGCAAACCTAGACGAGGAGCACTGTCCTAGTTTGGACATCGACGGGGCGTCAAACCTCAGCGAAGACGATAATCGAGGATTCTGCGCCGCGGTGAAGAAGTCGTCGTGCGGTTCTTCGAAGTCGAGGGATGATACGATCGACGTCAGCGACGAGAGCTCGACGAATGGCTTCAATCCCTATTTATACAATCGAAAGAAAAATTTAGCAATAATAATACTTAAGATCGAACGATTTGTTTTAGATTTATTTTAATTACTTACCTTCCAAAGATAGGAAAATAGTGAAGGAGGGTCAATGATGAAAGCCTTATGAACTCGGCAAGGATAATAGTCAGCCAATATCTTCAGTGTTGGTAATAACATGTTCAAGAAAGCTGATGCTGTCCTAAAAAAGCCTACATAAATAATATAACAAATATTATATTCCACGAAAAATGCTCAAAATAAAATAAAACCCATGTCAAGAAATGGGTTATTTTTATTAATATTTTTTTTAAATTAGAGAAAATTAAGATGTAGGCACTAATTGTCTGTTTTTATGAAGTAAATATCAAGGCATTACTATAAATTTCTGACTATCTTCAGACACTAATTGACTGGTTTATTGAGTAATTAGGCGTGACATGGGGAATTAAATGGGAATGTATAAACTTTAACAGAAAAAAAATGAGTGATTTAAAGTTATTTTCAGACAGGATTTAATGTGACCTTCAATCCCAAGAATTATATTGCTTTGCTGCTCTCAAAAGAAGATAAAGGGCTATGTCTGATTTTGTTTAGACAGATCATATTTTTTTATTAAAATAAAAATCTCAAGATTTTTAATAAATTATTTTATATACTAAGGAAATATATATTGTGGTAACAATGATAATTGAATAAGAGAACTTACTGGCATCAAATATTATGATAAACTGCTCAGCATTCTTCGCCATGGTTTGAATTGCCACCTCAAGAGTGAACACTAACAACCTATTAAATCTGATAAAAAAAACAATATATTAACAAAAAAAAATGCAAATTTCACTTGGGGGTAGAAAATTAAATATATAAACATAAAAAAAAAAAAAAAAAAACCCCACATTTTCTGAGAATGGAATTTCTGATAGTCTTGCTTGATGCGGAAGATCTGCAGTTTAGCAACCAATATATTAAAAGAATAATATACATCATATATGATTCTATATTAGGTAAAAAAAAAATAGTATTAATAAATGATTAAATGTTACCAAGACAGGTCTTAGTTCATCATCATGACCAGCAACATAAGCTGCTCCCTCAGCAAGCTCGGCAGAGAATTCATCAGCCATCAGATTTTCTTGAAATTTTCAAATATGAACATCAGCTTTTCAAATAATATAAATATATAAACATAAGAAACAAATATACATATATATATATATATATAATATTTACCAGTGCCCATGGATTCTCTCCAAACAAGGCAGCTTCTGAGTGCTTTGGTTGCTTTCTTCACATTCCCACCTTTAGCTTTGAGAAATCTCTCCACACAAGCATTATTGCAAAGCTTCTCCTGAAAAAAAATAAAATAAAATAAAATATTTCATTTAATATTAGAAAATCAACGATTAGTCTTAATATAGAGTTTTTTTATTACAAACCTGTTTGAGAGTGAGTCCAAGATGCTTCCTGAGGAGTTGAAGTACGGATAGAACTCTCTCCTTGTCTATCTGGGCTTGATCTATTTTCTTTGCCATTGTTACGATTAAATTAAAAACAAATATCAGAAAATAAAGAGATACGTTGGACTGTGTGTGTTTGTGTGTTTTTATGGTGGTGCTATCAACAGAGAGAGATT
The DNA here is from genome assembly GCA_028392965.1 of Lindernia subracemosa. NCBI lineage: Eukaryota > Viridiplantae > Streptophyta > Magnoliopsida > Lamiales > Linderniaceae > Vandellia > Vandellia subracemosa. The sequence goes on along the minus strand of JAQPCC010000110.1, from coordinate 371,295 downwards.
CCTCCCTTATATTTCACGCAACCAGCAGCTTTTCAACTGTTGTTTGAATTATGTTTTGTGATAATAATATTGAGAGTTATATAGATAGGAAAGTGATAGTGTTGGCGTATGCAGAATCTAGCATATGTATCTATATATATATATATATAGAGAGAGAGAGAGAGCATTTATCTTTATTATCAACATGAGTGCATATAATTGAAATTAAAATATCGGACGAATTATATTGAGAGTAAGACTATTTAACATGGGTATTGATGGGAAGTTTGGTCGGGATAATATATGAAACAATAATAATTATTACATATATAGAGAAAATAATTGCAGCAAAGACCTATCTATTTAGCTTGTGAGCTTTTCTTGGACACATTTGCTCTGAGAGAGAGAGATTAGAGACCACCAAGGTCCAAGATGGATTAGAGTCAAATAGTTTATTTATGGGACAATTTCATGTCAGCCCTCTTAAAGTTTTTACTTGTTGTTCAGACCCTGTCAGAAAAAAAAATTAGTTTAAATGATCCACTTTCTATAATGGTTAGAGTAAATGACCCAAAACTATGATTTGACGAAAATACCCTTACTAAAATGCCTTTTTTTTTTTCAGCGAAAGTCTATATAGATAGATAGAGACGTGTTGTTCATGGGTCTTATATGAAGAGGTACTTTTACTTCATTTTTCTGTTACTCAATTACAATATATTATTACTTTTGAAAAGACACGTTATTTTTCAATGATATTGCGTTACTTTGCTATTGTAAAATGTTATCAACAGAAAATCATTTTTTATGATCGAACTCATTTTTTTACACTGAATCAAGCACAAAAAATTCGACTGCCCCATCAACCAACCGATTTTGACGTGCCATGTTGAATTTATTATGATATTGGCAACGCACGATGTAGGATTTGCTTGTCTAATTAGGGTGCAAATTCGAGAATATAATGGTAAAAGGTACTGCAGTTTTTAAAAAAATAATAAAGAAAATTAAAAGGTAGTGGCAACGAACAGAACATGGGTCGTTTTCCAGCTCCTACAACATCCATAACCGCACATGGGCGCACGGTACCCGCTCACAAGCGCAGGATACCCGCACATGGGCGTACGGTACCCGCACACAAGCGCATGGTACCCCCACAGGGGCGCACGGTACCTGCACACAAGCGTGCGGTAACCTGTGCACGCGTGGTACCCACACACAAACGCATGATCCCCGCACAGCTTGCATGGTACCCGTACGCAAACACATGGTACCCGCACTCAACCTCATGGTACCGCGCGCGTATAAGGAGATACAAGCGTGGGTCCCCTGCGGTTGAGGGTAGGTCCCATGAGGTTGAGTGCGGGTCCCCAGCGGTTGAGTGCGGGTCTCCTGAGTCTGTAAGGAGATACAAGCGCGACTCCCCATTATACTCGAGATTTTATTAGTTTTTCAACGAGATTTTCGAATTGGGTTTGAAGCATTATTCCATTATAAACTTAAAAAAATTTCGTTGATTATGAAGACTCATAAGAAATTGAGGTCGATTTAACCTTATTTGGTCACTAACGTCGGAGGTCCTAATGGTTTCAGGGATTTTTGGTTATCGTCGATGGTTTTCAATATATTCATCTTAGCCCCTTGCTTGTCTATAACGTGTTATTAACATCAAACGAGCTGTTATTTTTTTTAATTATGTGTTATTTTGCGTCAACGCTAGTTGTATAAGATATATGTTTGTTGTAGGAAATGTTATCCAGAATGCAATAAGTGTTACCCAGAATGCAATAAGTGTTACCCATTTAGCATTTTATTAGCAAACGTTTCAGTCTCGAACGCATCAAAATTCCGCATTATTCCATGATTAACATCAATAATTCTCGTTGATTATTAAAACCCATGATCAAATTGAGTCGATTTCACCTTATTCGATCTTTAACATCGAGATTTCACCCGTTTTCAACGAGATTTCCAAATTGGGTTTAACTCATTATCGAGATTTCACCCGGTCTTTAATGTCGTGGTTTTCCTCAGTTTTTAAGACCCATATACAAATCGAGATCGATTATCGTTATTCAATCATTAACATCAAAAGTTATTCTATGGTTGGAGGAGAATTGAGTTTCAATCTTACGTTGAAGATGATGGTATTTAAGTGTAAATTTGATATATTATGAAGGATAAATATGTCTTCTCACATAATTTGGGTATTTTTCTGTAATATTTTTAAAAAATTGGTCCTTAACAATAAATTAAAATATAATAGGACTTGAACTAAAACCCAAACTTATTAATAGGGCCTCAAACTAAATTAGCCCTTTATTTATTATATTACACACAATAATCAATAATAATAGAAAGTCAAAGCTTTAGATGATTGGTTGGTTTAAGATACATTTGTTGTCCGTAGTTGAAAAAATAGTGTACCATACATGGCATGTTCAGCCATTCTTCACGTGTGCACTACAAAAATGAATAGTTCTTAATATATGCACTGCACTGCACTGCACTGCACACAGATAATACATTTCCAAAAACAAATAGAGAGAATCCTACTGGTTCGTACTTATAGTCTATTCAATTTTGTAGTGATATACTATATAAACTATTAAAATTGTATTAATATACATATATATGTATATGTATCTTAGGTTTTATACTCGAAACATTGATTCAATGTTAAACTTTGGAAAATTTTACACAGTAGGGACACTTGACTTGGTCCAATATATATATGACTAAAAAGTCACAGTATAATAATAATAATAATAATAATAATAATAATAATAATAATAATAATAATAATAATAATAATAATAATAATAATAATAATAATAATAATAATAATAATAATAATTCATTCTATTCTTCACCTATTCAAAATGGTTTCAAATTTTGAACGCTATTTTTCATGAAATTATGGTTCAGTCATTTACCTTTTGTATAAAAACTTAAAAAATACAACACAATAATTATTACATGTTGATGGGAACTCACTTTGTGGGAATGTGGGGGCACTACTCGGACTGTCGGACATATGTAAGTAAAAGTTTGAAACCCAATAAAATACTAAAAAAAAAAACTATTATAAATTCTTCAAAATAGTAATTAAGTAAAAAGAACAGTGAAAACGTTTATTATGACAAGAAAGCAAAGAAAAATTATGTTATATCCCACGCGATGAAACTACGAGTGTCATATTCTCTATTATTTTTACTCAACCGCTAGAAACATAATGAGTGATTGAATATATAAATTTTATATAAATATATATATAAGCATAGGAAACATACATATATATATATTAAATGTAATAATTTGATATCATTTCTTTAATTGCAGTTGATCTCATTATCTTAACATGCATGACGTTAGAAAAAAGGTGACATAACTTGATCGACCAACGTTGCAATGAAATTATTTTGCCGATTGTTAGCCCCACTCAGTCATATTTCTAACCAACATTGCGTTTTTCTCAAGAACCGTTGAAGAAAAGGTAATATGAATGATAAATATTTGATGTCATAAACGAAATTTCCATATAAGATATTATAAGTCCAAATTAGATCAATGTACAAGAAAACCACTAAGGTCTATATTTACAAGTCAAATTAAAGGTCGACGTTACATATTTTCAACCCAATATATATTATTTAATTATGTCATTTGACCTTTAGATTATTACAATGGGGTCTATAGTGTTCTGACAATTGCGTAGTTCAAAATTCAAACAAGCAAAAGCAAAGCCATACATAAATTTTTGAAAAAGTAAATCTTCATTTCAATAGCTGGATTAGATTATACAAACATCTCCATTACATGATATGACCTATGAGTACGTAGTAAACTCAGAAATTTGATTCTCTCTTTGTATTGAATTTTGTGCTATTGTAGTAACAAACATTCAGCATGTATTATGCTGATGGATGCCTTAGTTTAAGCTACACCGCGAGATTCCTTCTTTGGATTATTTTGTCTTTTTATCCCTTTTTTTATTTAATTTTTTTTTCTTCTTATCATTTTATTTTATTTTCATATCATGTCATAATATAGATAGATACTATGCAAGTAGTATAGGGTTGTTCATCGGTTCGGTTGAACCTTACACCCATCGCAATAGCTAACCAACTACTTTGTATGAGACCCAAAAACAAAGCTTCAAAGCCCATAAGATTAAAGATGTCGAAAGCTCTTTTCTTCTCTTTTTTTAATGAAATAAACCTAAGTCCTTGAGGGGTGACGTATTAATGACACTTAAAATAAGGGTATCAATTTTAGTCATGTAAGTAATAAAATTGAAGCAATTTTGAGACAGTTAAATTAAGAAACCTAATTTAAGCCCGAAATTTATACATGTAGCACCGAAGATGCTGACTTGGACTAAATTTGTTTTCTCTTTCCTGCAATTAAGCGTCACCTCATAAGTAAAAAAAATAAATAAATAGGAGCTTATTTGGAGGAAAGTGAATAAATTTTAGTCATGTAAATATCAGAATTGAAGCAATTATAGAAAAGTTAAACCTGAAAACCTAATCTTAGCCCGAAATTTACACATGGCGCCCGAAATTTTATGCTCTCTCTCTCTCTCTCTCTCAAGAAAACTAATATATGCTTTCATTGCATGCCTTTGAGAAACAACAAACAGCAAGAAAATAAAGTCTTTATTTCAATCCCAAATCATTAACCAACAAACCTCTCACGAATGAAAGCAATATCAGCTCGTGTATTTCATTTAAATTATTTGAACATATCGTCGTCGTCGTAAGAGATATCATTATCATCGTTCGTAACAATATCAGCTCCATCCTCATCGTCGAAACATCGAATAAAAGACGGTGCAATTGTTAAGACCAAAAGGCCAAGAAGCAACAACATGGAACTCACACGAGACATAGTTCTTATAAGAGAATTGTTATTGTAATGTAATAATGCAATGTGCAGTTTATATATAGAGAACCGTTTGTTGTGAGAAGAAATCCGCACAGTAATTCATCTTTATTTACACTTATGTGGAATTTATTGCAAATTGTATAATTAATTAGCGAACCAATTGATAATATAATGCCCACGACTTTGATCCCAGATTCTGTAGTATGTATATATGTAGTAGAGGAGTGTGGATTTTAATTATTAATTTTTATTTGTCTCAATTAATTAATTTTCCCCATTAAATAGTCATTAATTCAGATTTCTAAAGGCGCTTCACTTCACTTTTTATAAAAAGAGAAAGCAACCATATGTAAATAAATACGAAATAAAGCCCAAAATCTAATCGTTTGATTGGTAAGAGCCAAGACCCTAAGAGAAACAAAACCCTCGACATCTTCGATGATAATGTAGTAGAATTTTTTCTTATCGTTAGAAGTATTTGACGGTGGAGAAAAACTGCGAAAGGAATGGGGTTTTTTTTATATAGGGTTTACTCGATTATATATATGCTGATATACAAATGTAGAAATATATTTAATATTCATTAGTCAACGCCATTGACTTAAATTAAGATTTTTGTTATTTTCAAAATAAGTTTTGCAATCCATATCATTATTTCATTTAATTTATATTTACGTAAAACTATTAATTACTCAAATAATGTAAGCACATTATGTTATTAAATTTTACTACATAATGGAATATTTTTATTTATAAGAAAAGTAGTCATTATTACGCGCGATACATTGAATATTCTTATTTTGTGTTTTATTATTATCATGAGTTTAGTTCTACTGGTCAAGCACATAATCATGGAGCAGTGCGATCATTACCAAAATGGCCCAAATTATATGTATCTAACAATATGATTGTAATGAATTAAATCGAATAAAACAAACTAATATTCAATTTTATCTGAGTATCTACAGTTAATATATGGTCTAGGTTGTTCGGCCACGATTGACATATGCAATGCACCACGTTATTAATATTTCTAATAAATTTATATTAAAAATATTTAGTTGAGATGTATCTCTAACGTGTGACGAAGTTCTGAAATATGGGGTTCGAAAAAAATATTAAAAAAAAACAATCATGAAATCTAATATACAATACATTATACAATCATTGAATTTTCCTGAAGGGGTTTTGAGAACGAAGCACAGTTTTCTGCACGTGGAAACAGAATCATTGAACCGTTACGGTTGATAAAATTAAATGCCAATAGATTTCAAGGCATTATATATATATATATATATATATATATATATATATATATATATATATAGGCCATGAATTCATATCTACATTGTGATGATCTCATTGCCCATATTTCAATTTTCATCATCACTTCAAAGTATTCGTTAAGTTTGATCGCATATAAAATTTGGAATTTCTTTTGAAGATAATTTTAATATATTAGTTAGTCCACTAAAAAAATATAAACTTATAATTAGATATAATACAAACATATATATATATATATATATAAATTAAGCTTTCAACAAAAGCTATACTATACAAACTATTGCTATATTTCCAAACAATTTCTCTAACTTTTATTCATTAAAACATCATTCAAATTCGAAATTTTTATCTGCTGAGTATATAAAAAAAAGATCCCTAATAGATATGTCAAGTGATCTAATACTTGATTTTTCGACATAAAAGTGGTGGGTTCGATCCTACTTGCACTTCTTGAATTTCACTGTCTGTCTCAATGTTGGAAGCTTGGATCGTCCCATAACCAATGTTAAGATTCAGATTCCACTCCAAACTGAACTTAATTAAAGTATGGGATTACGATTGCGTTTTGTGTAAAAACCTTGTTAAAACAAAAGTAGTACAAAGAAGAAAGGAATTTTGTTTTAATACTCAATCAAGATACAATCCATCTCGTATCATCTAAACATAATTATTAAATTTTTCCCCTTTTGAGAAAGAGAGTTTCATATTATTCACACCATGGAGGGTCCCTCGCCATCTCTCACATCCCACTGCCCAATGTCCCTTTGAACATGGTAACATTTACTACACAAAACCTTCCCTCTTACACACATATATATAATGACCACTTCCCTTCCCTCCTTTCAAACAAACTCTCTGCCCATACATCACCCCTAACATAGTTCTCTACAATAATGGAGATAATATTAGTAACCTGCGAGTGCTGCGGCCTCAACGAAGACTGCACTCACGACTACATTCGCCAGGTGAGAGCTAACTTCAACGGCTTGTGGCTGTGCGGGCTGTGCTCGGAAGCCGTCGGCTATGAGCTCCACAGATTGTGTAAGAAGAGAAACGTCGTCTCTGTGAACGGCGTAAACGACATGGTTGAGGCTTTGAAAGCCCACATGTCGTTCTGTGGTAAGTACTGTAAGTCTAATCCTGCGAGTCTTGTCGCTGATGGTCTGAAGCAGATGCTGCGAAGAAGAAGGTCGACGGCTCAAGCTAGTGTTGTTGGGTAGTAATTAAGGAGAATATTATTATTATTACATCTTTTCCTATGGATATAGTTAAATCAAATACGCAGAGGAGAGCTTTGTGTAATGAAATATGAAGGCGAAGACTGTACAGTAGTGTTAGTATAGATAGTTAATTTGCTTCTCTTATTTTTTTTTTGGTTTCAATAAGAAATATATGTAAGTATATATATGAAAGTTGGTTTTCTATTAAATGTTTTCTTAGTTTCAGATGCATTCATTTATTTTTTTTTTCTCATTTTCTTAGCCTAGATGGTAACTAAAGACTAGGGTTTTCTTCCAATTACGATCGAATGATTCTCTTGGTTTTATTTTATTTTTCGAAAGAAATATTAGAATGAACAAATATTATGATGCAAGCATATATTAATGCAATGAATCATAAATTATCTATCTTTGGTAAGCCAATTGACTCAACTATAATTCGGAACCTGATTTAATTACTTAATCAAGCAATATCCGCGTATCTTTTAATTAAGTATGATGGAATTCAATTTATATTTATATATCTATTTAGTTAAAAAAAAATTAAAATGAAAGTCACAACTGCTCCATCTCGAATCTGAGTTTCTGACATATTTAACATGCAAGAGTTAAATTCACGACTACATACTATGTATTATTACATTTTCCAAAGGTAACTATGAAAACGTTGTCCCATTTTTATATGGAAGTCAATAATTCAATTTCATTTGACTATTATAGTTTTGTATGGATTAAGTTGGTTCGTTTCATAATCAACAGTAATTCAAATTTGGTTCAAATTAACTGAGTCGGAGTATGGAAATTACGATGACGTTATATGGGATAGATACATCATGACATATACAAAAATAATGAGAAAACATTTTTTCTCCTAATATTCGAAAGTAAATAATAAGAAAGTACTCGCAAATATTTAAAAATTACACGACTTTCAGTTTAAAGTTAAAGTCGTTCGGCTCAATATGTTTTTAGGATATCTGCAAAGTTTAAACCGAATTTTGAGAGTCGACGCAAGCAATTAAAAGCCTTTAATCTTTAGATAAATGTAAGGAATATCTATCTCAACTTTTAATCAATGGTTCAAAACGATTAATGCAAAGCCAAATGCGTGTACGTTATCTTCATAATTGATCATACATTGAGTTTTCAAATGCATGGCATTTTAATTAATATCATTATGACAAGTTTTTGTCAAGACACAGAATAAAATGTCGGAACTAACATTTACATTTGTGTATTTTTGGTCGCAATATATGTATATGGGTATGTTATTATGTCTCATGCTTTACATTAATTGCTTTAGGAAAAAAAAAACATGTATTGTCAATTCAAGGAAATAAAAATATGATAAATAAGAATAGGGTTTGAAAAAGATGAGTCAAGACGGCTCACGACTGAAGCTCGGTTCGAGCTCGTGATAGTCGAGCTCGAGCTCGTGCTTTGCCGTGATGGATCGAGCTCGTAAGTTTTGTTTTTAATTTTTATTTTCCTTAAATTTAAAAAATTTCGTGCTTCGAACTCGAGCTCAACAAATACATTTCAAACTCAACTCATTAACACCTCTAAATTAGATAAGGGTTTTAATTAATACTCCCTCTGATTTTAAATAGAAATCACTTTAGATTTTTCTTTTTTTTTTTGTTTTTAAATAAAAATCGTTTTGCTATTTTCAAAAATGAATAGTTTGTACAATTACAATTTTATCATTCGTCTTAAATATATGTGTATCTTTAATTAATTATGATTAAATAATTAATTAAGGGTATAAGAGAAATTTTACTTTAATAGGCGTGTATATTCCTTAAACGACTTTTATTTAGAATCGGAGGGAGTATAAGTTAAGCAAGAATGATTTAAAACATGCACTAAACCATGCATTACCTAGTATTATGCAATTTATGTCGAGCAATGATTTATATTTCGTTCTTTCATGTAGCTACATACATCATTTATAGATATATATATATTATATATATATATATATATTATCCAATGTTTTCGAAATTTAATGCTCGTCACATGCATTTTTTCCTCTTGATTTGTGTGTTACAATATGATCTCAAATCTTAACCACTTATTCCTCGTACCTAATTAGTTCAATCAGCCTTCGATTGTACATTTAAATAATCCAGAAGTTCTTCTCTTATACATGGATCATATTAAGTCCCACGAAAAATAAAAATTTTTCAAAAACAATGTGGTTTAATATGTGTTATTTTCAAATACGTGTCCTTGCCAGACATTCACTATTGAAGAGAAAAGGGAAAAAAAATAAATTAATAAATAACTAGGTTGATTCAACAAGCATACATCACGTCCATGCCGATATATGTATGTATATTCAGGCAACAACGTTAATGAAACGAACAAGAAATTGTCTCCTAAACAACTCAACAGCCTTAAACACAAAGCCTCCGTACAGCCAAACCCTAATCTCCATGTAGCTCTAAACTGTTTCCCATCATTAATGGTTCAAAGACAATGGTGGGGTTTCCTTGTCAAATATGAAGCCGTTTATTAATTCTCTGGGCTCATCTTATTTCTTGCAGCTTTGATCATATCAAAACAATAAATTTCTGGTAATAATGCCCATCAGAACAAGATGTCGAATCAGTTCGCAAAACACATGTCGTGCCATTCTTTCATCCGTCCAAAGATGTTAAAAACGAAATGTAGATCGGGACAAACGTCGTATAACGGTCACATACGAAAAACGAAGTTCTGTAATGTACATAGCATAAGAACGTGCGTACCGCACACGTTATAGTGTTGCCTCATTAAATTTGTTCTCGAAGCTATATGCGACGATTTCTCGGCCCTTTTACATAGAGCTCTCGACAGATGTATCTTTTCAATTCGATTTCATTTCGATGTCGCTGCTTTCTTTAGCATCCGTATCTGACATGTCTTTGGGCAGAAGAAATAATAGTGGCAGAGGTAATAATGCACTCAGATTGCATAGAACTATCAGAAGCGTTAGATTGTCGAATCTATCTTTGGTGACGCCGAAGATCTTAGTCAATCCAGCTCCCATTAGACCGCCTAGTACACTCCCACCATTGGATATTGACATGAGCGTTGCGAAGAATGTAGCCTCCATGCCTTCGGGGCATATTTTCGCCGCTAAGACAAGAACTGGCATGAATGAAGCCTTCGGAAGAAACAATAACAGATAGATTAGGCGCAGGACTAATATCGAGTCGAAGTTTGAAATATATTATACCTACCTGTCCAAGCACGGTTAATATCAATTGGTCGCCCATGGAAAACCACTCATCACTTATGCCGAGCTTTCGGTTGATCCCAGTTACTAGCAAAACCTAAACATGGGGAAAAAAATGGAATATTACATGAAAAATTAAATCAAGTTAGAACGAGGGGTGCGATAATTAAGACCTACCTGAGTCATGCCAAGAACTGAACCGATGGTAGTGGTGAATAGAAATATCTTTCTCAAAGGAACAGTTTTCAAGAAACCATTGTAGATCCCCACGCCAATAAGCGATGCAACGGAGGTCACGAGCTTCACACGCCCCAGAAATTCCGGGGTAAACCCGAGCTTGTTTGTACTGTGCACAAGTAATAATATAACAATGATCGTATGATGTTGAGTTACGGTGAGAAGGCGAAAAGAAGTTATTACATGAGAAATCTCGGCATACATGAAATAAAACATGGCCGATTCGGAGCGTGGCGTGGATTGCCACAGGAAGATAAATATTGTTGGGAAGAGTACATTGGGTTCTTTCACGGCGTCTCGTAATTGCATCATACTGTTCCTCGAATTCTCGAAAAAGCTAGTGTCGTCCGATATGATGCTTTGTCCCCTTTGTGGGATGTTTACTCGCTGTTCTTTAACAAGAATCGCAACGGCCGATGTTATTAATGGAAGCAGAGCTGTTAATCCAAAGACAAACCTGGGAGAAAATACGCAAACGAGTCCATGAGAAAATATGTAAGTACATGTCGTAGTGTGTTTAAAACTTGTGAAAATATTAACTGTGGCATATATACCTACCTAACACCATAAGCACCCACCAAGGAGCCACTGAAATAGGAACTAACTATGCCCCCTAAAGCTGATGAGCCCCAACAGAGAGATTGGAGTGAACCTGACATGCTTTGTGATTCACCTCGAGCCCTCTCTACCACCATTGAATCCACAACCTGTAAGTGATTGGTTGACAAATTTTGTACAGATCAGACCAAATTCAACACTTTGTAGCGACATACTTTGACATTATGAGCCGTGATCTAATAAGTTATGAACTGAAATCTTAGGAATGAAGGAATCTTCAGGTGGACTTCCGACCAATATGCCTAAATGCGTGTATGCAGAAAGAAAAATCTTCATAAATGGCGTAATTATTTCTTACCACATCTGAAAATGCTACAGAAAGAGATCCAAGGAGAATACAAAAGGCAACATCATACTTGCTGTCGACAAAGGTAGCCATCAACGCCCATGAGAGAGCTCCTAGAAGTCCTGACAGAACCAAATATGACCTCCTCCGATAGCCAAAAAGTGGGACGTAATCACTGCAATAGATCATTGATACTCAATTATAGACCCCAAAGAGAGAGTAATATTCTACTCATAAGATGACCTTTTACATACCTGATGAATCCGTATAGGGGTTTAACAAGCCAAGGCAATGCTGAGAAGCCCGATATGACAGCTGTCTAGTCAACCACAAAAACATGTAAATCCCAGGACAAAAAGTAAATTTTCACAGGAAATGTTAAGTTCCACTTTTCAAGAAAACAAAATTAATTACGAACAGCAAATTATATCCGTAAGGGCATGGGATTCACATATGATCACCTCAGCTGGGTCTAGATGCAGATCATCTTTCATGTAGAAACTAACAGCAAGCCTTGAGAGGCCTAAAACACCCTGAACAAAGTAAACCATAGCGACAGCAATATTGTCAGGAGTCAACTCCACTCCAAAGCATCTTAACGAGGTAATGGAGTATCTTTTCTTTCGCAGGGATGTTTTGGTCGATGAGGAGCTATCACCATCTGCATTTGTGGTCAACAGATCCCCTTTTCCTTGCAGGCACAAATGATATCGACACGTATTAAGTCCCAATGCTACATGTTTCGGCACACATTGTTCGACCGATTAGGTAATACATCTTAGTCAAATAAATCAGAATCTTTACATGGTAATATTTTAGATTATGCAAAGCCACTTCTAAACTTCAGTCACAGTTCAGAGAACCCGTCGAAATCGGCGCAAGTAACAGAAGAGAGCAGGTAAAGTAAGCTATTCTAACAGCTCAAACATTAGCAATTTTAAATTAAAGACTTTAGCTATCATTGAATTTTGTTATTTTCAATGCCTCAAAGAAGAATTAATAAAAAAAAAAAACTACAACCTCAGCAGCAATAAAAATTCAATTTTGGAGACAGAACGAGCTGCATTTACCAACATGTAAGCAACTCCAATCACATCTTCGTCAAAAGATTCAATTTTTTTTTCACCCCTAATTACAACAAATTACCCCGAACCCTAGAAACCCAACTTACGATATCTGGAATCTAGAAGAGGTTCGGCGTCAGAATCGTGTCGGAGAGACTGAACAGAGATTGAAACGGACATCTTTCAACGGCAGAATAACGATTAGCGGCCGGCCATTTTCATCCGTATGGAGAGGATGAAATTTCAATATTTTACAGGTAAACAAACACTCAATGGTAAATATATCAAAATTAAAGAGAGTAAAAAAGAAAATTTAACCAGCGATCAAAGGGAAGTCACAGTCTTTTTAGCGTGACTCATCTCTCATCTCACCCACCACTATTTTCTCACGGACAAATAAATTGTTGGAAATAAAATATATAAAGTTAAAATATGATTGTAAAACTTAAATATTTATGTGCCGTTCAATAATATTATAGTTCATGAGGTTATGGGTACGAATTACTAAGATCACTCATTTTAAACAAAAAATCATATTCATATTCGAATTTTTTAAGTAAATAGCCTTTGACCTGATCATGTTTAAAAAAATAGCACTCAATATATGATTTTACCTTTGTACCCTTACTAATTCTGTGTGAAAGACTATTTTACCCTTATTTAATGACAATCAACAACTTCAACAACACATTAACGAAAAGAAGTACAAAGGTTTGAAGGTTTACTGTAAGGAATCTGAAGCAGCAGACCCGTACAGATAAAATTAAAAGTAAAAGTAAAATTAAAAGTAAAAGAAAAAGTAAAAAGCAACGGGTCCTCTTTGAATTCAATCGTTTTCCTCTGCACACAAAAATTGTTCTCTCTCTCTCAAATAATTTCCTCTGCAACTCAAACGCAATTCCGAACGTCAATCGACAATGGCAATCAACGCGAGACCCCAAAAAGTGAAGGTATTTGTTCTAACCCTAATTTAATGCGGACCCGTGGTTGCAAGCATAGGACCCATGCTTGCAAGTATAGGACCCACGCTTGCAAGCATAGGACCCGTGGTTGGTCGCCGAGGACCCACGCTTGCAAGCATAGGACCCGTGCTTGGTAGCGCATGTAGGTTGTGAACGCATCGGACCCGTGCTTGCAAGCATCGGACCCGTGCTTGCAAGCGTCGGACCCGTGCTTCAAAGCATCGGACCCGTGCTTGCAAGCATCGGACCCATGTATATTATCATGGGTCCCGCGCATAAGATGATGAGGTTCTCGCGCGGGTCCCATGAGTATAAGCACGGGTCCGCTGTATAATAGCACGGGTCTTCTGCTCTTATAAGCAGGGGTCCCATGCTCAGCTGTGCATAAGGGTTTTATATTTTCAATATTCATACCCTGTAATTTGCTAAATTATGTTATAATTACGTATAAATTAGGTTGTGATGAAGAAGCAATTGAGAGGCGACGAAGGTTATGATTGCCGTGTTACGCTGACCTCGCTATACCCCGAGGCCAGCGAGTTGATAAGAAGGTGTATGAACCAGCAAGAGTGGGAGACATATAGGGCCGGGAGTGCGTTCGGCCGACTCGTTAGTGCCGCCGTGGATTTCAATCTCTCGGCCCAGTTGCTGTGGTACCTCATCCAGAGGCAGACGACGTTGCACAACCGCGACGAGCTTTGGATGATTGTTGGCAACAAACCACTCCGATTTTCAAAATCGGAGTATTGCCTAATCACCGGGCTGAAGTTCGCAGCTGAGCTACCGCAAGTGTACCCCGATGCAGCGTTGCCGAAAGACATTTTCCCGGCATGTCCACAGTCCGCATGTCGCACGTGAAGCATCGGTTGGAGGAGTTGGCTGGCGACGAGGAACGAGTGGAAACGGACAAGTTGAAGTTGGCAGACGTCTACTTCGCCACCGCGGTGTTGCTGCCTCGACTCTCAAAGAAGGATACCATCGTCAGTTCCTGGGTCCTTCAGCTTGTCGAAGACGAGATGGCTTTCTCCCAATTTCCGTGGGGCAGCGTGGCTTTCAAGGAGGTCATACGGGCCGTAAAACAAAATCTACGGGAGAGGAGTGACGGGGCGAACGCAAAAAGCAGTTGGCTGATCAGTGGGTTCGTACAGCCACTTCAGGTGAGTTCTACCTGAGCTTTGACATATTATTGATGTAATTTATAAATAATTGCTAATATTATTTTCGTTATTTGTCTTCAGATACTAGCATACGAGTGCATACCGGGCGTTGCACGTGAGTTTGCGGGGCGCAGAGAAGAAGATTTTACGCCACGCATGTTGAGGTGGGTGACGAATGATTGGAGTCGAAAGGGATGCCCGAAGCTGGAGGCGGTCGTAGCTGCCGCCCACGGGTCCCCTGTACGAGGGTTGTTAGTGCCGTCAGGGGACGAGTTGGAGGCCATGTATTATCGGGAGAGCGTCTTTGACGTTGGGGCGGAGCACGAAGTGTTCGACCGTGTGACGGGCCTACTCGAGCAGGGAGTGGATGTTAGCTGTTCCCGTCGTCGGGCGGAAGGAGATCGCAACGAGCGCGTTGCGATCCAACAGATCGCCCAGATCCCCAAAGTCCCCGAACCTCCACCGGAGGGACCATCACATGGATATGGCTTTGCGTCGGAGGCACGCTTCGAGGAGTTTTCTACTCGTGTGGAGCAGCGATTCGACGAACTTGGGACCGCCCTCTCGCAGTTCCGAAACGAAGAGGCTCAACGGTGGGAGACGAACGACACTCGTTGGAGCCTCATGCAATCGTGGGGCGATAGCATCAGAGGGTTGGGGGACTCGTTTCAGGATCTACGGAACGACCTGGCGAGTAGATTTTTTGGTGGATCGCGCACTCCGCCTGCCGAGCCGGCTCATTGTAAGTTTTGTATAAATTTTTTTAATTAGTTGTGTAGATTACTTATTAATTTACTAATCACGATCCGAGCGGGTTTGGTGGTGGATGGCCAACTACGCATGCCGAAGCGCCTCATGGTAAAGTGTGAAAAAAAGGTGAAAAAATTATTATATACTTATTATATACTTACCGTGAGTTCAATAGCCTGTCGATCGTGGTCCCGGCGATTTTCAAGGCGTTGAAGCTAACAACTCGGTTGTTCAAGGGCAAGAGTTGGCCATCTGAGTGGTGTCGCGACTTCAGAAGACAAGGGCACCCGTAAGTTTTAATGATTGTTGCGTTTTATTTGTGCTTCGTATTTTAATGATTGCTACGTTTTATTTGTCGTTCAGTGGAGACCACGGTGTGGCAATGTTGCGGGCGGCGATATCGCTTATGGTGCCGAAGGACGACGTCTCCTGCCTGACGGCTGCTCGATTGGTGGATTTTCGAAAATATCTCGCCATTTCTATTTTCAAAAACGATTGGGACAGTTTTTAGTTCAATCTCTCTGTGTTGAAATTTAATTTTATGTGTTGGATTTTAATATTAGGTGCTGAAATTTATTTTTCTCTGCTGAATTTTAATTTTCTGTGTCTTCTGTGTTGAGTATTAATTTTACTGTGTTGGATATTAACTTTATGTGATTGTATATTAATTTGACATGACGGCTTGACACCTATCATACCCACCGTAAAAATCAAAACGACAATAATTGGTCAATAATTGAGAATGGGTTGACTGTGTGTGCGGCGCATCCTTGGTCCCCTGGATGTGCCACGCACGTTCATGGTCGGGTCCTATGAATTTACGTTCAGGACCCCTGCTCATAACGCGCGAGTCCCCTGTGTATATGCGCGGGACCATGCCAGATATCGCTGGGGACACGCGCCTAATTTGAACGGGACCCTGTTGTACGTGCGGGTCCCCTGTTTTTACGTGCGGGTCCTATGTTTTTACGTGCGGGTCCTCTGTTTTGACGTGCGGGTCCCTTGTGTTCATGTGCGATTTTTGACTTGTTAATTGATGGAATTATGCCATAATTGTGCGTTTGTATACATTGTTTATCTGTTACTACAATATTAAGTCATCATATAATAGCAGAAAACCGAAAATTTGGATGAAATCACAATAATAACAATCAATGTGTAAGATTACTAATCCTACAACAACACAAGGAATGTTTTTGTGGGTGCTTTTTTTGAATCTTGACCTGTGAGATTGGTCAACTCGAAATACAAGTTGGATTAATTTTTTATTTTTTTTACGTCAAAGCCTTTGGTATTGTTAATGTTACTGATATTTTTTAACAAATTTTCATCAAGTAATTATTATTTTATTAATTATTAACTTCTTAATAATTTTAATAATAATATTATTATCTCACCCTTTTATTAACGAAATGCATCAAATGTCAAATGTCAAATCATCTGTGCTGTACAGACTGTAAAGTCATGACAGTCTGACAAGTGAAATGAGAAAATACTTTTGACCAATAATTGAACAATAAGCGAACGTGACCAACCCCAAGTTGGCATAGAACCCAAGACCGTCCATAAGCGCACATGTTATCAGCACGGTACCGTGTTTCAAAGTGCGGGTCCCCTGCACATAACGCGCGGGTCCCTTGTTTAGATGTGCGGGACTCTTGTTTTCAGGTGCGGGTCTCATGCGCAAATACGCGCGGGTCCCTTGTTACTAAAGAAAACTTAACATGGCAACAAAGCAGAAAATTACACGCACAGAACACAACCTAACTTAACACAACACAAATGCTAAAATAACGTAACACAAATATGCGCCAATACAAGGACTTTATCTCCTACCAAATTCCCCGACCGAAGGCAACCTGTTTTTCCGTGCTCTTCCACGTTGTGAACGAACAAGATGTGGCAACATGTGAATACTACTTTCAATGCGATCCGTTACCGGCATATGGTCCCTTCGTAAGCTAACTTCCAGACCTCCAAGGTGTAATAATCGTGCACTAATGAATATACCGGGACTTGGGCGTAACCACAAGCTGCAATCGCGTGTGGACATGGGATGCGATTGACGTCAAACATCATGCAAGTGCAAGTGCGCGTTTCTAGATCGACCACCTCGTTCACATGCTGCCCGTACACGTTATACCTTAGATGCCCGACCTCCGACACATGAAATTTTTGCGACTCGCCGAAGTTCTCTCGTATGATCGACTCCACCTTCGGTGTAAACCTAGTGACATTCGCTGCGATCGAAGCTGCCGCAGTTCGCCGATGCTTACTGAACCATGACGATGTTAGTCGCTGAACCGAGTCCAACAGTCCAATAATTGGAAGTTCTCTATCTTTACGTAGAGCAGCATTTATGGACTCGGATCCATTGGTCGTCATTATGTTGTATCTTGATCTAGGGCAATATGCTATCGTCCACGTAGCCTTGGGAACTTCGTTAAGATAGGCTGCCACTTCCTTGTATTTGTCTTCAAGCTGTTTAAAATAACGGTCAGACTCGCTCTTTGTGTAGGCAGTCGCTACACGCCAGAAAATCGGGCAAGCACATTTCTTCTTCATTTTCGTCTTGACGTTTTGTAGAATGTGCCACGCACAGAAACCGTGAAATGCGTGCGGGAAAACGGCCGGGACAGCATTCTTTATACCATTGTTTCGGTCAGAAATGATTACGAGATCATCGCTCTCCGCAACAAAACGTCACAATCTCGTCAGAAACCACGTCCATGACTCAGTTCCCTCTGTCTCAGCAAGACCCCATGCAACAGGATATTGATGGTAATCGCCGTCTTGTGCCGTGGCAATCATCATGACCCCTTTATACTTCCCCTTCAAAAAAGTGGCGTCGATAGAAACGACTTTCCTCATGTACGCAAAGCCTCTTATGCATGCGCCATATGCCAAGAACATGTACTTGAACCGATTGTCTTCGTCCATCTCCCAATCGGTGATACTGCCCTCGTTGGCTTGCCTCACCGCATCTAAATAGGCCGGCAGTAAACCATAGCAATCGTCCCTGTTACCGACTAGTTCATCAGTCGCAATTTGCTTCCCTTTCCAAGCCTTGTAGTATGAAACTTCTACTCCCCTGCTCTGCATCATCGACTGTATTGAACTGGGTGCGGGAAAGTCTTTAGGAGCCCTGAAATTTTCCAACAACGTGCTCGATACAAGCGATGAACTTCCCTGCCGATGTCTACGGCGTCGATGAGACACACCGCATGTGTGCGTGTTGCAGTACTTTCGGATTGAGAAAAAGGGGGAGTTCTTGTCCTGAGCAGCTCGTACTCGCCATTCGCATTTCTCGTTGGCACATTTCACTACGTACAGGGTTTTGTTCGACCTATCCAGTCGGAATTCGAAACACGCAGCGATTGCGATTTTAGTGATTTCGTCCTTGAATTCTTTCTTGCTACGAAATTCTTGTCCAACATATAGGCTTGAACCATCCGTAAACGAATACGTACCATCATCGGCCACATCTATAGCGTCGTGGTCCTCGACATCAACATCGTCGTCATCATCATCATCATCATCTGAAGCACCTTGCTCCTCGGGTTGTCCGACTTGCTCGTCATCATTATCATCTTCTCCACCGACTTGGTCGTCTTCATTATCATCTTCGTCGCCGCCCATTCCGGAATAATCGCCTTCAAAGCCAGTAAAATCATTACGTTGGTAAGGCTCATTGTAAGATGTGCTGCAAAAACCCTCAAATGGTTGGATTTCTGCGTTTGCGTCGCACTGCGCTATAAGGCTGACGTTCGATAAATCATTTTCATGAGGTTGATGTGGCGGTGGAGCACTGACGAATAACTGAACTTGGACGTGAAGAGGTGGTCTTGACCGTGGACAACCAAAACCAAGGTAAGCACGTACGCCGTAATCGTTCTCGATGTAGATGGGTCGCGCAAAATTGTAGTCTATGCAAGGCATGTAGCTTATTGTAAGTTTGGTATTGTCCTTGCGTAACGACATTGCCTTCAAAATCTCGTCAGTGAGATCCTCCAATGTGCATGAACCGTCATCGACCACGATTGATTGCCACCGGCAACTTGGATCAGGAACCCACTTCGATGTATTGTCCTCGCAAATTATCCATTGACCATCGACTTGAAAAAAAATGCTCGTGATCGTCATGATTATCACCTATAAAAGAAGTAAAGTTCAATATAACATTTGAAAAAATTAAATTAGGGTTTAGGACCAGGCGTATGGGCATGGGACCTATCAATAAGAAGCGCTTCTGCGCGGGTCCCCAGTTTTTACGTGAAGGAACCCTGCATATATGTGCGGGTCCCATGCTCTAATGAGCGGGGACGACGGTCGGGACCCCTGAACTTATTCGCGGGTCCCGTGAATTTACGTGCGGGGACCCTGAATTTATATGTGGGTCCCATGATCAGACGCGCGCGGGATGCCTGACCTAAAATGCAGGGACCCTGATTTTATGTGCGGGTCCCATGATCTATGGCGCGGGGCGCCTGCTTTCAAGCAGGGGTCATCTGATCAGCTGGACGTTTTAAAAAATGAACATTGAACATGTTCGTCCTTCCAACCGGAATTTGGAAGTTTTAAGACCCCACAGGGTTTAGGACAGAAAATTACAAAATTCGAGTGTTATCTTCAAAATTCAACCACGAAAATACTTACAGTAAAGAGTTTGAATTTCGAAAATCTTTCAATGAGGACTTTCAAGTGTTCTAGGTCGGGTCGACTGACAAAAAAAGCAGAAGAAGAAAATGTAGGTGCTTTTTAGGGACGATGAAGAGGAAGAAGAAAATGTGTTGAGCTTGCTTGGTGGAATGAATGCTTACTGCTGGAAAATGGTCGTGCAGCTTTAATACATTCATGCGTTGTATTTTTTTTTCCTTTTTTTTTAAATAATATTAAGGGATTAAAAGAAGATGATTAAGTGTTAATTAAAAAGAGTGCTATTGACCAAAAAAAAAAGTCAAGAGCGCTATTTTTTTTAAATTAACTTGGTCAAGCGCTGTTTTTTAAAAAGACCCTTCATATTCATACTGGTCAGTGGTCAACGAATATTTTAAGAAAATAGCCTTCATTATCCAGCTTTTTTAAAAAAAATAGCCTCGAAGTGTGTAAAGACTATTATACCCTTGCTAAACAGGCCTCATAGTACTCGAGTGTGTGACTACGTTTAAGGGTGGATGAATGAGTGTAGAATAGTAGTTGTGTAGTCACTATTAGCAGTTGAGAAGCTGAGTCAGTAGTAGGAGCTAAGAACCCAGTTTTCAGCTGGGAACCCAGTGCGGGTTCTTAGTTGAGAATTGGGTTCTCAGCTCTCAGCAAATTATTTTCGAGTTCAATCTCAGCTCGATGATATATATAATTAAGTTCGAGGTCGACCTTCATGAGATTAGTGAAACAGTTCACGGAGTTTGTGAGTAGACTCGACTCATCTTTCAGTGCTAGGATAGAACGATTTACTCTAAATTATTGCAAGAAAGTGGGCCATAAAGCTAATGTTCTAATTCAATAATAATTAGTATATTGCCAAAAGTTAATACCATGGCAATGGCATGATTAAAGAATCATAGTGGACAATGCTATAATGAGGAATTGAGGAGATAGCAAACAAAGAGATGAAATGGTTATTATAAAAAAAACATAATTACTTTCTTGAATATTGGAAGCTAACCAACCCATTACAAAATCTTGGGATCTCAAGTTCATTAACAAAGACTTAATTACAACCTTTTCACATCTAAGCAAAGATCATTACCACTAGCTAAGCATGGTTAAAAAAAAAACTAACTGCTACGAAGAACCGCCATGGACAACATCGTCCAAGCTTGACACCTCAAGCTCCCCTTCTTCAAACACCATCTCCTTGCCACGACAATCACTGCTACAAAAAGCCTTCTCACCCCTGCAAAGAAGATGTACAAACGCCATGTTAGAGTTCATTGATTAGAGAAAGGATCATACCTAGTATGAAAAATGTTAACCTGTAGATGTCTTTTCCTCGTTCGAGCTGCTTCTTGCAAGTCGAGCAGAAGAAGCTGAGGAAACTATCGGAAGGATAGCTCATTGCCCTGCTGATCAAAGGGAGGAAGCCCTTTTCTTTAGTTGATTCAGACAACTTCGTCGCAATGCCAGAAAAGCTCCCAACGATGCAATCATCAAAGATGTGTTTGGTAGTAGGGTTTGGTCCGTGAGAGATCACACAAGTGTAATCCTCTGACAGCTCCATCTCACTGGTAAAACACCAGGAATTTGAAGGAGATGATCCAAACATGGATTTCCTCAGGGAAGAAGGAGACAAGGGGGTGGTTGCATGAGGATTCCTAGTCTTGGTGCCAAAATCTCGAGGAGACCTTGGAGATGGTGATTCATGTGAAGGAAGAACAGAGCTATGGTGGGTAGGTGAAGGGACTTGAACAACCTTAAACTGTGTACCAAACAGAACCATTCTTCTATCAGGTTTAAGAGTTTCTGAGTTAGAATTTTCATCTGCTAAAGCGTCTGCCAGCCCTTTTGAGTCCCAAATCTTGGTCTTGGGAGTGGTTTTATCAGAGTAAAAAGGGTTCTTTGGAGCAGCAGAAAATGGTTTGGCATCAAGGATTGAGGTTGGGCTACCCATAAATGATTCAGTCTCAGCAGAGCCCTTTGAGACAAAACTAGTGAACAACCTAGGAGTGTTCAAGAATGAGGAAGTTAGCTGTCTGTAATTGGTATTAGAGGATCTTTTATCTTCCATTAGAGATCTTTTTCTTTCCCTGCAAACGACAAACCACATAGATTCAGTCTTTCCATTCCAAAGATTATAGCTTTTGGTCACACAACGTCTTTGTAATAAACACACAGAGAAGAGCTCATACACACACCTGCTAGCTGGGATTCTCTGAAGAAGCAGAAGCCAAGAAACTAAAGGTTTAATCTTTCGAGCCCAATAATGTTTTTCTCACACTATGCATCGCAGACCTTTAAGGACACATTGGGGAAAATAGGGCCAATGAAAGGGGCAAGAAAATTAAAGATCAAAAGAAGAAAGAAAACATCAGTTAAAAGAATCCCTTTACCCTCTCAGAACCGACATATAAGACCCACCTCAATGGTCATCATCATCACTCAGTACTGCTCCTCATCGGTTAGCAAGCAATAAAGATATACATGAGCTTTTTATTTTTTCTTTTTCCTTTATTTTTTGGCTCACATATATCTTTATAGACCTCTCTTTTGTTTGTTTCCTCGCCATAAAAACCAACGTACCCCACTGATATTATTTTGGGAGCAGAAAAGGGTCACTATTAATCATAAAGATTCAGTGCCTTACGTGCAGACAAGGCCCATATTTTATTTTATTTTTTCGAAACCATAACTTCATTAACAAAAAAATATACCGGCTAAATAGTCCAAAGGGTCTCTCCGATAACATATAGAAAATAAAAGCTCACATAGGAGCATGACCAACCAAGCACGAAACAAGAAAAAAAAAACCGAAAGAAAACAAGAAATTCAGTTTTGAATACGAATAAAGATTTGTGTAAGAAAAGGGAAAAAGAAAAAGAAAAAACAGTTTTTTTTTTTTTCGCTCTTGGATTCTTGATCTAGTGTGTGAGGGACTAAAGATTGGATCTTGAGATCTGAAAGATTTAATGATTCTTCATCTGATTTGCAGCAGAATCACAGAACATTTAAGAGCTATATAGGTCACTATTTGTTTCTTCTACCTTTGATTTTTTTCTTTTTTAACTTTCAGAGGCCATTTTCTCACCATCATAATCCTCCTTTTCTATGTGATATTTCCTTTGCAAATTTAACTCCTCAATCACTAGGTGAAAAACAAACAAAAACTAATGTAAGAAAGGATAACAAGGAGAAAAAGTTCGACCATTTCGTTCAATAATCGGTTTTTTCCATGTATGCGCAATTCTATTTAGGCGAAGTTTAATGCAGCGTGGTTGCGCGGATATACGCGTCTTTTGTTATAAATACTGGCGCATTCTCGTCGTTCGATTCAATTTATCTTTCTTTTCGATAAAAAGGTTTTGCGCTTTCGTCACCGAGCTCTCCATATCCTCTAAACTGAATTCGTTTTCGTCGTTTACGAATCGTTATGATTCCGTCCTAAAGATAATACTAATTCAACCAGCCAGAACGATCGCAAAGCCAAAGCGATCACCACGGGCAAGGCATGGCATGACGACTTAACTGAATGTAATTTAAGGGCTTTCTTCTACATAGATAGTATTCACCTTCTTGGCCATCGTCTGCCCTCTCCTGCCAGAAAATCCACCTCAAACTCAATCTGCAGCAAGCTTGAAGGTTCTGAGAGATTCTTGAAGAATGTGTTATTACTACTTTAATGAACAGATTGTTAAAATCTCAGTAAATCTCAATAATATCTGCATTGAACTTGTTGACTTTTTAGGTCAAAGGTCAGCGACTTTGCTTGTTGATTTTGCAGTCAATAAATAAATGCAATATCTCTCTCAGACGACATGTCGAACAAGCAGCCTTCTTTGAATGGTCGAAAAATGTAATAATTCAAAAGGCCAAAAAGACATATAGCGAGAATATGATTACAAAGAGATTGATTCGTCGTTTCTTTTCCAACGTATAAGAGATTAGGTCCCATTACAGTAGAAGCTTCATCTCCTATATAAAACCCACCAAGTATAAACACAGTTATCGATTAATCTAACTTCATCTCTTAATGGAAACAATCGCAGATCAAGAAATCACCATCCGGCCGCTGGGCATTTCTGACGTGGACGATTCTTTACAGTGGTAATAACTAAGTCTGAGATTCTCAAGATCAAGAATGCATGGCTTCACATTAATCAACATCAGCTCGAATACCCTAAAAATCTTCTTGCAGGTACTCCGATGAGAAAGTAAGCAGATTCAGCTCGTGGGACGCATTCACCTCTAAAGAAACCCTAACGCAGTACATGGCAGAGAACGTCCTAACCCACCCATGGCACAAGGCCATATGCCTGCAAGGGAAGCCCGTGGGGTCCGTATCCGTGACGCCGCGCCGTGGGTTCGACAGTTGCCGCGCTGAAATTGGGTACGTGCTGGCGTCGGAGCATTGGGGCAAAGGGATCGCCACCCGGGCGGTGAAGATGGCGGCTAACGCCGTGTTCGTGGAGTGGGGACACCTGGAGAGGCTGGAGGCGGTGGTGGCCGTCGAGAACGTCGCCTCCCAGCGCGTCTTGGAGAAGGTTGGGTTTGCCAGGGAAGGGGTTTTGAGGAAGTATTACCTCTTGAAGGGGAAAGCCGTCGATGCTGTGATGTTTAGCCTCTTGTCGACTGATCCTCAGGTGAATTTCTTCTTCGATAGTTGAAAGATTTATAATTTTTCTTTTTATTTTGATAATACTTTTTGCGCGTAGTTGTGTGGAAGGACGTTCTTGATCTGATCATCCTTAATGTTCCCGAAAACCTTAAATCTACTTTGGGAAAATCCTTAATGTTCCCGAAAACCTTAAATCTTACATTACAGTATATATGTTCTTCAATGTGTAATAAGCAAAATCCAAGAATATCAAGAGTCAACGACTCTCTCTCTCTCTCTCTCTCTCTCTCTCTCTCTCTCTCTCTCTCTCTCTCTCTCTCTCTCTCTCTCTCTCTCTCTCTCTCTCTCTCTCTCTCTCTCTCTCTCTCTCTCTCGTTGTATACACAGACTTGCACAAATTTGACCAGTCACATACAAGAGTTGTCAAAACATTATATATGTTATTATAAAATAATAAATATGAATTTCGGAAAAAAAAATAATTATTATGAAATAATTAAATGTGGATGTTTTAAATAATAATATTAGTTAAATTATTGATGATTTGGAAGTATTATATTAAATGATGATAATGTGATAAGATGATAAGATGAGGTGTTTAATTGAAGAGTTTGTATTTTAGTGTGAGGTGTATAATTGTAATTAATGTGATTAGTTGTAATAGTGAATTATTAGTAGTATAAATAGGTGATTAGAGTTCATTGTAAATTACACCAAGTATTGAAATACTTAATCTCTCTCTAATCTCTCTCTCTTTATATTATAAGCTATATTATCATTATAATCTTAATATAAGTATAATTATAATAAAATAATCTTAATATAATATTAATCACAATTAATATTTTTATAACACGTTATCAGCACGACCGCTCTCCGTCGTCAAGATCAACCTCCGTCGAAGATCTCGTACGAGTTTAGTCAAGGTATGGTAATTTAATTTTTAATTTATACTAATTATATATTAATTGTGATTAATTTAAAATATATATTATAAAAGTATTATTTAAAGGTTTTATAACTAAACGCCAATACCCGAGTGGTTTCGCGGAATATCGTTCACTACAAGTGACGAGAGGTCCAGGTTTCGATCCCCGTGGAGGCGTGTGATTTTTTTTTATTTATGCACGTACACAACACAAGCCCACGAGGTCTTGCGGTAATCCCAACCTCAGTAGCGGCATATTATTAATCTTTCTTTAATAAGAAAAAAATGTCGTTTTATACAAAGATGGATCTTCTACTCCTTACATTATTTACGGTGATCATTTCCGCTATGTGGATAATATTTTTACCAATGTTTTTAAAATATAATTATTAATTGTAATTTCTTTAATATTATAATTACTGAAATATATTTTATTTTGAAGGATGTCGCTATGTCCGATGTTTGATCTTTTACTTATGATTATGATTACGGCGACACTGATCTGGATGTGGATATCATTTTTTATAAGAACTTTTACAAAAGAAGATACAAAAGAAGATTTAAAAGAAGATTAATTATAAGTTTTTTTTTATTATGTAAGTTTTAATAACATGTTTTGTATTTTATTATAGTAATATGTCGAACTTGGCGAGCCTTGAGTTTGTTGCACTCGATATCACTGGAAAAAATTATTTACCTTGGGTACTAGATGCTGAAATCCATTTGAAAGCAAAAGGCTTAGGTGACACCATTGATCCCACGAAAACCACAACTGAACAAGACAAGGCGAAAGCTATGATTTTTCTTCGCCACCACATTCACGAAAATCTGAAAGTTGAATACTTAACAGAAAAGAATCCAGCTGAGTTGTGGAAAAACCTGAAAGAACGATATGGCCACTTGACAACTGTTATTCTCCCCAATGCAAAGTACGAATGGCTGAATTTACGATTGCAGGATTTTACGTCGGTAAGTGAATATAATTCTGCCGTTTATAGAGTTACTTCCACGTTGAAATTATGTGGAGAGACAATTACTGATAACGATATGCTGGAGAAAACATTCACCACATTTCATCCACAGAATATGATATTACAACAGCAATATCGGGAGAGAAAATTTAAAAAGTATTCAGATCTAATTTCTTGCTTACTTTTGGCTGAGCAAAATAATGAATTGCTGGTGAAAAATCACGAATCCCGAACGACTGGTTCTACTGCACTCCCTGAAGCGAATGCAGTCAAAGTTAATAATGACAACAGTCGAGGTAATGATCGTGGACGTGGACGTGGTGGATATCGCGGCCGTGGACGTGGTCGTGGTCAAGGTCGTGGTCAAGGCCGTGGTCGTGGCCGAGGATATTATGGTGGTGGTTATCAATATTTCCGTGGTGGTTATCATAATTATCGTGGCGGTCATCAAAATATTCCCCAGAAGAGGAAAAGTTTTGATAATAAAGATGAGAAGAGGCAAACTGAACAAAAGAATAATGATGAAAAATGTTATCGTTGCG
Organism: Lindernia subracemosa; assembly: GCA_028392965.1. Classification (NCBI taxonomy): domain Eukaryota; kingdom Viridiplantae; phylum Streptophyta; class Magnoliopsida; order Lamiales; family Linderniaceae; genus Vandellia; species Vandellia subracemosa. The sequence continues at coordinate 343,910 of JAQPCC010000110.1, read as the reverse complement.
GTGGTTCTGGCCACTGGTCGCGCAATTGTCGTACGCCCAAACATCTTGTTGAGCTATATCAGGAATCTCAAAAGGGCAAAGGAAAGAAAATCGAAATGAATTTTGTTCAGGGTGAATTCGCCTCTACCTCTGATGCCAATGATGAAAATGCTCATTTGGAAGCTGCGGATTTTCTGATCGATGAAAATTAATCTGCTATGATTTTATTTATGCATTATGATTTACTATTGTGTGTTTTATTATATATCGTTGTTTTAAGTTATCTATATGTTTGTAATGCAATATTTCTTTTTCAATAATAAATATTATGTGTTTGTTTATAAAGGATATTATTTGATGGATGCGGGCATGTGCAATGAAGAATTGTGTCTTGCAGACTGTGCAACGACGAATACGATTCTAAAAAATAAGAAATATTTCGATCATCTTGATATGAAAGAAGCCAGTGTTATTACTATATCGGGTAGCACGAATATAATTGAGGGCTCCGGAAGAGCTAATGTTTTACTGCCCAGAGGAACAAGGCTGATAATTGAAAATGCTTTATATTCTCCTAAGTCTCAAAGAAATTTATTAAGCTTTAAAGCTATTCGACATAACGGATATCATATTGAGACTGCAGAAAAAGGAGATATTGAATATTTGCATATTACAAAAGTGATATCGAATGACAAAAGAATTGTGGAAATATTACCATCTTTTGACTCTGGGCTATATTACACATATCTTAAAACAATTGAATCACATGCTATCGTAAACCAGAAGTTTACTAATGATAATACATTTGTTGTTTGGCATGACCGGTTGGGCCATCCCGGTTCAATTATGATGCGGAGAATAATTCAAAATTCACGTGGACATTTAATGAAGAACCAGAAGATTCTTCAATCGAATGAATTATCATGTGTTGCTTGCTCTAAAGGGAAGTTGATTATTCGTCCATCACCAATAAAAATAAAGAATGAATCTATAAGATTTTTGGAACGTATACAAGGTGATATTTGTGGACCGATACATCCATCGTGTGGACCATTTAGATATTTCATGGTATTGATTGATGCATCAACTAGATGGTCTCATGTATGTTTGTTATCAACGCGGAATGTAGCTTTTGCGAGATTGCTTGCTCAGTTGATTCGATTAAGAGCACATTTTCCGGATTATCCAATAAAGAAAATACGCCTTGATAATGCTGGTGAATTTACTTCCAAGGCATTTAATGAATATTGCATGTCTATTGGAATTGATGTTGAGCACCCCGTGCCACATGTCCATACGCAAAACGGTCTTGCAGAATCGTTGATTAAAAGGTTGCAATTAATTGCAAGACCATTATTAATGAAGTCGAAACTTCCCTCTTCTTGTTGGGGACATGCTATATTACATGCAGCGGCACTAATCCGCATCAGGCCAACAAGTTATAATGATATCTCCCCGATACAAATGGTTTATGGTCAGGAACCAAATATTTCCCATCTGAGAATTTTTGGATGTGCGGTATATGTTCCAATTGCTCCACCACAACGCACGAAGATGGGACCTCAAAGGAAGTTGGGAATATATGTCGGATTTGAATCTCCATCGATAATAAAATATTTAGAACCTCTAACTGGAGATTTATTTACGGCTAGATTTGCCGATTGTCATTTCGATGAATCGAATTTTCCGACATTAGGGGGAGAAAAGAAACAGCTGGAAATGAGTATTAGTTGGAATGAATTATCGCTAAATCATTATGATCCTCGAACGAAAGAATGTGAACTAGAAGTTCAAAAGATAATTCATTTACAAGGATTAGCTAATCAACTGCCAGATAGCTTTACTGACCTTAAAAGAGTGACTAAGTCACATATACCAGCTGTTAATGCTCCTGCAAAAGTTAATGTTCCTGGAGAACATATAATGATCGAGCCTAAACCACAACTAAAACGTGGTAGGCCCTCGGGTTCCAAAGATAAAAATCCTCGAAAAAGAAAAGGAGCAAATAATAAGAATGGTCCAGTCGAGGATTTATCGACTCTAGAAGAGTCAATGGGCATTAATGATTATGATAATGGAAATCAGGTACCTGAAATTTTTGAGAATAATGATAATGAAGAGATCTCGATAAATTATGCTCAAAATGGAATTAGATGGAACCGAGAAAAAGTCAACGTTGACAATAAATTCTCATTTAACGTAGCGCTACATGAAATGAATGAGATAAATGAGAATGAGGATCATGAACCAGGGTCTGTAAAAGAATGCAGACAAAGAAATGATTGGCCAAAATGGAAAGATGCAATCGAGGCAGAATTAAAATCACTTGAGAAACGAAAAGTTTTCGGACCTGTAGTCCGCATACCAGAAAATGTAAAGCCGGTTGGATATAAATGGGTTTTCATCAGAAAGAGAAATGAAAACGGTGAAATTGTGAGATACAAAGCACGGCTTGTTGCACAAGGCTTTTCACAACGACCTGGTATTGATTATGAGGAGACGTATTCTCCTGTGGTGGATGCAACGACTTTTCGTTATTTAATTAGTCTGGCAGTACGTGAAGGACTCGATATGCGTCTAATGGATGTTGTCACCGCTTATTTATATGGATCACTTGATAGTGATATATATATGAAACTTCCCGAGGGATTTCAGTTACCTGAAAATTCAGGGCCCCGAAATGAGTACTCAATCAAGCTAAATAAATCGCTTTATGGATTAAAGCAATCTGGGCGTATGTGGTATAATCGCCTAAGTGAATATTTATCGAAAGAGGGGTATAAAAATGATCAAACTTGCCCGTGCATATTTATGAAAAGATCTGGAAATGAATTTGTCATCATTTCAGTTTATGTTGATGATATTAACATAATTGGAACTCCTGAAGAGTTATCAAAAGCCGTTAATTGTTTGAAAAAAGAGTTTGAAATGAAAGATCTCGGTAAAACGAAATTTTGTCTTGGACTGCAAATTGAATATTTAAAGAATGGGATATTCGTACATCAAGAGACTTATACGAAAAAGGTATTGAAAAGATTTTATATGGATAAAGCTCATCCATTGGATACTCCAATGATTGTTCGATCTTTAGATGTGAATAAAGATCCGTTTAGACCTTGCGAAAACGATGAAGAATTACTTGGTCCTGAAGTACCATATCTCAGTGCTATTGGAGCCCTAATGTATTTAACGAGTCATACGCGACCTGATATAGCGTTCGCTGTGAATCTATTGGCGAGATATAGTTCGTCACCGACTCGTAGACATTGGAATGGAATTAAGCGAATTTTTCGATACCTTCAAGGAACAACTGATATGGGATTGTTCTATTCTAATGAATCAAAAACAGATTTGATTGGGTATGCAGATGCTGGTTTTCTATCTGACCCACATAATGCTCGATCGCAAACGGGCTATTTATTTACACATGGCGGAACCGCTATTTCATGGCGGTCAGTTAAACAAAGTTTAACGGCTACTTCTTCTAATCATGCGGAAATTTTAGCTATTCATGAAGCTAGCCGAGAATGTGTTTGGTTGCGATCGATAATTGAGCATATACAACAAACCAGTGGGCTAGTATCGAAAAAGTTACTTCCTACGATTTTATATGAAGATAATGCTGCATGCATTGCCCAATTAAAGGAAGGATATATTAAGGGAGATAGAACAAAGCATATTTCACCAAAATTTTCTTTACACACGATTTAGAGAAAAATGGTGATATTGATGTACAACAAGTGCGATCAAGTGAAAATCTTGCAGATTTATTCACGAAAGCACTTCCCCCAATAATTTTCAAAAGATTGGTATATTCAATTGGAGTTCGAAAACTTCGAGATCTTAAATGATGTCATCATCAGGGGGAGTAAATACGCGTTGCACTCTTTTTCCCTTCACTGAGGTTTTTCCCATGTGGTTTTCCCAGTAAGGTTTTTAATGAGGCAACAATCGAAAGCGTATCTAAAAGAATCATGTACTCTTTTTCCTTCATTAGGTTTTTATCCCATTGGGTTTTTCCTAATAAGGTTTTAACGAGGCATATTCTTTGAAAACATCCAAGGGGGAGTATTATGAAATAATTAAATGTGGATGTTTTAAATAATAATATTAGTTAAATTATTGATGATTTGGAAGTATTATATTAAATGATGATAATGTGATAAGATGATAAGATGAGGTGTTTAATTGAAGAGTTTGTATTTTAGTGTGAGGTGTATAATTGTAATTAATGTGATTAGTTGTAATAGTGAATTATTAGTAGTATAAATAGGTGATTAGAGTTCATTGTAAATTACACCAAGTATTGAAATACTTAATCTCTCTCTAATCTCTCTCTCTTTATATTATAAGCTATATTATCATTATAATCTTAATATAAGTATAATTATAATAAAATAATCTTAATATAATATTAATCACAATTAATATTTTTATAACAATAATAAATATGAATTGGATGTATATGAATTATTGAGAATATTAGTTGTTGTAGTAGGTTGGATGTGTTGGATAATCTCAAAAAAAAAAAAAGCGCATGGGCTGCGCGTAAAATCCCACTTACTTTTCAATGCGCATGCATAATGTTTTTGTCCCATGCATAATGTGTATGTGAGAGAGAGAGACATCTTATATATAGATAGATGCATAGAGTAAGATAAGCAAGAGACTAAGAGTGCAAGAGGGGGTCTGTAAGTATAGAGCAGAAAAGAGCGTGTGTAAAAGAAGAGTTTGTAACCAAAAGAAAGCACCGAATGTGCATGAGCGTGTAAGCGAGGTTGTGAGCAATAAAAATATTATTTTGTGTATAGTCGAAAAGAACAAAATGGTATCAGAGCCGATGGTATCGATGGAGCCGAAAGTGCCGATGGTATCGATGGAGCCGAAGGTGCCGATGGTGACGAAGTGGATATTAGATGCCCAAGTGTCAATCCCGCAGTTCACCGAAAGTAACTACGAAAAGTGGAGTATCGAAATGAAAGCTCTGCTCAAATCGCTAGGTGTATGGAAAATCATCGAAGACGGGTACGCTAAACCGACAAATACCGATCGGTATACAGCAGCCCAGTTCAAGTCGTTTAAAGACTCCCACCTGCAAGAGACGATCGCTCTCAACCCCATCTACGCTGCCATAGACGATGTGAATATAGCTGGCGCTAGAACATCGAAGGAAACCTGGGAATTACTGGAGAAAGCGTATAAGGACGCTGATCGTATTAAACAAGTTCAGCTACAAAATCAGGGGAACTTGAGACGACGAAAGAGGACGATGATATAGAGTTCTCCGAAGACGAGAAGGAGATAGAAGAATGCGAACGGGAAGACGTAGCCCGTGGCATAGAGAGAGAGCGTGATAGAGATCATGCTGAGGAGCCAAAGTCGGTGGAGGAAAAGAAAAAAGGTGAACCACCCGCTAAACCCGAAGAGGCAAAAGAAGAAGGCGAAGCGTCAAAGACGAAAGCCGATAAAGAGAAATTGAAGGAAGAATCTCCAAAGGGCGAAGAGCCCGTAAAGAAAGAGAAAAAGGTCGACGTAATAGCTGAGAAAGCCGGGGGCGTCGACGAGAAGGCCATGGAGGCTAATCATGACTACACGGCATCCGAGAAAATAAGCGATGTCGATGATAAAACGAAAGAAAACACGGAGGACGTCAGAGAGAAGCTGACGGTCCAGCAAGTTGAAGAAGTTGCTGCTCGAGGAGAGAACCAAGAGCTCGAGTAAGAGGAGGCTATTGAAGAGACGCTGCCGCGACAACCACTTGATAAAATCGAGGAGATTGACGCGAAGGCATCGGAGAACGCCGATGAGATGAAAAATAAGGCCGACGACGCCATGCACATGTCGTCGGAGGAGGCTAAAGATAGTGCCCACAAGATGAACGAGAAAGCCATAGAAACATACGAGACGATGTTCGAGAAAGACAAGAAGGTGAAGGAATGGATAGAAGCAAGGAACAACCTCGAAATTTACATGAACAACTTGAAGAACCGAATCAACGAAAAGAATAAGCTTCTCGATAAAATAGAGGCGGACGAGAAGGACAAGAAGACAGTGAATGGTGCGTGGGATAAGGACGCAAAGAAGACCTTTGAGATGCTGACGAAGGCCAAGCGTTTCGAGGCGAAAGACCCGATTGACGAAGTCATGGATCCTGGGTATGACGAGAACTGCAGAAAAGTCACGAAGGAGGTCGCTAATAGAATCGATGTGCTCGTGAACAACGAGGAGGAGCAGTACAAGGCTGCCACCATGGAGGAGATTAACGAGAAGAAGCTTGTCAGATTCGACATGTCCGATAATGGCGAAGAAATCGTTATTCATTTTACTGGTTTAGGCGATGAGGGGATGAGCCCGAAGGACTACGTCACAAGGATGAAGAAAGACGAGAAAAATTTGGACTGAACCTGGTAAGCGTTAAAGTGAAGTGTATGAAGGCGCTCGGAGACGGCAAGTAGTGAACCGCGACGTACGACAGACGGAAAAGAGTTAAGTTCAAGGAAGGATAAAAGATCGGAACATTTGAGATTAAGGGGGGAATTTGTTGGATAATTTCAAAAAAAAAAAAAGCATGGGCTGCGCACACACGCGCAGCCCCAAAGCCCCCAAAGTCCCACTTATTTTTCAATGCGCATGCATAATGTTTTTGTCCCATGCATAATGTAATATATATATATATATATTGTATGTGAGAGAGAGAGACATCTATATATAGATAGATGCATAGAGTAAGATAAACAAGAGACTAAGAGAGCGAGAGGGGTCTGTAAGTATAGAGCAGAGAAGAGCGTGTGTAAAAGAAGATTTTGTAACCAAAAGAAAGCACGGAATGTGCAAGAGCGTGTAAGCGAGGTTGTGAGCAATAAAAATATTATTTTGTGTATAGTCGAAAACAACAGGATGACTAGTTATGTTATAATTAAATAATAAAAATTTATTTTTTATTTTTGGTTGGAGTGTAGTTGAATTTTTTTTATTCATAAACATAGAAAGATAACTTCATTTCTAGTAAAATCAAAACTTATTGAATGATCATAAAGCTTGTCATGCTCTAAATTCTCATTATAAAACTTTCGTATGTTATCTCATGAACATGTTTACGTCTGTCTTATCGTTATCTGATTGGCATAATTTTCATGCTATTACATTAGCTCAGAATGGAAAAAAAAAATGATTATGTAACTCATTCAACATTCTTGATAAAACTCATAACACCGAAATATCTATAATATAAAGATTAATTATACATTGTGCGTTGAGGATATGAAATAGTGATAAGGGCAACTAAAATATGGCGTAAGGGCTAGGGTTTGGGTGATATCGAAACCACCGATCGAACCACCGTCGCCATTATTGGCACAAAGCCACCTCAGTCGAGTTTTGACCGTGTTCGCTAGGGCAGGGGACGGTTCGGCGGCACTTCCGTCACTTAGCTGAGTCGTGAATCCATAGTAAGGTTTGCATTACTGCAGCTATTCGATCGAGCACGAACCGTGTTCGTTGCTTTGACTATGTTGCCCTAATAAGTTTGGTGAACTAAAGAATGGTCTTTGTGAGGTAAGCGTCGTCAGCAATTATAGAAGGCCAAGAAAAGTTAGTTAAGAGTTAGTTAATCAACAAATCACCATGTCCGAAATCGACCTTTCAGCTATAAATACGTCGAACAGCATGATAATCATCATTTCCGAAAACCCTTAAAACCGAAATCGTAGTAAAAAAAACGTGACAAAAAAAAAAGCATGGCCTTTCGAATCTTGATCGTCTCATTTTCACTTTCCTTATCCTACTCATCTGTTTTCGGACAGATCGTCTCGCCTTGTTCGCCCCATGCATGAGCTTCGTCACTAACAGTAGCCAGAACAGAACCATTACGCCGTCCTCCGACTGCTGCAATTCGTTGAAGTCTCTAATGAGAAATGGGAAGGACTGTCTATGCCTCATGGCCACGGTCAGCGTACCGTTTCAAATTCCCGTCAACCCAAACCTCGTTGCTTCCCTTCCTCGAGCTTGTAACATGCCCGATGTACCCCTACAGTGCAAAGGTAAGGTTTTTTTTTTCGAAGTATTTTTAAATTACAGTTTCCTTGTTATTGTGTTAACTCCTTACAGTAAACTGAATAATCTTGTTTTCATTACAGCTTCTTCTAGTGCACCTTCTCCTACTCCAGCTCAAGGTATGCTATATAGATATTGACAGGGTTAGAGCCGCCAGAGGCATTACCGCCAAGATCGGCTCCACAAGCCGACGCCACACCGAGCCCGCCGGCTCAAACCACCACTAACGGCGGCGAGTCGCCGCCCACACCGAGCAATAGGGCGGGAGCTACACCATCTTTAGCCAGGCGATCCTTCTACGCTACGCCTTTGTACTTAGTGTCATTGCTCACAGTTTTCGCCTTAAAAGTATTATTAGGTTAGAAAGGCGTCCCTTTGTGTTGCTACAGAAGATATTCTTTATTGTGTTTTAAGAGTATTTTGCTTGATGATTGAATGTGTTTGGATAGTGGTTTGATCGATCTCTTGAGTTATTGATTTTTGTATATCTAATATTTAATTAAAATTATTACATATAATCAGTCTATTTTTTATTTTTTTTCGAAACTATTTTTTCATAACAAGAATGAATTTACAGGGCTAAAGCGCACATGAGATTCCTCTGTTAACATTCGATTATACAGAGGACCGTGAGAAAACCGTTTTTACCACGGATTAAGCTCCCATCACCAATAATCGCCGCACGAGCACGACCCCCGTCTAAAGAAGTGGAAGCGGTTGGCATCACGGACGACAATTTCCCGACCGTAAACCTTCGATGCCATCTTTGCAAACGTGTGGCAGTCCGAGCACATCCTAAGGTTCTTGACGACCCTCACGGGCGTTCCCTTACTCGACGACACGAGCCCGAATGAGATCGCCAGCTTCTCGCTGTGTCTACTCAGCAAGAAACCCTTTTCGTACTCATCGATGTCGAGCAAAACGTCAGACAGGTCGGGAGAATAGCCTTCATCTCTTAGCCTGCAGCTTACTTCCCAAAGCATCGAGGTTGTAGTAATATCGTTCTCTCCATCGCCAGAAGTGAACTCACGGACTTCCCCGTTAACCTCGATCGAGCTCGAGCCGGGCGTTTTCTTCATCCCCCTCTCCTTCATATGCAGCCTCACTTTGGCCACGTCGTCCCATTTCCCCGCGCTGGCGTATATGTTCGATAGGAGGACTTGTATGCCTGCTTTGTCACTGCCCGATTTAGCTATTTCATCGGCCACTAAAGCTGCCAGCTTTTCGTTCTTGTGGACTCTGCAAGCAGCTAAAAAAGCAGCCCAAATGGCTCCGTTGGGCTCCATTGGCATGGAGTTTATGAACCCAAAAGCTTCGTGTAATAAACCAGCTCGGCCTAACAGATCGACTACGCATCCATGGTGTACGAGGTTTGGAGTGATCCCATGTTCCTTCATACTGTCGAACACTTGCATACCTTGTCTGACCAAGCCTTTGTGGCTGCACGCTGTTAAAACCCCGGCGAACACTAATTCGTCGGGTTCGATCCCTTGACTGAGCATCTCGTGGAAAAGCTCGAGGGCCCGTTCGCCGTTTCCTTCCATGGACATTGCTCCAATTGCTGCCGTGTAAGAAGGGGCGTCCTTTGTCTTCATCGCACCGAACACTTTCATCGCGCTTTCTGGGTCCCCACACCGAGCGAACATGTCGATAATGGCTGTACTTAACTGCATGCTGCGCGGGATATTATACCTCTCGACGTAGTCGTAAGTCCACTTTGCTAGATCCAAACTGCCTAGGTAACCACAAGCCGACGCTACACTCACTATGGTCACCTCGTCTGGTGCTATACCTTCTCTTTGCATGGAGTGGAATAGTTCGATGGCCTCGTTAAATAAGCTGTTTTGAGACAGAGCACTGATCATTGTGTTCCAAGAAACGAGGTTTTTCTCGGGCATACTATCGAATATTTCCAGCGCATTATTGACGTAACCGTTTCTTGCAAAACCCGCAAGCAGAGCATTCCAAGAGACGACGGTTTTATTGGACATGCGTTCGAAGAATGCGCAGGCCATATCTTGCTTGCCACATTTGCTGTACATATCGATGATTGAGTTCCCGATATTACTGTCGGAAGACTCGAGCCCGTGCCTTAAGAGATAGGCATGACACTGCATACCGAGGGACACGTCGCCTAGCTCAGCTGCTGATGTGATGACAGACAATATAGTCACTCTGTCTGGTTTCAGACCGGCTTTTCGCATCATCTGAGAGAAAATCTCGACTGCTTCTTTGCCTTGTCCGAGCTTCGCATAGTTTGAAATGAGAGTGTTGTAGAGAACCAAATCTCTATCGACACGTTCGTCGAATATGTGCCTTGCCTTGTCTGCTGCTCCACATTTCATGAACATATCGACGATGGCATTCACCATAACATCGTTGAAAGGTACACCCAATCGTCCCACGTAATTCAAAACCTTTTCTCCAGAATTTAAATCTCCCAGCTTCGCACAAGCGGAGATTACGCTCGTCAAGGTGACTTCATTAGGCATTATTCCCTCCTCCACCATGTCGAAGAACAAAGCTATAGCCTCTTTAAGCCTACCCCTGCTAGTGTACCCACAAATCAAACTAGTCCAGGACACGACGTTTCTCTCGGGCATATCATCGAACACTTTCCTTCCTCTGTCTACCTCGCCGCACTCTCCATAAAAGTATATCAAAGAATTCAACACAAAGACGTCAGCGTGAAAGCCTCTCTTCACAATAGTTCCATGAAGCTGCGCCCCTTCATTAAGATTCAATCTCTTTGCAGAAGCATTCAAAACCAACGGAAACGTATAATTATCAGGCTGAATACCATCAATCACCATGCCAACGAAAACTAAAATGGCCTCGTGGATCGACCCAACTAGTAATTTGCCTCTAATCAAAGAGTTATTCAAGTACGCTGCGGTCTCATGACAACTCCTATAGTCTTCTACGTTTTCCTTGAAGAAGCTAAAGGCCTTCTCTGCGTATTCCACGCTCTCGACAGTGCCCATTTGGGCGTACTTTGTGATAAGCTGAGTGAGAGCAGCGACGTCGAATACTAGGCCTTGCTTCGTAAGTCGGCCATGGAACTGTTTGATTTCTTCAAGATTCTTGCAAGATTTTAGAGACAAATCTCTGAAGTTATGGTTGTTTACAATGGGGTGCGTTTGAATTTGAACTTGTTTGCTCGTAATTGAAGGTTCTGTGATGGTCAGAGGAGGCACTGAAAAAACAGTGGTGGCAGCCATTAGAGCTCCAAGCATTCTTAACGATTACACAGGGGGCTTTAATAGTTTAGCTCGATTTTTCTTTATTTAAATGAAAATTCTATACGTTTCATTAAAAAAAAAAAAAAATGGATAAACTGCATATAACCAATCCGTAGTTTAAAAAATAAACATCAAAGGTGATAAGTTTTAGACACCATGAGGGAGTTTCACGCAATAAAAAAAGCATAGATATAACATAATTTACTTTTTTTTTTGGGTGAACTCCGCTGTGCTATATAAAACTTAGCACCGTATCCTCTAAGGTATCTAAAACATAATATTGTACCCCCAATTAACGGATAAAAATGACAAGGAGTGCATGATTAAATAAATCACGATGGTGTTTTATGCTATTTACAAACCATAGGAGTTTTAGCATTTATTTTTTAAACTACGAGTGGGTTATATTCAATTTAGCCACAAAAAAAAAAAGATTTCTTGCAGTGAAAAGACATCGAGGCTGTCATAAGATTGCGTTTGGTATGCGAAATTCGGTAATGATAAGAAAAGAAAATGTATAGAGATATAACAGTCGAAGCATGAAGAACAATTTTTTGATGCGCTAACTAAGTTTCCGCCGTGTTTTCTACACACAAATTTTGCATAACAAACGCACCCTAGAAGAAAACAAAGGGAAATCAATCATAGGATAAAACTAGAGATGGATCAAATATCTCAGAATACAGCTTTGTTCTTGCAATTCCATAAAACCAAACAAATCAACTTCAAACTAAATCTTCTTCGTTCCATCGAGCCAAAACAAAAGAGACGAAAGAACCGCTAAACAGCCCGACCTTACTACCCTTTGGTCCTCAGAATCGTAATGCTACCTTCCCCGCCCTCCGTTCGAATCTTAGTTTTCCCTACGACGGGCTTCCCAGAAAACGCTGATGTCTGAACCGAGCCAGAGGGGTCTTGCTCGTCCGCCTTTGGCTTCCGTGGAGTTAGTATTCTCTTGTTTATGTCGTTCAGCGTCATGTCCCCACGTGCAGCGCACGGTTTAATGAAGGTAAACGGATAAACCACCGACGATGCCATCTTCGTAGGGGTTCGCATGTAAGATTTCGTGCCTGATTTTAGGAAGAATTTATATATTTATTTCGCTGCTAAAGTTCGAAAAGAAAAAACTGATAACGGTTTTTTTACCTCTTAAAACAGTTCTTCGATGAGTACGAACTGGGAGTTTAGTCGCTGGATTATCGGCATTTTTGCAAGCCTCTGCATTAAAAAAAAAAACGTGCGTATTTAGAAAGTTCGACGTTATTACAAACGAACGATGATATTATCTGGCAATGTTTACCTGTTATTTCAAGTTGAACGTCGACTGCTCCATTCGTACTAATTCAAGAAAAATTAGTGAGATATGATATTTCGTTTCGACGAATTAAAGAAGAGATGAAAATAATGTTCGAAGAAGGACGTACATATCTTCGGAGACCATTTGCATCTCGGGTTCGACAAAGCAGTCCGAAATCCAGCCTTCGGCGGACGGATCGAATAATTCATTGTCTGCAGGCGTGTCATCTGCACCCAACGTAGGAAAAATAAATAAATAAAAGCGCACCAATAAATAATATGGTGAAATTCAACGAAAATCGCATTTTTGTGTTCGAAAAATTATATGTATATATAGTTTTCGTTGTAAGAAACCTGCAAAAACCCAATTCGACATATCAGCGATAGCATCTTCAAGAGAAGCAGACGTCTCCTAACCATCATAGAAGACGAGACATGGAGAAGATCAATGTCATAAAAAAGGATGAAAAACTCTGTTAATATAATCATGAGTTTTTGTTTGATTTCGAACCTCGGATCTCAAAAACATCTCGTCGCTGCAAAGAGTAGCATCCAAGGCTTCGTTATCGAACTGAAGCATTCTTCGTCTTTTAAATTGGGAAGAAGGCTCGCTGTAATGATTCATCAATTCTTTCCCTGAATTTTGTTTCAAAAGCAACTAAGTTACACATTCATGCCAAACAAACTGATCAATTAGGCCTATAATATCTTTCATTTTGTGTTTCTCGGCCAAGTTGCTTCAAGCAAGAACGATAAGATCGAGGAGTATTAGTGCAAAGCTTTCGATGCAAGAAGCAGAAATCAAATTACGGGCCTATTAGGAAAGAACATTATTACAACGAGTATCGCAATGCAATAACAAAACACGAAGAAATAAATGGTGCAAGAGAGTGAGTACTACCTTTGTTATTGCTACGATGGGGTAGATCATCAAAAGACTTGGCTGGAGTATTCATGTCTGCATATCATTTCACCAGAAGATAAGTGCAAGAATACATAGAACAAAGAAAGATGAACGTCGTAGATTCTAAACAAGGAAAAACTAACCTGCATTAAAACTGTCTTCGAGGCAATACTCCTTACTTTGCCAATCCCTTGTGTCACTGTTACATAGTCAAGAAAATAAAAAAGATCGATTATGATTTAGCTCCATTACATATATGCAGCATTTCAGCAGCAGCACGGCGAAGCACAATCGTATTTACCCTCACGTTGTTAAGATATAAAGGCATACTGTTAAGAAGCAAATCAATTCCAATGGAAAGATAAATATAAACGAAAGAAGTCTCGGCTTAACAGAGTTCGGATTGAAAACTAACTATAAATATCAATCCTACGTCGAAGGGAGAATCCGAAAGCTTCTACCAAATCAAACAATGGTTTAGACAGTACAACTTACAAGCCTTCTTCCATCTATCTCTACTTCATTACAATATTGAATCACAGAGCTTTCCTTATGATCGATTTGACAGTAGTTCGAAGATTTGTCGAGCAATGTAGCTAACTTTCACACCTAATCCTCACACATCATACCATCAACAGATTAACTGAAATAAGCTCAAACAAAAGAAAAATAATAATTGAAAACATAAAAGAACACCACCACACTTGATGGCTTGATTTTCCAGCTGAATCAAACAACAAGAATAAAGAAAAACCCAAAACGGAAAATCAAAACACAATCAAGCATAACCATTCGCCCAAAAACAAGTCTATATCCAACAGCATTGCAAGAAAACAAACTAATGAAAAAGTCCCACAAAAAAAAAAAAAAAAATCTTATAAGAACAAGAAAAGGAAAAATCAAACCCACTGATCATCGTTGTAGTCCATCACTTTCCCCCTAAGCCGCCGAAAACCCACCAAGAATCAGTTAAAAACACGATCTTTAGACCATAACGTAGCCGTTTTTTTGTGTATATCACTGTGTCTCTCCGAGTTTTCTTGATACTGTAAAGAACCGTATCACAGACCCAATATCTATATGTTGTTATACAGCTCAGAAAAAAGGAAGAAAATAATAAATTATTGAAAAAAAATAATGAAATGAAAAGGCGAAGGCGAAAATAATGTCTTAAAAGAAAATATTGGAAGTGGCTGATATTGTCCATGAAGTCAAAATCTTGAGTTAATAATAGATGGATTCTAATTTAGGTTCTGAAAGTTAACTAAGGCATTGGTTATATCGATCCATTGGCAGAACACAGATATTATTGTAATGATGGGTTGATTTTCATTCATTGTGCGACCTAACGGAATTAAATTCATCTCATCCCACCAAAAGGCTCTCTTGGTAGGTGAGCATATTCAATACACTGAGTGGAGTATGAAAAAAAAAAAAAGACAAAAAGAAAAAGATAGAAAGAAATGATACGTTAGGGACTTTTAAGGTAAAAATAAAACAAAAGTAAATTGCATTATAAAGAAAATGGAATATTCATAAATGGTAAAATCTTGTATGAAAGACTGACAATAATAGGGTTGAAAACTAGTCAAGATATATAATTATATCAAGAGCTTTTAAGCTTGAAATCTTTAAATTTAGATATGTAAAAATAAAAAAAATTAAATGTATATACATTGAAAATAATTCATATTTTATTAATATTTCTTTTTTTTACTTCTTTCTTCTCGATAGAAGAATTGAGAAAAGTCACAACCTTTTCTTAAAATTAAATTAATATAACGATGGTAAAAAATTAAAAATAATAGAGTTTCAACTTTCTACCTCTACATCTTTACTTCATTGTCGACGGGCTCACGAACTCGATGAGTCGGCTCAAGCTTATGACTGTCGATTGTCGTGACTGATAGAAACGTTATAAGCATTGAGTGTTTTTTATATATAAATAATTAAATGAATTTTATATAGCTTTGATTGGAGGAACGAAACTATTAAAACTATATGAGCTTTTATTTAAATTTTACATCGAATTAGTGACGAAGTTACATAAAGAAAATATAATTTCATCGATCACTATTACCAAAATCAAGCCTTGGCCAGACCCAACCCTCGTTTCTCTACACCGTAATCACTTCGTAAAATGTTAGAATACTATGATCCATGCACTTGTTTATAATAATCTGTCTGCATTATTATTATATCTGTATATATATATATATATACACACACATATAATTTTCAAATTTGGATGGATTAATGTAGACAAATAGAAGAAATCAACGTTATCACAAGACATTTGTTTTTTTCATTGCCTTCTTATGTTTTGGACAAAACCCTTCTCCAAAATAAATGGGTTTCAATTTTCGATGAAATATTATTGACTTATTTTAAAAACGTAAGTTCTTGGTCATATATATGTATAAGATAAACTATACTCTTTCTTTGTCTATTTATTACTGCCTTCTTGCGATTAGTCAACTTGATGTAATTAAGTTCTAATATTGGAATCTGATCCAACCTAAAGTCTTTGGGAGTGAAGACACATTTCACTTCTAGATCAGACCATATGGAGAATAATTTAATCTACAAATATATATATATATATATAATATATATATATATATATATATATATATATATAATCTTAATAGACTTTTAACATCAAAAACATAAATGAGAAAAATAATAAATGGGCACGCATGCATATAAGCGTTATGATGACAATCGCATGAACATGCCTATATCTACCTATATATCTATATATATGTATACATTATATATACATAATTATGAGTAGATGCTTTCACGTGACATGAAATGCTTGCTTAGTTGCTTTCATTTTATTTAAATTAATGTGACAAAGTGAAAAAAGTTCATGAAAAAATCAATAGTTGGTAGAGAACATGTAAGCATGTTAATATTTCTATTTTTTTTCCCTATTTTTTTAGGACTTAGGAGTACGTGAAAGATAGTATTTGTCAAAAGAGTCTACTTAATGTGTTGACATATCTAAACTTTCAATGTTTTCTCATTGTTCATGGAGTATTTCAATATAATATATATTGTAATTAATTAGAAAAGCATTAAGCTTTGATAAACATATTAATATAACTTGGTATGGGGTATTAAAGGGGATCGTATGATTAGATTTAATTAATACAGTGTTTGGTTCGAGTGTTTATTTAATAGTAGGATTTAGTTAATACCTTATTAATACTCTCAATAAGGTATTAATTAAACCAGCCTCTCCCAACCCCTTTATCTAATCCCATGAATATTTTACAAATTTATCCTTAATTTATAAAATTTTTAAAATAAAAAATAAGTGTAAGATTGTAATTTAATTTAAGTAAACCTAATACAATCTAAATACATCTACTAAACACATTAGACGTCATTATTTTAATCCACCAACCTAACACTCCAAAAACTCATATCCTCAATTATCTAAACACAACTAAAACTAATACCATTTAAACTCATCATTCCAACCAAACATCTATCATAATTAAAATTTCAACAGCTATCTTAATTAAAATTTCATGGTAAATAGATCAATTTCAATTAATAGTCAATTTCCTCATCCTTTAAGTCTATTAATATTATTTATTACAAAGAAGTAATGATTGGTCACTTGGTCAGAATACTTTAAATTGTTTCCCAAACTAACTAAAAATGAAAATTGGAAAAAAAAAAAGATATCTTCCAAGTTCCAAAGGTAGACAAAATAATAATTAAGATTGACCCTATAAATAATAAATCAAAAAAATATGAGGACCAATTGAAAAAATCATTAGTTTCCCTCCCATCTCCTTGGTTAACGTTAACTCTTTCACATTTATACACTACACTACACTACACATCAGCAACAGTTGTCTGTGTTTTGTGTCTTTGGCATGTGGGTCTGTGGTGGGGTCTTTTTTTCTTTCGTCAGCGAAGGAAATAAAGCAAGAAAAACCCAATCTTTATCTCTCCATCGCACTCTCACTCAGTCCTCTCTTTCCCGCTTCTTCTTCTATTTCATATACTCTCAGCTCGCTCTTGTTTGACTCATCAACAGTGTTACTTTTTTCCTTTCTTTTGAGGTGTTGGGCTGGCAAATAACAGATAGGTAGAGAGGATTCAGTCATGAGCCAGGTGGTAGAGAGAGGGAAGGATGAAGAAGAGGGAGAGGCGATGGATACGCCGGAGAGGAGCAAGATTGGTCAGATCGGTGGGTCTGTGAGCAAAGTCGAGGTCTGATTTGTGTAATTGATGATAAAGTCTGGTCCTTTGTTGTTCTTGGTTGAGTTATTCTGTGATGGGTTTGTCTGCATTTGATGTATGATTGTTGAGTGATGATGCAGTCTAGGTTTTTGTGTATTAGCCTGATTGAGTGATTAGTGCTTTCTGTCTTCTTGCAATTCCAGTTATTTCCAGATCTGATTGAAGTTCTTATGCAAGACTCTCTTTTTCTTGCATAGTTTAGAAGATCAGAAGCATTTCCTGGTTCTTTTGTGCATCTTCTTTTTTTTTGGGGGTTAAAATTCCTCTGATTCAATCTAGATTTGTTTAATCCTTGAATTAATAGCTAATCTTTGGATTATTACATGACGCATAGTTGTCTGAAATGATGGTTTTGTCACGCAGGAGTCTCCTGTCTTCAGCTTTCTCAATAGCCTTTCCCCTATAGAGCTTGTTAAGCCAATGCAAATATCTCAGACGATAAATCCTCTTAATTGCACTTCGCCTCCTTTGGTATTTGCTTCGCCTCATATCAGTTCTCTAAGAGAATCTAGATTACTTCGAAGGTAGCACATTTTCGTTTCGTTTTCTATCTGTCATTTACTGGTTTTATTGCATTTTCTTGAAAAAAAATAAATAAATAATGTCAGCGTTCGTATTTACAGAAGCCATCTTCTAGATCCATCGAAGCCCGAGTTTTCTTCCATTGATGGCGATAAGAATCCTGCAGACGAGACAAATATCAGTGATTCTGATAAGTTTTTGAACGATGGAAATTGCAATCCAAGGGCAGGTAATAGCGAAGTGAGACGTGGTGAGCCACCACCCTCTCATGGCAGCGCAAAGTTCATGGCTGAGTCAGCTCAAAACCTCAGCCACAAGTGTAATAATTCCAGCTCTGGCTTAGATCATAGCAGTGGTCTTAAAAGCGATCATACATCGACTCATTCTCATGACTATATGCTACTTGTCCCATTAGCTGAAGAGCCCGTTCAAGGGGCTTCGTATGTTAGAGAGGCTAATGTCGGAGGGGCTGCGTACCACATCGATCAAGACATTGAAGCCCCAGCATGTGATTGGGAGAGCTTGATTAATGCCTCTGATCTGTTAATCTTCGAATCACCAGATGTTACAGCTGATGCGCTTAGAAAATCGATAGATCGAGGCCCAAGTTTATACACAAGCATGGATGAAGACATGCATCATATGGCCACAGAATTTGGGCAAAGTGACGAGTCTGACAACCTTTGTACGCAGCCCAGTGAAGGAAATGAGATGGCGGAATGCACCGAAAATAAGGATGTTGCTGCTGATCCTTCTATGAAGGGTAATGATGCTGGAGAAAGGATAGATTATGAGGTAACAGAATCACATTAAATTATGTACCTGAAATTTTTTTTTATGCTTCATAATATTTGATTTTCCATTGTCCATATGTGTAGCATCTGCCTGGTTTCTATCATGGTATCAGACGGCGATGCCTTGTTTTCGAAATGGCTGGAGCACGCATGAAGCATTTGGATAATACAGAGTCAACTTCTTCTGTTCTACCACAATCTGATTGTAATATTTCTATGAATGAAGAAAAGCAACTAGTTTTAACAAAGAAGGGAAACGATTCTTCGAATCGTGGGTTGCCTGGGATTGGTTTGCATTTAAATGCTATAGCAAAAACTCCAAAGGGCTACAAAATTATCAACCAAGATTCTTCTGCTTCTGGAAGATTATTGATCGGTCAAAGCTCCAGGTCGGCCAACCTTCAGACAACTAGTCCAGGACAAGAACTGACGACGATGGACGATATTGTACTTGCTGACTCATCAGAAAGAAACACTGTGAATGAGGAAGTCAATCCCAGTAGTCCAAAGAAGAAGAGGTAAATATATATGTGTGTGTGTATATATATATATATATATATATATATTCTATTTTTCTTCTTGTGTTTAGTTTAAATCTCATGATTATTCGTTTTAACCTCACTCTTGACATGGATGATTAGGCGGCGGGAACAAGATACTGCTGTGGAAGCACAAGCATGTAAGAGGTGCAACTGCAAGAAATCGAAATGCCTTAAACTGTGAGTTATTTTCTTGGCCTTGTACACGGGTTTAAAATTAATTTCTTCAAATTGCAACAGCACGATGATGTTGAGATCCAAATAATAAATAAAAATTTATTTTTCGAACTTCAGTTACTGTGAGTGCTTTGCTGCTGGAGTATACTGTGTGGAGCCATGTGCGTGCATAGATTGCTTCAACAAACCTATCCATGAAGACACCGTTCTTGCGACGCGCAAGCAGATTGAATCAAGGAATCCTCTTGCTTTTGCTCCAAAAGTTATTAGAGATTCCGATCCAATGTCTGAAACTGGGGTTAGGACACAAACCGTAGCGCAGATGATGAAAAAATTTCATAAATGATACGCTCAAATTATGTGATCATCGTTTGTTTTTGTCCAGGTCGATTCGACTAAGACTCCCGCTTCTGCGAGACATAAAAGAGGATGCAACTGCAAGAAATCGGGATGTCTTAAGAAATACTGCGAATGCTATCAGGTTTGCTGTTCGCCCTTTTCAGTATATCAATATATTGTTACGCGGTTATTAGATAAGAATCTTTTTGGTCTCTTTTAGAGTGGGGTAGGTTGCTCGATCAACTGCAGATGTGAAGGCTGTAAGAACGCTTTCGGTAGGAAAGACGGTGAGTTAAATTTTTTCGAGATGTAATAACTCGATAATCAATCAGCGCTGTTAAAAAATGTCTGAACTATTCTGATCTTTAATCAGGATCTGGCGTGATAGTCATGGAACTCGAAGTTGAAGAAGATGAAGAAACAGACAGCAAGAATGAGAAAGCCATCGCCGACATAGCTTCTGCGCTGCCATCAACACCTTCACGGGCTAGCAGGTAATAAAATTTTACACATTCTTGATTTTCTAGACGACCATTTTCATCAATGGAAATGCCTCCTCAATCATCATCGCCTTGTAGGTTATACGCAAATAAGGGTTGCGAGAAAACAAGCTCGTATTTTGACACCATTAGAGAAGAAGATGAAATCCCAGATTTTCTGCAAGAGAATTCGCCCATTGACGGGGTTAAAACATCGTCTCCTAATGGAAAGAGAGTCTCTCCGCCTCGTAGTGCCATGACACAGTCGCCTTCGCAGGGTTTAAGGAGCAGCAGAAAGCTGATTCTTCGATCCATACCGTCGTTTCCTTCTCTCAATACCAATCAGTAGAGTAGAGCTGAGTGTGAAAACACAATCTTTCTCTCATGATGCTGATGAAAGTTTTCTGTCTTAAGAATATATATCGTCTTGATATATCTGAAGTTATATATGTAAGCTGTCTCTGAGATGTAAAGCTTATGTTGTTCTTGTGACTTGTCTTGAATGTTAAAAGAACTTGTTTTTTTTTTTCTTTTTTTTTTTGCATAAACAATTGGGAATTTAATATATGACCCTGTTTATATGGGTCATTCATTGGTGTGTCGGGCCGGGCCATGCTGATTTTTCTTTCTTCTTTTTTTTTTTTGAAGTCATACAAAAATAAATATTGAAACTGTATTGTTCAAAGAGATGAATATGAAACGATATTACATTTATCGGAAAATCGTAATGGCAATCAAACAAAAACATGGGGCCCGTTACATTATATATATGTAGAAAAATTAAATATTATACTTTAGGGCTAGGGTAAAAAATTAATATATACTTTGCAGGGAACATGCCATGCAATAATGCATACATTTATAGAGCTGGCTAAGTCACTAGGAAACAAATATTTTTTTTTAACTTTATGCTAACTTTTAAAAAAAAAAAAAAGAATCAAATTATTCAAATGGCCTATAACCATTTATACATGGGTCAATTCCGATTTTAGAACAACCAAATGGCCAAAGATCAAATGATTTCGGTCTTTATCACAAATTGGTGGAGTGATACATCAAATGATTTTTGCTTTTAGGACAAATATCCAAATGGCCAATATCAGTCGATTTATTCGAAATAAAATTTTATTTTTTCTTGATACTTTAGCAATTCATTAGGTTAGCTTTAACTATCTCACATACATTACTTACAAGGTTCAAAAGCCTTAGTGAGACAAAAAAGATCGCTTGTTTATAAAGTGTCAAACATAGAATCAATTCCAATACAAAGTTTTCTTAACTAATAATTTTTAGAAGTTCCCTAATTATCTAATTAAAAATTCTCTAAGACTTAAAGTAATTGATGATTAAGAATCGAACTTAGATTAGATAATATGAACTATTTACATTGGCCAGCTTTAAAAGTAAATGAAAATTTACTATAATGTTTTTTTACATCTCATGAAAAAAATGAAATAAAATAAAATTGTAGCCTACGTTACCATTCAACCAAATCCCAAATAAATAAAATGATGATGATCTCACTAACTGCTAACTGCATAAT
Organism: Lindernia subracemosa; assembly: GCA_028392965.1. Classification (NCBI taxonomy): domain Eukaryota; kingdom Viridiplantae; phylum Streptophyta; class Magnoliopsida; order Lamiales; family Linderniaceae; genus Vandellia; species Vandellia subracemosa. The sequence goes on along the minus strand of JAQPCC010000110.1, from coordinate 321,778 downwards.
TAAATTCAATAATAAATATAACGGTATGAGTCAATGTATACCCTTTACCCAGTCCTCCCGTCGTCAATGATGCTCATATTTTCTAGTTTTATTTTTATTTTTGCTTTTTATTAGGCACGTTTTATTCAAATATATTTTGATTTACCGAAACTATAAGTAAATATAATTTGGAAGCTCATAACTTATATAAAGTTAAAAAAAAAATTCATGGAGAAAATCAAGTTCCTAGCGAAAACTACATAAATCATTTTCGAGAAATATGTCTAATTTATATTTATAGAAATACTTACCAAAATCAACCATGATTTACAAATATATAAAGCCTTTTATTATGATGTTAGAAAATCTACAACACAAGGTCAATAATGGTGTATTCTCTATTAAAATGAGGAAAACTGAAAATAGAAAAAGTCATAAAATTCAAAATGGTCTCCGATGTTTACCCTATGGATCAATTTAGTTCCTCATATTTCGTCTGAACCAATTTAGTCCCCGGTGTTGTCGATTTTGTACCAATTTGGTCCTTCCATCACGATAAACGTCAATTTTAGCGGAAGTTTCTCACGCGTCCCACACTAAATTATGTTTAGATCGATAAAATTGAAATGATTACTGAAATTAGGGCACGAAACTAAATATTTATCCTGCAAAATTCAAACATGAGCTCTATATCGTTTGCTTCGCCTAGCTTCATTGACAATAGAATAAAATAGTACAAACCTCCAAATCTTGCAAATGTTCCAAAATTCGATCCATACATGATTTAGTGTGGGACACATGCGAATTTCTCGCTAAAATTGACATTAATCATGATTGAAGGATCAAATTGATTCAAAATCGACAACATCGGGGACTAAATTGGTTCAGACAAAACATCGAGGATTAAATTGGTCCATAAATATCGGGAACTATTTTGAGTTTTATCCCATAAAATATATAAATTAAAAAAAAAAAAAGAAAACATTGAAAAGTAAGTGCGTCATTACCTCCTGATTTAAATATTCTTACATAATTTCCTTTCCCAGTCTTTCACATTGTCCCACGTAAATGGGGTCTATGTATCCGTAATGCGTACATGATTTTGAATAGTGAGGAAGAAAAGGTGTAAAAGATAAGAGTGAGAGCATACTTTTTTGTGTCCTTTTCATTTTCTTCACGCTGTCACAATTATACCAACCAAAGGAACACAAAGCTGAGCTCATAAGAGCCAGCCTAGAGAGAGAGAGAGAGAGAGAGAGAGAGAGAGAGAGAAGGGATGGGGTGAAAGTAAAAATTCTAGCAGCTGGGTTAACTGTGTTTTTCAACAACGGCTGCTGACCAAGATTCTGCTTTTCGTTTTTGTTCGAATTAACTGTAAGTTCCATTCTTGATATAGTGTAAAGGTTGAATCTTTGATGTTCTATTGTTGATCTTGGCTTAGTTTGAAGATTGAATCTTTTTTGGGTTTTCTGGGAGACCCATCTCGACAATGCTTGTTATAGTTTTGATTTAGCAGATTATTTTGGTGTATTTTGTCGTACTTTTGCCCTTTCGAAAAACGAAAAAAAAATTTAAAGAAATTTGTGCATCTGATCTGCTTGAAGTGCTGCGCCTTTGTTTTCTGTCATCATATTTCATTAATTCGAAAAAAAAAAATGATCTTTGTCTGATTATGTTCATTGCTTGTTGGTTTATCTGATGCCTGTCTGATTTATTTCATGTCTGAAGATTGATCTTAACTGCTAATGTATTATTGTTCTGCTTCAATATAAGGCATTTCTTCTTTATATATTTTGGTTGGAGTTAGTCACATCAACAACCTACACACCGCATATTTTTTTCCTTCCCTTTTGAAATTATTTTCTGCAATTGTAGCAGTTGAATTTGTTGCTGGTGGATCAACAACATATGTATTATTACATACAGAAGAAACCAAGAAGCAAAGTGTTTTCGTTTTTGCAGTGATATTTCGTCTTTCGAACATATGTTATTTTGCTTTTTCTTACATTGATGTAAAGAGTTTCTTCGATTGTAAGGCTGGAAGTTTTGTATATTGGTGATGATCCGTGTTTATGACCTATCACCTGATTACTGATTTGTCTAACAGGTTTCTGCAAGGTGTAATAGTTTTTCGTTTCTGTTCTATCATCCATTTATGGCTACTTTACCTCATTCGGACTCAAAGCGAGCGTACTCTTGGTTATGGGACAGCCACATCAGCCCGAAGAACTCAAAATGGCTCCAAGAAAATCTCACAGGTCCCTCACAACTTTCTTTTGATGCACCGACAAAAGATATAAAAATGTTTTGCTAACGATGATCGTCTTGATTTTCTTTTATTCACTTGCCAAGAATGAAACTGTAATGTGTTTGAACTCACGGGCTTGTAATGAATCTGTTCAGATATGGATGTCAAGGTCAAATCCATGATCAAACTGATCGAAGAAGACGCCGATTCCTTCTCGAGGAGGGCCGAGATGTACTATAAAAAAAGACCCGAGCTGATGAAGCTGGTGGAGGATTTCTACAGGTGCTATCGTGCCCTGGCTGAGAGGTATAATCACGCAACTGGCGAACTAAGACACGCTCATAAAACCATAGCCAAGGCATTTCCTGACCAAGACTTGCCTTTCGACGAGCCCATCAATGACGATACGCTAGCTTCAGACAAGGGGATTCTGGGAAACGAAGATAAATCGAGGAAAGAAGGTTTCAAAAAGTTAAAACAGGCGTTCGATGACAAGGAGACAGCCGAACAACGACAAAGTTCGAAATCTGACGAACATGAATGCTTAAAGAAGACTCTTGCTGATATGAAAGCTGAGAAAGAAAAGGTGCTTTTAAAATATCACGAGTGTTTGGAGAAGTTGTCTGAAGTAGAAGAAGAGCTTAGTAACGCCCGGAATGATTCTGCTACGCTTGTTGAAGAGGTGGGCCGGGCTGAAATCGAAGTGCGGACCTTGAAGGAAGCCCTCGTCCAGTTGGAGACGGAGAAAAATGCTGGATTGGTCAAACACAGAATTTATTTAGAGAAGATTTCAGATCTCGAGGCTATGCTTTCTCGGCTTGAGCTCGAGAATAAAGAGCTTAACGTTAATGCAGATGCATCTGAAAGTGAAGCACGAAATCTGAAGGAAGAGATTTCAAGGTCACAGATCGAGAAGGAATACGTTTTTCAGCAGTATAAAGAATGCCTGGAAAGAATCTCAGTTCTAGAGAATTTGATCTCTATAGCGGAAAATAATGCAAATGTATTTAAGGAGCGAGCAGACAGAGCCGAAAATGAAGCCTCCGAGCTTAAAATATCTCTCGCGGGCTTAAAAAAGGAAAAAGATGATTTCATGCTCGAGTATAAACAATGCTTGGAGATGATTTCGAAACTTGAAAGGGACATATCGAATGCCCGCGAAGAAGTGAAGCGTCTCAGCAGTGAAGTGTTGGCCGGGAATTTAAAACTCAGGAATGTTGAAGACAATTGTACTGTGTTGGAGAAGTCTAATCTTTCACTTCGAGCCGAGGCTGATGATTTAGGGCAAAAGATCTCCATGAAAGATCAAGAACTCTCGGAGAAGCAAGGGGAGCTGGAGAATCTTCAGAAAAGTTTATTACACGAACGGTCCTGCCATGCCCATGTCGAAGCGACCCTCGAGAGTATCCAAAATCTGCATTCTCGGTCACAAGACGAGCAAAGATCTCTTGCCCTAGAGCTCAAGAATGCACTTCAAATGCTGAGTGACTTGGAAGCTAGCAAAAACGGCCTGGAACAAGAGATTCAACAAGTAAGAGACGAAAATCAGAGTTTGAGTGAGACAAACCTCTCTTCGGCTGTCTCTGTTGGGAACATGCAGGATGAGATTGTAAGATTAAGGGACCTTAAAGAGAGGCTTGACGGGGAAGTTTCTTACCAAAGCGAACTGAGCGAGTCGCTTCAGTTGGAAACTCTTTCGTTGAAAGAGGAGATACAAGGCTTGAATATGAGATACAAGGCTTTGCTCGAGCAAGTGGATGCTTCGGGCTTGAGCCCGACAAACCTGGCTGCTTCTGTGAATGATTTAAAAGAAGAGAACGAAAAGCTAAGGCAGATGCGCGAAGAAGAGAGTAATGAAAGAGAAGTTCTGTGTAAGAAGCTAGCGAACATGGAAGAACTTCTAAAGACAAAAGCCGACGAAGAAACTTCTCTGTCAGATCTAACTAACGAGCTGGAGAAATCTCGGGAGAGAATGAGATCGTTGCAAGACTCGTGTGAAGGTTTCGAGAAAGAAAAGGTCGTTCTTATTTCCGAAAAGGCTTCTCTCATCGATCAATTGCAGGCAATAACCGAACATATGCACAATGTTTTGGGGAAAAATGCTGTTCTAGAGAACTCTCTGTCCAATGCACGTGTTGAACTTGAAGGTTTGAGGGAGAAGTCGAAAGGGTTGGAAGAGATCTGCGAAATTCTTAAGAATGAAAGGTCTCGACTTTTGTCTGAAAGAGAAGCACTAGTCATGAAGTTGGAAAACATAGAGAAAAGACTTGAAAAAATGGAGGAAAAATACGTCGGGCTCGAAGTGAAGTATGCTGGTTTACGTCAAGAGAAGGAAGCTTTACGTAGCAGAGCTGATGAACTTGCAGTTTCTTTGACTATGGAGAAGCAAGAAAGTGACAACATTAGGCTACTCAATGAGACTAAGTTAGCTGGACTCGAACATCAAGTTCAGATTCTTCGAGATGAAAACAAATGGAAGAGAAAAGAATTTGACGATGAACTCGATCGAGCTGTAAAATTCCAGTTTGAGATATCGATATTGCATAAATTCATGAAAGATATGGAAGAGAAGAATACTTCACTCATCGTCGAGTGCCAGAAACATGTAGAAGCATCAAAATTAGCTGACAAAGTTATCTCAGAGCTGGAAAGTGAAGGTCTCGAACAGCAAGTAGAAGCCGAGCTCATGCTGGATGAAATCGAGAGGCTGAGATCGAGCATATACGAGGTTTTCAGCGCAATAGAGACCGGCCCAGAATGTGATCTTGATGAAAAATTCGAAGATGAGCAAAGTTTAGTGCATCATATTCTCTCAACCATCGAAGACATGAAGTTTTCCATCTCAAAACACGACGATGAGAATCAGCTGCTCTTGGTCGAGAACTCTGTTCTTCTGACTCTTCTCGAGCAGTTTGAGTCCAAGGTTGTACACGTGGAGTCCCAAAAGGTTGTCTTGGAAAATGAGTTCAAAATCATGTCTGAAAAGCTTGGATTTTCCCAGAAAGAAAGGGACAAGCTCTTGGAGATGAACGAAAACTTGAAGTCCGAGGTCAGCAAAAGCCATCAGCATAATGATCTGCTTGATGTTGAACTGGCGAGTCTTCGTGACAAAGAATCTGATCTGAAGCAAGCTTATAGTGCACTAAAAGAAGCGTACTCGCAAGTGAATCAGGACAATGAAAAGTTGCTGTTGAAATTTTCTTACCTGAAGAAAGAGAAATGCCAAGTCGAGCAACATAATGACACAGTGGTAGAGGAATCCATAGCATTGGCCAACGAGTCTATCGCTTTAAAGAGCTTTGCTGAAGAGAAAGTTGAAGAATTGAAATTACTTCTAGTGGATCTGAACAGACAATTTGAGGTGAACAGTTGTCTTCAGAAGGAGATGATTGCGTTGAAGAAGCAGCTCGAATTACAAAGGGCGGAGAATTTAATTCTTACTGATACTGTTTCGAAACTGGAAACTGAGATGAAAGGGCTCGAAGAGTACAATACTCAGATGCGGGAGGATGTAATAAGTGGGACCCAAATCCTGCTCGAAACAGAAGGGAAGCTCTTGGTTAAAGAACTGAAGCTCGAAGCTGCAGAAAATGCAAACTCGAAGCTGTGCGTAGAAGTGGATGAATTGAAGTCAGAGATTGAAGACTCTTTTCGTGTAAGAAAAGATCTAGAAAAGAACACTCTTCAGATGTCCGAAACTAACTCCGTTCAGAGAAAGGAAATTGAGAGGCTTCATATGGTGAAGACTAACTTAAAGTCTAAACTCGGCTCACTTCACGAAGAAATCAAACAGATAACAGCCCGAGAAAAGGCCCTCAACACAGAACTGAGGAATAAGAACAGAGATTTCGAGCTATGGGAAGCTGAAGCAGCGTCAGTTTATTTTGATCTTCAGTTTTGTTCCATCAATGAAGTTCTGTTTGGAGACAAAGTGATGGATCTTGCCGAGGTTTGTCAGACTCTTGCGAACGAAAATGATTCCAAGACTTTGGAGATTGTACAACTGAAAGGGAAAGTCTCTTCGATGGAGAGCGTCACTAGTGGCTTAAGATCCCAGATTAAAGCGTACGACCCAGTGATAGCTGCCTTAAAAGATGACATAACGTTCCTCGAACATAATGCACTAATTCAGAAGAACAGTAAATCAGCCAGTCATGAGCAACAAGAGGTATGGCATGTTTGTTCGTAATGTATGATCTATTACAGCTTAGAAAGCATGTTAGAGAATAATTAGGTCCGAACAGTATATGGAAAAGATATAATGAGAATGTGCTGTAAAAAGATTCAATTTTTAACAAATTTCTGCTTACTTTTTAACTTGGCAGTTCTCGGAAGCTGCAAGTGACCTCGGTAGAACTTCTTCAGAAGTGTTTCTAGAAGATCAAACTCTTCTCAGCTTGCAAGACTTGGTGCTAAGAATCAAAGCAGTTTCGAAGCTCATGGAAGAAACGAGCCGGCCCGTATCAAGGAGAAGATCGATCAAACAAGAAACCAAAGGGGAGATCGAAAACTTGAAGCTAGGTCGTTGTCTGGGAAGAGACAAGAGCGGGCGTAGCAGAAGAAGGGGATGCACGATTGAGCTAAGCGACACTCCCAAGCTGCAGAAGCTAAGAAGCAAAGGCTACGAAGTTCGTAACAGAGGGCTAACAAAGGACATTCATCAAGTCTCAGACATTTCACCTCTTGGGACTGGCAAAAATATGCAAGAAACTGATCAAATCCAGGAGTTTGCTGATGTTAGAAGCGATCAGACGAAAATGTCTGAGAGGGACTTCATACATTACAGTAATTTAAACCACAAATCCAAAAATCCCTCCACTGATTCAGACATGGAGAGAGAGTTGGGTGTGGATAGCTTGGAGATATCGACAAGAGGTATTGAGCCCAGCAGAGAAACGACCAGCACTGCGAGGCTTTTAGAAAGGCTAACGTCCGACGCTGAGAAATTAGATATTCTCCACGGAACGGTGGAGACCTTACGAAAGAAAGTTGAGGCCCATAAGAGGAGTCGAAAGGCCAAGAACGTGGACTTCGACACCGTCTATGATCAGCTTCTCGAGGCTGAGGAAACTGTTGTTAGTCTGATGGACATGAACGATCGGTTAGTGAAGAACGTAGAAGAATGGCCCACGCCAACTAATGAGAATATGCCTCCCGGGATGAAAGATGCAGTTACAGCGCGGAGGAGAAGAATCGCAGAACAGGCAAGAAAAGGGTCTGAGAAGATTTTTCGGTTGCAGTTAGAGATTCAGAAGATTCAGTGCATGCTTTTGGAGCTGGACGACGAGAAAGGTTCGAACAAAGGTAAGAACAAGCTTTTCAAGAGCAAAGCTATTATACTGAGGGACTTGATCTACAACGGAGGTAAGAAGAATAAGGCCAAGAAGGGTCGTATATGCGGATGTGTCAGGCCGTCGACCAGCAGCAACGGGCGCGGTTAGTTCGTAATTTGTGTTTTAGCGATATGGATTTTCTTCATGGTTGGTCCTTTTCCGTATTATGTCTGAAGGATCGTTTCGTATGCCTCGCCTCGACTTTGTGTAATAAACTGATTTGTCGTCGTCGTCGTCTTTTATGCGTTGGTGAGATACTATTGTGTCTTCTAATCCTTAATGTGGTCTTGATTGAATACGCCTCAAAGTAAAAGTCGAATCCTTACAAAGAAGTTATTACTGAGAAAACTGATTAGTAGTCGAGAAATTACAGAGGCAAATACATAATTTTTTATGATGAGGAACAAAAATGGCATGTTTGCCACGAGGAGTACTTCGCCGTCTCAACGGAAAGTATAGTAAGGCTGGACGTGAAAATTACTTGCGCTGCTCAACATCTCATGGGAAAGATGTGTACCTTTACGCAGGCGAGCCTTTATTTGCAGTTCTTCATTGCCATCTTCCAATTGCTTATCTGCAATTTCTTTAGCAGAGACAACAACCAAGTCAGGACAACGACCTAATTCAATCAAAGTAAGCGTCGGTATATGTCCGACGTCTGATGATATCTCCTTCAAGCAAGCCATGTCTCGTAGGTGAAGTTCTTGCAGGCAAGGCAAATGTCTGCTGTCAGCCGTAAAACATTCGAGGTCTCTACAATGATCGAGCTCCAAGTACTTTAAACGAACGAATAGTCCCTCAGCAAGCTCCCACTCGCGCCCCGAAAATTTAGACAGTTTAAGCACTTCAAGCAGCGGCAATGCGCCTATCTTCTTGGTCATTATGACGTCATCCAAATTAAGGGAATCAACGTTCAACTTCTTAAGCGAACGAGGGAAAGTAAGATCTTGCGGCAGCATACCTTTTGGTTTTAAGGATCTCCTCAAGTAAAATGACAAAACGAACGACTCGAGCTTTTCGAGGCGGGCGATGTTGTGGAAGGAGTATGCCCCACCATACACGTCTGAAGAATCATAATGCACCTTCAGTTTCCTGACATTGGGAACTCTTTCGACCAAATCGTCACTAAATTTGCAATTTATTATTACCGCAGCGCATTGCAGGCTCCTCAAGGTATAAATGCTTTCACTCGGAGGACTGTAGACGTTGAGTTTCCGCATCTTTATTTTCCTAAGTTGAGGCATTTTCCAGATTTCCAATGGTATGTAGATATCTTCGTCGTCGACGAGTATAACTAATGATTGTAAATTCCAGAGGAAACAGCTTAACTGAGGGACAATGATGATGTGTAAATAACTATCATGGCGTAGCCGCACAAGCTTGCCGACGTTACGGCGTTGTACGCTGACCTCAAGGCACTGAACGTTAGCAAGATTGGAATATTCTATCGTCTGATTTTCATTAATGGTCAAACTCCCACCACCAAGAGGCAACTGCTGTAACAACCTACAAGTTTCAGATTCTGACTCGCCACGAACTGTCATAGTACGGACTCGAATCTGCGCCTGCTCACTAAAGCGATCGAAGGAAATTTGTTGTTCGGCGTTCGACTCTAGAATACGAAGCCGCTGCTTCTGAACAATGCGAAAAAAGTTGACCGCCTCTCCTATTCTTAAGCATAAATCCCTCAAAACATGGTGTATCTTGAAGCTTTTCATTTTTCCCCTTTTAGACAACTTACAAGCTATAATGAGATTTCTGGCGGCGAGATCGTTAAGATACACTTCGGCGGCCTCTTCCAGGCTCTTGCCATTAATCGGCTTAAGAATCCCTTCATCCATCCATAACTTGACGACTTCAGAGACCCGAATTTCCTTGTCTTCAGGAAAAATTCCCATGTATAAGAAGCAAGGTTTTAAATGCAAAGGCAAATGATCATAGCTCAAAGATAATATTCCGAGACACTGTTCGTCGTTCTCTGAATTAACGACTGAGCTTAAGTTTTCTGCAATATATTCCCAGTACGCTCGTGTCCTCGGAGACTTTGCCAGATGCCCTCCGATCACGACGATTGCCAAAGGAAGTCCTCTACATTTGCTCGCTACATACTTTCCGACTACCTCTATCTCACGAGGGCAACTCTCTTTTCCAAACACGCATTTGCAGAGTAAATCCCAACTTTTGGACGCATTCAACAAATGCATAACGAAATTACGGGAGCGACTCTTGGAAGCAACCGCGGCCTCCCTAGTGGTTATTACTATTCTACCGTCACGGCAATTCGGAAAGAACGATCGCATTGTGTCCCACGCATCGACATCCCACACATCGTCCAATATAACTAGATACCTTCTACCAATCAGATACTTGTACAATTTTTCACCCAACTCAGATATGTTCAACTTACTGAAATATTCCTTATCCTTGTCCCTTGGATGTAGATGACAGAGGATTTCTAAGAGGCTTTGTTGTGCATCGAAATCCTTTGATATTGTGGCCCAAGCACAGATATCAAAGTGCTCCTTGACATATTTAAGGTCATAGACAGTACGAGCAAGTGTTGTCTTACCTATTCCTCCCATACCTGATATTGAGATTATCTGCCTTTCGGAATTGTGCTGTGAGGTAGTAAGCCTGTACATGATTTTGATTGCTAGGTCTTCGATGCCGACGACGACGTTGCTCTCGCTAAGAGTAGATTGTGGTGGTGCGAGCGGCGTAGCAAGATGACCACCTTTAGATCGATTGTTGTTGACTTGACTTTCTGTCAATTCCTCCTCCATACGATCGAAGCCTTGTACCGCCCTTTGAAGGCTTCTGTTGAAGTCGATAACTGCTTCCCCAATGTGAGCCTCGATTAGGTCTTCGGCGGCGCGCGCTGCACCGGCGATTCGAATCTCCAGTTCGAGATCGACGGCGTTGTGATGCTTTTCAAGAAATCGTTGAAAGAAGGAGATGTTTGAGCTGAGAGAGTCGATCTGCTCATCGTCGAGTTTGATGGGAGGGTATGGATGTTGGTGGAGATCCTTAATGAGATGCATGAGGGAAGTTAAAGCTGCGTATGCTGTCGCCATTTGTATAGTACGTAACTTGCTTGACACCACCAATATCACAGCTCAAAGAGCAGAGAGACTACTTTGCATATACACAAAAGACGTGCTAAACACCATACTTTGGTAAGGGTGACCATTGACTTATATAATTCAGGACAAAAACATATTTATAAAAATCTTAATTAATTAACACTCCTAGCATTCTGTCTTTGTTCTTCAAACATTCCTTTCTGCAGCAGCTTGCTCATTTCGAGTTGCAATGAAGTAGCTCGATCTTCTTATTTGCTTCAGCTTCTCTCAATGCATGATAGCTAACGTGCGCCGCCACGACAAAAAAACGAAAACCACCGATCAAGACTCCGCCGCATTCTTTAGGGCAAGTGCTCTGGTTGGGAAGCAAACGCATATGACTCATTCAAGTGATGCTTCGACGACGGTTCGGTTGTGATCAGAGGTATGACCAAGCGGGATTAGATCAACAACATTCGGGCAAATTTTGATGTTTACTAAACTTAGGAATGCTGGTACCAAGCTGGAATAGCAGAGACTAGACCAATTGCAGAGGATAGACATGGCAAAGAGGCAACTGTTAATGAGGATGGGGGGGACTAATGCACCAGGTAATAACCCTTCTGACCAGAGGGGTTATAACTTATACCCATGGTAATGGATATGTTGGCAATCTGGAATGTGAGGAAGATTATCTAACTCCCCATTCAAGCAGAAGGAGGTGGCCCTCTTCTGCAGAAAACAGAAAATTAATTTTCTAGAGCCAACTTTGATTGGGTTATGAGTAAGATGTTTACGGTCGCAATTTCAGCTACAACTTCATGCACCGCCCTATTGGCCTGATGGCTATGGAATTGTGCAGTTGCTGTAAATGGGCAGCTTGGCCCTTCATTCAAATGACGAAAGGATTAAGACAAGAAGATTCGTTGTCACCTCCATTATTTGTTATTGTCAAGGAATACCTGACAAGGAGACGATAAGTGACAACATTTGATCCAAAGTTAAGGTATCATCCCCAATGCAAAGATCACAAATTAGTTAATCAGATAGAGACATGGAGTTGATTACAAGCTTCTGTGAGACTACTATTGTTTGTGAGTAGTGATGAAAAAAGATTCATATTAAGCACTGGTTATTGGAGACTAGCCATGTATTAGGATGGAACGCTTTATAATTTACCCGAAACAATTCGTACCAAAAAAAAAAGGAAAAGAAAAAGATAAATAATGAAATAGCTTCGTAGGCGTTGCCTGTTGTCTCAGATATTCTTCAAGAATCATCATCGAACTGCCTCTCCATGATCATCTGCCCGAGTTTTGTGTAAAGAGCTCTCTGCTCCTCAAATGTAAGATTCATAATTATCTGCCCAAATCCACAAATCACAACATTATATAATACATGTATATATATATATATGGTTTTTTGTTTAGCTTGTTTGTATTATTATTATTATTATTTTTTCTTACCTGCTCCATGATCATTTCAACTGATAAGCTCTGAGGTACAATTAAAGACTGATGATAGATGTAAGCGAAGACAGCCATTACCATCTGCATGTAATGTAATGAACGGTTAATAAAACCGTAATGTATTGTCTTCTTTTTCGATATGAAGACCTTATTGTCTTGTTGGTTTGAATGTTCACCTGACAGTCCATTCGATCAGTGATCCCTCCAAGTCCCGGGATGCTGTCACCAAAATCCTACAAAAGAATAGAATAAACAGAATAATCCACGAAGCTATCGAATCTTGGACTTATAGAACAAATGCGTGGTATATACCTTGATCTTGAAGGCTCTTTTAAAGCCGCTCGCAAAAAAGCCTCCGAAGGGAGCAATGATCGATGCGAAGAGACCAAGCATAGTGCATGCCATTGTACTGGTAAAACTGAGATCTCTTTCCATGGAAACTGCGAGGAAGAAAACAAATAAATGATGAAATAAAAGGTGGAATATAGATGATTTTACTTACCCATTGGGGGAACCACTGTGGGACAGTGAAGTATTCTGGCTTGAACAATGGGCCGGGATCGCAGTGAAGCCAACCCGTCGATAGATCCTATGCAATTTAGAGTTTATTGAGATATTTAAGTTTGGCAAGTGAAAATACATGGAAGAATAAGAGCGTAAGAAACGAATGCTTACCTTCCTCGGACATGTCAACCATTGGAACCGACCGACCCATGGCGTTTGCTAACTAAAATGGAAAAACAGAAATCAGTTTATGAAGAAAATAAAGGTTAAAAAAATCCCAAACAAAAAACAAAATAATTGCATTTTTCTTGAATTTATTGCTAGTATAAAAGATGCTCACAAAAAAGGCAGAGATCACAGTTGCAACTGAGGCCCCAATAAATCCCTCCCATGTTTTCTTTGGTGATAGCTTTATCAGAGGCGTTTTCCCGAAGAAAAACCCGAATATGTAAGCAGCAATATCGTTGATGACAATAAGTGATGCAGGAAGAAGAAACCTGCATTATCGATGGCTGTTAAATAAGATCATTCCTATAAAACCTCTGTAGCAGACAACATGTGGAATCGACAGATTGCACGACAGTGTTCTTGGTTTGGCCGAAGACAAGCAAAGTATTAGTGATGAACTGGAAATAATTTTATTTTTCTAATACCAGAAAATGCCTTCGAAAATGTTTGCCACGGTAAAGGATGATCGCGCAAACACCACAATGAGAATCATATGTGTCCACGCGTATTGGCCAAACTGATACTTGTACATCTTCTTCTTCAGCGACAGAATAAACCACACAAAACCTGAAAAAAAAAATTATATTCAGTAAGGTCTCCATGTCCTAACAATTACACAAGCATATGGATGATAATGATATGGAATATAAGACACTCACGCATCAGCTGTATGTCGTAAGAGATGGTTTGAAATAAGGAAATGCCTAAATCACACAGACAAGAATGTAAAAGAAAAAACATAGGCAGCACTGACCTGCAATATATAGGAAATAACAAGTAACCATATGATACTTGACGAGGCCGCTAACGAGTTTATACAAGAACTTGTCTGTAGTAACGGTATTCACAAGCCTCTGACTGAGAATACGGCCATAAACAAAAAGCATCGCTGTGAAGAAAAAGTGCCTGGAAATGGGAACGGAAATGATAATACTATTCAAGGATATAAACATAATTCACATGTATTAACAAAGAGTGTGTTTTTTTTAAGGAAAAGCTGAAACGAGAGAAGCAAATGATGCCAACAAAGACATGATATTAAAATTCCAATAGACTTACGCAACTTACGAACTAGTTTGTGACCAGTTGAACTTCAAGAAAATAACCTATCTAATTCATCCCTTTCACATGTGTTATAAGATTGACAATGAAATAATGAATAGCCTCAACAAACACGACTATCCAAGCAATGGAAGACGACCCAAACGAAGACTAACAAAATGTTGCAAAGCACACAATCACTCACCAATTCAATAGCCTGAAACCAGGAAGCCGCCTCTCTTCATTTGCTCTCCTCATTAAGGTGAATAGCTCCTTAGCCATAAAATTTGGATAACAACGACCATGGCCCATATATACAGGTGCCCCATGTAAACTATTAGGGCGAAGCCTCCAATCATCCAAACTGTCGAATATGTTCGGATCAACATTGACTTGTATTTGTTGGAGTCATTAACAAGTAAGTTAGTGCCATTTGCTTTGTCATCTTCAGGAGGGACCTGGAATTGGAGGATGAAAAAGTTGTCAGTAAGACAATTCCATTCCACCGAGAAACAAAGAACAACATACGTTGAGTGACAAAGAACAACCGATAATGTCAATGAAAGTGCATCGTCCGATACTCTTTGATACAGCTGGGAGTTATGATACCATTGGTTAAGCATGACACACTACATTTTCTACGAGAGCTACTCAATGCATCGATTATGAGAAACATTATTATGGGGGCAAACTTATATCTCATGTACCAACCTCATTAGAACCTCTGCGCCTTCGCAACCTTGGAGCGTGTCCACTCTGAGTCGAGGCACTATCTTTTTGCATTTTCTGTCTGTAAATTCAATCCCTTGAAGAAACGCTCACTTAAAAATCAAATTTGAAGAAGCCACCTGAACACACACACACACGAACAATTAAATTCTTCGAGCTGGTAACTGCGACAAAGTTATATAGGAAGATGATCGTCTTGTTGCAGCCCATTAAACTGAAGTTCATGACCTTGCTTTACATAAAAAAGTAAAAAAAAATAAAAATTCAAACACTCAAGTTTATCAATTAGAAACAAAATCAAAGTAATAAGAATGCATCTGATGCTTAAAGCACCCAGAAAAGTCGAAGACCCAACAATACATATGCTACAAAGATTCTCAAGTGTCTCGAAAGTTTTATTGATTTGATCAAACACTTCAATCGAAAGTTATATAAGATAACCCAAAAAATTATACTTGGACGCCACCAAAGAACTAAGTTATCTATGTTTGGGAGGTTGTTAAAAAATTCGGGCCCAGCGGTGGGTTGTATTTGGACCCCGCGACAATTTATCTGGATAGTACGTAAGCCGAAATGACACCGAGAGAGAACACGAGAGGGAAGAAAAAAAAAAATCTTATCCGGGTGGATAAGGGTGAGAGCGAGTTTAGTTTTACTGTGGTAGTTGGGAGTATGTACAAATACATTACCCGGGTGGGTAAGGGGTCTCGGGTTTGGGTTTAAACACGAGCGTTAATTTGTACGGTGTAATATTCTCAATATAGTAAAACTATTGTCTCTCCGTGGAGGTAGGCGGTATTGGCCGAACCACGTAAAAATCTCGTGTTCGCTCTCGGTGTCATTTCGGCTTACGTACTATCCCGATAAATTATCGCGGGGTCCAAATACAACCCACCGCTGTGCCCGAATATTTTTAACAACCTCCCCAACAAGCTCTCACTTGATGGATTTACTCTTGCACTTTGGGGTGCTTTTACAAGTGATGCTTCGTACCTATTTATAGGCAAACCACAATGAAAAATGCCAAATAACAATAGCTCATCGCTCACGTCATTTGCTAGCTTCTTTATTAATTCTTCACATGGCTTTGTTGGTTGGGGAACAAAATAATTAGCTGGACCCAACAATTCTTCCCCTCTAGCTATATTCATCTTCTTCTTGAGAGTCACCCGCTCGTAAATACCACGAACGATTCATTGACCTTCCTTGTACCAGCTACATATAATCCGAATCAAGAATTCCGGTCCTACACCACTTGATTCACTCAGCGGCCAATCCTATGTGCAACTGCCGAACCGACTCTACTCGTCGATTCCAAAGAGGGACTTCGATGCAACCCCTTCTCCAGCAGGATTTACCTTCTCACCATCGTCTGCCTTTCCACCACGCGCGCGCGATTTACGTGAACCCATCGAAGTCAGAGCATTATATACCATACTCCCGTCCAGACGATACAAACCTCCACGCTCTTCTCCCTTCAGTAGGACATTTTCGCCATGTGTGATTTTGCAGACTCCCCCTGCTATGAAACTCCCATAGCCCTTGGAATCTAACTGGCTCAAGGATATTAAATTCCTACGCAACTTCGGGACAAATATCACACCACCCAAAGTGCGCACCGCTCCGTCAACCATTTTGATTTTCACCGTTCCAACACCCCGAACACTGCAACGATATCCATCAGCCATGGACACCGAACCCGTTCGTATTCTCCGAAACGTATCAAAATATTTCCGATTAGAGCAAACATGGTACTTCGACCCCGAATCCAATATCCATTCATCCTGAGAACGAGCGTCATCTTTAGAGACTGTGAGAACGTCTCCAAGATCATCTGTATCCTGTGCTATCATCGTTGTGGAATTTTCCTCGCCGCTCCTGTCCTTCTTCCAAGTCGGACAGTTCCTCTTGATGTGTCCCGGCTCACCACACTTGTAGCACACAATGCCCTTCCCGCCACCCTTGAATTTGGACCTGCTGCTGTCTCCAAATCCCCTGGCGTGCATCCTTCCTTTACGATTCTCTCCATGTATAGCCAACGCCGAATTTTGGCTATCTCCATAATTTGATCGTCTTCTCTTTTCATGCGATAAAAGAGTTGACTGCACCTCCACCAACGTCACTGTCTTCTTCCCGTACAGAATGGTGGTGACCAAATTATCATAAGAATCAGGAAGCGAGGTAAGAAGTAAAAGGGCCTTATCTTCTTCCTCTATCTCAACATCAACTTTTGCAAGTTGATCCACAAGTCCGTTGAACACGCTAACATGATCCATGAGATTCCCACCTTCCTCCATCTCCGGTACAATTCCCGCTTCAGATCTAACTTTGTGGTTAAGCTTTTCCCAAGGTGCAAGTCCTCCAACTTCTTCCACAAATCTGGTGCAGAATCTTCATTAACAACATTATTCAAAATGTTATCCGCAATGTACAGACGGATTGTGCTGACACATCTCGACCCCAAATCCTCCCAGTCATCTTTCGTCATTTTCTCCGGCTTCCCCTCGTCTCCCTTCAAAGCTTTAGCCAAGCCTTGGTGAACGAGTACATCCTTCACTCTCCTCTGCCAAAGAGTGAAACTTCCCGTACCATCAAATTGTCGCACTTTGATGCTGTTATCCGTCGCCATTATCCTTGCAGAGAATCAACAGCTCTGGCCCAAATAGTACTGATCAGATAATTCCCAGTAAAGGCTAGCGACCTGCCTACTAGACAGAATTATCCTTCTAAGTGAGTTCCCAGATAGAGCTGGTGGGGTCACAACGGTCCCACTTATACACCAGTCACCTAGACAGAACCCACTTACACAGTACTATTGCCACTACTCGCCAAAAAAAAATTCCTCCGCCGCACAAGCTCCGCCCGACACTGGCTCCCCCGTAACGATAAACCTTTTTGATATCTTTTCTGATGTGGAAGATCAGACACAGCTGCAACCACAGAGCATACTCAGAATATCAGCAAGGTTAGGCTCTGATACCACTTGCTGGGGAGGTTGTTAAAAATATTCGGGCACAGCGGTGGGTTGTATTTGGACCCCGCGATAATTTATCGGGATAGTACGTAAGCCGAAATGACCCCAAGAGCAAAGCTAAAAGTGCCAGTGAGAGAAGAGAGAAATGAGAGGGAAGAAAAAAAAAAAAATCTTATCCGGGTGGATAAGGGTGAGAGCGAGTTTAGTTTTACTGTGGTAGTTGGGAGTAGATACAAATACATTACCCGGGTGGGTAAGGGGTCTCGGGTTTGGGTTTAAACACGAGCGTTAATTTGTACGGTGTAATATTCTCAATATAGTAAAACTATTGTCTCTCCGTGGAGGTAGGCGGTATTGGCCGAACCACGTAAAAAATTCGTGTTCGCTCTCGGTGTCATTTCGGCTTACGTACTATCCCGATAAATTATCGCGGGGTCCAAATACAACCCACCGCTGTGCCCGAATATTTTTAACAACCTCCCCAACAATCTAAACCACACACAAATTTCAGCATCAAATGATGAAACTTTCATGAGAAAATACATACAAAAAATATGAGCTGAACCCAACTTCAATAGAGCAAAAACTCATTAAACTAGAAGATACCCATGAATAGCAAACTCACTCTCACCGAAATACACCACGTTGCATTGCCTTCAAGCAACAAAACTAAAAAGTAATCATCCACAGTTTTTGCCCCAAAGAATGCTGAAAAGAAGATAAACAATATACCTATATATCAAACTATCGGGAAAAACAAGACATTTATTGCTGAATAGAAATCCACCCACTGTATGATTGGTTCGTGCCACGAAGAGACTTAAAAGAAGTGTGGAGATATTGCCGCGGGGATTGTAATATAATAGTAATACTGTGTCTTGGGGTGATACGTAATTAAGTATATTTATAAGGTGCTATTTCTAATTTGCAAACTTCTATGTGAGATAGTAGACGTCGGGTAAACGGTCTACGGTTCACGATTCCAGTTAGAAACCGCAAAGTTTCAGACGGTTTCGATAAGGTTCGATTACGGCCAACCGCGCGGTTCAAAATAGTCAAAAAAAAAAAATTATGACAAAAAAAATCAGTTATCTTCGTACTGACCGGTTTACTATAACGATATTATGAAAATCAAAATCGAACAGTAAAAAACTACGGTTACGAATATTATTAACCTAACTATAAAAACTACCGTTACCATTATGGCAACCGTTACCATGTCAACGGCGAACAGTTACGATTGTTGCCCACTTCTATGCTTTCTCTTTCTATATTAATTTTTTTTTTGTTTTTAAGTAGCGTGCCAAACTTAGGTTGCGTTTGGTACGGAGATTTTGGTTATGAAAAGAAAAGGAAAAGCGTGAGAGTGTCGAGGCGCAAAGTATCATTATTCAATGCGCTAACTTAGCTTTCCGTCGTACTTTTCATACACGAATTCCGCATACCAAACGCGATCAAGTGAATCCGAAAACTGATGCACTAGCCTGCAAACTGACATCATCGACATTTCTTTACATTTGGTTGCTTCATGAAACCTTTTTGGCTATTCTTTTATGATATGTTCTTATATAATGAAAAATACTAGAAAAATAAAGGGTGCTACTATTCACACCCCATTTGACTCAAAAATGTTATTTGTACTCCCTTGCTAAATTAAATACTTTCCATAAAGAATATTTTTCATACATTGGAATCAGTGAAAATAAGTTTATGTTATTTATAATGAGTATTAATTTATTAATTTATTTTACATTAATACATCAATTTTAGCACCAGTTATTTAATTTTTTAATTTATTTTTATAGATTATATACGCATGTTAGAAATTATTAATATTTTAAATTAACAATATTAATATTTATCTTATTTTAATTAAAAAAATTCATACACCTCGTTAGTTTATATAGATAGACTTGAAAATTTTATTTAAATGAGCAATATTTTCTTAAATATTTATATAAAATAATTAATTCTTCAATATCACTATATAAATTAACGGGTATATATATACACACAAATATCTAAACCAACACTAAAAAGAAAAGGATCAATATCAACTTAGGTATTAAAATATATAATATATATTTGTGCGTTAAATTTTTTATTTATATAGAATAAACAAGTGAGGAATATAGTAATAAATGAAGTTAAAAGAATTGGTCAAGTTAATTGAAAACTTCTATACATTTATTTGTCATATTAATTACGGGGGTGTATATAGTAATTAATGAGGTGTAAATAGAATTACCCAAAATAAATTATAGATTTTCTGGTGCAGGAGATAGACCAGAAATTAATTGCAGCCCTATCTCCTCAAAATTGTCAATAATATTGTTGGCATTTATTTCCACAAAAAACCATGAACAAAAGGTGGAGATTAAATCAAAGTAAAAACAAATAAAAAGACCCAAAATTGCTTCTAGTATATATAATGTATTATTCTTTCCTGTGTGATCACACACAACAACAGATAGGCTCTTTACATTACAACAACCACTTAAACAATGTTAGAAGTCTATTCCATCCAAACCACTAACAGTAGAAACAGGGCCAAGACCTTCCTCCTCATCTATACTAGCTATAACCTTAAAAGTTCTCATAGGATCTTCGTCATATTTCACGGCTAGAACGGAGTAACGAACCACCACGCCGATCTCGACCCTTGACAAATCCTCACGAACAAACGATGGAGGTCTTCCAGGGACGAATTTGTAGTCTGACATCTTTATGGACGACAGATACACCATGGTCAACGGTCCCGTCTTGAGGAAAACCCCACCAGGAAGGATGCCATGAACTACGCCGGTGAAGACCTCACCTGCCACGGGTAAGAACATTTGGACCAGGCACTTCACGGAGAAGGTGATGTGATTGGGACCGAAATCTTCATCTTCTATCCGTTCTATGCTGATCACTTTTTTGACAGTAGTAAAGTAACCATTTACTGTCGCCTTTTCGTTTGCGAAGTCCTTCACAAGGCGAGTGATAATATCCCTTTTTGTGATCCGCTGTCTGCTGCTGCAGTTGGGATCTTGTTTAGGGAATGGTACCGAGAAAATAACGACTCGTTCTTTCAGCATATCCTGTGGAAAGATTGAAAAGCAAACATCAACAAATATGGATTGATTCACATAAGCTCAATCTCAACTCAATGGAGATTAAATGCTGGAAAAATGATTACTTTATATATCTCTGTGAAAATTCAAGAAGTAAATCCTCAAGCAAACACAGTGCAGTGCAAAAAAGGGGAAATTCTAATCTAGCCTAGATTTGCCAATCGCACACATTATTTCACGAAATTCACCATTTCAAAAGAACACAGATCGGAAATCCTTCTAATCGCTTGGGTAACAATTCAGAAGAACAATTAAATCAGCAAGAAATTCAGCCAACATCGTTGATCCAGATCTAAAACCCACAGATTTAAACGAATTATCCAATGAAAAATACAACGACGGTCCAAACGCATCTAGAAACGAGTCAATTCAAAAATCATAAAGAGAAGCTGAACATATATCTGAAACAGTCATGTTTCCACAGGTGATTTTGCGTAGAGAGATTGAATCGATGAGAATCTTACCGCAAATCAGTGAGAAGGGCGATACGTTTTTTTTAACCTGAAGAAGGCGGAGCTGCTGATGTTTGAATTGGGAGTAAAGAGGCGTAGGACGATGTGCCCCCAAGCCCAAGATGAATATTTAAAGGGCAGTAAGGGGTTTATTTGTAATATGAACAGAAAATAGGGTAATTAGTGTAATTATCACAAAATATCAAAATGAAAGAAGAAACAACTCTGAATAGCTCAATTTACAAAACATTCCCAAAGCCTACAAATATTTTAGCAGACCAGAGTTTTCATCTTCAAATTCATGGCGATATGTTGAACTAATACTATGTGATTCGTCGTGTAAGAATTCCGAGCAATGGAATTTGTAATCTAATCGTAAAAATTACCGTTACTGTTTTTATTTTTATTTTTATTTTCTTGGAAAATTTATAAAAAAAATCAGTTATCTTCTTACCGGTTGTTAACTATAACGATAATGAGGAAACTATAATCAAACCGTAAAAACTACTGCTTTCGTTATGGAAACCGTTACCCTGGTCAACGGTGAACCGTTACAGTTGTTGTCTGATGCGTTCTGAAATAATGGAAATGCACTTCCTCCGAGAATTTTTGAAAAGTTAGTATATTCCATTAGGGTGTGTTTGGTGCGCGGAATTCGTGTGTGGAAAGCGCGATGGAAAACTAAGTTAGCGCATCAAACAATTGTACTCCGTGCTTCGATTGTTGTACCTCTACACCTTTCATTTTCTTTTCCTTACCGAATTCCGCAAACCAAACGGAACCTTAGAGTTCGAAAACTTAGAAATCTTAAAGGATATTATCATCAGGGGGTAGATACGCGTTGAACTCTTTTTTTCCTTTACTATAATTTTTTCAATATGGTTTTCATAGTAAGATTTCTAATGAGGCAACAATTGAAAGTGTATCTAAAGAATTACGAAATGGTTAATTATGTGGAACTCCGAGTTGATTCATGCCATAAATAAACTCGAACTGTTTTAATTATTGATAAATATGGTTGAATTGAATGTTGTTAATTTAGTTGAATTAAATGTTGTACGAATAGTTGGATTGTTAATAACATTAAATGTATTAAATTATGTAAATATTAATTGTAATAGTTAAATTAGATTAATATAAATTTGTTATTAGAATTATATTGAAAATCACTTCAATAATATTTCATGATTTATCTTTCTAATATTATAAGTTTTATTATAGTAATAATAATATCATAATATTCTTTTAATATAAGTTAATAATATCAAAATAACCTTAATATATTATTTAACTATAATAATATTTTTATAACAGTTCTCATATAATAAAATTTTTAGAAAATAAAGTATATGCTTTTTGATTCAGATAGAGAGATCACATATTAATTGCACCCTACCTTCTCAAAAATTTCAATTTCTATTTTAAAATATTTTTGGCATCTATTTACACATAATCCATAAATAAAAGGTGGAGTTTAAATCAAAGTAAAACATAACAGCAAAAAATAGAAAATAAAAACAACCTAAATTGTGATAGTGTATATTATATATTATAAATGGCAATGAGAAGAAAAACAACGCATCTCATCGTAATATATGATTTATCGTAATTATGGGCTATTAGCCGATAATTTTTTGTTATAATATCGTACATATTTCGTAATTTTATAGTTTTGATAAATATAAAAGTAATGATGGGATTCAAGTCATTGCCAGACAAAAGTTGCACGCATTAGCCAATAAATTTACATATATATCCCAAAGCTCAATAAACAATCGTTACTGAGCAATCTCTATCGAGTCCATAATTAGGAAAAAAAAATTAAATTAACAAAAAATGACTTGAAAATGACTTTTATATTTAGCCGATAAACAATCATAAAAACAATCGTTATTGAGCTTTTATATTTAGCCGATAAACAATCGTTACTGAGCAATCTCTATCGTTACTGAGCAATAAGATTTTATATATTTACTTACACAATATCCAAAACTTATCTCTTCTTTAAAACCAAACAATGATTCTGATATCCCATTTCCAACACCCTATCGAGTCAAATCATCAGAGCAATCTCGATAAATTGCCTCGTGATTCAACCAAATTTTGATCACTTTATTAGGACATAATCAAAGCTCGAGCGAATAGATAGGCTCATAACATGGATCGAGCTGCTTTGACCGTCAATTCAGGTATGGAAATGCCGATCATATACAATAATGATTGGCACGACTTTGGTAACTTCTGAATGACTTGTTTGATGAGCGATTGTTTAACGTATTTTTTAATTTCAAAGTGATAATATTGAGGTTATAAACTTCATAATTTTATCTGATTATGTTAATTTTGTCGATAAAAAATATTTTAATAATACAAAATATGCGCATTTAACGTCGCGCCTTTTGAGCGGCTCTAAACATCTACTATGTATTCTTCTTTCCTGGTGATCACACATAACAGATGGGCTCCCTTAAAGGCTCTCATAGGATCTTCATCATATTTAACAGCTAGAATAGAGTAACGAACCACCGCGCCGATCTCAACCCTCAACAAATCCCCACGAAGAAACGATGGAGGTAGGTTGTCCAGGGATGAATTCGTAGTCTGACATCTTTATGGACGACAGATAGACCATGGTCAATAGTGCCGTCTTGAGGAAAACCCCACCAGGAATGATGCGATGAACTACGCCGGCCAAGACCTAACCTGCCACGTGTAAGAACATTCGAGCGCGCAACTTCACGGAGAAGGTGATGTGATTGGGACCGAACTCTTCATCTTCTATTCGTTCTATGCTGATCACTTTTGTGACAGTCGTAAAGTAACCATTTACTGTGGCCTTTTCGTTTGCAAAGTCCTTCACCAGGCGAGTTATAACATCCCTTTTCGTGATCCGTTCGTTGTCTGCTGATGCAGCTGGGATCTTCTTCAGGGAATGGTACGAAGGAGCTGACGAGCCGTTCTTGGCGCATATCCTGCGCAATGATTGAAAAGCAAACATAAACAAATACGAATTTGTTTCGCATCATCAGCTCAATCTCAACGGAGATTAAATGCTGCAGTAGAAGAATACCTTACATGGTATCGTCGCGATAATTCAAGACTCTAACCAAAACACAGAGCAGCGCAAAAAAGAGGAAAATTCTAACCTAGATTTGACATTCACAACAAAAATTTCCATTTCAAATGAATACGATCGGCAATCCTTGGAATCGTTCGCACAACATTTCGTCAGAACAATTAAATCAGCTGACAATTCGTTCAAAATAGTGGATCCAAACCGAAATCCACGGATTCAAATGAACTATCCAATTCAAATAAAACGGTACAAGCGCATCAAGAAACGATTCAGAAACAAAAAAACATAAACAGAAATTGAAGAGATATCTGAAACATTAATGTTTTACATGTGTTTTTGCGCATAGAGATTCAATCCATGATAGTCTTACTACAAGTCAGCGAGAAGGCGGAACTGCTGATGTTTGAATTCGGAATAAGAGTCGTTGGACGATACCGCCAAATGTAATTTATAAGGTGAGAACATATTGATAACGCAAAAATACAGTACATATTTACTCCAATCCAATGAACTGCAAATTTAACGGTATTTTTGTGTTGATGAACGGTGTTACTCTATTTGTAGCGTAAAACTATTCGTTAATAACGCTAAAAGTAGTGTTATAATTTTTATTTTTTTGTTTTTCTTTTAAAACTTATTTTGATTATATTTAAAATATTTTATATCACTATAATAAAACTAAACATGTATAAATGTTATTTTTTATTAAATTTAAAATTGTATTACTATGCTAATTATAACTTCATTAATTTTTACTATTGATTATTATACATTAATATTTAATTTTTAATAACTATAATATTGAATTATATTAAATTTAAATACTTAAAAACATACTTATATTAATATTATAGGTAGTATATAAGAAATAAAATTCCAAATCACACTCACATACAATACGTTTATTAACTATGAGTTAATACATGTGCAAAATATTTAATAATAATTTAGGTTGGTTCCATCTCCACCTAAATTACTCAAATTAACCTCAAAAAAATATTTGATGTAGTTCAGGATCACTTCTTTTATAAAGTAATTCTAAATTATTAAAAAAAGTAACGTAAATTATCGAAATTAATGCCATAAATTTAAGTTATGTCATTTTTTTTTTATAAATTACTTATAATAATAATAATGAGTAGGAATATGTAGGGAGTATTATTTTAAATGTAGAAAATAGAGTTAGTGGATTGTAGTAAAATTTAGTTTAGAAAGTAGAGTTAATGAGTTGGAGTAAAACTTCTTTAGTAACTAGCCGTCAGAACGGATCGGCCGGTCGGATGGCGGGTTTTGGTGGGGCGGGGTGGACCGGAGGCCGCCGCCTGTTAAAATAAAAAATATATTTTATTATTAAAAAATATTTTCTCATTTTTTATAGTTATTATTCATTTATTAATTATTACAAAATTCTAAAAAAATATTTTTATTGTTAAAAAATATAGTTTTTAAAATATTAGGCATGCTTGCCCGCCCTGCCAAAGCGCGTGTGCCTAAAAAATTGTGGCCCAACCCACCCCTTTGACGGGGCGGCCTGCGAGCCGCGGACCGTTTTGCCAGTTCTAGTAGCAAGTCCATCTTTATGTAAAATTAATTGTATTTTTGTGTTGTGGATTGAAGATAGTCTAATCTAAGGGGTTTATTTGTAATATGAACAGAAAATAGGGTAATTACTGTAATAATAACAAAATATCAAGACCACGAAATTGAAGAAACAACTCTGAACAGCTCAACTTACAAAACCTCCCCAAAGCCTACAATTAACGTTTTATCAGAGCAGAGTTATCTCCTTCATAGTCATGGCGATATGCTGAACTAATAGTATGTGATTCTTCGCTCCACTGAAGCTGATATTCGTGTAAGAATTCTGAACAATGGCTGCTGCAATGAACTGCCAGTTTTATCCAAGAAATACGCTTTTGATGGACTCTTTGCACAGCTCGGTCTCCAAGTTCTACGTGGGAAGGCCTCTACCGTTCATCAGGTGTGGTTCTTTACTTCCAGCCAAAGAACAATTTTTATGTTCGATACATTATGCCGTCAGACGGGACAGGATAAACCCACAAAAGGGATACAATCATTCGCGTAGAAACAGTAACAATTTATCGAAAATTGCCCGTAAAACGAGCGTTTCATCGCCGATAGATGCTAAAACGAACTTATCTCATAGTTCTTGGTTGGATAATTGGAATGAGGTGAGAGGAAGTGGTAATACAAGGCCTCAAGTGGCCGTGAGCTATAGAAATAGAGGCGATGTTTCGAGTTCGGACGCTGAGGAGAGTACTAGCACTAGCACTGGAGGCAGCACGATGCAGAGAATCGTGGAGAAGTTGAAAAGGTTTGGTTATGTCGACGATGTGAGTGACCAAGAAGAGAATGTTATTGAGAGTGGATCTGTTGAGGACATTTTTCATGTGGAGGAAGGGTTATTGCCTAATACAAGAGGAGGGTTTTCGAAAAGGCATCCCTTTGGAGACAAAACTACGGTGAATAATGGGGAGATAAAATTTCCATGGGAGAAAAATGTGAATGGCGGTGCAAAGATTACTTTGGATGGTCGTAGAAGTCGTAATATGGCTGAAATGACGCTTCCCGAGTCTGAACTGAGGAGGCTGAAAATTTTAGCTCTTAAGATAAAGAACAAGATGAGGATTGGTGGTTCTGGTGTGACTCAGCAGGTTGTGGATACCATTCGTGAGTGGTGGAAATCGTCTGAAGTGGTTAGGCTGAAGATTGAAGGTGCCCCGGCGCTTAACATGAAGAGGATGCATGAGATTTTGGAGGTAAGATTTCTTCTTTCCTGTTGTTTT
Source organism: Lindernia subracemosa (assembly GCA_028392965.1). Lineage (NCBI taxonomy): Eukaryota > Viridiplantae > Streptophyta > Magnoliopsida > Lamiales > Linderniaceae > Vandellia > Vandellia subracemosa. Next base: position 294,760 of record JAQPCC010000110.1, on the reverse strand, counting down.
CTAGCTTAGTTGCATCTATATCTGTGTTGCTCTTGTGTGTTTATTTTGTGGAAAAAGTTGATTAGAAGGATTCTAGTAAGAACCATTGACAGTGGTACTCAGTAGTTTACCTATTTATGAATTTGTTATAGACTTTTGGATGATTTTCGGAACAATTATTTATAATTGTTTCAACTCTTAGTGCTAAAGAAGCCATTATTATGTGTCAGTTTTGCTTTATACTAATGATATTTTTATGGTAGCTGTAAATGGCAAGGAGTTGTTTGATTTCACAAATATTTATGGGCACCTTTCTATGCTGAACGATGAGAAATATTTGCTTGAGTATGTTTAACTAAAATCTGATTAAGTTATAAGTATTTTTCGAAGCTTGTGTATGATTTAAGCACTAATGGGTGTGAACTGTAGTGTAAGTTCCCCTTGATATGGAATTCTTATAGCTGGGTGGTACAGCTTCGACTTAGTATTTCAATTGTTGATCTGAATATTTCATTACACTAATGATATGTTGACTATAAATTTCTTCTGCTGCTTAGAGAAAGACTGGTGGATTAGTTATATGGAGATCTGGAACTTCTGTATCTCTTTACAGAGGTGTGGCGTACGAAGATCCTGCATTAAAATTTAAGAAAAGAATTGTCAGAAAAACCGACTTGTCTCTTCAGTCCCCTTCCTCCAAAGACAAGGTCGTTCATGATCCTCCTCAGGGCACCACGGTTCCTTTGGACAACAAAGTTGCTCCTCAGACCGAGTCAATCAGTGCTGACTCGGATAAAACGGAACCTCAACCATCATCTGAAATAGAATACGAAGAGGAAATAGAGCAACTATTAAATAGCCTTGGCCCGAGATATACAGATTGGCCTGGAAATGGCCCACTTCCCGTAGATGCAGATTTGCTTCCAGGAGTTATCTCTGGCTATCAACCTCCTTTTAGATTGCTTCCCTATGGTGTAAAATCGACTCTTGGAATTAAAGAGGCAACTGCTTTACGGAGACTTGCTAGAACTTTACCTCCTCATTTTGCATTAGGTATATGCCTTAATAATTATGTGAGCAAGCAGTTGTATAAGCTATCTCTTTCATCTCAAACTAATGCATTGATTTGGCTCGTAATCTTTAGGAAGAAGTAGACAGCTCCAAGGTTTAGCTTCAGCCATGATAAAGTTATGGGAAAGAAGTTCCATTGCCAAGGTCGCACTTAAACGTGGGGTGCAGCTAACAACAAGCGAAAGAATGGCTGAAGATCTCAAGGTTAAAATAAGTTTCTTTTGAATATTTTTCGTGTTTGAATCTTTTAAAAATGTAAAATTGTAAGGTAAAGAAATTGTACAAGGTTCTGTTTGTAGGCTCATAAGGGTCGAAAATTCTGCTGATGCAGAAATTAACTGGAGGTATGCTGCTCTCAAGAAACAAGGACTTTCTTGTATATTACAGAGGGAAGGATTTCTTATCATCTGATGTTGCCGACGCTTTGCTTGAGAAAGAGAGATTGGCTAAATCCTTACAAGACGAAGAAGAACAAGCACGTTCAAAAGCATTAACCTCTATCACACCAATCGTAGAAGAGGTCGACGAATCTAGAATTGCAGGTACCTTAAAAGAAACTTTGGATGCAAATAGTAAATGGGGCAAATTACTTGATGATGCCCACGAGCAAAGGGTTATGAGGGAAGCTGAAGTGTTAAGGCACGCCAATCTTGTCAGAAAGCTCGAGAAAAAGCTTTCTTTTGTAAGTTTTTAGCTTAAAAAAAATCTGGTTGTTAGAGGGATTTTGCAAAGCTTATTTGTTGGCAAGTTCTCAAAAGATCTAATTTTTCGTAGAATTTAATTGACAATAATCCCTTTATCAAGTGATTGATAACCTCAGTTTCTCTGAATAGGCTGAGAAGAAATTGACAAAAGCGGAGCGAACCTTGGCCAAAGTCGAAGAATCTTTGTATCCAGCAGACCATGTCCAAGATCAAGAAAGCCTCACTGATGAAGAAAGATTCATGTTCCGTAAGCTCGGATTAAGAATGAAAGCATTTTTACTCCTCGGTAATAAATAACAGTCCATCCCCATATTAACTTTAGAATGATCTAAACTGAAATATACGTTTTTACGCATAAATAATGTTTTTCAGGCAGGCGTGGAGTTTTCGATGGTACTGTTGAGAACATGCACTTGCATTGGAAATATCGAGAACTGGTCAAAATCATAGTAAAAGCGCCAAACATCGAGGAAGTGAAGGACATTGCACTCTCTCTTGAATCTGAGAGTGGTGGCGTGCTGGTATCCGTAGACAAAATATCCAAAGGATATGCAATAATCGTATACAGAGGTCGGGACTATAAAAGGCCTCCACATTTGAGGCCTAAGAATCTTTTGACTAAAAGAAAGGCTTTGGCTCGCTCCATCGAACTTCAGAGGCGTCAGGTAATGATAATGATTTTGTTTCTCAAGTCCATACTTACACAACTTCGTCACACATCCTACGGTCTGCCTTATTCGTACACTTGTAATAGTGTTCGTTGTTTGCATCATCTTCAGGCCCTTTTGGAGCATATCACTAACATTCAAGCAAGAGCAAACCAGTTGAGAAGTGAAATTGTAGGTCTTTTGTGTCACTTTATATCGTATTTTAAGAAATTGTATTCTTTGCCATCATATTCGTTTCTTTTCCACCGTCGAATGGTAAGTTAAAAAGAATCTTTTTACAACTCAGGACCAAATGGCTGCTGTTAAAGAGCATGGCGATGAAGCACTGTATAACAAGCTTGATTCAGCTTACCTTACCGAAGACGAGGACACTCAGGTTCGTAAAAGAAATATTAAAACCCTTCAACAGTTTTGATGAAGTGGCCTATTTGGAATGGAATGACATTATTATTACAGAAAGTATGATAACTGCTACTGTCATAACTTGATTCCTCCTCTTGAATTCTTGCAGGTTGAAGAAGATGATTCTGATTTCTCAGAACTCAACGCTCGTGGCAGTGAGAATCATGCTATTGATGAAGACGTCGAGTTCGATTTAGAAACAAATTTTCCGTATGACTTAAAAGAGGAATCAGAAACAGAATTTGCATAGCAAAGGGCGGGCTTTCTCGACGAAATCGCTAGTCTTAAGAAGCTTGAATTGTTTGGGATTATTCGGGCTGAGATCCATGACACAAAATGATATGCTTTGAAAACTTACTTTCCCGCATTCGCGCAAGAAGTTGTAATTAATTTAAACAGAGCAAAATATATTTAAATCCAAGATAATAAAAGACTCATAAACAACGATAACCATCTGAAACAGAGATCTAAGCATCAACAAATCATAGATGATAAAGCCAAGAGCAGACACAATCAGAAGAAAAAGAAACAATAAAAAGTGCATTTTGTCCCTACAGAAGGGCAATCCATGGTAAGATATTTCCTTCACTTTAGAGGAATGAACCTTGAGGAATGGGTAGCACCAATACCGGGCCTGCCGTGCTTAACAGGCTTGTAAGAGATGGAGAACTCTGCGAGATAATGTCCAATCATTTCGGGCTTGATTTCGATCGGGTTGAAGGTCTTGCCATTGTACACACCGAGCACACTTCCAATCATCTCAGGGACGATGATCATGTTTCTAAGGTGGGTTCTGATAAGGGCCGGTTTCTCACCTGGCGGGGCCTCACGTTTCTGCGAAAATCCATTACCGTTCAAAGAACTATAGGGTTCAAAACCCAGTATCTGATGAATTAATCATCAAACAAAGAAAAGAGGAACCCAATTCCTCTCAATTGTAATTGTTTGCTATGGGGATCGAGCATCAAGAGTTCACATCCCATACAGAAACACAGATGTAAAGCACCCAAAAAATGAGAGCAGCTTATTGCAAAAAATAAAGGTGGAGTCTGCAGTCACTTACAGCCTTGCGAAGCTTCTTCATCAAAGCCATTGGCTTTCTCTTCAAACCCCTCTGGAATCTGCTTGTCCGAAGCATGCAAATAAAAAAGGATTGCAAATGTCAAACAGCAGCCATATTCATCTAAAAACATACTGGTTATAAGAATCATGTAGTCACTATATAGAAAAATGTTCACATCACCCTCAGTAGTTAAATTGTACACAATCAGATAACAAGCCATGTATTAACCATAAATAAAACATTCCAGGAGAGATCGAAGTAGTCGCTGCCAAGATGATCAAGCTAAAGAACTAGCTTGGACACTGCTAGTTAACGATACTATCTGAAACAGATATCTCTTATCACTGACCACACAGATCAGCACAAGCAAGACTAAACACATATTACTCATCCACAAATCACAGCTTATTCACGAATACAATAGCACTGCGATCAGGTCAGATCACGCAACCATATTCAAAAAAAGGGAAAAACATACGGAGAATCAATCCCCGTGAACGAAGATGACACAAAGAGATCGGAAAAAAAAAAAAACAAAACAAAAGCTTCCAACCTTCTGCGAGCACGCGCGCTGAACAGCTTGCTGAGATCATCCGTCGACATATCGAGAAGAGCATCGAGGTCAACTCCTCTAAAGCTAAACTTCTTGAACGTCCTCTTCTTAGGCTGACCAGCAGCTACCTCGGTCTCCACATCCGCCTGCACACATACAAATTAAATTAGCAACAAAATACGAACAACAGATCAGTAGATGCTAATCATCTTTCATCATCTCACCATTGCTGTCGCTACGATTTGTGATTGAGAAAATGTCGATGCGTTCGCCTTCGCCTACACTCCGCGGCTGCGTTATATGGATTAGCGAGGGTTTACTTTACAGGGGATTTTCTGGGCCAACTAAAGGCCCAATGGGCCTATAAGCGTTATATTAATCACTGATCTGTCGGTCTCTTCTTACCCGAAGTGATTTTGTAAGAGTCTGAAAATGAATGGGTTAATTACTTATTTAGTCCAATAATTTAGGAAGGGTGGCATTATAGGGACATCGAATTTAAGGGGTATCATTATACGGACAATAACTTTCAAAATTAAGCAATTTAAGGACATTATATGCCAGAACACTATATTTTATCCTAAAATTACTTAATTCTGAAATTTATTGTCCATATAACGTCATCCCTAAATTTCGCCGAAACCCTAGATTATACGTCGAAATTCGATAATTTGGGGCAAAATTTAGGGTTCCGACGTATAATGTCCATAAATTGTTTAATTCTGAAAGTTATTGTCCATATAATGCCAATTCCTAAATTCGATGTCCCTATAATGCTCAACCTCTCAAATTACAGGACTAAAAAATATATATCGGAGCAATTTTCTTAATCTACTTGATACTTCAATTTCCTAAAAAATGCAAATATAAAACTATGATTTTATTTATTCATATAGATATATACATATATTATCAATAAGCATTTCCTATTTACTTCATTAATTTTTAATACAAGTACAGAAGTTTTTAAATACAGTCGTTAGATTTACATGAACAAGCTTCAAGAATGAGAAAGCTTGGCGAGTGTCAGTGCCAATACCCTAACACCATTGTCTAGATCTGCTGCTGCAGCAAACTCCTCTGGCTTGTGACTATATCCTGCACAGTTTGCTTATTTCATAATTTGAGTTTCAATGAAATAAAAAAATGTGAAATACCCTTATAGCAGGGGATGAAGATCATGCCCATCGGAGATACCCTGCCAAAAATTCGCAAGATATGTTAGCGAAATCCTTTAGCTTTCACACACACAAACACACACACACTGTAAAAAGTACCTAGCCATGAACAGAGAGTCATGGTAAGCTCTGCTGATCATCCTCTTGTAGGGTAAGTTCAACTCTCGACAAGCCGATTCGGCAGCCTTGACGATCGAATCGTCGGAGATCGCAGGCGGGTCTTTGTTCACGATCTTAAATTCAGACAACTTCACTTTACGTTTTTCAGATATGGTGAGGGCGGAATCATGGATTTTTTCGATGACGGTGTTTCTCCTATCTTCGTCTATGTCTCTCGTGTCTGTATCCCACAAGAATGAACCAAGACAATGTTAACAACGTATGTAGTAAATTATCTTATTGATCAGAGAACAAACGTTGTTTTATGAACCTATTTCGAGGTGTGATCTGCTCGGGATACTGTTTATTGCTCCGGGATGTAGCTCGAGGATACCTAGCGATAAAGGGTTTTCAATAAAGATCAAAACCAACATATATAAGGACTGTATTAGATATATCTTGATTGATCTTATACTAACTTATAACATGTTAGCTGATAAATGAGTCATAAAAAGCCTACCTACAGTTCCGACAGTATCGATCGATCCAGATTCTAAGACATGTTTCTCAACTGCGAGTGCTAGCTCAGCAGCAGCTAGTCCAGCATCATTTCTATGGCAAGTTTATGTACGAAACATAGTATTAATAATGACAAAATATCTATATAGATTTATTTGTAGTTTTTTTATGGTTAGTTTGACAATTAACTTATGTACCTCATAGGCATGAGAACAGCACCGGCATGACCACCGCTGCCCTCAAAGTCCACCTTAACGCTCGCCGGAGCAGCAATGGCGGTCACAACACCAATCGGTATGCCTAAAACTTAAAAACCCATTACTAAAAAGATCCCATTTTTATATAAATAAACAACATGAAGCCTTCTTTTACATGTAAGCTGTTATTACACTATAACTGATAGGTTGCGTTTAAATAAAATGAAAACGTAATATTAATTGACCTTCTTCTTCTAATATGGGACCCTGTTCTATGTGCAGTTCGATGAAAGCCGAATAGTGTCCCTTTGTTAAAGGCACGCTTGATAAGTCCCCAGCATTCTTGTATCCAGCCAATTTTGCAGCCTCATAAAATGATATGTTATTACCATCTACTGTGTTCTTCAGAAGTTGAGACAGTTCTTCGCTTCCAGCTAACAACCGGCTGCAAAAAAATTTCAGACAATGTTAATTCTAAGTGTGCATAGTAAACGAGACATACACAAATACATCATATCTAAGTAGTGACAATTGTGAAGCTAGTCTTGTCCTAACCTTCCCAGGCAGCTTATACCAAAACGCGTCGGCTCTTCTGATGTGAACATAATCACTTCTATAGACCGCTTAGGAGTAAATCCTGACCTGTATAGAAATATACCGCATTACATCCCAACAGAAACCATAAGATTCGAAGTCCTTGAGAGCCCACGAACCTTTTTAATACATTAATCGCTTCAATGGCACCCAATACACCTATTACTCCATCGTATTTTCCAGAGTACGGTATAGCATCTGTGTGAGAACCAGTAGCAACAGGAGCTAGTTCAGGGTCATAACCATCCCTGAGAAAGACAACATCATAGTTAGATATAAAAGCTAAATAAAGAAAATGAGCTGATCAGATGCACATAACACAAACGTAGACGTAGAGCGAATTTAATGTGTTTAGTAACTCACCATCTGCCAAAAATGTTTCCTACAGCGTCTTCTCTAACATTGAGACCAGAAAGGCTCATCAAGTTTTTAATGTACCTGAGTGCGCAACAACACATGACTAGATGGATACGAGAGAATTTAATTTAAAGGATAAAAAATGATCTTTGATCAACCAGCAAAGAATATACAATAATGCTTTGGATAATTGTGGCACAACTACAACTGCACATGTCCCAAAACTTATATTTTCAGCATAGTCGCCCCTACCGTGAACTTCGAACAAGAATTTAGGTAAAATTTGCACTAAAAAGCAGGATTATGTACCTATGTGTGTGCAGGTGATGGAAATCTAACTGTTATATCAATTTATTCTGCCATTTTCCATCTTAGACTTCTTGGATATATATTAATATCTACCTTCTTGCTAATACATCCTTCTCACTGTAAAGGACCCTTGTGACAGCAGGGGCAATTGCATCTGAAAAAGATGATAGCTCTTCAATCTGTAATAAAGTAAATAAATAAAAATTATAATGTTAATCAATATTAAGCCATGGTATCAATCATCCATGTTTGATCAAAACTACAAAAACCTCGCAGTAATTATCACGAATACACACCAATATCTCAAACCTTGCAAGTAAACGGTACTAAACTCAAACCATTAGAGGATAAGATTAGTAACCACTAGGCATCCATTTTCAGAAATCGAGTACCTTTCAGGGAAAAGTACAGTGACAATCGGATTCAATAGCTAGTTTGCAAATTACCTGTCCTTGCAAAGCATTAATATCCACTGAAAGCGAAGACGACAAGGAAGAGTCTCGAAAATCGGGTTCGCGGATCGGGTAACCCGAGAAGTCCTCCATGGTCATGGTAATCGGGTCATCGTGAGCTGAGGTAACAGTGAGAGCACATAAGAAGCAGAGGATAGCAATCGAAGTAGAGAGCCTGATTATCATTACTTCCATGGCCGTTTCAGTGTTCTCTGGGAATCACGATGTGCTTTTGAGCCAACTTCTGAGTGGAGTCTCTGCATATCCTTCGTGATAATTTTAAAATTGTCTGCGGAAAGGAATCTTCATTGGTGGAATCCACACGTGAACAGGTGGGTCCCCCCGCCCTAAATAGGCCTTGGGCCAGGCCCAAAAGGACTTGCTACGAATTGAGTCATATTGCCTATTATCTATCTATCTATCTATCAATTATAATATTGGACTTAAAAGTAACTGTAATTAAATTGATTTGGTGTGTTAATTATAATTACTATTTTATCCTTAATATTTTTATTAATTACTATTATATCATCAATTCAATTTTTTAACATCTTTATTTATAAATTAACCATTCATTTTACCATTTATTCCAATTACATACTCATAAATTATGTTTTTTAAACAATACCCTATTAAAAATAAATTATAATTTCATATATATTAAGTTCAATTTAAAATAAAACTTATACTATAAAATAATATATATTTATATATTAGTGCACACACATCGAGTGTGCTTACAAAACTAGTAGTACATAATTAAGGAAGCACTTCATTATATAAGTTTGAAACTAACTTTTTTTTTTTTACGAATTGGGATATTCCCGAGTGAGATGAGACTAATCCTCGGAACAGAGTGAATACGTCGTAAATTCACTCAGCATGATAGTCATAAGAATCGAACCCATGAACCTAAGGAATGGAATGCCACCTCCCAAATCATTAGGTCAACCTGGGACAAATCACTTTCTTTTCCTCTATGGAGATATTTTTAAACGACGTCACCATAGTTCCTACACTCCGACTAAGTTAAATCTGAACATTATCGTCGGTTATGGGATGGCCCCGGCTTCTAGCGGAACTAATCCATCTAGTCTGGCTTGTGTGTGCCGTCCTAAATCTACACGCAGACTCTGATAGTCGACAAGGAGTTCAAGTGAAATTATATCGTCCCAAGTCTAGACAGACTCTGATAGTCAAAGGAACAAGTTGAATTGTATTTTTGGAAGTGCACGTCGAGTGCCCATCCAAACATATTGGAACTCCACTACTTGAGTATAAAAATCATTAGGACAAAAAATGACCGGCAAAGGCCGTTTATTAGAACTTTTGCACGTGAGGGAGGGGTAATGTCATTTTTATTAAGTGGAGTGAAACATATAAGTTATAACATGGCGTTGCCACGTCAGCGCCGGTGATTGACTAGGACAAAAAAAATGGACGGAAATGACTGTTTACGATAAATAAGCTAAAGATATTATTGGACTAAATTGATTTTGTACAGAAAAAAAAGTTAAGAGGATTAAATGCTGCTTGACCAAATTATTAGTTACTCCATTCTCAGAATCTGTTACCTGATAAGAAAACCCTAATTATAACCATTGCCTCTCTTAACAATGTAAGCAAATAATAAAATGATAAGTCAATGTAACAATGTAGCTCACTCTATCATCATATGTCTCTGCACTGTTGACTCTGTGTGTGTGTGAATTTGTTCTCTTGATATATAATAATGGAAAGCTCTGCAATATCAGCAGTGAAGCCTTAGATAAAGTGTAGACCACATATAGACGAAATAGCTTCTCATTGGCCATAAGTCCCTCACGTAATCTAAGCTAAATAGAGCACAATCTTTGCATGTTTTGTGGGCTCTCAGAAGAATCACTCACTTTTTAGTGAAGAAAATGGAAAGTAGATCTTTGGTTTGGTTCTTCTACTTAGATAATCCCTTTTTCTTCTGAAATTAAAAGGCCTTGCAGTTGTTACTCTTTGACATATGTTCTCTCTTTTATGACAAATGACTACTTAGTAATCATTGCGTAGTATATATATTTGGTGGATCTGTCTTGTTCTAAAGGAAAATATTTATACATATATATATATATAAATCAATAGAAATAGAAAATATAGTATCAAGGAAATGATGACTATATAATGCCATCAAGCTTAGCATAATCAAGATCATAAACGTCTTTATATATAGTTATGCACACAAAATTACAACCCTAGCTATGATCTCGATATCCCATCCCAGCACATATATTTATTTTCATATTTAGAATCAGACAACGAACTAAATTGCTTGCTCAGGCTATACACTAAAAAAGCCAATGATTTACCCTTTTGATATCATTCAAGTTGGACCAAAATTAATATACTAAAGAAATAAAATTTAATTTATATTTACTGCCCATCACTTACTACCTTCCTATCGACCTCAGTACTACACTCATCGCAATAAATATCTCGATATACATGGGAATATGTACGAACCCCATTCACCAGAAAGCAGGCATTTAATATTTCTACGCAAGATGATAGAAAACATTACATGAAAATGTCAAGAGGAATAAAGAATCATATACTTGATGTCTTAACCTAAAACGGCATAACTTAACTTGTATAGAGTTCCATCATTAGCATGTAATAACCAAACATAGGGAACATGCACTGCTCGCCTCTCATCCAATGAGAAAATCCTCAAGACTTTTTATTTTATTTTTTTCTTTTTTTTTTCATATAGATATCGTCATTAATATATCTTCCTTAGTCACACTCACTCTTATGTTACAACTTATTACAGCTCTCTTCGATTGTTTTCCACTCAACATGAATAGGGCTATCTTCTGCAGAAACTTGAAGAAAGATAGCTTGACTAACGAGGCCGGCAGTGCTAGAAGCATGGCTCAAAGGTACGGCGGTTTCAAGGGAAATTCTTACAAGACCTCTTCGTGGGGCTTTGGTAGTTTTGATTGGAGCAACAGAAATGGCGGTTATGGCGTGGAAGATTCAATGGGTTTGGGTTTTCAATGGCCTCCGAGAAGCTATACGTGCAGCTTTTGTAAGAGAGAGTTCCGATCTGCGCAAGCTCTCGGCGGACACATGAATGTTCACAGAAGGGATAGGGCAAGGCTGAGGCAATATTCTCCTCATCCGAGTGAACAAATCTGTGGTGATTGCAATAATGATAGCTGTAATAGTACTAAGGGTTTTGTTTCTTCTCCGAACTTGGACAACGTTGAACCTAAACCTAACCCTGGCGTTAGCTCAAACCCTATAATTTCTTACCACGGAAAGTCGCCTACGTTTGATCCGTCGTTGCCTTCGATCTTTCCTACTAATTCAAGTCGACTCGAGGAAATGGGAGACGATAACGATTTTTCTGATGAGGGTTTTAAGCTGACGAAGAAGGCTTCTTCGAAAGGACTCATCGAAAACTTTAATGATGCATCTGTCCACGAGAACGAATGCGAGGAGAGGGACTTCGTCGGATTGGATTTAGAGATTGGCTTGATGAGTCATCGTCGTCAATGCACGGAGGAGCTTGATTTGGAACTTCGACTCGGATATATTTGACAGGTTTAATCACATGGTTTTTCTTTTTTTCTCATTTCCTAGTCATATTGTCATGTTTTCCTGTAGTTAATTATTGTGTTTAATATGAATTATGAAATTGATTATGACGACGATGTTATGAATAATTTCAATTTAGTATTTGTCAGAGGAAGTAAATTATCATAGTACATGCTATAGATTATCATTAATTATTGAAATGAAAATAAATAATAAGGAGTTTGTTGCAAACGATGAGATGCTTTCCTTATTGCTAGTTATTTTAATATTATGTTTATTAATTAATTTCATAATTAGAATCATTTAATGATCGATGCATAGGCACGCTAAACCTAGAAGTAACTCTCCAAGAAACAATACACAACATATTATATAGGCGAGCCAAGGAGTAAAAATGTCAAAATAAAATGAGGGCATAAATATTCATAATATATGTTTGTGTGCGCGCATATGAATACGCCAAAAACGCTCCTTTTCTGTCCATGAACTGTAATTGCCTCAATTTCTACGAAGCTATTCACAATTATACGAACTATATTGAGCCGTCTTCAAGTATATATATATATATATATATATATACATGTGTGTGTGTGTGTGTGTGAAGAACTTCTAAGTATAGACATTGGTCATTTGGAGTTTTATCAAAATTCAAAAGCTTTCAGACCAAACTGTATCCAATTATATCCAGACTGTAATGAGATAATGGCCGACTTAATCAAATAAATAGGAAAGTTCAATGCTTTTTTGTTGACTGTGTCTCCACGCTTTTTGAAGGAAATGATCAAATACTTCATCAGGAATATTATTTGACTAACTGTAGTTATTTGATCGAATAGGTCATTTGGGCATGTAATTATCATAAACTCCAGCACTATTGTCTCCTTAAGAATAAAATGTGAAACCCCTTTTACGGAGACACAACTGCCATGAATAAAAAATTCAAGAAAAAAAAAATCACACCTTTCTCTCTACTAGCTAATTAAGCCGGCCAAATAATAATATTAAAAAATAAGTCCCACAAAATGTAGAAATAATGTCTCCCTCAAATATAAAACAAACAAAGAGACAAGACAAAACGTTTTAGGTTGAAATCCCAACCCTAATATCCTCATATCACGCACAAACACCACACATACACACACTCATATCATATAGAAATTTTTGAGGATCGATTACTATAATATATGGAGTCTCGAAGACATAGTGGCATGTCAAGGCAAGAAGATGATGATCATCGTCCTCAGCAAGAGAAGTCAACTACAGAGGGTGAAGGTGAAGCTAGGCTTGGTAGATCCTATAGATGCAATTTCTGCAAACATGGCTTTTCCAATGCGCAAGCTTTAGGAGGCCACATGAACATACACAGGAAAGACAAGGCCAAGGCTAAGCAGATGATCAATCGAGGAGAATCCTCGAACTGTAATGTTCGAAGGGAGGCGGTGTATTCGAATTCGACGCAAAACCCCCGTCGATCGGTTCCACAGTTCGATCGACAACAGCATAAACAGCACATGTCTTGGTGGAGACAAGAGAACTATAAAGAATACTTGCCGCCATCAAACCCTAGTTTTCAAACGGGGGATATTCAAGCTAATTTGCAAGATTTTAGGGCAGAAGGATTTAGAGATGGTTATGATCATGAAAATGTCAGTTTGGGAATTGGATCAAAAGCATACGTCAATGGGATTGATGATGATGGTAATGCCAAGGAAATCGAGGTTGACTTGGAGCTTCGACTAGGCCACGACCCAACTCGAGATGGCGATGATTAATTAATCGTATCAGTTGATACAAGTGAGTATACGCAGTCCCTTCATTGCTCGTAGATCTACATACTATCACTATGTCGGTATTTTTTTATGTTGCTTTCTTCGTGTGGGGAATTCGTTCTTTGTGTAAAAAGGAGAATGTAGTATTACATTATTATTCTCCCATCGACTGCTACTATGTGAATTTACACCCTTTTTCTTCTTAGCTTTCGTGGAAAATGATTAATGTTACTATGTACTTATGCTGTTTCTTACATATTAGTATGAACGTACGGCTTGATATATTGTTCTAGATTGTTTGGTTCTAGTTATCTTCGCGAGTGGTATATATACAGTGTAGAAAAATATATGCTTAATCTTATATTTAGGGAAAAGTGATCATATGACTCAGTCGAGTGAACTGTTTAAAGCTCTTCGCTTTTCAAAGTTGGTGATATGTTTGCATTGGTCGAACGCGATATTCTTTGTAGTAGTTTCTTTAAACCGATCGTAGTATACGTAAGCATGAATACATGTATATTGAGATATATAATTATATATATATATATATATATAAATATATTCTTTGTATCAAGAAATATCTAACTTGCTCTTATCAATTCTTTCTGGCTCGTCCTCTTCAAGGTATTAGTCTTAAACTTCAAAACGATTCATGATATTGCATTTTATTACAATAACATTGGTATCAATCATTCACTATCAGAGCATCGATTCGATGTAACTCCGGCATTCTTATTTCCGAGATAGTTTGCTGGTCTTTTCTGATACCATACCATCTCATTTCCTTCGACTTCCATGTGAATCAGTTTCCTTTCTTTGATTTTATTGCATTCGATTTATGACATATCTTAGATTGTTAGAAGTCATATAGGAATCTTCACAGCTAACGTTATCATAATGTTGTATTCTTGATTGATTTGAGATAAAAGGATGATGATCCCTCAGAAAAGTCATAAAATCGTACGTTTAGTGAAAGTTCTTGTTGGGCTAGCAATTTATTCATCGTCAGGACAAATGTGAATTTTTTTATTTTTTATTTTTTGTAAAGTCCAACACACAATATAAACAAATAAAAACACGAGAATTTAATTAAATTATATTTACTAAGTTGGAAAGCCCATATATTGACTGTATTGATCCTAAAGATAGAGACAAAATAGATGGAGACAAAATAATACATACGAATGATAATACATTTATGATAAATTAAGAAACCGACTTATCCTCTCAATTTACCTTGTAATTTTTATTAAGCCAATTGACTGTAATCCCAATAATGGACCCCATAAGTTTTATAAAATATCTTTCAATAAATCCGTCTTAAGCGAATTTGAACCTACCGTCACTTATAGGACGAACCGACTTCCGGCAAGTAATCCTCTCAATCTTTGTGTTTTGTCCCCAAGTCTACACATTAATCGAAAGTCAAGGAGTTTACATAAAATAGAATCGATCACCTTCATATGAAGAAATTATGAACGGAACATTTGACTTATTCTTGTATTAATCTATTATTGTACTTTTTTTTATAAGATTCTTTCTTATTAAGGACCAATTGGAGTTGCCCAATATTAGAATAATATAGAATTAGCCCATTTACATTTTTAGCCTACTAAAATATAGAACCAACGATAAGAAAATAATCAAATTCCCAGTTCGTGTAGTATTCACAAAGACAACAAAACCCTAAAAATCGAGGGCCAAAAAAAAAAAAGAAAAAAAAGAAAAAAAAAGGAAAGGATCGATTTGTTATCATTCATGTCATCTATCTAGGAAGCTCGCCGCACAAACGAAGGGCCTAAACGGCGCCGTTTCGTAGCAAAAAGGCGCCGCAGGGTGCTGCCACTTCTTCGAAGCCGCCACGGCCGGTTTGACCTCAGGCCGTCTCGACTCTTTATTACAGATGCTCTCAATCTCAGCCGTCGGATGATCGTCGGTCGGAGATTGAACCAGCGGCGATAAGAGCGGTATCGCCACGTTCCATTCCTTCACGCCTCGGCTTGCAACCTCTATCGACGCCGGCGCTTTCCTCTGCAGCCGGCGAGGATACGCGGCCGACGGTTTTGCACTTTTGGCGTCTGACATCCGTTAATTAAATAATAATTATATATAAAAAAAATTTAGGTGAGAAAGAGAGAGTAGAAGAGATGATGATTGTTGAGCACTATATATAGTGCGCACGTGCGGTACACGCACGCTTTGAACATAACAGTACTTTCAGTCAAAGGTTGTTTAGAAATGAACGTCATATATATTTATTACATAATTCTTTATTTAATAAAATCAACTTGCATTCCATTTTCAAGTTACTTTATATTATACACATTTCCAAAATTAGTTATTAGGAAATTATTAAACAATTTCTATATTTTCCGTAAGGGAAAACATATTTCTCAATATATTTAGGAAGATAATAAAATACTTTTGACCAGAAAATAACCTATCAGCATCTGAGGCCTCCGTTAACGGCAACGCGGCAACTTGTGAGCGGTATAGAAAACGGTCGTTAACAGTTGCCGTTAGCCAGCTCGGCAACAGACGCGCAGGTGACAACTCATCATCGTATCAGTTTATTTGACGAGATCCAACGGCTGTGGATCTGTCTACGTGTCGATTTTTCAGCCATTCACTCAACGTACGGTGCGTATTAAGCTCACGGATGATTGAGTAGATTACCTTATCAACATTGTCATTTTATATTGATTGGATCAAATTTCAAAATTGGATTAGACACACTATGCTGTGCCTTATCTATTTACTTCTCCCATGAAAAATTTAATATAATATGATTACTTAAGTCCTTGTTAATGTTATCGTAGTCTTTCAGATTCGATAAAATTTTTAAAAATAAAATTATATTTAAGTAATATGACATTAAATTTATAAAATCTAAATTAAAAACTTACAATAAAACAGGGCTCTAGCCTTTACACTAGTTGTCTACGTATTCTCGTAAAGCTATCATCAAGTAGTTATTTTTACCATGCTACCTATCTCGCTCAATCGGTTTTTTTTTTACTAATAATAATTAAAAATAAATAAAAATATGATATCGATCCTCAATTTATACCTCTAAAAATTCATAAGAAAGAAATCAACCCTGATGTAATGGGCTTATACAAAATTAAAAAAAAGTATATATTATATATAAAATTAAAATATAATAGTCTCTTCAAACTTAAACTTTTATAACTTCAGTAAACATTTAAACAATAATCATAGGTATATCTCTTTTCATAGGATTATCATATAGATTTTCAAAGGTTAATCTACCAACTTATATTCTCTTACGCCAAATGCTTACTTTACAGAAACGGTTGACAGGAAGCACGTATATTTTCTTTGCAATCATCGAAAAGTTACTTTCTTCGACCACTACTTCATGATACAAAAATCTGCTAACTTATTTATGCGCGGAGTATGTAGGTAGTAAGATCTTAAATGTGTACTTCCTTAACCGTCTTGAACGCCGAATACGCCTGAGCCTGCTTAAAGCTCAAGACATTGTAGAACTGATGTACCGTCGATGCCTCGGTTTCTAACGTAAGTAGTGTAGTCCTTGAGAGTCGTCCCACGATACTTTGGCGGATTCTCTTCGGACAACAACTCTTTAATCGGTTTGTAAATCCTCGTACTAACCCCATAAGTATCTCTTCCGAAGAATGAAGCCACGGACATTCTCGGCCCGAAACGGCTCACCAAGACTCTATGCTCCACGCTCTTGAATCTGCCATTGGAAATGAGCTGCCATTTTTCAAGAATCAAACGTTTATGTTTATTACATTTCTAGATTTACGTGTATTGTATGGTTATTTCAAGGGCTTAATTATTTTTGTCGTCCAATAATTTAAAAATGAATGGCAATCTCATGACACCCAACTTAAGAGTTTGCAATCTTAAGAAACTAAATTTCAAAATCGAATCAATTTAACGATGACAGGCGCCAACTGGACGTCATGTCACCTCTTCTGTATAACATGACACTCCAAATAGACGTCACGTTGCATGTTCTGCATGACGTGGCGTCCAGTTGGCCTCCAGATGGACTGCCACGACCAAAAGAGGCGACGCGACGTTTAATTGACGCTTGTAATCCTTAAATTCATTCGATTAAATTGCCACCCCTTAAATTGAGTGTCGAGGAAACGCCGCCGCCCCTCTTTAACTTACGTTACAAAAAAAAATAATTTAATCCTACTTCAAGCCAAAAGAAGGAAAAAAAAAAAGAAAAGATATTTCTTGCCTGAAGAACGTCTCCTATGTTCACCACCAAAGCCCCTGGATTCGGAGAAACGTGGACCCATTCGTTTCCGTGCATCACCTGCAAGCCGCCGAGATTATCTTGTAATAAAACCGTCAAGAAATTATAATCCGAATGCCTCGTGGTGCCTAGCGTGAGCTCGGGCTCGGGGCACGGCGGGTAATAATGCCCGAATATCGATAGCGTCTGCCCGCAGTCCATTTCGATGAGGTGGTTCGGGTCGAGGCCTAACGCCTCCGAAAGCACCTTGAACAAAGTGATTCCCAGCTTCATCACCTCGCCGGAATATTCCATCAATATTCTCCTGCCGCAGTTTCATACATATTATTACATTATATAAAACGATCGAAAATCATCCATCGAATATATACCTTAAAAGGGGAGGCAGTTCGTCGGGCTTCGGCGGCTCGGGCGCCATAATGCAGTTGAACGAGTCCCTCCACGAAGCAGCCTTGGAACTGAAGAGATCGAAATTGCTCATATAAATCATCTTCTTCGTGAAATCCCACGTGTAATAACTCTTCTTAGCCTCGGCGTCTTCCTCGTGGAACCTTCTGACTGCGTCGAGCATTTCTTCTAGAGTGCCCTTAGGTATGCCGTGGTTGACGACTTGGAAGAAGCCCCACTCGGCGGATGCTTGGAGGGTTTTCGACACGATCGCCTCGTGCTTGGCGGGATCTTCGTAGACGCCCTCGAGGTCTACGACGGGGAAGGACTGCGCCTTTAAATCGGCGTGCTGCGCTTTTACGTCCGCTAGATTTTCGGGCGGATGGACGAATATTCGCGGGATTTTGGTTATGTTGGAGTCGACGAGGCCTTTGACGCCGGCCTTCGTATCGTCGAAGGCCTTGAGTTCGGCCGTTCGATCGTATGTTGTCTCGTTTCTTGCACTGTTTTCGCCGGTGCTGTCGGTGATAGCCATTGTTGAGGATGTGTATGTAAGGTTTTTTGTTCTGATTAACGAGATTGTTGAGTAGTTGTTTTGTTGTAGTAGTTATCGCAATATGTATGGATAGGAAATTAACTCATATATAGACAGAAATGCTTATCATGTGCTCTGGCTTGGATTTTTCTTTTTTTTTTAGATGTGAGTTATTTTCACACCCCAATTAAGTCGGCGTTGAATTAAATTTGAATTTTATTGTTGGCTGTGAGATGATTACAAATTCCGGCGGGACTAAATTCTCCTAATCATTAGTATTGTCTCAAGTCACAATAAAGCTAAATCCTCATAGTTAGTGATATTGTCTCAAGTCACATCCTCCTAATCAGTGGTAATGTTAGCAAAACTAGGGTTTTGACTTGTATTGCTGGATATTCTTTAGAATCGTGTATTGGAATCACTTTCCAAAAGCAATATTTGGATCCTTATTGCTCGAGTTACACCAAAGCTGTAACGGGATAAG
The DNA here is from genome assembly GCA_028392965.1 of Lindernia subracemosa. NCBI lineage: Eukaryota > Viridiplantae > Streptophyta > Magnoliopsida > Lamiales > Linderniaceae > Vandellia > Vandellia subracemosa. The sequence goes on along the minus strand of JAQPCC010000110.1, from coordinate 275,606 downwards.
ACTAGAGAGAAGCTGTCGTTTGTATGAATTCTGTGTGTTTGTGTTGAGTGTTTCGATGCTTATTTATAACCCAAAAAAAGACTGGTTGTGTTCATTCATAAGTATAATTGAATAAGACTAGTTGCGTTGTGTCATAGTTATAATCCAAAATAAGACTAGTTGTGTCCATTCCTAATTACACTAAAATATACAACATCCGATAAGTATAATTGAATTTGTGACATTATTATGAACATATGGGGCTGGATTCATTCGTAGATCAACCTGATTTTTTTAGCAGTGTTTCGAAAATATTTTGAAAAAGATAATTAAAAAAAAAACATTAACGTATTAGCACGAAATTTTTTTTTTTTCTTTCGTTATTATTTTTTTTTTGAAAATATTTTTTCGCAGATATTTTTCAATCGGAAAATCAGCGAACGCTTTTTTCTCAGCACTCTATCTATTTCCCAACGTGATTTTGTCGATATACACGATTTTATATACCGATGGATGAATCTGTAAATGGGCAGGTCCCAACTCGCTCGAATTTTCTTAATGTTCTGTTGATTTTAGCTTCAGCTAAGTGAGGTGAGGTAAGGTGCTTGCTTTTTGCCTTTGCCTTTCCCGAAATATTGTTTAAGCTTGGTTTTAGTTCGCCATGAATGCTGCTTCTGGGAAATGGTTTAGTTGAAATGCGTTTGTTATGCTTGATTTTGATTCTCAAGTACAGTGCATGCATTTGATTTGAAGGTACTAGGCTATGATCTGTCTGTGTCCGTGGATTGAGAGCGATGGGTTTCATTTTTTTTATTTTTTTATTTTTTACCGTTCCAAGGGTTGCCTGAAATCTCTGTCTAGTCTTTTTCGTTGGTCTTACCCTTTTGTGTTTCCTGGTGATGATAGTCTGAGTTGAACAGTTGAATGAGCAAGTAAATGGTCAAGTTCTTGTTTGTGATCCTTCGTTGATTTGTTGCAGGGATTGGCTGCCACTGAATCGTAATTTGTTTATAGAATGGCCATGCTTTTGGTACCATCTGCTGCATCTCAAACGTCCCATGGTATTACTTGTAAAGATACTGAATTCCTTAATTTGTTCGCTCCGAGAAATGGAAAGTATGAGAAAAGGGCGTGTTTTGATGGCACGAAGTTGAATCTTAAACATAAATCGTTCTATGGGCAGTGCGTGGATTCTGTAAGGACATTTTATCGGCATTCTGTACCGAAGGCAATAGTCTCCTCGGATGTTTCGGTTGTGAAAACCTCTGAAAAGGTTAAAAGCTATCGATTTATGATGGAGAATGGAGATCAATTGAAGGTAAGGGTTAAGAAGAAAGGTGGTAGCAAATACGGAGTCTTTGTGGAAGTTGAATCCATGAAACTTTATGAGGGAAAGCAAGACCTGCTTATGATCTGGGGATTGTTCAGAGATGATTCTTCGTCCGTGTTCTTGCCGTCGGGCTTTCAAGAACGCGGTGCTGGTAGTAAAACCAACAGTATTGAAATGCAACTCTTGAAAGGCTCCGTTGGAAAGTTAACAGCTGAGCTCGATTTCGAAGAGAATTTAGCTCCATTCTACATATCGTTTCTACTGAGTTCTCAATTAGGTTCTAACGAAAGCCCATCAACTATGAAAAATCACCAGAAAAGGAATTTTATTGTGCCAGTAGGCTTTGGCTCTGGGCACCCTTTTCCTTTGGGCATTTCGTTTTCAGACGATGGATCGGTAAACTTCTCCCTTCTCTCACGTAGTGCGGAAAGTGTTGTTCTTTGTCTATATGCTGATACCAAAGCAGAAAAACCAGCTTTAGAATTTGACTTGGATCCATATGTTAATCGCTCGGGTGATATTTGGCATGCTTTGTTAGAAAGTCCCTTGAGCTTCACTAGCTATGGGTATCGTGTTAGAAGTGGAAATGACAGTAAAGAGCATTCTGTTCTGTTAGATCCATATGCTAAGGTTATCGAAAACATCGGATCTGATTCATCTCCTAAATACCTTGGAAAAGTAAGCAAAGTACCTGCCTTCGACTGGAGTGGGGACTTGCGCCCTAACATACCTATGGAGAACCTAATTGTCTATAGATTGAACGTTGCGCATTTCACCCAAGATAAGTCTAGTAAGTTATCGGGTGATGTTGCTGGGACTTTCCGTGGCGTTTCTGACAAATTGGATCATTTCAAGAATCTCGGTGTCAATGCTGTCTTGTTAGAACCGATATTACCTTTCGACAAGCAAAAAGGACCCTATTACCCCTTCCATTTCCTTTCTCCTGTAAACTCGTACGAGCCTCATGGTGACCCGATGACCGTCGCTAGATCGTTGAAAGAGATGGTGAAGAAGTTTCACGCAAGTGGAATCGAGGTTTTTCTTGAAGTTCCCTTCACGCATACTGCTGAAAACTGCCCACTGAAAGATATCGACAATCCGTCTTACTATCACATCTACGGCGGAGAAGAACTGAAATCAAGAAACTCTTTGAACTGCAACTTCCCTGTCGTTCAACAGATGATCTTGGAGAATCTGAGGTATTGGGTCGCAGAGTTCCACGTTGATGGGTTCTGCTTCGTTAACTCTTCTTCTCTCACCAGAGGTTTCAACGGTGAGTTCCTCTCACGCCCTCCACTGGTCGAAGCTATCGCATTCGACCCACTGCTTTCGAAAGCCAAGATAATCGCAGACCCATGGGACCCACGCGGGTTCGAAGCCAGGGAAGAAACCGTTTTCCCTCATTGGAAGAGATGGGCTGAGACGAACCCGAAGTTTCGCGACGATGTGAGAAACTTTCTACGGGGTCGGGGCTCGATAAGCAGCCTTGCGACCCGACTCTGTGGAAGCGGGGACATCTTCTCGAATGGGCGTGGCCCGGCTTATTCTTTCAACTTCATTACAAGAAACGCTGGGCTTACGCTGGTGGACCTGGTCAGCTTCGGCGGTGGCACCGGCCCGGGGCCGGAGCTGAGCTGGAACTGCGGAGAAGAGGGCCCCACGAACAAAGCCACCGTGCTGGAGAGACGACTCAAGCAGATTCGAAACTTCCTCTTCGTTCTGTTCATTTCGTTGGGCATCCCAATACTCAACATGGGAGACGAGTGCGGCCAATCATGTAATGGATCGGTCTCTTACCACGACAGAAAACCCATGAACTGGGACGCCCTAAAATCGGGTTTTGGAACTCAGATCACGAAATTCATCTCGTTCTTGAGCTCCTTGAAGAGCCGAAGAAGCGATCTCCTCCAGAAGAAGACATTCTTCGACGAAGACAGCATCCAATGGTTTAACAACGATCAGCTGCCTCCAAGCTGGGATGATCCATCATGCAAATTTCTAGCCATGGTTCTGAAAGCTGATGAGCAGAGTAGTGGTGGTGACTTGTTCGTGGCTTTTAATGCGGGCGATGAGTCAGTTAACGTTGAGCTCCCACCGCTCACAAGCGACGAGGCAAGTTGGGTACTTTTGGTCGATACTTCTCTTACATTCCCAGGTTTCTTTAACATGGACGGCCTGCGCCTTGAAGGTGTAGTAGGAGCATATGAGATGAAGGCTCACAGTTGCCTGTTGCTTGAGGTAAGAAGCTCAGCAGCAGCTTAATATTCATCATGGGGTTTTTGTTTGTCATGTTTACTACAATAATAGCCTGTCTGAAGTATGTATATAGATCTCGAAATCTTTGTAAAACCTCACATTTTGTATCAAATTATCAAAGTAAATTCATTTATTTATATGATGCAATGTAGTATGATGGTTTAACTTGCCTCAGTTGCAGATAAGCATAAAACCATAGCCAATATAACAACACTCTTAAACTGCATTCATACGAAAATGTGTTTCAGACAGGGGAAAGCATCACGAAAACACGAGGGAATCACCCGTAATAATCAGCCTCGACCCGTCCTTATATTTTATTTATACAACAGCAAAAGCCATACGACGATGTAATACTAGCGCAATATCGATATCTGAATAAGGGTTTATCAGTAAGCCCGCTCGCGAATGACTTCGATGTCCATCTCAGTTGGATCAGTGGCTTGGATCTCATAATGTATGCCATTCAATTCCCTCCTAAACCTCTCCTTCGAAGTTGCGTAAAGCATTTTCGATCTGATCCGAGACACGGAAGGAGACCTATAAGGCAAAACCACACATCATATGAGTGACCGAGAGAGAGAGAGAGAGAGAGAGAGAGAGAGAGAGAGGGAGATATTCGTTAGGACCATGCGATGAAGAAGATCTTGCTCTTCTGGCAGTTGTCTGAAGTCACGAAATCGAAGTCGTAAACTGCATAACGACAGTCGCCCTCGGGCAAAGACAGGGTAAAGTCTTCGTAGCTCTCGCCGGGGCCGCCAGTCTTCTCCACCACGACTTGCTTTTTCTTCTCGTCGATTTTGAATATTACGTATCGGTTAGCCTTTCTACGCTGCAGTTCCATGTAAATCGATATGCTTTGCTCGGCAACACCCATGCCAGATGCTGCTGCATTTGCCTGTGAAGTAGACAACATAGGACGAAAGAGACACATTCAATTACAGCTAAACTCGAAGAAATCAAAACTTATAAACTATCTATTACAGCACTCACTTAATACCCTAAAATCACAATCTGCCAATCATTACACAGAAGAAGAAAAGTTGAGGAATGCACAAAAAACATTCGATGTTGAGAGAAAGCTCCAAAAGCTTGATATACAGCAGTTGAATCCAAGAATCAGATCGAGCCCATTAAAGCACAAAAGGTACTCGACAATCCAAGCAAAAAAAACACGAATTATAAACTGAAAAAACTTGAAATAATGAAAAAAAAAAAAAAAACTAACCCCTGCACCGCGAAAGGACATGATTATCAACAGAGTTCAGCGATGAAGTGAAAATGAAGGAACAAAGATGAAAAAAATTGGAACTTTTTATGGTATTCGATTGCTGTGGTGTGTGAGCTTCATCTAATTTTATCATTGCTTTGGTGTCGCTGTCGTGTCGGTTTGGTCTGAAAATGACAGCTCGCTTGCTCCTCTCGGTGATGCTTCCGCTGTTTAATTTTGCTTAATTTCAATTGAGCCCATCAACTAATTTAATTTTAGATATGGACCCATTCATTTAAGCCCGATAAATGAAAGGTCCAAACTGCAATTTCTCAAAATTTGACATCTACGTTTTTATATTTCTTCCTCGTGGAGCTCCGACCTACTCACTGCTTCTGACTGACCTGTGAACCTCATGCGGAAACTGTAAGTATGTACTGTTTATTGCTGAAACATAATTTTCTTGTCAGATGAATGATCGATGGTGTTACTTACACTTTAATTCGTCTGCAAACTTCTTTTCTGCATCATGTTCCTGAAGCTTAGATTTTTTCGTCATTTATGTTTGAACTTCAGTTTGGTCTGGAAAGTTTGTGGTCATAAACAAAATAATGCGAGCCAACTGAATTATAAACTATCCATGCTTCGATTCTCGTTATTTTACACCGTTGGTTTCGTACTTTTTAGGCGCCAATATGTTTTATCACAAGGTGATGCCAAGTGTTTGATACAATGTTTGTGAGAAAATGGAGCCACTGTAAGCCAAGACAGCAATTATTCGTTGTAATTGATTTTTTTCTCGTTTATGTGGATGGAAACGTGATCTATTTGTGTTAATGTTGCCTGAGCTTGATTGCATATGCACTTTGGAAATGAAATGATGTTACTTTTTAAATTTTGAACTATTATCACGACTCACTTGCTTCAATCCTGCATGTGTAGGATTCATACTTATATGGTAAACATTACATGCTCCATAATGACTTGCTGCCGTATCGACCATCAGATTCTGTACCTTGCATTTGTTTGCCAAAAAGAATCGACCTTTTGGAGAAGCTCTAAAACTCGATTTTATTGGTCTTCAAGAGTCTACTTCTCCTGTGGTTTGGAGAACGGTTATGGTTCTAAGGGCTCTCTCATCAAATCTACATCTCAGCCCATGACAGCCTCGTCTAACTATAGTCTATCGCGCTTGGTCAAAAGTGAGGTCCAAGCTGCTTTTTTCGATTACTTGCACTGCACTAGGGGATTGAGCTTTGTGGAAGCCGAGCACATAAGCAAGAACGCTCCCATCTTTCTCCGTAAATTGGTTGCCAAGGTCGAAAATGAGCAAGACGTGTCGAGAGCTTTATCGAAGTTCTTGAGGTATCATCCCATTAATGAGTTTGAACCCTTCTTTGAGAGTTTGGGTTTGAATCCCCGAGAGTTTGAATCTCTTCTTCCAAAACAGTTAATCTATCTCAGTGATGCTCAAATCTTGCTCCATAATTATCACGCTCTCAGCACTTACGGTGTACCCCGGATCAAAATAGGAAAGATGTGCAAAGTAGCTACCGAGATATTTACTTATGGTTTTGGGGTTTTGGACAGGAAATTGAGGGCTTACGAGGAATTCGGCTTGAGTAAATCAACTGTCATAAAGGTCGTAAGTTGCAGTCCTCGACTTTTAGTTGACGAACCAAGCAATGCACTTGCTGGGATTCTTGAGATATTAAGAGAAGTTGGGTTTAGTAATGATTGGATTGGAGGGTACTTAATGAGCAAAAACGAGTATAATTGGATACGAATATTCGACACATTGTGTTTCCTTCGCTATATTGGCTATAACGATACACAGATGAGGTCTCTGCTCACAGCCGATGCTCCGCTATTATTTCAAGGATCAGGGAGACAAGTCTATATGATAGCAGGTGCATTGCTTAAGTTAGGCCTCAAAGAAAATGAAGTTCATGAATTATTCGTGGATAACCCTGAGATCATATCACCCAAATCGTCGAACAATTTCTGGAAAATATTGCATCTTCTACTTGAAGTCGAGATGGAGCCACGAGGAATAGCCAGGTTCTTATCGACTCATGTCAAACTGCTACATTCTCGCACCTTAAGAGGGCCAAAGGTCATTCTGAAAAATTTCAAGAGCGACAAGCACAGTCTGCGCCAGATGATAGAAACAGATCCATCGTCTTTTTTGGAGATAGCTTTCAAATCAAAGACATCTTCGCCCGAGCTCATCGCTGCAAGAAACCCCAAAAACTTCTTTGAAAAGGTCGAATTTTTAACCCGATTGGGTTACTCCGAGAACTCGGACGAAATGGCGAAAGCCATGAAACTTTTCAGGGGCAGGGGAGATCAGCTGCAAGACAGATTCAACTGCCTCGTTCGAGCTGGTTTGGACTTCAACACGGTGTCGGGCATGGTCAAGCAAGCTCCTACCGTTCTGAACCAAAGCAAAGACGTCCTTGAGAAGAAGATCGAATGCTTGAAACTCTACTTGGGGTACCCCGTGGAATCCATTACATCTTTTCCGTCTTATCTGTGCTACGACATGGCGAGGATTAGTACGAGGTTTTGTATGTATCGATGGCTCAGAGAGAAAGGTGCAGCTAAGCCCATGTTGTCCGTGAGTACACTTCTTGTTAGTTCTGATTCAAGATTTGAGAAATATTACGTTGATATACATCCTGAAGGTAGGGCTGTCTGGGAAATTTTGAAAAGCTCACCACCATTGAGTTGAGATTATTATTACATTTATTTATTTTTTCTGTTGTATTTGATTGATAATTAGTGTCTTAGTTTTCTATATATGAAAATTTTGCAATCATATGCATCACTATTGTAAAGTGGTTTACATGTGAGTTAGGGATGGATGTGAGGTGAGGCCTATGAATATTCCAATAGGATTATACTCACATATCACTTCATGACAAGAGGCTTTGCTGGTAAATTCACTCTGATCTAAGCCTTCCCCCATCCCATTATTTATTTTTATTTTTTTAACGTATGTAATAAAATATTAGAGAGAAACATCATCCAATATAAATTAATATCTCTAGGAAATATTGCCACTCAGCCAAAGATGCTGGTGCAGCCCCATTGAGGATAAATACTCATCCTTGGCACATTCACACTCACATTCATCGTTTAATATCTCATATTTATTCTGCAAAACCAAGAAAAGATGGCCATCACCGTATATTGAGAAGAAACACTAGTAATTTTCTTCCTTTATTATATATATAATTTTTCATTTAATAATAATGGTGAGAGCTCCTTGCTGTGAGAAGATGGGACTTAGAAAAGGGCCATGGAGTGTCGAAGAAGATCAGATTTTGGTGTCTTTCATTCAGAAACATGGCCATGGAAACTGGAGAGCTCTCCCTAAACAAGCTGGTAATAAAAATCTATATATATATATAATATATACACACACACACATATTGTGTGTTTCTGTGTGTGTACAATGAGGTTGATTTTCAATTAATTATTTTATTATTATTACAGGTTTGTCGAGATGTGGGAAGAGTTGCAGACTACGTTGGGTGAACTACCTAAGACCTGACATAAAGAGGGGAAACCTCAGCAGGGAAGAAGAAGAAACCATCGTTGAATTACATGAAAAGCTTGGAAATAGGTATGTATGCCCATTGTCTTTTAATTCAATTAGATTTATCAGTCAAGAATATGAAAACATTGAATTTTTTTTTTCTTGTGGGTCGATTCTAATTTTTGTGAAGAATGAGGAAATACAACGTCGATAACAACGACGAGTCCTAAGCACGGTGAAACGTTACATTGGTTTCTCCGACGGAATCTTATTTATTTTTAGAGTTAAATATTCTTTTAGTCAGTATGCGTTAGGGGGAAAATGAATTTAGGGAATAATATTTTACGAATAATAACTTTCAAAATTAAATAATTTTGAGACATTATACGCCGAAATCCTTAGATTATGCCCCAAATTCTAGTGTTTTCACGTATAGTCTAGGTTTCCGGCGAATTTAGAGGATGGTATTGTACGGACAATAACTTTCAAAATTAAGCAATTTTGGGACAAAATCTAGGGTTTCGGAGTATAGTGTCCCAAAATTGTTTAATTTTGAAAGTTATTGTCCGTAACACCCACTCAATTTCTTGTCCCTGTAATAGCCACATACATTTCTTAACTTACAAGACTAAAAAAATGTAATTAGCCCTTATTTTTATTTATTTTTTAATAGGAGATTTACAATTCATAGGACATTACTCCAATTTACAAAGCCACATTTTACTTGTATTTGTTTATTATTTATTTATTTATATTCACATCATTAGTAGCATAGCATCACGAGCCTGACATGTTTCTCGTGCGTTGTATCTCATTAGGATTCTGTCCTAATAATTTATATGAAGCACAAACTTCTATTAAGTTTTAAATATATTTTAACGTTAGCATATTATTTGTTTATTTGATTCATTTATTTATTTTTATTTCAATAGGTGGTCTGCAATTGCAGCTAACTTGCCGGGAAGAACAGACAATGAGATAAAGAACCTTTGGCACACACACATAAAGAAGAAGCTCAAAGATCATAGCTTGAAGGGACACTCAACTTTCGAAAACCCCAAAAACGGCCCCAAAGATTCGGGAAATTCCAATTCAGACCGAAGTGCGAATAACGCCAGCGAAATGTCGTCCGTGACCGAATCTTCGACGGAGAAGGTTATCGTAAAGAACGAAGAAATGGACTACACGTCGGAGTACTTCCCTCAGATCGACGAAAGCTTCTGGTCGGAAGAATCCCCGGACGAGGGCACGGATCGATCGAAATGGACCGTCGGCAAGGAGATTCAATTCGATTCTCGGCTGGCGGATATTTCCGTGAAGGCTACTGAAAAAGTCGACGAGAGGATGGACTTTTGGCACACTATTTTCATTAGGTCGGGAGAAATACCCGATTTGACTAACCTTTGAGGTCTTATTTGCAAATCTACAGACAGGGGAGGGGGTTTTGGGCAATTTCTGAATTCTAACTTGTCTTTGACAATCTTGAATTGATGGTTGTTTTGATAAATAAACTATGTTGATGCAATGTTACTGGGATAAAATCCAAAATGGTCTTCAATGTTTACCCTATGACCGATTTAGTCACCGATGTTTCGCATGAACCAATTTAGTCCCCAATGTTGTCGATTTTGGATCATTTTGGTCATTCCGTCACGATAAACGTCAATTTTAACGAAAATCTCGCACGTGCCCCATACTAAATCATATATAGATCGAATTTTGGAATATTTGCAGGATTTGGGGGTTCGTACTGTTTTCTTCTACTATCAATAAAGCTCGACAAAGCAGATAATATAGAGCTCATGTTGTGATTTTAGAGGAAAAATATTTAGTTCGTGCCCTAATTTCAGTAACCATTTCACATTTATCGATTCAAACATGATTTATTATGAGGCACATGTGAAATTTCCTTTAAAATTGACGTTTTCATGACGGAAGGACCAAATTGGTCCAAAATCGACAACATTAGAAACTAAATTGATTCATGCAAAACACCGAAGACTAAATTGGTCTATAGGGTAAGAGGACCATTTTGAATTTTATCGTATGTTATTGCATTGCCACTCTCCCAAGATTATATTTTCAAGCGATATCGCAATATTTCATTTCACAAAGGATGAAATAAACCAAATAGTCTAAGAAGATCTATATGTTCATATGTCACATGTCAATTCTAACACATCAAATGTCACATGTTAGTCCATGATGTGCTACAAGGTAATAACAATATGGGTCATAACAAGAAATAAAACAAGGTATGAAGTACTTAGAAACCGACTTAATTCAAATTCTCGGGATCCTTTTTCCCGCCTCAGAACGAAAATGTATTTGTTTTTTTTTCTTAAAAAAAGAAAGATTCAAAACGGTCGAACCCGATTACTTTCTCTTCCCATTACCAATCGTTAGCAGCTCGAAGGTTCGAAGAGTTGTTTCATTACGACCGCCTCTATTGGTAGAAGGACCGCGTGCAAATGAAGCAGACGGCTGTAATCTCTGAGTCGAGGTGGCTTGACCGCTCAACCCCGAGCTAGCTTTGGGCTCACCCGATGAAGTCGGACGGCTATTTGACACTGCGGCCCTTCTCGAACTACTGGCCGTACGAGACATTCGAGCTCTGTCCGAATCCGTTTGCTGCAAGAATATATTTTCGAGGATTTAATAACTAGCAGAAAAGAAATTTTGGAATGCAAAAATATAGATATAAAGAGAAGAGTGTAAATAATAATAACACTTGCGCGCACCACATATTTGGTCAACGTTGTCATTTCATTCGAAGATCTTTGCCTCGAGTCGTCCCCGCCACGTAAGCCCGAGCTAGAACCGTTCCTCCTTGCGAACGCTTCGACCGCGCCAGAGAATCTGCTTCGATATTCTTGCCTAGCTGTAATATGATGAGAAAGACGACGACGAAGAATGTATTAGAACGAGTTCCGTCAGAAGTGTCATCATAAATATTTATATATTTTGCTTTAAACATTGTTGATAGCATTCAGATTGTAACAGAAGGTAAGCATATTAAGTAAATTATTCATCAGCATTGTTTTTGTGCGAACCTATAGTCGTCTTCTCTACTCTCTCGGCAGATGGTCGCAGGTTTGAGGGTGAGTTTCCAACTGGCATCTGATTAAGACAAATCATGTAAGAGACGGAACATATACGGTAAAGAAAGCGCAAAGATTCAATATATACTAACCTGCGAGTTTGAACTAGAAGCAGCTTGTGGATGCTTGAGCACTGTCCAGTCGAAAATATAATCGAAGAGATAGCCTGTAAAATTGTTTACTTGCAATCATCAACTGCTTCTTATGTAAGAATGGGGACGGAAAGAAAGAAATAATATCTACAAATTTTTTACCTTCTCGAATGAATAGGTCGCGGAAAAGTCTCTTCGCGTACGAATAGTCAGGTTTATCTTCGAACCTCAGCGATCGACAGTAGTGAAAGTATGAGATGAACTCAGATGGATATGATCTGCAGAGCACCTTCGAAGGGGGAAAAAAAAAAGAAATCATTTTTTTTTTTAACATTAGGTCCAACGAAGTTTATAGCGGGAAGACCAGAGAAGCATAGACCGGACAGAAACCTCGATTTTGAACACAAAATCAAACATTTCGAGGATTTAAAGTACCTCTATAGGAGTAAGCATCTTCTTCTCACTAATCTTATCGTATTTCTGCTTCTTCGTGCCGCCTCTTTGTCCTTGCCAGGGAAGGCTATGATAAACAAACACGATTTATTAATAGGTAACTGAGAGAGAGAGAGAGAGAGAGAGAGAGAGAGAGAGAGAGAGAGAGAGACTGTGCTCAACCTTCCTCGGAGAAAGTACATGAGGACGTAACCAAGACATTCTAAGTCGTCTCTTCTGCTTTGTTCTGAAATAAACCAAACATAAGTCAATGGATAATATTCTGGACACTCAGAGTAATTCTCTTACAAACAAAAAACACATTTCATGATTAGAATCTAGTCATGATTTACGATAAACGAGGTCAACTCACCAATCCCAAGATGTGTGTTTACGCTAGCATAACGAGCTGTACCGGTAAGATTTTTATTTTCCCTAAAGCATAAACCGAACAGAAAGGATATATATTCAGTACAACATCAACACATCTTTCTGATAACTGAGTTATACACTAAAAGATAATTGCATCTTATCCGTAATAACCAGGCAATGAAATGGTTCACGAGATTTACCTGTATGGTATATGCTTATGAGTTTGAAGATCTCTGTACTTCTTTGCAAGTCCATAGTCAATAATGTATACCTGTTTGCCCATCAAAGAAAGATCTCAGACGTTACATTCACTTAATAGCTTCCTTACAATTTATCCGAAGATAAAGGGAATGTAACCTGATTTGCTTTGCGTCCTAAACCCATCAAGAAATTATCGGGCTTTATATCACGGTGAAGAAAGCCTCTCGAGTGCATATATTCTACTCTGTTAATCTACATTAAGGCATAGAATAGAATGGTACTAAGTAATGCAGCAGCAATATTAGTTGAACATGTAAAAAGACGGAACTTTTTATTACCATTTGATCTGCTAGCATCAGAACCGTTTTCAACGTGAATTTCCTATTGCGGAAGTTGAACAGATCTTCCAAGCTCGGGCCAAGAAGATCAATAACCATGGCGTTGTACTCACCATCGACTCCATACCACTTGAGATGGGGAACACCGGCTAGTCCATAGTACAAAAAAATTCACCTAAGTGGTAATAAAAAAAAAAACCCGACAAAGAAAATTAGACTGAAGAGCATAATACTCACTTCCTCCTTGAAGAAGAGCGTACAGTTTCGACTCGTAATGAAGCTGAGGATGCCTAGACCTGACAGATTCCTGAAACAAAGACATGCTTCATGATCATATCATTTCTTTCAATGGACCAAAATCAAATATTCGAAAGATCGTAAAGTCTCGATAGCTCATCGATCGCTACGTTTCGAAGAGGTCGATCAAACAGCGATAATGTAGGTACATCAGAAGCTATTATTACACACAGATAGAGGATAATATGAACCTACCAGCTTCACAGCAACTTCTTCACCAGTTTGAATATTAACCCCTGAATGAAAATTGATGAACAGATTGTAAACTGATACTATGTCGAGTTAAGGATTAGAAACGAAACAAAACCGAAAATTCTGACAGTAATAATTACCCAAATAAATCTCTCCAAAAGATCCACTCCCAAGTTTTCTACCCAGCTTGAACTTGCCTCCAACAACATGATCCATTTTCAGATTTTACAAAGCAGTTAATCTGAATATGGACAATGCTAATCTTTTCAGTATATCTATATATACATATATATATATATATATATCGCATAAAACCCTTAAACACGTCAGAAGTACATCAACTTCAACAGTCAACAACAAATAGATGTATCAACTTTCCAATAACATCCGTCAGATCCAATTCTAACCAACTCAGTAAGAATAATCGAATAAAATGTCTTCACAAAAATCTCTTCGTTACAGCTACAGACCGAAAAAATGAAACCTGTCAGCTCAAAAGAACAATGAACAGATTGCAAATGGAGACAAAATTGAGTAATGAAGCGAGCTGAGTTTCTTTTCTATTAGACAAAGAAAACGAAGGTTTTGTTTTGTCTCAGACAATTAAAGTGATTGTATTGAGGGTATTTAGATGAGGAAAGTCAAGATATACATAGGAAGTGTACTAAGCAGTGAAAGTTATCATCTAACATATCAAAAATTGTTAGGAATAATTCAACTAATTCTAAAATTGTATTCTTCCTTTCCATTCACACTAAATTGAATTTTATTAAGGGGAGATTTTGAACTAATTAATGATGCAATTAAAAAACTACCATCACAAATTGGAAATCATACAATTCAGCAAAGAACGACGATCACAAATCGGAAATCATAATTCGGCATAACGCGGCCTTAATTACAAGTAAACTTAAGCCATATTTATAATAAACGAAAACCACAGACTTAAACGTCAACGTTTCTGCAAACGTCTAAGGAGATGTAAAAAAAGAAGAATATCACCTATCACGATAATCAAATCTCGTCGTGTTCCCTCGGAGTTCCCCGTCGCGTCATCGGGGGAAAACCCGCATCGGAAACCCTAGAATTCGCCCTTCGGTCTATTCTCTCGCTTCTGTCGTCTAAATCATGGTGTACCCCTCGGCCCACAATCTTTAAATACGACTTAAAACCTAATGGGCCGATCCACTAACGGGCGATCGCGTATACTCCACGCAATCGCGCTTGCAGTGATATCATCGACTTTCAACTTCGAATGCACGCGGCGCGTGGCCAAGATGATTCGGCCACTTGGCTAATATTCATGCGATATGTCCTCATTTCGACTTCTTTACACGTCTAAATCTTCTTACTATTGATTTTTTCACTCCAACATCTGTCAAATATGAAATATGCACGTAAATATATGACATTCGAGAAAATTTTAATAAATAACGACTAAAAACACAAGCTTATGGACATAAAAAAAAACGTAAAATCCCAACTATTATTTTGTTTGGAAATTGTTGGAAAATCGAATTAGTGAGATCATTAAGACCCTTCGGACTCCCTAAATGTGTAATAAAATTGATATTATTATAGTACTTAATACCCTTTACTACAATCTTTACGAAAGAAAACTACCAAGAATAGCAGCAAATTGAGAAAGGATATAAACGAAGGGCCATAATAATAGACTGATTAACACAAACAAATACTTTTTTTATCTTCAAAATTTCATAAAATCAAGACTAAGGCTTGCAATAAGCCAGACAAAGTATTCATGCAATATCATTGAGCACAAAAGTAAATAAATACACATAACATGTAGGTAAATATATTGCTGTCTTGAAAAAAAAAAAAAAAAGAACAAAGAAAAAAAAAATTATTAGAATGAATTAATCTCAAATCGTACTACACTCCTCAACATGATAAAGACTCTTTTTACTCGGTCTCTCTGAAGCTATCAGTCGTCAGCCACAGTTTCTTCTGAACGATCAAAACGACTTCGTCGTTCTCCGAGTCAGAATCAGCCGTCCCGATGGATTCCCAGTGCATCGCAGTTAAGTACTTCTTCACGAAATCGACGAGGTGTTGTTTGTCACTCACGACGAGGAAGCCCGTCGGCCTTAATATACGGTCGATCTCGATGAGTAAATCCTCGCCGCTGCAGCCTTTCTTTTCAACGATGTCTGAGAATATGGTCCAAGCATGGAGCAAGTCGTAGGTTCGTGGATATGTAGAGAAAGCTTCGCACCTAAGATAATATGTAAAAACAGTGAAATGAGTTGTCGAGCGAGTTCCTCGAAGAAGTTAAAAGGGCTGTCTGAAAGAAAATACTGTTATCATATACCAGCTATGGGTTGCGCCGATTAGGCCTCGATCGTATATGACTTTAAGGGTGTTGGGCCCATCTTCGGGGACAGCGTTCATAACCCATACGTCCTTGTCTTTCAGTGCGGCGGCAAACGAGCCAATATGAGCCTTCATGTCCATTACGTTCCTTATAGAATCGGGTTGGATCTTCGGGCTCAAGAGGTTCCAATATTGATCGACTCTTTGTCTCCACAGCTCCTGATTTCCCGTAAACAAAGCAAGTTTCGATGTAATTATAGTCGATCGAACAAAACTATCGAATTGGACAAAATGCTTTTGCAGTTATTACCGTGTCTTTCTCAAACATTTCGCTCGAATAGCCAACGTCCGCGAGCCGTGGAGGAGGAGAGGTCAGTCTTGCGGGCCATGGCATCAGCCCACTGCCTCTAGCTTTATGATCGTCTGAAAAAACAATGTAATAATCATCACAACAATTCCAGCAGTTTATAAATCGTTTCTTTGTAATAAGAAATAGAAAACTTTGCAACAACACGCTTCTACTTCGAAAATTAAGCAATTCTACCAATGATTCCGTATTTTTGAAAGCTGAAGTATATAATCGCCAGAATTAATTTTTAGTTCGTCTTCGTAAAGTATTTGGAAATCGTCCAGAAGTCAAGTATCTTACTGCAATCGACCCTA
Source organism: Lindernia subracemosa (assembly GCA_028392965.1). Taxonomy (NCBI): domain Eukaryota; kingdom Viridiplantae; phylum Streptophyta; class Magnoliopsida; order Lamiales; family Linderniaceae; genus Vandellia; species Vandellia subracemosa. The sequence goes on along the minus strand of JAQPCC010000110.1, from coordinate 259,265 downwards.
AAAAAAGTAAAAACTTTGAAATAATACTCACGATCGGAATAGGGTGTAATGCACGCCTCCATATTCACGCCCCAAACTGCATCAGGGTCATCATTCTCCCTACAAAGAGGAGGCTGCGTGCCCGCCCCTCTCTCCAAGTAACAATCGTTTGTCAGAGGTTTCTGCCAAATCACGGTTTGGTTCCTCTTCGCCGCTATCTTCCAGCACATACGACCAACGAGGGCACTCATCTCCCTCCAAATCCTCAGATCCTCCTCATCCTGAGCATAAGCCTCGGGCGAAGAATAGGCAAAGTAGCCTCCGGGCCGCAGAAGCCTATCAAGCTCGAGGAGTAGTATGCCGTCCCTCTGAAGCCAATCAATTCTGCAACGAGAGCAATGGGCCAGTTCGAAAGATCTGCTCGGGTATGGGAGCCTTTTGGTTCCAAGAACGCCGAGATATGCCGGGATTCCTCTCTCTAGCGCGAATTGGATTTGGTTCTGATGCACGTCGTTTGGTGCCAGCGACATGGCGATGATGTTCGACGAGAGGAGGTAGCCTCCGAAGCTTGCGACCCCACAGCCCACGTCAAGAACTGTCCGTAGGTTGCCCTCGTTGTTGAGGATGTCTTTGGGAAAGTTCAGCATCTGCCCATGATGTAATGATCCAAAGTAGGTATAGATATGTATATTATATATATATGTGTGTGTGTGTGTGAGAGAGAGAGAGAGAGAGAGAGAGAGAGAGAGAGAGACTTACATTGGCCATTGCAGCAATGTATTTATCGGCTCCGTAATGGAAGTGCGTGCCACCGCCGGGGAAATTGATCTTATCACCTTTAACAACCATCCAGTTCTGATCGGACTTCTCGTGAGCGAGGTGAGTGTGGGGAATGTTTGCTTTCCAAACCTCGTCTCGGCTTCCCGGCCACTTTATCGGGACCTAACATTGAATAAATAAACAAATAATATAAAAACATGAGAAAACATCAATTGCTCAGTTCATTCTATTTCCCTATAGTTTCTTCTTACCTTGTAACCTATTGGAGGAGGAATTAAGCAATTTAATCGCCTTTCAGGCGATGGACAGTGCCTTTCGTAGTGTTCCATCAGAGACAGATCCAACTTTAACCTCATTTGGTAGATTAAATGTCTGTCCAGGCATGGAATCAACTCCGAATAACGATCATCACATACCTTAACATAAGAAAACAGAAACCAGATGATGAAACTGATGGTTTTCTAGTTCAAGCCAGCACTAAATCTAGGATCGAAAGTTCTTACAGGGAAGCTCTTTGGGGTAAAACTATCATCGACATCATCAAGCCCAGCTGCATCTTCTTGCTTGTGAGAGGCATCTGAGTCTTCATCTCCACCCAAGTAAGACGATCCCAGTTTTCTCAAAGATCTGCTACTGTAATCTAACGCAGATTCGCCAGCATTCTTGGATCCAAAAAAGAAGTACGCAAAAACAATAAATGCAGCCACAGCACAGACATAAGTCAACAAGCGCTTCTTTTGCGCTTCATCAGATCTTCCCCGTGTCATTACGGTGTTAGCTATTTTTATAGTACTTGTAACAAGTTAAGATCCTACTTTTTCTTCAGATTTGGGGTAAATGGGACTGCAAATCAACCAAAAAACATTCTTCAATTAGGTTCAATAAACACTAAGGGCAAAGGAAGATTACAGTAATTGAATCTAACTAGGAAGGATCACATCATCAATATTAGAATTCAAATCAATCTGACAAACAAAGTCTAACGCACCAATCATATCTTTTGTTATTTTCCTTTTGCAAGATAACCCTAATGAGCTTACATGAAAATATAATGTTCAAAAGAGAAATCCCTAAGCTCATCCAATTTAATTAGTCCCCATTATTGCCTAAGAAACACAGATCGACAGCACCTATACAAGATGCGATTCAATCCGATAGCATCATCATTGCATGAAAAACGACAACAAACGCAAAGGAGACAAGTAGATCACGATTATTCCAAGAAGAAAGATCTTAGATCCAAAAAGAAGTGCTCACAACAGTGAAAAACATGTGGGCAGATCTAAATGAAAATGAATAAAGATCTGATCTTTATGCTTTGCAATTGGCGATCTTCCTCTAATCTTATTTCAATCGACGAATAATAACCTTAATTAAACAAAAGGGCGAGGTGGGGATGTTCCTACCTATGAAGGAAGCCACTCACTCTGTGTTCGTGCGTATTTTGCTTTATATATATATCATTATCGGACAACTGTAATGAACAGCGTATGATGCGGTGAAGAATTTGTCTCGTCAAATAAAATTGGAAAAAAAGAAAAAAGAAAATAAAATAAAAGAGAACATCAAGCTTAATTTAATGTTATTATATAATTATCATTGCAATCTAAAGGTAAGAATTAAGAGGTAGGGAGTAGAAATTAAAGATTAATTACCATTAGCGAATCTTTTTGTACAGACCACAGTGTTATATGTTCATTAAAACGTGTAATTAAATGTCGGCCCTTCTTTCCAATAATTACAACGTGCATTAATATAAATATATTTATTTTTAATTTAAATATTTAAGTATATGAAATTATAACTTACTTTTAATTATGTATTTAAAAATAAAAAAATGATTTATAAGGATATAATTGGAATAAATACCCATAATAAAATGAATGGTAAAATTGTAAAATTTATTTGACAACCCAAATTAATTGATTTGAGGTAATTTTTTAGATATGATGGCTGATTATATATAGTATATGTAATTACAATTATCGAATCTTCTCTACAGATAACATTGTTATATAATCCTCGTACTCTTATTAAATTCAGTCTGAAACAAATATGAACATCAACGTCGACTACGAAATGCCCACAAGTTATAACGGAACCAATCCTCCTGGCTTAGCCTATATCGCTATCAGTGTCGACTATAAAACACCCCTAACTTCTAACGGAACTAAACATCGCTCAATTCTACATATACAACCAAAGAAAAAAAATTTAAAGTACAATAAAATTCATGATCTCCATATGCAATTATTTATTTCCCATAAATATTACACCAACGTATTAAACATTGACAGAAGAACTACAATAGATTAAAGCATGGCATCGAATGTCAATTGATTTTCAAACATGAGCATGCCTATACATGGCAGCCCACTCACTCCCTTGAATAATCATTACAACAAAGATAGATAAATACAAATATTAAATACACATCGATAATATCCTCCCCACCACCTGCACAGAAAAAAAAGAAGAAAAAAAAGTTTAGCTGCATCACAAAGAATCAAGAAAACCATAGCCTCATGAAATCACTATATTACTCTGTAGATAATGAAGATGATCAAACTCACCAGTAATGTATAGTCTTCATCACAAGCAAAGATTTAGCCAGTGTAGATCCTTATCACCTGATCGATCTCAGCACGACAGAGCGGGCAACCCCATTTCTTCGCCTTGATCTCATTCAGACAAGACATACACCCAGCCATGTGTCCACACGGGACACAAGCTCCTTCCAAGGGAGCATCGAGGCATATCAAACAAGACGCATTGTCCTTTGCACCTTCTGCAATATCGTTCTTTTGGTCAGCTCTGCTAGACCTTGCTATTGCGTCACTCGAGGGTAATTCAACCGGGCTTAAGTCGATGGATGGATATTGAATCGGGCCATCGTTTGGAACTTCTTCTGAGACCAAAGGAGCAGATGGGTTTTCTATGTTTGGGCTTTGAGATTGCTGAGGTGGATCGATGGTGTGAGAAGGCTCTGGAATTTCGGGCGATTTTTCGCTTGCAATGTGGTGGCTTGCTGATGCGCTATCTGAGAGGGTCTCGAGATCGTCTGAGCTATGTGAGGAGGCAGACGAACTTGATGAATCGATTGGTGGACCTGCGTAAGTATTAGCTTGGACAGGCTGAGTCATTAGAGAGGCATTATTGACCGTTGACACGAGTTGTACTTGTTCTTCTGGTGCAGTAGGGACTGGGAAGTTGAAAGGATAGGTAGGAGCAGGACGAATCACCTATTTTGTACAATGCATCAGATTTAAGATCATTATTCATTAGATTGGATTATAAATTAGTAAGAATTCATCTATATTTTCAATAACTATAACCAAGAAACAAAAATATAAGCAGGGTGATCTGTTTGAGTTTAGCCCAATTCTCAAGTAAGATTGATGGCCTTGAGACAAGGGACTGCGGAATGAGAATTGTCTATAAGAGATATACTCACCTGTGGAATGCCTTTACATGCATTGCAAAAACGCTGCAGTTCATGTGTTTCATTTACATGAACGGGTGCGAATTTGATCCGTTTCTCTGCCATATCATAGAAAAAGGTCAAGTGAAATATGTAGAGGACATATGAAAGGTTAAAGAATCACAAATGTACTTACGCCTTGTCTCTTGGGATGACCTAATGAGACGTCTTCTCCTCCAGCGTCTCGACACTATGCGAAAAAGTTAAATATGGGATCAATTATACCAAAATATACAGGACTAGTTACATTAAATGGCAAAAAAAAAAAAAACAGTTGAGGAAACTCACTTCTTGAAATATCGGATATAGTTGCAGCTGGATCAGGCTGGTTAAAGTTTGGTTCCTCAAGATTAGACTTCCACAATGGAATGATGGTGCGTGGTTGTGCGTCCTGGTCCATGTCCATCAATATGAGAAATGTTAAAACAAAACATTGTTGCAGGTAAATAATAATTCATTTTTGATAAAGACATCTCAATTTTAACATAGTTTTATGATGCAGCGCTAAAAAAACATTGGATAGGCGAAAACACGGAGATACCTGTGCACTAGAGTAGATCGCTAGCTCCAACTTCAAAGGCTTATTAGGGCTGCGAGAGCCACAAGGCAGAATAACCACCCATCTGAAGCATAATAAGTAGAAAAATACATTAAGATCGACAACCATTAATGGATCTAAACCAAGAAATAGAAACGAAAGTGATAAAAAAAATTGTTCCATATACGCACACTTTTCTTGACAGAAACTGAGGTGCCAGAAGTTCAAGAAAGCCAGGTCCATGAAGTTCCCTCAGCCAACCAGAGAACAAGCACAAATGGGACTGAGCGTGGTTCAAGAACTTGTTATAACGTGGTGCATAACCACAATGAGATTGAATTAGCTCACAAAATAATAGCCTAAGTTCATAAATACCTCAATTGTTCGGACAACGTTACCGTGCCCTTTGGCTCTAGCAATATCCAGAGGGGTTCGATAATCATCATTCATGATCAGTGCATTCGCTGATAATATATTAAATATATTATTATGTAATTCCAAGGGAAAAAATAATTGAAAGGAAAAAAGAAGTGTCAAGTCAAGGCTACAACAAAATTTTTAAGAGCATTCAACAATCTATTTATAGATCGTAACAGTAGATTATACCCCCATGTGAAAGAAGCAACTTCACAGTCTGATCAAGGCCACTTCTTGCAGCATAGTGTAAGGGAGTTCCACCTTGTCGGCCTTAAAGCAACAGAACAAAAAAAAAAAGTATCAGCAAAAGATCTCGGAAGAAAAAAAACACAACCCCGATGTTACAAAGGGGAAAATCAGTTTCTATTACTCGAGTTAAGGACTTCGTTTTTTCAGAGAACATTGTATCGAATTTCACATTCAGCAGCAGATAATGCAACCGAGATACACACATGTTTCTTCCTTCTACGAAATTATAAAAGTTAGACCCAAAATTTCGGCAATGCCAAAAACAAGACCATAGAACAGCAAGGATATACCAGGGCGATAAGCATTAATATTTGCGCCCAGTTCGATCAAAGTCTGGGCCACGTTGTAAAGCTGTGGATTCGTGCAGGCTGAGATCAACGGCGTTTTCCCTTCGTTATCAGTCCACTGCCACCGTAAAAACAACCAAAAATATCAGTCAAATAGCTCGGAAATAGACTAAAATTTCAAGCCAAGTCGACTCCTTCATAGATCAAAAGATTCACCAGGAGCTAAATCAAATAATTACTTCAAAAAATTCACAATCAAACGCGACCACAGGCGTAATACCACACGCACACAACATGGACTATATAAAAAACTTACCTCAAGGCCAGCACCTTCGCTTCTGAGGGCTTTAACGCCTTCAACATCCCCACGGTTCACCTGCTGATACAGCAATTCATCCTTCGATTGCTGCATACCCATCCTGAAATTCCTTTACGCAGCTGAGAACTATTTTAATATTCGATCACAAAAGGTGAAAGAAAAAAGAGAAATTAAACATCGATCAGAAACAATTGTTGAGGTGGTTGGGGGTTAGATAGAGGGAGGCAAAAGACGCCACGTGTCTAAGTCTTAGCAGAGAAGCAATTGATTACTGAATAAGAACGATGGATCAAAGATCGTATATCGAACATTGTGGGGTCAAAATGGAAATATCTGGAAATTCAAAGGTTGGTTAGTAAATAAGAAAAGTATTACTTCGCATCAACGGCCTCAGTCGGTCATTAAATGATGAAAACTAAGTTATTTATGTTTGAATTTTCCGCAACGATGTGACGCCCTACGCGGTTCTGCAATTTACAAGTTACTTCCAAGCTTAAGATAATAATAATATTAATAATAATAATAATAATAACAATAATAATAATAATAATAAAACTGATATTCTTATTTTTTTGTTAGAATTTAATTTTCCAAATCCTTCGCATTCTCAAACCATTAAAATATCAAATGCTGTCTCACTACATGATTAATCACATGGAAATTCCGGTTCATAACACTGTGTTTAAGGCTTTTTCAGTTCATAACACTGTGTTTAAGGCTTTTCCAGTTGATGTCCAAAGTTATTTTCAATTTCGGTTGATACTTCTCTGTTTAAGCTTTTTTCAGTTAGTATCCAAAGTATTTTTCAATTCTGATTGGTATCCATGTGTTTAAGGCTTTTTCAGTTGGTACCCAAAATATTTTTCAATTTCGGTAGGTACCCCTAATGTATGATAAAACATAACCACATGATTCAAATTAACCAAAAATGGAATCTTTAGGTGTGTGAAATGTTTTTGATATTTTCTAGAATCTCGTTAGCAACTAACATGACTATACCTAAAGATCTCATTTTTTGTCTTTTAAAATCGCGGTGTTATATTTTGTCATACATTAGAGGTACCTACCGAAATTGAAAATTTTTTTGGGCACCAACTGAAAAGTCTTAAACACAGAGATACCAACCGGAATTGAAAAATACTTTGGGGATCAACTGAAAAAAGACTTAAATACATGGGTACCAACCGAAATTGAAAATACCTTTGAACACTAACCGAAAAAAACCTTAAACACATTGTTATCAACTAGAATTCCGCGTGGATCTTTACCATATTTATTTATTTATTTAACTAGGCTAAACTTTTATTTGTGAATTTATGAAATATCACGGAATAAGTCAAGGTTTCTTTTTGTTCCTTTCTTTCATTTGCAATATATATAAATAAAGTAAAGTGAGTTAGATTGTCTGATTTTATCCGAAGTATTAGAACTCTTTAAATAAATCCTGCAATAACTATAATTAACTTGCTTGGGTGATAATTAAAATTATTAAAACCTAATTAGATATTGAGTGATAAAAAATTAATTATGATAACTCCTAAAACTTAAAACCAAATCGGGCTAATTTATTTAATACTACCAATTTATATTGACTTCTAAAAATATTTAGGACTTACCCAATTTTCCGTACTATCTTAGATGATATAGATTTTATAAAAAAACAATCTTACATTTGCAATATATGTCACTCCAAAATAAAAGAAATTATATGAATTGCTCATAAAAGAAATTTTATTGGCCAACATATATACTCAATATATTTATTATTTATATTACAAAGAAAAAGACACATACAACCCTCGCCTCATTGTCACCACCGTCTTATTCTCACATAAAAACAGAACACACTTCATATATATTTTATTACAAAAGCAAAACATTGCATTGCATGGGCTTTTTTTTTCAAGCCTATTCACCACCACGGCCGCGAGACCTCGCGGAAGTCTGGCCGGGGCTGAACAAAGTCACCTCCTCTCTATTATACTTGAGCCTCCTCGCGTCCTCCCTCGACACACCGTAGGCGTTCATCACCACCTCCTCCGGCATGGCCCTGATCGCCGACAGCCGACCCGCCAGGTGGCCGTGCATGGCGTTGTCGTTGGTCTTGAAACCGATCCACTCGAAGCCCTCCTCCACCGCCTTCTTTATCACCACGTAGTTCTGTGGTACGATCAGCAGCTGGTTCTGGCTCACCTCCCCGTCGAAAACGGGTCGACCCTCGCCGCCCACGACCTGGATCCGGGCCCGCCCGCGGGTCACGTAGAGGGCCGTGTGGGCGTTCACCGTCCACCGCGGCGCCGTGATTGCGTCCCTGTAAAGAACGCCTCTCTCGGCGCTGAGCCTGAGGTAGCTCAAGATTGGGAGGGTCTGGCTGTTCACGGTGGTGATCCTTCCTCCCCTTGGGTTGTACACGTCGGCCCTCGACGGATTGTCGATGTTCTGTCTGATCTTGAAGGAGCATAAGGTCTCTTCCAGGCCGTTGCTGCCGGCCTCCTCCCTACCTCGGCCTCCCTCTTGGCGTTCTCTCTCCTCACGCTCCCATTCTGGGACGTTAAGTCTGAGGTTCTCGGCGCGGACAATGACGCCTCTGTTGTCCTCCTGGCTCTTGAGCTTTCTTACAAGCTCGGGCTCGATGTTGAACGTGTCGGAGATAAGCTCGTCGTCGAATCCCTGGAGGACGCTGTGAACTTCTTCTTCTCCTTGTCCTTGTTCTCCTTCTTCACGACGTTCTCTTTGCTGCTCCCCTCGGCCTTGGCTCTCGCCTTGCCTCAGATTCCCAGCCAAGAAGAATTTCTGTACATAGCCAAAACAAAACATTCGATTATTATATTGTAGTAGAAGAATTTCTATCATCGTCTATAATAATGTAATGAAAGGATTCATTCGAATCAATAATAATTTCGTGGTTTACTCTGAATTTAAGATCAAGCTGGTTGATGTCACTGCCCACGTCGAAGATGGAAACCCTAACGAGCGGAGAGTCTCCATCGTTGTACCACCAGGTGGTGAAGCCAGGCAGCACGGCGAGGACATCGCCGCGTTTGAACCTCCGAAGCTTCTGGTGGCGATCTTGCCTCGACGACCCACCTTGCTGCTGTTCTTCTTGCCCTTGTCCACGTTCTTGCGATGAAGAAGAAGAATAGCCCGACTCATATGTCTCAGCACACCCTGGAATTACAGTACCTTGGATTCCACTTCCTGCCAAGAAAAAAAAAAGAACAATCATTATTACAAGCTGGGTTTTGTTCAAAATCATTACATAAAGAAGATCTTGAGTGTAGACCTTCAACAATATAGACCAGCTGAGGTGCATTGCTGTAGGAAGGCAACAATAGACCCTTGGGCTCGATCTGGTCCCTGGCGAACTCGATCCCGGCGCACTCGAAGTCCTCGTTGTTCGTGGACCAATGCTCCCACACGCCGGCCTCCGACTTGAACCTGAAGCTGGGCTCGTGGGCCGTGAGCTGCTGGATTCTGCAGCTAGTCTTGGCCCTCAGACGGTGGTGTTGCTGCCTCTGGAGGTTACCCCAGAACTGCTGCTGTGGTAGCTCGAGCTGAGCCATTGACAGCCATAGAAGGGTTGATAAAGAGAGGAGAAGAGAGCAGTAGTACTTAGTATAAGCAGAAGAGCCCATTGTTTGATATGGTTTTTGGTCTGTGTTAAGCGGCGAATGGAGGCTGCATGGGTTTTTATAGGCGGGGAGAGTGTGGTGTGGCGTTGACACGTAGGTTGAGGTTGTGGTACACTTGGCTTGTGTGGTTGTGCATGTGTGTTTGTCTTGTTTTGCATGGGGAGATGAGTTTGGTGTGTGTGTAAGAGCCCATGTGGCAGCTCGAAGCTGCCATTTATATACACTTGTCCATTTTTATGCGTAACGTGTATATATATACATGTTTTATTTTTATATAAATCTATGTAATGTGTAATTTTGATGTGTAGGAGGTGTTTGCAATCTTGGGTTTTTCGAGAGGGCAGAAGTGCTAAATGTTCCGACGAAGGAAAAAAAATGAACTAATATTCACTCAAAAATTAATAATTTAAAAGATAAGTAGATATGGAAAGGAAAAATAAATACAAGAGAGTCTAATGCCTATTTTAATATATATATATTGGAGCGAATTTATTAATTAATTTTTCATTCACCTTATATTCTTTTTAATAAATTAATAGTCTATTATTATCTCCTGAAAATGTAAATTTTAATTCTTAAATCAATTTTAAATTAGGATCCACGATGACTTCTCGATTTTAAATCAATTAAATTGAAAAATGGATTGAATTGAATTTTATTGGATTATTTGATCGAATTTTTCAATATTCCAAATCCAACAATTTGTAATAATTAAGAATATCACAAATCGTTGACAATTCTTTGTTTAGAACTGGTCGGAAGCAAGACAATAGGTAAAACTAGACCCTTCTCAGCTGCTCAATCTTTGGCTAAACTAAACATAGTGAATATAACTTATCTCAGCATCTACCATAGCACTCACTCACTCCTCACTCTTCATTCATCATTATTTTTACCATCGACATTAATTAATACATAACCTTATTCGTTATATCAATGGCGGCCAAACAACCAGCTCGTGTCCTGGTCACCGGCGCAGCAGGTAATATATATATATATATATATTATATTATAGTTAAAAAAAAGATCAGTTTTTTTTTTACTAACACACAAGTCCATATATGAATGATCGACCACTTCCCTTTAGGACAAATCGGATATGCTCTGGTCCCTATGATCGCACGTGGGGCCATGCTGGGCCCCGACCAGCCTGTCATCCTCCACATGCTCGACATTCCGCCCGCCGCCGAGTCGCTCAACGGCGTCAAGATGGAAATCGTCGACGCGGCATTCCCCCTCGTTCGAGGTCGATCGTTCATATCAATAGTGCGCTTTTCTTTTTTAATAATCTCACTATGGCTGATGTTTTTCGGATCGATCGTCAGGCGTCGTGGCTACGACCGACGTCGCAGAGGCTTGCGCCGGCGTGAACGTCGCCGTCATGGTGGGCGGATTCCCGAGGAAAGAGGGCATGGAGAGGAAGGACGTCATGTCCAAGAACGTCTCCATCTACAAATCCCAGGCGTCCGCCCTCGAGAAGCACGCCGCTCCCAATTGCAAGGTGAATGAATCAGTGCGCTTCACTATATTTATATATTTTTATTTTCAGTACGCTCCTTCGTATCTTATATTATTGGAAACATAATATATAAAATTAAAATATATACGTTCTCTTCAAGTTTGAGCTTTTAGTTGAAGTCGTAATTTAATGTGATATCAGAGCGCAATACCATTCTTCACGACCATCAATTTAAAAAAAAAGTTATATGCCTAAAAGTAGAAAATAAAGTTTCAGCCAAAACGTGAGGGGCGTACTCGAAATATATAATGTATAAAATTAAAATATGATACACTCTCATCAAGATTAAGCTTTTAAGTGTGATCCTTCAAAAAATATATATATATATATATATATAGATATATTAATCGATTCATGATACTATCTTGGTTGGTAGGTTTTGGTCGTAGCGAACCTGGCCAACACAAACGCCTTGATCCTCAAGGAGTTTGCGCCGTCGATCCCGGAGAAGAACATCACTTGCATGACCAGACTGGACCACAACAGGGCCCTCGGTCAGCTCTCGGATAGGCTAAACGTCCATGTCTCGGACATTAAGAACGTGATCATATGGGGGAACCACTCCTCGACTCAGTACCCCGACGTAAACCACGCCACGGTGAAGACCCCGGCTGGTGATAAGCCCGTCCGCGAGCTTGTTGCTAACGACGAATGGTTAAAGAATTTAAGCTCAATCTATATACAATATTTTCTTACAATATTCAATCCATCTTTTTGAATATTTTCCGTTTATAATTAGGTTGAAGTCGGAGTTCATTAGCATCGTTCAGCAGCGCGGCGCTGCCATCATCAAGGCGAGAAAGCTGTCGAGCGCATTATCTGCTGCTAGCTCGGCTTGCGACCATATAAGCAATTGGGTATTAGGGACTTCAGAGGTAAGTAATTAAACTAAGCTTTCTTTCTTTCTTACGTCCTAAATCTAATCTGTAATAACTTCCAACTTACAAGGGCTCATGGGTTTCGATGGGAGTCTACTCGGACGGATCGTACGGCGTGCCGGCGGGGCTCGTCTATTCTTTCCCGGTCACTTGCAAGAACGGCGAATGGTCTATCGTTCAAGGTGAGGGACTGAGCACAGACGTTTGTTCGATATTTACGTACGAAAAAAAAATCACGGCTTTATTGTTTTTTTTTTTTTTATTTATTAGGGCTTTCCATTGATGAGTTTTCGCGGAAGAAGTTGGATGCAACTGCGGCGGAGTTGGCCGAGGAGAAAGCTCTGGCTTATTCTTGCTTGTCTTGAAGAAGGTTGAGGATTCTCCTTGTGAAGGATTTTGAACGATTCTTACATTCTTTAATAATTTAGTGGGGACCAGTGTTTTTAAATGTGTTTCATAGCTCGCTCTATAGCGCGCTATAACCTTCTTTTTCTATAAAACTCTTTAAAGCGTCAAAAAATTAGCGTGCTCTTTTTTTATTTTTTTTTTCATTTTTTTATTTTTTTTTTACAACAAGCCAAAGGATTTTTAAGTAGCTTTATTGGACTTAAATATCTACTCAATCCAGTTTGATGAACACAAAACTTATTATTTGTGTTACTAACATATTTACTAAGTGTGCAGCTGAGCTCGGTCTGAAAAATGGATATCATATATAAGCTCGTGCGAAAACTGGACTGGACAGACTTCGGGACAGTTCCTGGAAGAGCTAGTCATTTCATAGAAGAACTAGTCGGTTCCTAATGGAACTGGTCCGCTTCCTGGAAGGACTGGTCGGTTCCTGGAAGAACTGGTCGGTTTCTTGAAGGACTGGTCAGTTCCTGGAAGAACTGACGGCTTCTGGAGGAACTGGCTGGACTGATCAGTTCCTGGAAGTACTGGCTAGACTGTCGGTTCCTAGAAGAGGTTTCTGGAAGAGCTGTCGGCTTCTGGAGGAACTGGCTGGACTGGTTGGTTTCTGGAAAAACAAGTCAGTCCCTGGAAGGACTGTTCGGTCCCTAGAAGAACTGGTAGGTTCTCTGGAAGGACTGATCGGTTCCTGAAGAGGCTGGTCGGTTTCTGAAGGAACTGGTCGGTTTCTGGAGAAACTGGTTGGGTTCTGGACTGGACTCATGTACAAGCCTTCACTGCAGCAATGTACAAGCCAGCTATGCTGACAGCTTTTGGAGCAAGTCAAGACAAGCTTATGGCACACTACCCAATGCTGTCAGAACCTTTTCAGAAGTCTCCAACAGCTAGTTTTATGTGTCTAACGGCCATATCAGAAGGAGAGACTATAAATAAAGAAAGAAGGGCAGCAAGCAAATGATGGATCCTTGAGCAAACAACTACACATCCAAAGAGAGATCCAAGAGAAGAACAAGATCAAAGAGGCTAATCAAGAGAGTTCTTCTTTCATGTGTAGGGTACAAAAGATAGAGAGAGCTACAAAGTTCAAACCCACACACCTCACTCACACAATAGAGAGATGAGCGAAATAGATTAGTTGAGTGAGAGTCTTAACACAAAGACGTTAAACTATGTGTTTGTAGTCTTCGCACAAAGACGTAAAACAAGTGCTTATAGTCTTAGCATAAAGACTCTAAAGATGTGAGCGGATTGTGAGGTTGCGGCCTACAATCATTGGGAACCGATGGACTTTAAAAAGCTATCGAAGATAGTGACCTTGCGGGGCACTATGGTTGAGTGCTAGGAGTTTAGTTAGCGGGAATCTAGCTATAAAGGGTTGTACTTAAGTGTACATGTGACCGAATCTTCTAGTGGAACCTTCCTTGCGGGGAAGAAGGGGAGACGTAGGAGATTGAGCTCCGAACTTCCATAAACAAAGCCATGTGTTCTTCATATAAATTGACACACACGCACATTGATACCGGTCAGTTCAGATAACTTCAGCACCTAAGTATCACGGACCGATTGGAAACCGTTTTCTAGTTCTAATCGAACAAGAAACCAGTCACTCCCAAAAAGAGCGAAAAATTGTCTAAGTATTTATTCACCCCCCTCTAAACACAGTAACCGATCCTAACAAGTTTGGACCATTTCAATAAAAATCAGCTCTCACAATAATGCTGACTTAGCATCTCATGATAGCCACATACAAGGGTAAAAAAAAATTATGGGTCATGGGTCCCACATATTTTTTTTATTTTTTTTAAGAAATATTTATTATATTTCATTTAATTTTCACTAAGTGATGTATATTCATTTTATTTTGACACGTACACAATTTAAACTATTTATTGTCTAACTTTATAATACATTTACGCGCTTCACCCTTTAAATCTTATTATTATTTATTTTAGTTTTGAATAAGGATTAAAATACTAGCGACATCTTATGTGAGCCATGTGTCATTATTCTAAGGTTCTAAATACGTAGCAATGATTTATCCGAAAAACTCACGCAATACGCTACGCTATTTACGCTACGCAATATCGAAACTAAAACGTGACGCATTACGCAATACGCTTTTTAAAACATTGGTGGGGACACACATGTTGATCCTCCTAATCTTGTTTAAGGAAATTTACTTAAAGTTGGAATTTATTGGGTAAATTTTCTGCTGTACTTTTATTGCGCGTGATACAAAACTAATTTTATTGTCTAAGACTATTGTTAATGCTACGTCTTTAAAACGATATTGTCTCGCTTAAGGTACTTGCGTAGTACGACAATCGTTTTCCAAAATAGACAAATGAAAATTCTTTTTTTTTTTTTTATAATTGGGGCTCAACTTTGTTGAAAAATTATATCTAATCCTAATTGGCGACAATTTTTCAACATTTCTTAGTCAAATTGACATTATACTTTGTCTTGCTTCCTTAAACCTTTTATTGCAACAATTGTTTTATGTAGTAGAAAAAACTAATCCTCTATTCAACCAAGTTTTCGCAAAACAATATTCGATGAAACTCAAGCCGTTCTATTCTCACATATGTTTACATGACAATAGTCAATATAACCTCAGAGGCAATGTAAGAAGTTTACCTCATTATTCATATCCTCGTATTATAACACACATTCGTTAATTACTATCTTTTCCATATACGTACGATATCGAATTATCCCTTACATCACAACAACCCGCCCCTCTTCGCCAGCTGAAACGTGCTCTTCAAGAAATGGTTCGCCGCCCGGTCGTTCCTATGGCACAGCACCCTCAGTATCGTGTTAGGGTCCGACCTGCTCCACTGACCCGTCGTGGGCGGCATGGGCAGCTTCTGACCCAAGCCCATCAGCCCAAACCCGCCCGACTCGCAAGCCAAGCTGCTGAAGTCCTCCACCAGCTGCTCCGTCGGCTCGCCCATCAAAGACAAGACTCCCTCCACGGCCTTGGCTTCCCTCGCAACCTCGTCCTCCCCGACCAAACCCTCGCAAGACGTGGAGAATAACCGCTTGAGGCACTCAAAGTCCTCCTCGATCATCGAGTGGTCCGTCCGCAGAAAGATCCTCGAGCTGCCGCCGGCGAGCAGAACCATGAGGTAGGCTTCGAAGGAAGCCCTCATCGCCTCCTTCAGGGCCATGGGCTGAGCCCGCTCGATGACTATGGCGCGTAGCAGCTTGAGGTTCTGCTTCAAGATCCTCAGTGCGGGCTGAATCCTGGCGTTCGCCACGTCGACCACGTATAGGCTTCCGTAGAAGGCGGCGTTTGTGTCCTCGAATACGAGGCGGTACGCCGCTACTTCCGAGACGTGCTGGCAGGCGATCTGTATGGCCGACCGGCTGTGTTCGAAGTAGGAGCTTCCAAGCTGCCTCCTTCTGTTGCCGAAGCGGCTCTTCGGCGGCGTGACTTTGGGGGACATCGTTAGGGTTTTGTCGAGGTGGTTGAGCTGCGAGAGAAGGTAGTGCAAGGTGTTCAAGCGTATGTAGATTCGCTGGGTCGTACGGCTAGTGGAAGGGCGGGGGCGGTTTTGCTCCTCGTCGGGCGTTATTTGGTCCGAGTTCTCGAGCCCGACGCCGCATGCGGCTTTCTTCCATAGCTTGAGGAAGCGTGAGTCGCGGTTCGACGACCGTGTAAGAGGGGGAAGCGTGGGTAGAAAAGACTGTTTCGACCCTGGACATAAATATATTGCAAGAACAAGAAATATTGTCTTAACAAGGAGAGTATGTGTGTCGTCTGTATATACTGCGGCGGGCTCGGGTTTTTTCTTACCGCATGATAAGACGAATGAGATGTAATCTCCGAACAAGTGTTCCAAACCGTCCGTGAGGTCGTAAAGGAGATTTTCCGATACGTTCACGGGAATCTCGAAGAAACCCTCTACGGATTCCATTGCGAAGCGAACCAATTCCGTGGCCGAGCTGGCGTACGGCTCCGTTTTAGACATGGGTTTCCACGCCTGCAAGAAAAGATATAGAATCTGGTGGAAATAAAATTAAAATATGATACACTTCCTTTAAGCTTAAGCTTTTAACTGAAGTAGTCATTCAACATTATATCCTCAGGCCAAAAGTTCATATGGGTACGAATCCTCGAATCACCCATAAAAAGAAAATTCCACATCTAAGGCTATAAATAAGAAAGAAACCAGCCTAAACGTGTTAGAAATAAACTATATAAAATTAAAATATGATACTAACCTTTTAGGTGAAATGGTTATTCAACAAAAACACGAAGTTCAGTAGCATATCAGTAGTATCATGAAAATACGATTAAAAAAAAAAACTTACTTCGGAAGCTTTTGATCTCTGCATACACTCCTTGCCGATCTTCAACCTTTCTTGGATCCAATTCTTGAGCATTTTGAGTATGATCGTATCGACTTCGTAAGGAATCATCTCTCTCACGATAGCTTTCCCCCCATCTTCGCACTCGTCGGAATCCTCGACCACCATCTGCACTAAAACCTTCTCGAGCTTGCCGGCCCTCTGCAAGACGACGATCGTCTCGTTCATCTGAGTGGACATGCTCGTAAGGTACTGCTTTAGCAGAGCTCCGAAGCAGCTGTGAAGGGTCACGGCAGAAACGCCAGCAGCAATCGGGTGCCATTTCTTGAGTGCGGGGGTAAATATGTCTTTCTCCTTGGACGCTAGCTCTTCGGTCTCTCTCGCTAGCCGCACGAGCGCCTCGCCCGCCTTTTCTCCGTCCATGTCGGCTATCTCCTTGACGTTAAGATCTCCGAGCATCTAATGGGCGGTAAGGAAGTAAAAACGTTTGAGATATTGCCTATAATGTAATGACGAAAACACACAAAGAATCACGACGGATTACAAAACCCTGGCGAAGGCGTTCCTCGACGAAGTTCTGATGTAATAATCGACCCTATTCCCGGACGAACCATCTCCGACGACGTCATCGCGCCCTAGGCAAGGCGAAGAGATATAGCAAGGGACATCTTCCTCCAAAATCTTCGAAGCCGAGATAACCAAAGGGATTATGTTCTCCAAAAGCCCGACGCTCCCCTTATTGAAACGCTCGTGGTAGTCCAACAACCTCTTCTCGCACCATTTCTTCACGGCGTTCAAAGCGCACGCCAGCATCTTCACATACGCGGCGTCTCGGTCGCCTTTCTTCGCGTCGTTCGTGACTTCGTTCAGCATAGCGAGGGAAGCTCCGAGGAGGTCCATCTCGGCCTGGTTCGTGGCCACGTACTGCTCGAAGAGCACCCAGGCGAGGCAGAGGTTGTGGACCGATCGGTTGATGCCCAGCATGGACCAAGTCTTCTTCATCAGCTCGAGCAGCTCGTCCACCTCGTCGAGCACTAAGGTCTCGTCCTTCAAGTCGAAGATCGACGTCAGGAGAGTCGAGTAGATCAGCACGTTGAGAGGGTAGCCATCGGCCCAGTGGCACACGTCGGTGTTCCCGCCGTCCGGGCTGCGCCAGGCCAGCGAGACGACGCAGTTGCATAGGGTTCGCATGGTGTCCGAGTTCTTCCCCGCGTCAATCGGTTTGGCCTCTGACGACCTGATGATGTCTCTGAGCCGTGCGGCGTTCGTGTCTGAACCGTCGAGAGGGATCGAAGGGTGTAGTATGAGCCCCGCCTCGAGGATCTTGAGCTGTCGCCTTTGCCATTGATGGTACTCTTGGGCATCTGTGAACTCGGACTGTTTTAAATGGCGGAGCAGCTCCAGCGGGAGAATGATCGTCTCGGCTCGCCGCCCCATCTGTTAATAAATCGATATATTACATAATCTAAATATAAATCGAACAAAAATGGAAGTTTAAGAAAAAAAATAAGAACCTGCCCGACGAGCGTCCTCATGAGAGTCTTCCTCAGCCTGTTATCGCTCGGCTCCGTGACCCTCATCTGCTGCCTCATGATCTCCGCCGACGTCATCGGGCGCTTCGTCCTCCCGGGGACCGAGGAGAATCTCGGGCTGCCCGTGCCCAGCCGGCCCGGCGACCCTGGGCCGCTGGGGTTCGACCCGCAGGAGCTTGTCCGCCTCGAGCATGGGGCCCGCTTGATCATCTTGAGCCCCAGAGCCCTCTTGACGCGGCTGGTCACCGCCATGCCCACCCCGGGGGGCCTCATCACGGGCGACCTGGGACCGCCCGACCCGTCGTCTTCCGACTGGCTGCTGTAGTACGCAATCGCCGACCGTCCTCCGAACCCGGGCGAGGAGCGGCACGCGGTGAAGAAGATCTCATAGGCGGCTTCCTGGAGGTCTTCGCAGTGGAGGCCCCAGTCGGTCGGCTCGAAGGGGTTGGCGAGGCGGTCCGGCGACCCTGACGGGTCGGGATGTGAATTGTGGGCCATTCGACGTGCTGGGACACGGAGAAGTTTGATAGAACAATGCGTTTGTATTTGTTTAAAAGAAAGAACGGTGAGAGGAGGAAAAAAAAACAATGAGAAAGAGAGAGAGAGAGAGGGGCAGAGATTGATGGTTGGTTATTTAGTGTAATGTAATGCGGAGAAATTGTGGCGTAGATTTAATCAAAGTCATTGTTTCATAGGATTATATCATTGTTTACATTACATATTTGTACAGTCATTCTAAGTCCAAGATTCCTTAAATATTATGACATACAAGCTTCAGTGCAAAAGGAAGAAGACAGTGTGACAGTTGAATCCTCTGCAACATACTTCAACAAAACAGAGGAAAAAGAAAACAGAGCAAAAGTATTCAAACCTGAGGATGAGACTATTACATCCATGAAAACCAGCATTGACGAGGTTGTCGATGGTGGCGAATCCAAGGCATTCTCCGTCTAGAAGAGACGAAAAAAAATCCGAACACCTAAATCTTTCACATGATTGAACAACCTTCAGAGAAGGTTCCAATGCTGTCCCTTTCCCTTGCTTCACCCTTCCAGCAAAGTTGAGTTCAGCTTCGTTCACCTGAAAATGATCAAAAGACGACAAACTCTGCTGATCATGAACAGAAACTTGACTCCACATCATATTACACAAACCGTGTTTCTTGTAATAAGGCATAGAGTAGACAGAAGAGTGTCATCGATATCGAAGCCCCAGGCATCGGTGCCATCTTCCTTCAAACCACAGCTCGTGCTAAAATAGACGATGCACATGCACTCATCTCTCGTTCTTTCGGAGTAAACTTTGTACTTAGTCGACGATGACATGTTATTTGCCAATGTAATCTATTCTTGCAGGACAACATCAAAATCTTTGATGTTGTGTAGCTCTACTATCATCCTCCAGCTTTCCCAGTAGTTACTTAACCGTTACATCTAGCCCATATTAGTCGGATTTCTTCTGCTTCAAAATGTTCCAATGGTCCGAAGATGAAGAGAAAGGTAGTAAAATATACTGCAAGAACAAGGACAAAACACGGAGCCTTATTTCCCATTTTCCATCTTAACTCAGAGGTCATGTTTTCGATTTGTATTCTGAATCATTTATAAGATCAGAAGAGACGGACAAGAGCATCCATGTCAAGGTTCACATGGTACATCAACTATTCTCCTTGGCAACTAACGATCACTGTAAATAATTCAATTGTCGACCATAACATCGTGTCAAAGCAGGCAATAACTTATGGTTTTCTTTCAAGGACAGTCAGCAATAATCTCTTGAACTCAAATGTCCACCCACTGCATCTATATCGTTATGGATAAGCTTACAAGCTGAGGCAAATTGTCAACAAACAGCTGCATTCAATCGTGCCCGAAGCTGTCTATTGCTAATAATCAAACAAAGAGTTTCCAAGATTGCACATTGGCATAAATTAAAAACAAAAGATCATGCTTTGGTGGCAGTGTAGAGTCCTAATGGAGCAGATGTGTTCTTGCAGCAAATGCACTAAAAACACATCTGTAACGAGGGACACTTCATATCAACTGATATTCCAGACATGTAACTGTATCAACATCATACAAAGTCTTGATGGAAACATGACTATGTCTGGTTTTAGATTCAATGTAAAGAGAAAAAAAAAAAGATTCAATTCAACGAATCACAATCATCAAGAAATGGGCCGAAATCAAGATTTCAATATGGCAATCGGGAAAGGAACGATAAATAAACAGAAACAAAGATTTATCATCCGATTTGGGTGAGATTGGCAATTCATCGATGTAGCTGATCATGGGAGGTGATGAGATTAATAGAGAAAAAAAATTCTCATCACTACATTACCAGCTATGCAACCCACAACGCAATCACAGACATTGTAGTATAATAACAGAGAATTATACGGCGACAGATATAACCCAACAAAGAAAGAAAGAAACTTTCAGCCTTCAACAACACAGTGACGAAGGAGTTAGCCGAGCTGGAGATCTAGGGTTTATAGTAGCGTCGGAAACTTTACACATTTGGGCTTTAGGGTTTCAAACGATTATGGGCTGCTCTGCTCTGCTCAATAGGAATATATAAAAAGACGACCCAATTCCAGCCAGACTGTATAATCCCTAATCTACCCTTTTATTGATATACCTCCAATTGATTTGAAGCAAACTTACCAATATACCCTTCATATTTTTTTTATTCTAATTCTATCCTAATCATTTTTTCATTTTTTACATAGTTAAAAATAATACACAATTAAAATTGAAGTTATAGGTTCTTTTATTAAACATTATGAATTACAAATAACTCAAAATATAAAGTAACATTATATATATTTATATATTGTACCACACAAATCGAGTATGCATAAAATACTAGTTATAATTGTATCTTGGAAGGTCAAATGAGCATGTTTATATTTCCAAGATTAAATCATATGTCCGAATTATATTGGGTTTATTGACTATCGTATTAAGCAAAGGGAATTCGTCATACTAGAAGATGTAGTTGTCTCATAATCGACAATAAGATTCAATTTCACTTTAGGCTGAACTTAAGTGAAATGTTGGAACCATAATGAGACTGTGTGGCATTAATTGTGAAAAAATAAATTGTGAAGCATGAAATACTAGATAAAAAAGAGAAGCCTTTTAATTCATGTGTAGTGATTCAAAGTGTTATCGCCATGAATGAAGAATGATGTAATGATTCTTGCCACTTCATTTCATTCGAAGGTAATAAGAATTAACAAACTATATTCCAAGTGAATCATTGTGACATCATTTCACATAGGAGTGAAGCCTCTTCTATTATACTGCAAACATGAAAATGGAAGATTCAAAAGCTTCTCAACTTCAATGGCTTTGGCCATTAGACTGTTCAAAACCTCGCTCCAATCATAACTATCCTTCGGCCGCGCCAATCCTCTACACACGACAAGAGACGTATTAAACAGCCAGGGCACAGAAACCGTGTAAGAAAAGCCGTAATCATCATCCTCTAACAAAGCACGTTTGTACGCTTGAGACACTTGAGCCACGTGCTCGCCTGTAGGCAAATCATAGGATAAAACGGGTGAATTTTGTGCGCTGACATCGACTTCTGCGTCTTCGTGAAGGTTCACAACCACTGTCCCGTGTTGCGGATGGAGCCTCTTGACGAGGTTTTGAAGAAACGGCGAAGAGGGTTCCCATAATTTGCGGGGGAAAATGTCTTCTCCATCGTAGGCATCGATAAAGATTAAGTCGTAGGTAGCGTTATTACTCTCGAGAATGAACTCCTCTGCATCTGAACTGAAAAGGAACAGCCTTTCATGGGTGCCTTTCCAGAAAACCTCGTCGACGGGATTGGGTCTTGTAATAACACGTTTCCCAGATGGAGTCATGACTGAGAAAGAGGGAAAGCCCATTGCTTGAGTTGAAGCTGATATTACCGTAGGGTCGATTTCAACTATGTGAACCACAGAACCTATCGAAGAACGATATGTTGCAGTCGTAAGTGAAGATAAGAAGATGTACACTTGTTGAAGGAAATTATAATTCGAACCTTGGATTTTACGAGCCAAGAACAGTGGTATGCTTCCTCCGCCATGACCAATGCATAGAATATTCATACTCTGCTTCCCCTGTATGGAATTCTTGAAAAGATCTTGATTAGCCGATGCGATTGTCGTCAATCCAGCGGATATCATGCTTTTTACATCTGGGCCGACAAAGAAATCAATCGATTATCCATACACAGCCTACCACTTTCATCCACGCCGATAAAAACAAGAAATAATATGCAGCCTAACTAACTTGGTCAAGAATTCAAGGAAAAACTGATTCAGGGCTATGGTACGATGTTCAAACACGTTTGTCTAAGATGAGACAGTTTATCAACAGATTGACAAACTCACATGGTACAGCCAGACAATGTGCTTGCTGCATAAGGTACAAGTTTTCGGGTTCTCCTTCTCTATACGCAGCCATTACCTTGACTGTACTTTCTCGCGTAAAGTCATTAAAGTGAAGCGTTCTCCATTCGTAACCGCCGATTCGAAATTTTCGGTCCAGTTTGGCACCTGGGAATATCTCCTCATACCTCTGACCAAGCCATTTCTCTGTTCTTGCCCAGTTAGATCTGTCCTGAAGCAGTTCATCAAAAGGTTAACTAGATAAACAGAAAGATCGAAACTTTTCAAGTTCCATGGTTCCTTTAACGACACTAACAGCCCGAATGTCCTAAGATTGTAAGACACTTCAGGTAAGAGTGAAAAAAAATAAATTACTAATTTGATGCGTTTTAACAGCAAATAAGTTCACCATCAATTAGCATCTCTAAGAAACCACAGCTGAGAAGACAATTACGCTCTGTTTCTCTAAACCCAGACAAAAGTTTTGACCATCATGCTTAATTTAGTCGAAAGCAAACGAAGAACAGAAAAAAAAACAAAAATGGAAAAGATAAACTTTTGTGACGTACTGGATGGGAAGAATGGTGAGATAGGACCGAAACGACGCCGTTTCCTTGGCGCGACGGTCGTCGGAAAACGGTGCGCGTTTTGGGGGAATCAGTGAGCCACCACTCAGACGAATAGGACCAATCGCCTTCATCCTCGATGCCACGGTTAGAAGTCGCCGTCGCCGTGTATAAACGGCGGATGTCGCTAGGTTTCAGGTTAGATTTCCTCGTCAATTTCAACATTATTAAGCTTCGTGAACTGTTTTTTGTTGGGTTTTAACTTTAACTATGACTTAAATTAGTTGAGGGTTTAAGTAATGTAATAACAGTAGTAATAATAATAATAACAATGGCGCCAACATCGACATTGAAACCTTTCCAACTCCTGGAAATAAACATCATCTCCAAGAAGATGCCACGTGGAACTTTTGTTTAGGATGGACGACAATATTCTCGGACAAGACACATCGGTTAGAATCGAATTTTTTTTGTTTGATTCGAAAAATTCGAATTCAAAATATTAGAATATCAAATTCGAATAAGAATATTTTTTCCGATTCGAATAAGTTTAGAATAAGAATACAAATATCGCAATATTCATTCGAATATTCGATTCGATTCGTAAAAAATTAAATATAAATATTAATATTCAATATATTATTGAAATATAATATATTATAATTCAATATATATATATTTATTAAATAAAATATATTATAATTCAACATATATTTAAAGAGAAGATACTATAAATTAAATATTTTTTATTTTTATTAAATAAAAAAATATAATAATAAAATATTAATTTGAATTTTAATATTAGAATATTCGATTCGATATTCGAATATCATAATCAAATCGAATTCAAATCGATTTTTAGTATTCGTATTCGAGTTCGAATTCGAAATTTGATAATAGAATATCATGATATTCGACTCAATTCGATTCGTTTGCACCCCTAACCTAGGCTATAACGATCGACATCTTCGCCGTGCCTTGGCTTACGGACGTTCTCGTAGGAAATCTCATTCTTCCCCCACCGAGAGAGCCCACCATCATCAGCGTCACATCACCTTTTCGCCGAGCAGTTTCCAGTCGTTGGGTAGCCACGAGCGAGGTTTCATAGCCCTTCGACGCCTAACGCCGGGCAGTATCAATGTTTGTTGTTCGTTTGAGTTAGGTTCTTGATTGTTGTACGATTTATGTAGTTAGCTATGAGATGCCAGAATGAAACGGTCTGCAACAACTCTTTTCGGCACGACAATGGAAGACAAGAAAAACGCTCGCAGACAAGAACGCTGTCATAAACCAAAATGTCCCAAGTGCTTGCACTCCCCGAGAGAGAGAGACGCCGTATATACGCAAGTAGTTTCACGAAAAACCTTACTGCAGAAACTCGCGTGGATCCGTGACATAGCCAGTCAACGCAGACGCAGCAGCTGTGTACGGTGAAGCTAGATATATCCGACCTTCTTTGTGGCCCATACGACCCGGGAAATTCCTGTTCGTGGTCGAGACACAAACCTGCGTTTGCCACAAAAAAAAAAAAAAACGCAGCTAGTCGGAACTATGATGAACCTTTAATGAGTCAGTCCCTCTACAAGAGCATTATTATTACAAGTTTAAGCGGACGTGCCTGAGGTTCGTTCATGCGGGCATAGGTGTCTCTTGGTCCTCCCAAGCAAGCTCCGCAGCTAGGGCTCGTCGGTGTATCACAGCCAGCCTCTTCGAATATCTGCGAGCATGTTTTCCCGCCAGAGCCTGGGACTGGGAGGGTATAAACGTCCATCCACACCTGAAAATTAAATAAATCGAATATGCATTTCTTGTCGATTTATTTCGAAATGATATGAATCGAAGCGTTGTACCTTTTGCGTGGCGGGAACGAGAAATGTGGGGACTTTGACCTTCTTACCCTGAAAATGATTTAGCTTCGGCCGATTATATATGTTTATGAATCGTCTTAACAGAAAAAAGAGTGACGTAGTGCGATAAATCGTCACAAACCGAAGCAAGAAACACTTTTGCAGCAGCCATGAAGTCCTCGGTTTTGCCGCCGGTGCAAGATCCTATGTATACTCTGTTGATCTTCACGTCTTTGCACTCTCTGGCCAAGGCACGATTATCTGGAGAGTGCGGCTGAGAAGAAACGAGGAATATATGAAGTTAATATAGACCAGAATAATCGTTTGCCACGAAGAAGGGTTACTACCTTAGCCACCAATGGCTCTAACTTTGAGACGTCGAATCTGTACTCTTGAAGAAATCTATCGAAAATTGGAACGAAATTAGCTTCGCAAGCATGTATAGATATCCGAAAGATCTAGATTTATTACAGTCATTTTGGATAAAAGTGTGGAAAAATAATAGATAACTCTGTAATAACTCAAGGTACCTACCTACCTTGCTTGCCCATCACTATAAACAGGCTCATATGGCACTGATGTCTTGTCCTGCCACGAAGAAGATTGAAATTCTAAGATCGTAAAAAGGAAAGCGAAAGTCGAAAATGATATTCCCGCTAGATAAATATGCTATATATATGCGCACGTGTGTGTGTATGTCGAGAGAAGACTAACCTCGAGATATTTATACGTGGTATTGTCTGCAGGGACTAATCCGTTCTTTCCTCCAGCTTCAATAACCATGTTGCATAAGGTCATTCTTTCTTCCATCTTGGACAGTTCGAACAAATGGAAGAATGCTTATTACCACTGACTCGATGTTTCAATGTAATAAGAAAACACAGATTTGAACTGTAAGATATAGATATGCTTACGGTCAAACTTTCGACAGTAGTTCCGACGAATTCCATTGCTTTGTAGGTCGCACCAGCTACTGAAATCTCACCGATAATCTTCATATTTCGAAAGGAAGTCCCCCAAAAAAGATGGAAGTTGAACGAATTCATTATCATCGGTTCGAACATATATAATATATGTGCATGAACTTACTTGCAAAATCAAATCTTTAGCAAGCAGATAATCGGGCATTTCACCATCCATCACGAATCTCAGTGTTGGAGGCACCTGCATTCGACATGCATTATCCACGATCGTTTCGAATGAGGTTGAAGAACATTTAGGAATTGTTGAAAATATACGTAAAATCGTACACCTCGCTAAAAGCATAAACCTTTAAAAGAGAAGGTCATTCAACAAGTATCATAGTTTCAGTAGCTTTATTTCGAACGGATTAAACAAAAAAACTGTTTAAACTCGAGGCGATACCTTCAGCAAAAGTTTCCCAGCGCCGAGTACAAAACCTGCATCAGTATTCCCAATTCCAGTAGCAAACTGACCAAATGCTCCCGCTGTACATGTATGTGAATCTGTCCCCAAAAGAACCTACAAACAGAACAGCGATGGCGTAATAACTTCAGAGCTTAGTTATCAAGAATTATCTTTTCAACAAACCGAAGGAATACCTCTCCAGGCCGACAATGCCCTTCTTGAGCAAGGGCCACATGGCAAACGCCTTTATAATCTGGATTTGCCTGCAGTGCAGCATCGATCGACAGATTTCAAATCTCTCAATAACTTCGGCATCTAGCAAGAAAATTACACCCCCTCCTACCTTGAAGTCGCCAAGATCCTTAATGTCATAAAAATACTTAATGTTTTGCTCTGTGCAGAAGTCCCGCAAGATGTCCACGTTGCGATTTGCCCGTTCGTCTGTCGTGAAGATGTAATGATCTGGAATGATCACAACCTTTTCACGGTCCCATACCTAATAATGGCGTAAAAGATAGAACAGCTTGAGCTGTGAAGGTCGTTCGGAAATGGCTGCGTGGACAATATATATACTATGAAATGCACGATACGTGTTAGAACAATATAAACAGCTCAAAGTCTCCACAAGTTTCGACTTCCACGCATTCTTACAATGTCAGTACCATCGAACACTGAAGAAACATTATACCATGATAGAGGAAAGCTTTCAATCAGCATCCTCAAGACAATAGCTATTTTACAAAGACAAATAAACAGAATATAATCTCTTCAATAAGCACCTTTGCATTTTCACCAAACTCTCTCTTGAAAATCCCAATTGCGCCAGGGCCACTAATATCATGAGTCATCAATATATCTACATTGACCCACACATTTTCGCCGGGGACCAAATGGGTTCTTTCTGAAGCCTTTGCAAGTATCTTCTCAGTCATAGTCATTTCAATCTTCACCTGTAAAATCACCCACCAAACAAGATAAATATATACTTCAAAGAAACGCAAAAAGAAGGGAAAAAAAATAAAAATCAAATCTTTATCCCCAAAGAAGGGATTACAGCTCCAGTCGTAGAAGGTTTGCGCTCGGTTTGCTGAGGTGTCATTACAGATATGATTTTCTTCGAGACCCTTTTCTTGGAGTGCGAAGAGAAAGCTGAAAAGCACTCATCTTTCTGCATCAATCCACAGTTAATAAAGAAAGGGCCATTCTGCAACATAAATCGGTAAAGAAATAACAAAGATTGCTACAGCAGGTGCAAGTGATATCATACCTTGTCAGAGAGGAACGATGAGGTCTGTGCTATCGCAGATGAAGCCATCTTCTAGAAATGATTTCGATTTTGTCTTCGGCCTGAATTTTTATTACACAACGCCAACTTTCTCGTTGGCGGCTAAACAATGGACAGATAGATGTAGTGTACTAAAAAGGTCTTGCAAACTACGTAGCAAATATCAACTACAACTTTGCTAACATAAATTTCAACACTCTATTTGGTTCATAATTTATTTGGGTTAATTATGTTATACTAACTAGATATAGTGAAATGCACATTATTACCCTATGCTTTTTTTATTGTGCAAAAATCCTTTATGTTGTCTAAAATTTAGCACCGTACCCTCGATGATGTCGAAAACTTAGCACTGCACCCCCTCCAATTAGAGAATGTAAATGACAAGGAGAGGAAAATTAAATAAACCACGATGGTGTTTTACGCTATTTACAAACTAGATAAGTTTTGGTGTTTATTTTTAAAACAACGAGTGAATTAATTAAGTTGGCACTTTGTTATGAATCGGGCTACTACAAACGTTGTTTCCAGACGCTCGGTGTGCTCCCGCGAAACTCGTGAGGCAAGTGGCCTTGCCACGCAGCAAGCCCATGTATTAGAATCGAAGGCTCTATCCTTAAACCAATCAATGTTAAGTGTAGTGCAACCATAGTATTTATTTAATGGTGTGGATCGCAAAAAGGCGACGAGGGATTGCCTTGCCCCAAAATCAAGGCACAATTTGAGGCGGGGGCAAAAAAATCGAGGCGCACCCTATATTACATGAATAAATTGTATTAGACATGATCAAATGAATTCATATTGACATATTAGTGCAAGTTATCATGATGAATAAATTGTATTAGACACGGCGAGGCGCACGCCTGAGGCCCGCCTTAATGACACCGTGCGCCTTGAGGCAAGACAAGGCGAAAGGCAGTCAGTCGCCTTGCCTCGCCTTGCGCCTTAAACACTATGGTAGCGCGCGCCTTTAAACACTATGGTAGTATATCTAAGAACGCTTTGACTGGTGAGAACGCTCTGCCGAGATGCGATGATTATGCACACAAACAGATACTGAAGGCCTCGGCTTTTGACGGAGTGATGATGTGTGCTTTTTACGTATCTGAGGATGAACCCCGACTTGTTTCAACCCGATGACTGTAGAAAGTTCGTCGGGTTCGTGAAGAAGATGAAGGAAGGTAAGGACGTGGACAAGTGCAGGGAAGAAGTCGAGCGTGAGGCCGAGCAATAGTGATGCGACGTTTTATACGATATTACGAACACTATGAAGTCTGCAATAAACAAGAAGTTGCATGGAAGATAACATATCATTTTTCCTCTCCTAATTACAATTACAAAGGCAATATCTTTCCTTCGTCGGCTCCCTCAACTGAGCAATAAGCTCCTCGAAAAAACATTCAGACAAAAACCTACGCAACTGCAAGATTGTGTCCAATCGAATAAAACAATAGTACAAAATTTCCCGCTCGATCGAGAGGGAAAAGAACGACTCGACGAAGAACAATCACTCGAAAGAACAGAAACTAGTGGTGCTTAGTGGTTCGTTGCCTGGATGGTCCGCCTGGGAATAGCTTCATGATCCATCCTAACACTCTCTCAACCACCTGAAAGCAAACACCATAACATTTTAGGAGAATAAAAAAAAGTGAAATACTCAAATCGTCGGTGCTTTTCATGGTTTCAGATTTTCTAAGATTCCAATCGAAATGTCAAACTGAAACACTGATCGAAGCCAAAACATGGAACCGTGGGTTCTTTGACATTGAAAGCTAATTCATGTTATATTATTTACCTCATCTCCTTCATCGGCATAGCGTGCGCTTTCAATTCTGATGGGAGTATCCGATTGTTTTAGTTGAGTTCTGTCGTTTGCCATGTTTCGAGCTGTTAAGAGCTCCAATCTTTGAGTTTGAGCTTCAAGTTTGTGGCTCAACTCCTTGTTCAGATCCTTTTGATGAGTAATAAGGCCATAAAATATAGGCGAATGAAGTCAATGAAATGTATGGCTTAAAAAGGATTGATACAGCATGGTGCACCAGGGAAATACTAAATCGAAGGCACACAAAAATTATTATTCAAAATCAACGAGTCATTAATGTTTCCCGCCAGAAAAAGCAGCAAGCATCAGAACAGTGAGTCAACATAAATAAGAAGGATATTAGGAAAATTTACCGAAAGCTTGGAGCTTTGAGATGATTCTGCAGCCAAGGCTTGCACCAATTGCTCTTTTTCCAAAGCCAACTGCAGGCAAAAAATCCAAACATTTAATTCCAATTCTAGGAAGGTACATTAGTATGTAAGAGACTTTCCACATTTCAGCTTAAAGGGGTGTATTATACTATATCGAGTGAAAACTAGAGTAATAATATACAAAGAAACCAAATTTACCTCGGCGATTAAGGCGTTTATGTTTTGGATCGTTCTTATTTGATCAGAGGGAAGAGCTACAGCTAGATTTTCGAGACTAAGGGCATCATCTCCAGGTAAGGGAGAGCCAAGATTTTCCGAGCTAGATGCTTCTGGTTTATTTACATCTGTGATATTGGGAGATCGATGTGAAACATTAAACGAGTTAAGAAATTAAGGAAGGTTTCCTAAGATGGAGGTGTAACTCTCTACAATTGCAACTGACAGATAATTGTCAAAATCTCCATACCAAGATCCTCAGTGGAAGTAGACACGTCTTTCTTATCCTCTGTGATCCTGCTGAGGTCCACAGATTTCCCGCTTGAAGAAGCTTTCCTTAATTTAGACTGCAACATTTTCTTTTCTGCTCACGGGGAAATAATGATAGCCATGGCCATTGCAACAAAAAAGGTATATGAAAATTAAAGTTAGACGTGAAGAAAATTGAAAAGTACAGAGAAAATGATAACTAAAGCATTCATCCCTAAGGATAAAAAATAGTGTTTAACAAAATTACTTTATTCAAAAAAACAAAATTAGTTGACAACAATATTCCTAGACATCAAGATTATCAATGATTTATTCGAGTTTTGCTCTTCAATTTCAAAACTGATTCCTCCAAGTAGACAACAAATAAGAGAGATCAAAACAAGAAATGTACCTTCTTTTAATGCAGCAACGGTTGATTGCAGATCTTGACGATCTTTCTCAAGGCTCGACAATTTCTTCCTGAGGGACAGAAAGAGGAATGTAAAATATTTTCAAACAAACAGAAAATTATCTACGAACAAAAGATTAGTTCAGAAGAGCAAAAATACCTATAAGAAGATATTTCAGCTTCAGCGGCCTCTAGTTGCCTCTCCAGTTTTAGTTCATTAGACCTCAAACGTAATGCCTATAGAACATGCTTATAGGAGTATGAGAAACATTTCGTGAGCCAAATATTTCACACAGTTTTACCTTTTCTTCAAGCTCTATAACTTCTGAAGCCAGTAGTTTTGAGCGTTCGTCAGCCGCATTACATTCCATCTGGGCATTAGCATATTCAATTTGCACAGCTTCAAGTTGCACCTATGAATGGTAAAATGTATGCACAGAACAACACATTATGTCAATGTGATGTCGGGTTAAGATGTAGGAGAAACAACTTAGCATCCTAAATAACCCATCATGCTCTGAAGAGAAAGGAATTATGATAAGCAAGTTCTGCGGAAAAATAAAACACACAAAATGAACAAGATGGCCACAATGATGTAATTATTCAGTCTAGAACTGAAAATGCAACCTAACTTATCAACACTAACCACTTGAGCTTTAATCTCTTCCTGTAGCCTCTCCATATCATATTTCATCTGGTTGACAACACCTCCCTAAAGCATCAGAAAATGCCACCAAATTAACAGATGTGTCAAACAACAGAAATACTGAAAGCTTGATGCAGAATTCAAATTCAAGAAATTCAGAGATAAATCCAAAACAATGTAGCCAGATGAAAACCATTGAGGAAAAACGCTGACTTAAAGTAAATCGACAAGCATGCAAGAAAAATTCTTATAGTGGTATTGGTTGCTATAGTGTGATTTCACTGGTAACAGGATTTGAGAAAAAAGAGGAAAAGTAGGCAGGCATATGAATTATGATATCACATTATGAATAAACCAATCAACTATGAAATCACACTCGCAGCTCTCCCTGGCACACAAATATAAAAAGGAGAAAAAATAGTACAAACCTGTTGATTGAAGCTATCAGTTAAGGCTGAATTTTCTGAAGCCAGAGACTCTGTAAGAGCACGGGAAGCTTCAAGAGCTCGTTGCAATGAGAATTTCTCTTGTGTTAAATCTTCAATATGCTGCACAAAATCAAAGACAGAAAATGATGGTATGAAATGTTTAATAATCTAATGAGCAAGAAACTGTTGATTAATAAACTAACCAGAAGTGTTCAAACAACAAAAACACCATAACAACCTGTTCCAGAGCAGTAAAATCTTCGTTAGGTTTCCGAGATAGAAAGACATGTTTTTCTTCCATGACATGGTTGAGTTGGGCTATTCCCTCACCATTAGAAGAGTTGGCAGATATCTGAGAAACTGATGGCCCAATAACATCCACTGGATGAACTGTGGAACCAGATGAATCAGCTTTAGCAGATACGAAAAGGGGTGGTGCTAATGAAGGGGAAGGGCCTCTTGAGATCTCAATGGAATCAAGAAACGAAGGTCGGGATCTTCTGGCAGCTGCAGGAGGAGATGATGGTGCATGATTTTGCGAAATTTGAGCACCAGAAATGCTATAAGCATAACCACGATCATAGGCCCATGGAGATGACTCACTAGTGCTCGTCTGAGAAACATCAACATTAGAATTCTTCTCCTTTCTATCGGAGAACGGAGAGGCTCTTTCTTGAAATTCAAACCCAGAGTTGGTTATATTCGTAGAAGAATGAATAGATCCTATCCCCAAACAGCAAGGGTCATGAAAGCATACCATAAAACTTTTAGAATATACGGAAGGATAGGCTAGGTTTACTGTGGTATATAATATAAGAAACATATCTGATTAAAGCATCACATACCTAGGTAAGGAGAAGTTTGGTGGTTGTCCAGGTGCCCACTATTACCAAACCTGTTTGCCAGAAGAGAGCTGACAGAACTCTTAGACACAATTTCCGTTGCAAACACAGTGGATAACTCGGAATTTACAGTTGGAAGAATCTTTTCTGGTGTAATAGTATTTAAAGAGTAGTCATTAAGACGATGGCTACTCCAACGATTCGGAGCATGTTTTTCCTGAGAGGTTGACACTTGCTCGGGAAGATATTTATCATTTCCGGTCTCCAAAGTTACTTGAGCTGATGATACATCATAATCATTTCCATTCTGAAATATTTCTTTGCCAGTTTTAGATTTGTCTTTAATTTCTTCGCCTTTTAAATGTGCAAGCTCTTGAAAAGATGAGGCACTCTCATTCTTTCTTTTGATATCCTTGTTGCTAGAAGAACCCAAATTAATAGAGAAGCTATTTAATTGCTCACTAGTATCGTCTGAAATGCCGCCAATGGTTCCCAACTGACCCCCTTCAACATGTGCATTAGAAGTGCTTACACTGCTCGAATCTGTGACTCGCACTTGCTCAGCCTCTAATGTTTGATGTTCATTTGGAACGTCATTGACAGCATTTTGCTGACCAGTTGAGTTTGTTTTCTTGGCCTTCTCTGCTGCTTTTTTACGACGGAACTCCTCTAGCTACAGAAACACATAGATTACAAATTATAGCAACTAATTAACAAAAGCAAAAAAATATATCACAATCCACCAGTAACAAGCTTGCAACTGAAAGATGAGCATAGGACACATCTGCATGAACTGACGGAATATAAAGCTACATTCCTGGCCAGAAAACTCTCAGCAGTCAGCACATTAAATGGATTGCAAGAAACCGTCCCCGAATCCGACAAACCAAAAATATTCGTTAATTCGAAGTAATATGCATTTCAATCAACAAAGATAGGACCACCCACACAATTTTCCACCCAATCAATGTCAGTTGCCACAGTTTCGCATACCTTTACGTTAAAATAAATTACATTTAATGCATTCTCTATCGAAGCATACGCAAAAACTATATGGACCTACATAAGGAATCCAGCATGATAATTAACAATAATAACGCCCCACCCAGAAATAAACAGAACAAGAATGAATGTAATCAATCAAAGCCAGCTAAAATCAAACAATCTGACGCAATTCACAAAGTAAAAGTCGAAAAATGGCCAAAAAAACGCAATTTGGTTCCAAATCTATCCCAATAAAAGATTCACCTTCCTTCTCCCAGCTTCCAAATGTTCCTGCTTCTTCAACACCTGCACCGACGCCATTCAAAAAATCTCGTCCCAATCTCACCTTCTTCATATCCTCATCTCACAAACCCTGATAATACCCCCAAATGAATCAGATCACATAAAATATCAAGCTTGGGACGAAATATTTTCAAACGATTTTCAAACAAGCGAGCAAAATTGATTGGAAAAAGAAAATCAAAATCTCGTTGAAAGCTGAAGCCTATTTTTAGACGGAATTTATGAGACAGAAGCAGCGAAATCGTCCGATCTGATCGGACAGATACGCCACAAAATGATGTGAAATCAATCAATTTTATTTTTCATTTATTTGAAATTAGATCGTTTCAAAATTAATTAATAAATTTATTTTCTCTTATTAAATAACACTTTTTTCGCATCTTAAAGTAAAGTCGCATTCGTTACGAAGCAGAGTTGCCAATACAATAGATGGATCAAATTACGGAAGTAAATTACATTTTGACCCTCATTTTTATCTTATATTCAGATTTGACCACTTGATGCTGTAAAACAATCATCTGTCATCCCCAAGTTATTACAAAACAATTCCTTTGATCTTACTAAGGTCTCTCCATCAAAGTTATTACAGACTTCAGTGCTCATAGGCCAAGATCCTCAGTTTCTTTCAAAACCCTTATCATCATCATCTTCCTAGCGTCGTAGTGAACGCAAGCTTCGATGATCGAAGCCCTCTAAGTTCTTGATGAACCTTTCCATGCCCATCTTCGAAGATTTCGATTATATAATTAATATTCGAAGATTTCCATGTCTATCGAGGATCTTGGATGGAGACCATATGTATTAAAGATCATCACTATGAGCTTTACCGTTTCTCAATGCCAGACAATGAAGAATATGTTAGATATAGCACACAAGTTGATTTCCATCGAAGAATGAAATAAATGGAATCTGTATAGGCTAGCAAAAGAGTGATTAGTGTATACAACCTAACCATATCCATATATATGCTGATGATGTACTATAACTTAGTTGTATTTATATCCATTCTTACAGAACAATAATGGCTTGTAATGAAAAATAATGTCCCACAAGATCCATTATATCAGCCTCATTCTGCGGTGACCCTTGTAAAGGAATACGTTCGACAATAACTCGATCCTCAGTCAGAAGGAGCAAAGGCGAAGCAGATACTAACGTTTTCATGGCGTCGAGAAAGAAGGTCGATCAGATGATGATCAAGAAATGCATCAAGAACATGAATGGCTTTAAGGGTTTTTCTCAATCAGACAACATGGAGGCAGATGTTAGAGCCTTCGGGGGGTATGTTCGAAGAAGCCGGGACGATCGGATTCGATGTCTCGACACTGTTGGTGATGTGCCTTATTATGTCGGGGAAAACTCGAGCTTGAAGCCCAAAAGACCGTCGCTGCTCCAGCGATGATGGTCATGAAATGGATCAAGACTTCTAAGTCTTTGGCCTTTCACAGATCAGTTGAAGACATGGATGCTAATGAACTGCTGACGAGGTTGAAAGAAAGCATCAGAAACTATCATAAAAGAAATCGAACAAGTGTTACTGTTATTTTTAATAATTGTATTACAAAACCGTTAACATTGTGACGCTCCTACAAAATTAGTTAACTTTTCTATTTCTATTATTATTATTTTTATTTTTCCCACAAATCTTTTTAAAATTACTTTTTTTTTCACAATCATTATTTCAAATAAATAAAATAATTGCTAATAATTATACTTTTAGGCCGTATGCTTTTCCACATTAATCCAGATAATATTAATAATATTATATAATATTGTGTTTGATCTGTTTTATTCCAGTCCGTTATTATAGACGGGTCCATTATTACCAAAAGGACCCGATATAAATAAACTAAGATAAATGAGTGAGATTAATTATATTGGGCTTTATTCTTGTTGTTGTACTTAAGTTTATGCTGGGCTTTATCTTGTTGTTATAACCAAACAGACCCTTAACTTAAATTCATTTTTAATAATTATTTTTGTAATTCTCTCCATTTATCACGTGTGATTCAGTCATACATGACATACTCTCATTATATATCATATATATCAACAAACATTCCTTCACGTCCAAACTCTTTGGATTTTCCCGATGTATTGGTTCATCGATCTCCAATTCATCTCCACCTTTATTGTTAAAAGAAAATCGACAATTTTAGAATGAACGGATCAAAACGTATAGAAAGAATTGAAATCCGTCATAATGCAATGGTTGCTTGACCAATTCCTTTTTAATAATTTTTTTTCAACAAAATATTACTCGTGGGGATAACTTTTCTTTGTTCATCAACATCCTTGTTATTGTTGTTGTCATCATCTTTCATGTTTGCAAGTATTTTAAAGTTGATGCATGTGAATATGTTCCAACTGATTTTAGAATTGAAATATTTAAGGCATCATATTCTTATCAGTTTGAGTATCCATTAGAGGAGTTACGTTGAAAGCCTCATTTTAATCTGATAGACAATCCTTATTTACGTTCAGAGAGAAAAGTCGGACATAAGCGAACACGACGATATCCATGTGAAATGGATTGAAGTCTCACAAGAAAATGTAAGGAAAAATTATGATGATGAGTTGTGACAACTTTTCAAGAAATTGATTTTTGTTAGAAATTATCGGGTATGACTGAATCACGCGTGATAAATGGAGATAATGACAAAAATAATAATTAAAAATGAATTGAGCTTAAAAGTATAATTATTAGCAATGAGGAGAAATAAAATAATAATAATAAAAATAGAATAGTTAATTAGTTTTATAATGATGAATTTTATGGTGCTCACCTGTGAGCACATTGCGTGAGCACCTGTTGATTTGACACTAATTCGTGCCATATGAACACGTCACATCAAAATCAGAAGTGATGTGACATTGATCGATACCTTTTGGATGCCATTGATCGACATCTCTGATGCTGATGTGACATTTTGACGTCTCACAGATCAGTGTCACACGCCAAGTGCAACATAACACACCATGTGCCATATAAGACGTCAACATGCCAAATCAACATCGATCAATAGCATTTAGAAGGTGTCGATCAATACCACATCACCTTTAATGTTGATGTGGCGCGTTGATATGACACGTATCAATGTCAAATCAATAAGTGCCCAAAGTACTCACCCATAAAATTCCTCCATATGTTATCTAAGTTTATAATATTTTTAAAAATAACACTACTTTGTATCATTCTCTCGGATGTTTAGGAATTTAGTCCAACAAAAAGTTTCTCTTCGCAATATTCTCAGCCGATAAAACATCATTCTTCCCGGAATATAGATAGGTTAATTATTTTATCCATATAAAAAGGAATTACATTGATTTATAAACTAAGGGCAATTAGGTATTAAGCTAAACCCTAAACCCTAACTAGAATCTTCTACTTCGAGACCCTTCTTCTCAAGTTAGTTTAAAAACACCACACACACACACACACAACCACGCAGTCACACACTTTGTTTACACCACCTACTGAAGAGAAACCCATTTATCTGCTGTTCTTTTCGGTGCAGTTCATTGCAGTTTCTTCCTTCCATCTAATTGAGTAACCATGTATCGTTACGCCGCCAATCTTGCATCCAAAGCAAGGTATGTGAATGGTCTGCTTTCCTTGTGGTTTATGCTGAGGTATTACTGTTGCATTTCTGATATACTGAGAAAAATTCATTCTTTCAACTCTTTTTTTTTTCCAGCGTCGCTAAAAACAGCCGCCAGCAGGTACTTTTTTATTAAAGTTCGTCTTTTTGAGTTGAGAGTTGGGACTGTTTGATTTTTCTGCTCTGTTTACTGATGGGATTTGATGGTTGTGTTGCAGATCGGTAGTAGGCTGGGTTGGAGCCGAAATTATGCCGCGAAAGATATTAGGTTTGGCGTTGATGCGAGAGCTTTGATGCTTAAAGGCGTTGAGGAGCTAGCGGACGCTGTTAAAGTGACAATGGGTCCTAAGGTAGCCTTTTATGTAATGCTGCTTTGGGTAATCGTTTGTTAGTTCTTTGATCTGAGTGTTTTTTTTAACGTCCCTAATATCAGATCAGATTGTTGTTAAAGATGTGTTCTTTCTGGCTTTTATACATAAATCTGCTCCGCAGTGTAAATTTGTAATCTTCTCGCTGTCTGCGTATTTATAGCACTAGCATTCAGTTGAGTAAGAATGCTTATAATGTTGTTGTCGAGCTTGCTTGAACGGTGTGTAATGGTTCATATATTCTTTCCGTTCTTCTCTGTTTGTAGGGGCGTAATGTTGTAATTGAACAAAGCTGGGGTGCTCCAAAAGTCACCAAGGACGGAGTAACAGTCGCAAAGAGCATTGAGTTTAAGGACAAAGTTAAGAACATTGGCGCAAGTCTTGTGAAGCAGGTTGCAAATGCTACGAATGATGTTGCTGGTGATGGTAAGTAAAAAGATCTTAATAACACCATTTATGCTTCTAAATCACTTTGCTGACTTAAAACGTATTTGCCTTTCGCTTTAGGTACGACGTGTGCTACTGTCCTCACTCGAGCCATATTTACGGAGGGCTGCAAATCAGTAGCAGCGGGTATGAACGCCATGGACCTGAGACGCGGTATTAGCAGTGCCGTTGATGCCGTTGTTACGAACCTTAAGAGTAGGGCGAGAATGATCAGCACGTCAGAGGAAATTGCTCAGGTTGCTTAGTTTTCAATGATTTATTTCAATGACGCCTTCAATATAAAATATTAGGATTGGACTAAACTAATTTAGGCTCTGTGAAGTCTTGGACAAAATTTTTACTGTGTAATGAATGATTGAATATGCATCTTCAGGTTGGGACCATTTCTGCTAATGGAGAAAGGGAAATCGGTGAGCTGATTGCGAAGGCCATGGAGAAGGTTGGCAAAGAAGGCGTCATTACAATTCAGGTACATTTCTTGCCCCTTATTACATGCTAAGTAATATCTGTCGAGTTACGAACTGGCATTTGCGTGCTTTATAGGACGGGAAGACTTTGTTCAACGAATTGGAAGTTGTCGAAGGGATGAAACTAGACCGAGGTTACATCTCCCCGTACTTCATCACTAACCAGAAGAATCAGAAATGCGTAAGTGTTTCAGCTGTTTCCATACATATTCCACCGCCTTGCTTTTCTTTCGCGGGATTTGAGCAAACTCTAATCTTTGATCTGGCAGGAATTGGAGGACCCTCTCATTCTGATCCATGAGAAGAAAATCTCGAGCATAAATGCAATCGTTAAAGTTCTAGAATTGGCTCTGAAGGCATGCATCACAAAGTTACTCCATTTATCCTATTCATTGCTATGCCACGTTGAACCTCACTCCTTGTCTTTTGGCAGAGGCAAAGGCCGCTCCTTATTGTTGCCGAAGATGTCGAAAGCGATGCTCTTGCAACCCTTATCCTCAACAAGCTTCGAGCTGGAATAAAGGTATACCTCGTATCGTAGTGCTTGTTCTTCCAAGATTTTCTTCTGTTACTAACCCTCGTTTGAGCTGCAATGTCCTAGGTCTGCGCAATAAAAGCTCCTGGATTTGGCGAAAATAGGAAGGCCAGTTTGAGCGATCTCGCTGTTTTGACTGGAGGCCAAGTACAACCCTCGCTGAATTATCTTCTATTTCGAATTAACAATAGTCGGGTTGTTTCGTTACTAAGCTATATGCTGTTTATGCTTTACTCAGGTCATAACCGAGGATCTCGGAATGAACTTGGATAATGTTGAGTTAGAGATGTTGGGCTCTTGCAAAAGGGTTAGTCTTCTCTTATTTCTATCTACCGATTTTTCTTGCATCTGTACAAGATTCTTGGAGCATATTATATGCTTGTCTTTATGCATGAACTCTTCCTTGTCCTAGGTTACCATATCTAAGGATGATACGGTAGTACTCGACGGGGCTGGTGAAAAGAAATCCATTGAAGAAAGATGCGAGCAGGTGAGTTGCCACATTCCAAAAAACGATCGTACGATCTTTTACTTGTCCTAAAAAGGGCTCAGCTCATGCGATTTTGTCATCAACCTTTGCAGATTAGGTCATCGATCGAGCTGAGCACATCAGATTACGATAAGGAGAAGCTGCAAGAAAGGCTTGCTAAGCTTTCTGGCGGTGTGGCTGTGCTGAAGGTCTGTTCTTCTTCTTCTTCTTCTCCCGCCACCCTCCAAATATTCATCCCGAGGGCTGATATTGTAGTGTGACTTAGCGATTTTTTCCTTTTTCTTTTTTGTATTGCAGATTGGTGGAGCCAGCGAAGCAGAAGTTGGCGAGAAGAAAGACAGGGTAACAGATGCTCTGAATGCGACGAAAGCGGCCGTCGAAGAAGGCATTGTCCCCGGTAAATTATTACATAAACTCCATATGTAGACGGGAAAAAAAAAGAAAGTCTGAAATGAAATTTCTCAAACTTCCGATACACAGGCGGCGGCGTGGCCTTGCTCTACGCATCGAAAGAGCTGGACAAGCTGCCGACTGCAAACTTCGATCAAAAGATCGGTGTCCAAATCATCCAAAACGCATTAAAGGTGCCTTTTTTTTTTTTTTTCGGTTCTTGATTGTGTTTGAAGCTTTGTCCGAGTAAGAACAAGAATGATAATGTGTGTTCTAAACAGACCCCAGTTCATACGATTGCATCGAACGCCGGCGTAGAAGGTGCCGTTGTGGTCGGAAAACTTTTGGAATCAGATAATCCTGACTTGGGATATGATGCAGCTAAAGGTGACGATAATATAAACATCATAATATGTATATTGTATATATCTATATATATGTGTGTGTATATATATTCTTTTTTTTTTTCAATTTTCTTCTATATGTAACAGGTGAATATGTTGATATGGTGAGAGCTGGAATAATCGATCCGTTGAAAGTCATTAGAACAGCTCTTGTAGATGCTGCCAGGTGAGTAACTCATTCTCTATCACTCTCCTTGATATAAAAATAAATAAAATATATCTTTTTTTTATCTTTTAATCTGTTTGGTTTAGTGTTTCTTCACTGATGACGACTACGGAGGCGATAGTGGTTGAACTGCCGAGTGAGGAAAAGGCTGCTCCGGCGATGGGCGGTGGAATGGGCGGCGGCATGGATTTTTAGAGAGACTGACTAATATTGCTTGAATTATATTTCATTTGAGAGTCACCCAATAAATAAATATTGGGCTTTGTAGTAGACCTATTTGATAACTAATATTTTGGCCCATATTATTTCTACATTAGAAAATTTAAAATGGAGCTCTTCATTTGCCCGAGCGTGTACGTCTTTGACCGGAAATAAAAACATACAATAGTAAAGAATATAATAATAATAATAATAATAATAATAATTATTGCTATGTGTATGTATGTTAGCCTGTTGCCAGTATCAAACTACGTGTCTCACATGACCTAAAGATCCCATTACAATATCAGAGGGAATATATTCAACTAATGTTCATTGTTATTATTTATGTGCTTGCACGATATGGTATTTAGTGATATAATACAAGTTATAATATATAGTAATAATAGGAAAATCATTGCTTTTTTCCATAGTGATTGCATGTGAGTGGCACATGATTCTTTTGAAGAGTGGTTGCAAGAACATGGAACATGGGACCTAACGCACACATGCATATGTTTTGTTTGTCTTAAAAATTACAAGCAAATTAATTATAATCAAATTTTTTTATAATTGATAAAATTAATGGCTTGATTGATTGCTCGATTGTCACGCTAAGAATGAAATGATAAATTGGGTCCCATATTTGATCATTTCAACTTGCTTCATTCCTTCATTTGATTGATTTATTTATTTCTTTTGAAGAACCGAACGTTTGAAAAAAGTTAAAATAATTTTTTGGTATTGTAATGCTTGCCCTTCATTATTGTTATTTAAAAAAAAAATATGATTAAAATATTTAGAAATTTATTTTGTTGAAATTTTGAATTCTTGATATTGAAAAGTTAGAAATACCCGTCTTTGATTATTTGATGCACTCTTCCTTTGTGATTTGACTTCCTAAACTTCAAATTCAGTAAATGAATTTTTTTTTATTGTTATATATATTATATATATATTTAATTTAACCCCATGAGGCCCACCTCCACCAAGCCATACCTAATAAAAGAAAAGTGAAAAACAAAAAATAAAGGTTTAAATAAGATTGCAATACCCGATGACATTTATGTTTGTAATATTTTCTTTGCATTTTGAATATGATAAAATAGTATTTATGATTGTAATATTGGTAGCATTTTGAATTTGGAAGAAAATACAATAATTCACGTAACATCAAGATTACGTGTTTGAAATATACTATTCATTCCCCGTGATTAAAGCATAGGATATGACAAAGAAAATCAGAAAAATAAAAAAAAGTCCAAATTCAAACCAAGACATCATATAATTTTATTTCGCGTTTTACTAAATGAAAAAAATTAGTATTTCAAGATCTCTGTCCCCTTATATAATTATAATATTAATTAATAATAAATGACAACAATATCATCAACCACTCAATACTCATACCAAAGACCATCAATATAACGAACAATAGACTTCTATCTCTCTCTCTCTCTTGAAGAACACATTTTTAAACCAAACCCATCAGAAGCTAAAAATCCATATCAGAAATGGAAGCTTTGAACGCAACAGAAGCTTGTTTCGCCGAGGACTTCCTAGACTTTGCTCTCGACGGCGAACTCACCGGCGGAGAGAACGTTTCGAGGGACGATTCGTATACCTCGTTCGAGTCCAAAACGACGACGCTTAGCCACGAGATGAACGCCAGTTCATTCTCTGTAAGTTTCATTCTTCTTTTCCTTTCCCCTTTCGTTGCCGCCCCATGAGCTGACTCCGGCGAGCTTAGTCAAAGCCGCCGGCCGGCTTTTTTTCAACGGTGGGAGTGGATGGGTGGGTGGGGACGTCTTTGTAATTTTGGATAAATTGAGGGGCGTATTTGGAATATCGCGTTTTATTGTGGACGCGGTTTTGGCTGGAGTGTCACGTGTGTGAGCTGCAAATTGACTAAGTGGAGAGACGTTATTCCTTGTTGGATGGTTGAAATGTCCGTTTTACCCTTTGTACATTTCCTTACTTTTTTGTTGACGTGTCCTGGCCACTTACAGCAGCCCACGTGGCATATGATTTTATTGTAAAAGAAGTTTCAACAGCTATTTGACAATTCTTCCATTTTATTGCTATTATTATATTTTTTAGAAATAAACATTGGGGGCAACGGAAATTTGTCGGATTCCGACCATTTGAAACCTTACAGACTTGTTCAAAATTCAAAATTGTACAAAAAGATTTTATCTTTACAATGACCATCATATTCCCAGCTGCAAAGTTTAATCATTTGACTGAGTTATGGTCTTCATTTTTTGCAGGAACTTATAGTAGAAGAAGAGCTCGAATGGCTGTCGAACAAAGACGCATTCCCGAGCGTCGAGACTTGCTTCGGAATCTTAGCCGACAACCCGCAGCTCGTATCGGGCCGAAATAGCCCGATTTCCGTGCTAGAGAACAGCGCAAGCAGCTATCACAGTGCCAGCAAGGAAGATAACGCCGTCAGCAATGCTACTTTGAATTCCATTGCTAGCTGCTTCGTGGGCCTCAAAGTCCCGATCAACTTTCCCGTTCGTTCCCGCTCAAATAGGCGAAGAAGGGCCCGAAAGATCACCGACCCATCCCTTGTTTGGACAAGCATGAACCAAGCGAACGTAGTGGTCAAGAACAGACAGGAAATGGCAAAATCGTTCTTG
This sequence comes from Lindernia subracemosa, assembly GCA_028392965.1. NCBI lineage: Eukaryota > Viridiplantae > Streptophyta > Magnoliopsida > Lamiales > Linderniaceae > Vandellia > Vandellia subracemosa. The sequence goes on along the minus strand of JAQPCC010000110.1, from coordinate 215,491 downwards.
TCTAAACCGAGGCCAATGGCTACGGGGAGGAGGTGCGTACACTGCCAGGTGGACAAGACCCCGCAGTGGCGAGCGGGCCCAATGGGCCCGAAGACGCTGTGCAATGCATGCGGGGTCAGGTACAAGTCGGGCCGGTTGCTTCCCGAGTACCGGCCCGCAAATAGCCCGACATTTTCGAGCGCAGTTCATTCGAATTCGCATAGGAAGGTGGTCGAGATGAGAAAGCAAAAGGAGATGGTGGGTGGTGGTGATGGAGAGGGGCTGCTTTAGGTGAATTAAGGGTTTGTGGATATATTAGGGTTAGGAGATAGGTAATGGAGGATATGATATATGAGTAGTGTGGTTCTTCGCGAGTATTTTTTTTTTTTGGTCATTTTTCTTTGACGTAGTTTGATTATTGTTTTTTTCTTCTTTTTTGTTGGGAATTATTTCGGGTTTTCTTTTTTTTTTTTTTTTTTTAGTTTGATTAATTCAAGGGTTGTTGTAATGGATTAGGTTATTCATTGAAGCTCTATGAGGAGTTTAGTTTACATAGATCATGCACTATAAGTGGAGATTTATTAAGGAGATTGTTTTGAGTTTTTGTATCATTGTGTTCGGCATCATGCAAGTAGAAACCTTTGTGCTCATATATGCTAAAGTCCTATTAGGGAGAAGTTTGAATAACAATGAGGCGATTGATAGATTGGTAGGTTATGTCTCCATGGATAGTTAGGTAAGTGGAAGGCCCACTTAAATTTTATGACTTACATTGTTTATGTGTATTTTGGAAGATACACACAGACTCGAATTATTAGTCCATTGGAAGTCATGGAAGTTATGACGTCCGTCCTACTTAGACTTCTTGACTTTCGTTGCTTAGGATACTACATATAAGCCAGAGAATTAGTCCTTGTAAAAATTGAATTTTCGCAGATGTTGAGATTCAAATTTACTTCATTTCGATGGTCTGAAATGAGATCACTAAGACAAAAAAAAATAGATTGGTAGGTTCCCAACACTTTTGCTATTGTTAGATTCCCTAGGTTGCAAGAGATCAATAAGCCCTTTTCAAGTTTAAATTGGAAGGCAAAGGGATTGATAGTACATTATGAAGAACGAAGACCTAGGAAATAGGGATGCGGCCGGTCTCATGGTCTTAATTGTGTATAATTAACGTAAGTTAATATGATAATTTTATGTATAATTAATATAACTCAATAAGATAACTTAATTTATAAGAGAAAATGTAGGATACGAAGTGTGGAGAAAAAAAAAATATGAAATTGTAAATATCGTTTGCTGGGTGGATTAGCAGATAGTTGTACTTAGGTGTAAGATACGAAGTCTGGAGAAAAACATATGGAACTGTAAATATCGTTTGAATAGCCGATAGTTGCCAATGAGGCCTTGATCTAGTGGTCAAGGAGGAGGCATTAAAGATTTGTGGGTTAGGTCGTGAGATCGAATCTCTCTCCTATAATTCCTTGAGTAGTCCCTATGAGATTTATTTTCCATGACTATCGTTGTTAGGTGGGTTTGGAACGTATTCATCTGACTTCAGGGATTAGTCCCACCACTGAATTGTATGGCGCAATTAAGCCTCCGCTAGATCTGTGTGGCGCAAGCCCGCGACGGTATTTAGGGGTTAGCCCATAATCAGGTCGAGTTGGGATACCTCGGGACAGCAAAAAAAAATATAAGTTAATAAGATAACTTTATATATAATTAATATAAGTTAATAAGGTAAGAGAAAACGCAGGATATGAGTGTGGAGAAAAACAATGAAATTGTAAATATTGTTTGGGTGGATTAGCGGATTGTTATACTTAGGTGTAGGATACGAAGTGTAAAGAAAAATGAAATTGTAAATATCGTTTGGATGGATTAGCGAATAGTTGTACTTAGGTCAGTGATTTTGATATATTTTTACTTCTCTCCTTTCTCAAGTTGTACTTGGGTAAGTGATTTTGATATATTTTTGGTTATATACTCTCTCAAGCTAAGAAAGATAAGGAAATGATAAATAAATCATAGGGAAATTCCGGTTGGTAACCCTGTGTTTAAGGCTTTTCCAGTTGGTGTCCAAAGTTATTTTCAATTCCGTTTGGTACTCCTGTGTTTAACCCTTTTTCAGTTGGTGCCCAAAGTATTTTTCGATTCCGATTGGTACCCCTGTGTTTAATCCTTTTCCAGTTGGTGCCCAGAGTATTTTTAAATTCCGGTTGGTAACCCTATGTTATGACAAAACATAACCCCACGATTTTAAAAGACTAAAAATGAGATCTTTAGGTATATGAACCGTTTTTTATGTTTTCTATCATTCCGTTAGCAACTAACATGCCTACACCTAAAGATCTTATTTTTTTAGTCTTTTAAAATCGCGGGGTTATGTTTTGTCATAACTTAGGGTTACCAACCGGAATTTAAAAATACTTTGAGCACCAACTGGAACAGCCTTAAACACAGGGTTACCAACCGGAATTGAAAAATACTTTGGGCACCACCTGGAAAAAGCTTAAACAAATGGGTACCAACCGAAATTGAAAATAACTTTGGACATCAACTGCAAAAGCCTTAAACAAAGGGTTACCAACCGGAATTTCCCTAAATCATATATACACAAGCACATATAGTAAACTAGCCCTGATTAATCTTCTTAATGATGCAATGCAACGTCACCGCCTCCGCCATACATATGCAAAGCTGCCTCCGGCGACCACCGCCACCGCTGCCAAGGGACGGAGCTTTGGTTTACTCATCGTCATCATGATTAGAAGTTAGAACAATAACGTTACGCGGATAATTGAATTTTCAAACGGTCCATGAGCTAGGAAACATGAAAATAAATTAAGAGTATACACTTAATAATGTAATAAACATTAATATATAATATGCATGCGTTACAGTACAACTTACTAAAACTTATTTCAAAGCAAACGAAAAGGAGAAAAATAACTACTACATGATTGACTCAGACAGAACAAACCCCAAATTTAAGACGAAACAAATCTAAGGTACAGACCAAAAAAACGAAAGAAGCGCATGCAACAAAAAAAAAAAACAACTTCAAGGCACAGCATGACCCGCCGATCCACCACCGATACCAGGGAGTCCTCCGAGCCCACCAAGTCCTCCAAGCCCGCCGGTGCCGCCGCCAAGTCCACCTAAACCTCCAGTGCCACCGCCGAGCCCGCTTCCACCTCCTATGCCGCCGCCAAGCACTGGAATCACACCAACGACGCCACCTACACCACTCCATGCACCCACGCCACCAAACGCAATAAAGTTCTTCTCATCATCGATGCCATTATTAGCCGCCGGAGCATTGGCGGCGTTATTCGTTAGGACATTATTGGCTTGGTTTCCGACAGGGGCTAATGCATTATTATTAGTACTTGTTTCGGCGTTTGGGAGGTTTCTTGCATTAACATGGTGTAATATGGCGGCCAGGAAAAGCGTCATCAAGAAAAGGGCAGAAAGTTTCGCCATGTTTATCTACCTTTTTGCTTCGCAAAATACAGATTGAGAGAGACTGCTAAGGTAGTAATATGTGCGTGGTGGAAATAAAGGGTTGTCGAGAGGTGGCTATTTATGAAGGTTTGGAATGGAACGGTGGAGGAGAAACAGTTGTGGGAATTTAAGGAAGAGCTGTAAACGGTAAGAGCATTGAATAAACGGTGTAAGAATCGATTCATCAGAATCCTCGAGAGTTGTGATTCTTTTGTCGATTGCAGCAGTTGATAGAGTTGGGTCGATATGAAAAAAGAACATATTCAATTAAGAGATGAGAGAAATGTCAACTCCTCTCCATGAGAGCTTCATCGATCGCCATGTAAGTCGTGCCAAGCTGCGTTGCTTTACACCTGTAGGAATTTGCATGTAGAGAGAGGCTTTTCGGACATATTTAATGATGTGCAGTGCGTTTGATAGGCGATCTTTGGACGGTGGTGGTTATGGCTTCCTAAATCTGTGTTCCATCAACTCCATATACTATGTTTCAATTAAAAGATTTTGTTGGGCTAGTAAAGGTTTTCTTTTTATGATTCATTGAACAATTAAAAGGAAGTTTTTTTTTTTTGGCTTTTTTATTATATAAAGATTTTGTTGGGTTATACGATGTTTCAATTTATCTGATACTGATAGTAAAATTGTAAATTTGAAAGATTAAATTATACATATTTTCGATATGTGATGATTGAAAAAATAGTCCATTACTTCAAATGTTGTAATAAATTTTGATCTAACGATCATTTTTTCGACGAGATAGCTCATCAGAAATCCTACGTGATTGTATTCCCAAGTGGGTAGAAAATTTGGGTCCTCAATAATTTTCTTGACAAAATAAATCGGAGATTTTTATTCTAAGTACTAAGCAGTCAAGTGGGTCGGAAATTTAGGTCTCCGATCAAATTTTTTTTGCACATTATAAGCTGAAAATCCTACGTGTTTGTGTTCCAAGTAAGCAGCCAAGCGGATAGAAAATTTGAATCTCTGCTAATTTTCTCAATAAAATAAGTTCGAAAATCTTAAGGGACTACTTCTAAGTTAGTAGTCAAGTATGAAATATTTCAAGTTAGCATACTTCCCACTATAGTTTGAAAACAAAGAAGATGCGGCATGTATTAAGAGCAACTCCAATGGTACTGGAAAACCTAAAAAAATAGGGTAAAAATACTCTAATGGTACCCCAAACTCAAACTCAAAATGAGTATTTTATCTTCTCTCTCCTAATTAAGACTCATTTTTGCGTTTGAACGCATAATTTGAGTTTAAGAGTTAAAAATTACTATAGAGGTCATATTATTTATTTTTAATTACTAAATCATCCATATACAAAAATAAATAAAAACATAAAAAGGAAATTACATACTTATTTATTAATAATTATGGTTGTCAAAATAAACAAAGTCTTTATTTTAAGAAATAATATTTATATCTTATTATTTAATTTTTATATTTTGTTTATATGTATTATAATAGTTAAATATTATTCTTACCAAAATTATAGAATTTTATTAAATATTTTCTCATCAAATTTAATTTTATTATTAAAAATAAAAATTTTAGTATTAAAAATGTACAAATAAAATTTTTATTATAAATTTTATTTAATATTTTTTCATCGAATTTAAAATAATATCTTGATCTAATTCGTAAAATCATGAAACATGTGGGTCGTATTGAAAAATTATAAAAGTTGGTATGAAATTAAATATTATGAGAATATTCTTTTGAGTTTAAGAATGAGTTTAATGGTTGGAGAATAATTATTGCATTATGAGTTTGAGAATGTGTTTGAGTTTGAGAATTCGGTTGGAGATGGTCTAAAAGTAACCCTTTAATAATATGATAATGCTTTATATCATCAGTTGCTTCACTAGTCCCTTCAAACCTATTTGGAGATGTTGTTTTTGAACTAATGATATATATGACGAAAACCATCTTATATTGTATCAAAGATGATGTGCTTCTAATATTTATCAATAAGAAACATCGTACTTGTGGAAGAAAAACCTCGTCACTAGTCTAGACGAAAACATAAGATTTTGCTGTAAGGATTAGGGCAATAACAACTATGTAGTGTAGTGTAGTATCAACACTTAAATCTAGGGCAGATTGATAAGAAGATAATGAGAGCTATAGCTACCGCAATGCCGAACACAATCAACTTGATCTTCATGTTCTCGATCCACATCTTTCGCCTCATCTTCGTCCCTTGTTTCCGAAAATCTTGAGCCTGAAAAAAAAAAAAACGAATATCTTAATATAATATACAAAATTATACGAATCAATTTGAGCCTTTTACTGCTTAATCTTTGTGTTGTTCTATATTTCCAAGCTTTCTAACTTCTAACCTGTGATCTGAGATTCTCACTCTTGTCCACTAGGAGTTCGATCTTCTCCCCTCTGTCGAGAACCTATATTAACAGAAACGATGTAATAAGACTAAGCATGAAAAATGATATAGAAAAAAAAGGTTTTGTTGTTCTTCAAGAGAAAAAAAGAAAAGCGATAAGCGTTCTTACCTTTTCGATATTTTCCATCATCACGCCTTTCACTTCTGCAACTTGAGCCTTCACCTTCGCAAGCTTGTTGATCTCTTCGGGATGATCGACGCAATATTGCATGTGCTCCTTCAATTTAGGGCTGATAGGATAAACACATTTAATCATACTATGTATATATATATATATATATATTATATATATATATATATATTGCTAATAGAGTGAAATAAATGTATTAGAGATTTATTTACCCATATTCTCTTTTGAGACTATTGGGACCTGAATTTGCAGCTTTCGCTCCATGTTTCTTCGTGAAATCTTCCTTTATACGATCAAGAAAGGCGATAGGGGTTTGCCTACCCGCAGATTCGATAGCCACAACACAATAAGCTAGAAAAAAAAAAAGAGATGATAAGTGCTATGCATATATAACTTTATGGGATCAAGCCATGAATCTCTCAAAACTAAGAAAGCTAACGAATATACGAAAAAAGATCCATTTTTTATCCCGCAAGAATTGAATCCCACGTATGCATGCATACTTACTGAAACCATTTTCGACAAGATAATTGAAGGTATGCCCATCGCAGTTGTAAGTGAACCTATTGCTCGAGGCGGGCAACTTCTGCAGGCATTGAGAGGCGATGGATGTGAAATTCCCTTTAAACTCAGTGTAATCTGCGAGAATCGTCGTGCCTCTCGCCACGAAGCTGTAGATCAACGTTTGTTGACCCATTTGCACACGCACCTTCTCTTTTTTGTGCAACTTTACGTTGTGTTCCTTTTTCCACCCGGCAAAAACCTCGGATCAAGATAAGATTGCAAGATAATGGAGAAGGGACGATGTCAAAGGTAAGAGAAAGAAAAGAGAGACTAGGTTTGTGTCGATGCAAGAGAAGGAGAATAAAGGGATGGTGAGCATGAATGAAGATGAGTGTTTTTAGGGTTAGATCAATGAATGGTTCTTGGACTCTCTATATATCTATCTATCTATCTATTGTTTTTTGGTGCTGAATTTTCTATTTATAGATTTCGGAGGTGAAAGAGTGTGTTATATTTTTGTTTTGTTGATCCATGATTAAAGGAAGCTATGATATAAAAATGTAATTTTTCTATAGGTTGATGTACCAAAGTATAACCAATATTTAATATGATTAGAGAGCATTTCCACCCATACCTTATTTTGTGTTTAACGCAATAATACAATAAAATTATATTTCAACCCTACACTACTTCTTACACTATTTTTGTGTTATTGAACATTGTAACTCTATTTATAGAATAGCACTATTCTTCAACACAAAAATAGCATTATATATATTTTTTCTCTTATTTTAATTTAATAACTTATTTATTTTATATCAATATAATAATATTATCTCTGCTCATGTTCTTTTATTATTATTATTATTATTGTTATTATTATTTATTCTTAATATGATTAAACTAAAATTATATTAGTATGTTAATAATATAATTAATCTTAAATATGTTTAATTTATAAAATTATATTTAAGTTATGTTGTTTTTATTTTTATAATAATACGTAGAGAAAGGTATGGAATATTATTTTTAGATTTATTCCAATTTGTAATTATATAAAAAAAAAAAACATTATTTGACACCGGCCCAGAATGAGCGGGCTGCCCGAAAATTACGGACCGGGCTGATGTTTTTACGGACCGATGAATTGTAGGCCGTAACCCATTGAGGGATGGGTCGGGCCAGTTCGGCCTGAGCCCATCGGGCCTAAGTTTTTTTAATTTTTAAAATTACCGCCTTTTAAATCTCCGACTCTAAGACTAGCTGGTATAAGGTTGTAAGCCTGTGCACAATAATACAAACTTATTTTCCGCACACTCGATACGTGTACTTAAAATATAAATAAAATATAAAATTATTTTTATAAAATCAAATTATAATATTAATTTTAATTGTAAATTATTTTTTATAAATTAAAAATATGATTTTAGGTATAATTGAAATAAATTTGAAAACTAAGGTTAAAATGGTAATTTACAGTGCCATACCAAATTAATTTGGTGGTAGTTACTATAGGGTGTTCTTCCTTAATATATAGTACAGATAGATACATACTTAAAAAAAAAAAAAATCATATTCATATACACATAAAATATATTTTTAAAATATAAAATTGAATTTTATAAAATATTTATACAAATAAATTTAAAAATATAAAAATAAAATGGGCCTAATTTGGCCCACGGTCCGCCGACCCCCGGACCTGTTGGGCTGGATCAAAAGACCCGCTCATGTTTCGGGCTGAAAATTTTTAGGTCCAGGCCCATTTTGTCCGGGCCGAGCGGATCGACCCATAGGCTCGTGCCCAAACTTTCCGCTCTTAGTCCTCTTGGGACTATAAATAGTATCGATCTGGCGACGAGCTGTAGTTTTATACATTAAATATACTCACAATTATTGGACTCAAAGAAAAGATGAAAGGAATCAAATCAATCCACGAACTCGTGCGTAGCGTGTTCAATTGTTTACTCTGTCGTGTAATTTAAGTCCGACCCCACCATTTGCGATAAAATAATATTTTCAATGAAATAAATATCAGTGGCCGTTGGAACTTCAACATAGATTTCTTCCTTCTTTTTTTTTTTAATGAAACTGTAACTTATTTATTTATTTTTATATTTTGCATAATTAAATATGGGAAACTCTATATATTATAAGGTTCACAATTCCTAACTACGTATGTACGTGTGTGTGGGAAGTATTCTTTTGTCACACCTCTTATCACCTACACCTACAGCTGCACTTTCATCGGATTTCTTAAGGTATGATTGCACACTTGTAATAAATATCATATCAATATATGTCCTTGAATGTTCTTTCGATTTCTATTTCTACAAAACTAAGTAGTAAAGATTAGTTTTTTTTTTTGTGTGTGTGTGTGTGTGTGTTAAGACATTGCATCAAGATGAACGGAGTGGAGTCATCAGATTCTAACGGTGCTGTCTTGGTAGAAGAAGCTGCCCAGAAAATTTCGTTAGCGCCCGAAACTAATGGACATGAAGCAAGAAGGTAATATATATATATATATATATATATATTTAACTCCACGGGGATTTTTCTAAGTGGTCGAGCAGTGATAAGCTCACTTGAAGATGTCAAAAGTTTGAATCCATTTGGTCTGAAGTAATCGTCCATCTGCGTGTATTTGGGACGAAAAAGCATGGATAAAGTTCGTAGGTGTCCCTTGGTCGATAGTGCGATTCAGAGCTTAGAGAGAGCTGAATCGGAACGTCGGTTTACGGTGGTGTTGTGGGGATTCGTCCGCTGGAAAAATGAAATTTTCTTTTTCTTTTTTCAATAAGAGTTCTAGGCTATGATTAATTATTTACTTACTTACTAGTTTTTCAACTTTGAAACTTATAGATAACTTTTATTAATGCATGTTTTTATGAAGATTATTTGTTTTACAACAACACCAGCTTGTTGTGTAGGGAAAATAAGATTAATATTGTGTTAAAATTTTTGCTTTGAAGCGAAAATAAACGAAATACATGTGTGGTGCTCACGGTAGTTGTACACCATTGCAATTTGCAAATATCATCTCATATAGAGATTTGTATATATTTTATTTCCTATTCACTCAGGCTTGAAGGCAAAGTCGCCCTGATAACGGGCGCCGCCTCGGGCCTCGGCAAGGCCACGGCGGAGGAATTCATCAGACAAGGCGCCATAGTCATCATCGCCGACATCGACCCCCAACTGGGCAAGAAAGCCGCGGAAGAGCTGGGCCCACGAGCCCACTTCCTCCGCTGCGACATCACCGACGAATCTCAGGTCTCTGACGCGGTCGACGCCGCGGTGGCCCTCCACGGAAGGCTCGACATAATGTTCAACAACGCAGGCCTGCTTGGCGGCTCCACGGCCGGCATCTCCGAGCTCGACCTCGGCGAGTTCGACCGCTTCATAAACATAAACCTCCGAGGCACGCTCGCCGGCATCAAGCACGCCAGCCGGGCGATGATCCCCAACGGGTCGGGCTCGATCCTCTGCACGGGCAGCATCAGCGGGCTGATCGGAGGCACGGGCCCGCACGGCTACTCCATCTCGAAGAATGCTATCGTGGGCACGGTGAGGTCCCTGGCCGGCGAGCTGGGGAGGCACGGTATTAGGATCAACTGCGTATCGCCCGGCGTCGTGGCGACGGAGAATATGATTGAGTCCTTCGGGAAACTGGCACCGGGGCTCGGCGAGGAGGAGCTCCGCGGTCTGATCAACAGCTGGAGCGAGCTGAACGGCGCGGCGTGCGAGCCCAAGGACGTGGCACGGGCGGCTCTGTACTTGGCCTCGGACGAGGCTAAGTACGTGACCGGCCACAACCTAGTGGTCGACGGAGGGTTCACTTGCTTCAAGGATCTGAGGTTTAAGGCTCCTGGCGGCTCGTGAATCAAATATTGAAGATTGTCTTTAAGTGTTGTTCTTCAGTTGATCTTGAACATCATCGTTGTAAGAGAAGTCTATAACTAGCCGTTATGTTATGATGTTGTTTAAGGTGTGTGTGTCTTTGGTATGTGTTGAATTAATATAGAGCGAACCCTTTTTATGTTTTCATATTAATAATAGGGGACAAAACCCAAAATGAACCCCGATGTTTACCATATGGACCAATTTAGTTTTTGATGTTTCGCATGATTCAATTTAGTCCTTAATGTTGTCGATTTTGTATCAATTTGGTCCTTTATCACGATAATTTGTCCTTTATCAATTTGTCTTAATTCATGTGATTAAAGAAAGTCCTTTGTCGAGTGGGTGTTCCACAAAATGGTCTATGAGTTCGATTTTATTTAAAGTTCTAATTCGACGGTCAAATTCAAAATCCAAGGATTATGGTGACAATGCGTGATTATACCTCTTAATTAAAAAGAAAAAGAAAATAAAAAATAAATAAATTACCAAAGTGTTTTTATTTTATTTTATTTTATTTATGGTCATCCTGAAATAAATATTAAATCAAAAATCAAATTACTCGCATATTACATTACCATCAAAAGCTCTCACACATTAAAAATATAAATAAATAATGAAATACACACAATTCATCAGACCACAAAATATTGAAAGAAAGAAAGAAAAAAAAAAAAAAAGAATGAAGAGCATGGCAATCTTCTTACTCATGATCCTAACCCTCGGGACGGCGACGTTGTCCGAGGGTTGTTTCATAACAAAGAAGTTCGAAGTCGACGTGGTGAACCAAATCGATCCCGACCCTAAGCTCCCATTGCACGCCGTCTGCAAATCGAAGGACGACGTCATCGGCCCTAAAACGCTTCTTTACAAGCAGTCGTTTAAGTGGAATTTTTGCCAGGATTACTTCTTTCGAACGTTATATTTTTGTAGCTTCAGTTGGGGGAAGAAATTTAAGAGCTTCGATGCCTTCAACAAAGCGATTGCTAAGAGCTGTCAGACTACTGGGAGATGCGTTTGGGTGGCGATGAAGGATGGGATTTACTTCGACGGAGGTTATAATAAACCTCCAGCCAAAGTATATGATTGGTAGATTATTTGATGTAATAACAAAAGCTAATAATAATATCTAATTATGAATCAATCACCATTGGAAAATAATATATTTCGTTTAGATAAGATGAGAATTGTACGTGTAATAATCCCATGGAGAATATATATCATAAGCTATAAAAGTTTGTTATTAATAAAATAAAACCATTTTGCTATACTTAAATTTTAAAACTTGAAAATTTTGAGTAGAATTAAAGAGCTAAGAGATTATTATTATTATTATTATTATTATTATTATTATTATTATTATTATTATTATATTATTATTATTATTATTATTATTATTATTATTATTATTATTATTATTATTTAATAACCACTCCACCTAAAAATTGAATCATGTAAATACGTATTCGTTATTTTAATTTTATATATTTTATTTTCAACATGCGTTCAGGCTGATTTCTTTTGTCATCTAATCTTAAACATGAATTTTTTATTTACGAATGATTGGAAGGATATGTACTCATAATCTATTAATCTGAGGTCTGATACCATTTTAAATTATCATTTCGCATAAAAGCTTAATCTTAAAGGGTGCATCAAATTTTAATATTATATATTTTATATCCAACAATCATCATCGCCATAGTTGTTGTTATTATTATTATTATCATCATCATCATCATCATTGTTATTGTTATTATTGTTGTTCATGTGACGCATCTTATCATTGTCACAAATTAATTTTTACGACTTAAAATGTGTCGGGCACATCTATACTATATATAATCGAAGAACACTATCACGGTAACTGTTCTCAAATTGATTTGGTATAATAACTATACAGTATTGTATCGGTATCACCATGCATGCTTTAACTGATAGTCCTGGGGAGGATTGAGGCCGGTAAAATAAATACCGTCCTGCCTGACGGAGTAGTTGCACGTGCCCGACGTGCACCTATACTTCCACTTAGTGTTGAAGACGTCCATGCTGACGAACTTGCTCTGCCACGAAAACCCGCAGAAGAACAAAGTCCGCTTGAAGAAGGAGTTGCAGAAGGCGAAGCTGAGGTTCTGATTGACGTACCTCACCTTGTCCCCGAGGTCGTCGTCCTTGGAAGCGCAGTGGAGGTGGAGAGGGTGGTCGTTCGACGGCAGGTTGTTGAATATCTGAATGTGGAACTTCTCGAGGATGAAGCAGTTCTTGGCCATGACTGGACGGAGAAGATGGGCCGTCGAGAGGAGGAGGAGTGCTGCCATGATCTTCGTCGTCGAAGAAGCGCCGCCGTCGTTCATCTTTTCAATTTATTTGTTTTTATTCAGTGTTGTATGAGTATGTGTAGTTATATATGTAGATTGATGGGAAACAGATGTTTCTTCTTTTTTTTTTTTATGTTGTAGTAATAAGGTGTTGATGTAGAGGATTTGGTCTAATGATTTTTTGTGTAATATTGTTGTAAAATGTAATAATGTGGAGGGTATTTTTCTTTTTCTTTGTTGTTTTTTTTCTTTTTTATTTTCTTTTTATGTATATCGTGATAATTGGTCAATGGTTTCGAATTTTAATAATGATATTTCATTTTGTTTAAAGTTGAATTTTTTTATTTTTTATTTTATTAAGAGAGAGCTTTCTGCGTAATAAGATATATCTTTGTAGGCAAAATTATAATTATAGGTCACTAAGTATGCTTGTTTTTATTTTTGGATCACTATGTTTGATAATTGCAAAAGTATGTCACTAACTTTGTATGTCAAAACAATTTTGTGTTATGTTTTCAATTTTGGGTCACTAAGTATATATTTTTCGATTTTGGGTCACTAAGTATCAATTTTTGAAATTTGGGTCACTCATTTGGCTTATTAAAAATTGATCCAAAATTGAAAAATTGATACTTAGTGACCCAAAATCGAAAAATATATACTTAGTGACCCAAAATTGAAAACATAACCCAAAATTATTTTGACATACAAAGTTAGTTACCTATTTTTGTAATTATCAAACATAGTGCAAAAAAACGAAAACATGTATACTTAGTGAACCAATTTCATAATTTTGCCTATCTTTGTACCCGTTGAAACTTGAAACGTATCATACTGTTGGTACACCGTCTTTACTCCAACTCATTAACTTTATTTTCTATGCTAAAAATAATATTTCATATAATATTAATGTTGGTATGTCTTAAAGTTTTTAAATTTAATATAGCATAATGGTATAATTATTAAAATTTCATATATTATATAATAATTAATATTTAAGATCAATTATATTTTAATTAGTATGTTACTTTAATTTAGTCATGTAAGTTTTGCAATCGATTTTGAAATTAAAAACGCTAGAACCTGAATTGAGAATTAATTCTCTGTGTTGCGTTTGCCTGTAAATTTTCCGAGTGATTTTAAAATTAAAAAGTTAGAACCTGAATTGAGAGTTAAATCTCTGTTGAGGATATGCTATTGAATCTCGTATCCAAAAAATTGTTTTACACTAAGTTTGGTTTAAGAAAACCAGTACGGAAATGAAACTGAAACGAAAAAAAAACACCATAGTTTTTATGTTTGGTTGATTGAAGGAATATATAGGAAAAGAAAAAAAATATCTAGTTCAAGTTTATAGTTTAAAACCAAGGAAAACTAATTTCTTTACCAAATAGCGAGGAAAATGAAATAAAAACCTTAATAAAACCATTTTTCTCTCGAATTTTCTTTTCCACCATATTTTCTTCAATCCAAACAGAGCCTTAAACAGTAACCAATTTAGTATCCAACTTAATATTATTGGTTGAATTTTTATATGAGGGCTTGCTAAACTTGAGTCTTCTTCTTCTTCCTTTTTTTTTTGGCTTGAATTTGCAGGGAACTCATGTACAAACCTGTAGTATTGGGTGAGCTCTTTCCCTTTTCTTTCTTGAATATTAATTAGTTCCTCAACTGAATCTTCTTTATTGATTTAATGTAATATTATTTGCAGGGTGTGGCCACATATCGTGTTTTTGCTGTGTTGTCACGGCCATGGACTCATCCAATCACTCACAATGTCCCGTCTGTCGTAATCCCTACACGCATTTTCCAAGAGTGTGTGAATCGTTGCACCGCCTGCTTATGAATTTGTACCCAGAAATTTACAAAAGAAGAGCTAACCAAGTCGCAGGTTCAGTTTGCACTTATGTTGATTTTTTTTTATTTTTTTTGTACTTAAATTTCCCTTATTTTCCTTCTTATTTTCATTTATCTTGGTGAATATTGAGCCCATTGATTGTTGCTATTCAATCGTCTCAGAAGAAGAAAAGAATAGCGGGCACGAATCCCAGCAGTTTGGAGAAAACACGACGGATTCTCAAGGAGGCGAAGTGCGTCGTAATGACTCTCAAGAAAATCCATCAGAAGGAGGAGCTATTTCTTGTAAGAACAATATGAACTCTCCGCAGAAGACGTCAAGTACTCATAGTTTTACGGACGAGAAAATCGCCGCGAAAGAAGATAAAGACGGCGCTCGCAAGGAACTCCTTACGTACTTACAATGTGCTGTGTGCAAGCACTGCTTTCCCGCCCCGTGGTTCTGAATTGTGGGCACGGTGTGTTGTAATTATTACAAATATATTGTCCACTATTTTCAGCGTCTGTGCTTTACTAACTAACTAACGGCTCCCATCTTCCGCAATAATGCAGTTTATTGCGAAGGATGTGTGCAGAATCCCAACGACGATGCTTGTAGATGCCCAGCGTGTCGAAGTCTACACCCCGATGGTTTTCCAAGTGTTTGTTTTGTACTGCATCACTTCCTCGAAGATTATTTTCCAGAAGAATACTCATTGAGAAAAGCATCTTCGGCCGCCGTTGATTGTTCATTGGGAAGTAAGTTGTATAAGGTCATATCCTTCGCTTTATTCGCTCTTTAGCCCCACATACAAGTCCCGTCGAAAACTCATTGGTTCGCTATTTGGCCCGACTATCGTAAGGATGTTTTCTTTCAAGCACTTGGTTAAACTTTGTCTTATGTTGCTTTTAGGTGATGCGTTAGAGGAAGAAGATAAGGCTGCTACCGATGCGGCGCCCTTGCCGTGGTGGTCTGGTCATGCTCATATACTCCATCCCGGCGTTGGATGCGATCACTGCGGGGTATTTCAAGCGATTCCTATTCTTCATTTTCCTTTGCAAATTCGAAGTTCAAAAAAAAAAAAATCACAAAAGTTCATTGTTTCAGTTATACTCTCGTTTCATCCCACAATATGTTGTCATATGGTACTGTAGAATGACTACTCCACCTAAAAGTTTAAGCTCATAGTTTAAATTTATATCACGCCCCCTCATGTTGATGCTGATTTCTTTCTTATCTAGCCTTAGACGTAGAATTTTCGTTTAATGGGTGGTCGTGAGGATTCGTACCAACGAACTTCAGGCCTAGGCTCTGATTTCATGTCGAATGACAACTTCACATAAAAGCTTAAGCTGATTTTTATTACCTACAGTTCACTTTCGTAACTCTCCTTCTGACAAGGGACTGAATCATATTATTCTACTGTTGTTTTTCAGATGTGTCCCATCGTCGGCGACCGCTACAGATGCAAGGATTGCGTGGAGGCGATAGGCTTCGACCTCTGCGAGGAATGCCACCGAAGCTCCGCGGAGCTTCCGGGTCGGTTCAACCAGCAGCATGATCCGGGGCACAAGCTCAACGTGGTGCCGCCTCTTTCGATGCATGACACTATAGTGTCTCTCGGGTCGGCGGGGATCATCGCCGAGTACAGCTTTCGGGTCGTTGATGAATTGGACGAATCTCAGGGAGCTTCGGAGAATCTCTCCGACGACTCTTATAGTGACGAGAGTATTGTGGCGCGTTCTTTGCAGGCTTGGAGAAGCGCTAGGCAAGCTGCTATTAACGGTGTTGGCGGTGATGTCAGCGATGGTGATGGCAGCGTTGGTGGCGGCGGCGGCGGCGACGACCGTGACGATGCGATGGATGAAGATGACGATGATGATGATGATGACGGCGGCGATGATGCATTGGATGAAAATGGCGATGAATATGATGAAGATGGCGATGAGGCAATGGATGAAAATGGTGAGGAGTATGATGAAAATGATGATGGTGACGATGAGGATTAAGGTTGTGTCGTGATTATTGGACTAAATTGTTTTATTTAAATGTTTTCGACTAAATAAACACCTTATACTCAAAATAAATTATTATTAGGCTAAATTGCATATAATCAATATATGGTTTAAAAACTAAGCATTAGAACACTCTCGTAGTTTATTTAATCATGCACTCTATGTCATTTACAACCCCTAATCGGGGGTACAATGCTATGTTTTAGAGACCATCAAGTTACGTTGCTAAGTTTTAGACATCACAAGGAAGTTTAGCGCAATAAAAAAAAAGTATAGGATAATAACGCGCATTTCATTATATACACGTGGGGGTATATCATAATTTACCCTTATTATTATTGGATAATGACTATTATTATTACTGTTATTGAATAGAAGATATTACAATTCAGTATACTAACTATTCTAGAATTATATATTATTTGATTAAAAATAATTTGATTTTTTATCAATCATTAGTCCTCACACTCCAATTAAATTTAGTATGAATCGAATCTAAACGTCATTATTAGCGGTAGAACGATCCAACTTTCAGCAAGACTAATTCCCTTGGTATATGTACTATCTAAAATCCATATAACCTACGATATTCAAGAAGTTTTAAGTAAAATCAAACTTTTGACTGATACATAAAAATATCAAGAGTTCGACCAATTGATTTATCCCATAAAATTTAGTTTTTGAGTATAAGGTGTTCATTTAGTCGAAAACAGTTAAATAAAACAATTTAATCCAATAATAACGACACAACCTTAATCTTCATCGTCACCATACTCATCACCATGGTCGTCCGATGCATCGTCACCATCATCATTTTCATCCATTGCATCGTCGCAACCATCATATTCATCGCCATTTTCATCCATTTTATCATCGCCATTGTCATCCATCGCATCGTCACGGCCGCCGCCGCTGCCGCCGCCACCACCACCACCAACACTGCCATCATCATCACCATTGCTGACATCACCACCAACGCCATCAATAGCAGCTTGCCCGCACTTCTCCAAGCCCGCAAAGAACGCGTCGCAATACTCTCGCCACTATAAGAGTCTTCGTCCGAAAGATTCTCCGAAGATCCCCGAGATGCCTCCAATTCATCAACGACCCAATTGCTGTACTCGCCAAAGATCCCCGCCAACCCGAGAGTGAGTATAGTGTCATGCATCGAAACGGGCGGCACTGCAATGAACTCGTGCTCCGGAGCATGCTGCTGGTTGAACCGACCCGGAAGCTCCGCGGAGCATCGGTAGCATTCCTCGCAGAGGTCAAAGCCTATCGCCTCCACGCAATCGTTGCACTTGTAACGGTTGCCGACGATGGGACACATCTGAAAAAATATGAGTTTATGTTTTTAGGCGAAGTGATCCTTCAAAATTATCATATCATGACATATTGCGGGATGAAAGGAGAGTAAATCTTTTTTTTTTTTTTTTTTTTCGAACTTCGAATTTGAAAAGGAAAATGAAGAATATGAATGGCTAGAAATACCCCGCAGTGATCGCATCCAACGCTGGGATGGACTAGCCGAGTATGACCAGACCACCATGGCAAGGGCGCCGCATCTGTAGCAGCCATATCTTCTTCCTCTAGCGCATCACCTATTAGGAACATAGACAGTTTTTGAAAGAAAACATCTTTACGATAATCGGGCCAAATAGCGAACCAATGAGTTTTCGACGGGACTTGTGGGGCTAAAGTGCGAATAAAGCGAACGATATGAACTTATACAACTTACTTCCCGACGAGGATGCTTTTCTCAATGAGTATTCTTCTGGAAAATAATCTCCGATGAAGTGATGTAGTACAAAACAAACACTTGGAAAACCATCGGGGTGTAGACTTCGACACACTGGGCATCTACATGCATCGTCGTTGGGATTCTGCACACATCCTTCGCAATAAACTGCATTATTGCGGAAGATGGGAGCCGTTAGTTAGTTAGTAAAGCACGGACGGTGAAAAGAGTAGACAATATATTTGTAATAATTACAACACACCGTGCCCACAATTCAGAACCACAGGGCGGGATAGCAGTTGCTTGCACACAGCACATTGTAAGTGAGTAAGGAGTTCCTTGCGAGGGCCGTCTTTATCTTCTTCCGCGGCGATTTTCTCGTCCGTAAAACTATGAGTACTTGACGTCTTCTGCGGAGAGTTCATATTGTTCTTACAAGAAAGAGCCCCTCCTTCTGATGGATTCTCTTGAGAGTCATTACGACGCACTTCGCCTCCTTGAGAATCCGTCGTGTTTTCTCCAAACTGCTGGGATTCGTGCCCGCTATTCTTTTCCTCTTCTGAGACGATTGAATAACAACAATCAACGGCTTAATATTCACCAAGATATATGAAAATAAGAAGGAAAATCAGGGAAATCTTAAGTATACAAAAAAAATAAAAATAACTCAACATAAGTGCAAATGAACCTGCGACTTGGTTAGCTCTTCTTTTGTAAATTTCTGGGTACAAATTCATAAGCAGGCGGTGCAACGATTCACACACTCTTGGAAAATGCGTGTAGGGATTACGACAAACGGGACATTGTGAGTGATTGGATGAGTCCATGGCCGTGAAAACACAGCAAAAACACGATATGTGGCCACACCCTGCAAATAATATTACATTAAATCAATAAAGAAGATTCAGTCGAGGAACTAATTAATATTCAAGAAAGAAAAGGGAAAGAGCTCACCCAATACTACAGGTTTATACATGAGCTCCCTGCAAATTCAAGCACAAAAAAAAAAAAACAGGGAAGAAGAAGAAGATTCATGTTTAGCAAGCCCTCATATAAAAATTCAACCAATAATATTGGAGAGAAAAAGTATTTAATAAGTTTTTATTTCATTTCCCTAACTATTTGGGGATGATAAAATTATTTCTCCTTAGTTTTAAACTATAAACTTAAAGCTAGATTTTCTTTTCTTTTTCTATTTATTTCTTCAATCAACCAAACATGAAAACTATGATTTTTATTTAAATTTCATTTTCTTTTCTGTACTAATTTTCTTAAACCAAATTGAGTGTAAATTTTTTTTTGGATATGAGATTCAATAGTGTATCCTCAACAAAGAATTAATTCTCAATTCAATGTCTAACTTTTTTTAATTTTAAAATCAGTCGGAAAACTTACAGGCAAACGCAACACGGAGAATTAATTCTCAATTCAGGTTCTTTTAATTTCAAAATCGATCAGAAAACTTACAGGCAAACGCAACACAGAGAATTAATTCTCAATTCAGGTTCTTTTAATTTCAAAATCGATCGGAAAACTTACAGGCAAACGCAGCACTGAAATTCGTCCAGGATCACCTCGTTCTCCACGATTGCGTCATGACCTTCGAGATCATCGCCATTGATTGCATCGTCGCTTCCTTTATCTTCGTCTGCCATTACTAAACCCTGAGCACGATGATGAAATGATTCTTATTATTACCTATACTATCTATAGTCTATACATACATCTATTCTACTTAATAAAGGGTGAGGGCATCTTAATAACGGCCCAATTGATCTGTCAATTTGGCAGGGCATGTTAAAATTACTATTTATGTGGCCCAAAAGAAAAAAAGAAAAAGAAAAAGAGGTCTAATATCTATTACCGAAATGTGGCACATAATACAATATATAGAATTTATATTATTCCTGCAAGAACGTGAATAGAAATTTAAAAAAAGAACAAGAAAAACCAGAAAAATGTGAAGAAAGGTGAAGAAAAAGGATAGAACTATCGTCTAAATTTTTTATAGTATCATCGTGTGATATAATCGTTAGATCATATCTATACTATTTATAAACGCTCAACACCCTATAATAGTCACTTATCAAATAATTTGGTATGTAATTTCTAATTACAATTTTACTCTGTATATTTATTTATTTCAATTATATCCCCACGTATTAATTTTTCTTTTATAATTAATAAACATTTCAAATAAAAATTTTATCTAGTAAAAGGCTTAACTTAAAAATAAATCTTAAATTATAAAATTATATATAGATATATTAGAGCACGCACATCGAGTGCATTTAAAATGCTAGTTTTTTTTTCTGCGTTTATTTTTTATGTGAATTATGTGTAAGGTGACATATATATTTTATTTATTGATAAGAAATGAGAACATACGCAACTTTAAAAAATCAATTATAAAAAAATAAATTTCAACTGTAGATTTAAAAAATGGATGCGGATATCCGATTTTAAATATCCGAATAAACCGGATATCCGAATCGGATATCCGAATGAAATCGAATCGGATACGGTTTTTATTTTTAGCTATCCGAAAATTCGAATATCCGCATTTGCTCACCCCTACTTATAAGCATGATGTACCTTTTCCAACTCACGAGAGGAATGATCAAACCATTGACGGAGATTTTATTCGTGACTCGGACGCTCATGTTCTTCCTGGTCGCCAAATATGCAAAGGTTTCCTTCTCAGGTTGATAGAAGATCTAACAAGTGCAAAATATGTTGAAAGTATATGCATTCTTGTGCGTGTAGAGAAGTTGTATCCATTTAGCATACGTGTTCGTATTTTGCATATATTTTTTTACTCGTTTTTTGGCTTAATTGTTCATATGGTGGTTACTTTTTTATAGTTATGACATCTTTTTATGGTCATATTAACCATATATGGTTATGGCGTATTCTTTTATTCCAAAGTTGCCAGTAAGTTATGACATATTCTTTTGTCCAAATGTTGATGTTGCTCACGAACATAATTTTTCGGCTGATGATTGTGCCATCGGATGGATATATATTGATTACAAACTTTTTGTTGAATGATATTGGTTACATACATCTTTTAATTTTTTATATATGTATGTTGTGGCTGGTATTTTGTTGTTTTTTGAAATGGTACGACAAATAGCTATATTTGATAAACTATTATATCGACTGTAGGTACATCAAATACATTAATATGATACTTTAACCACTTGAAAATGGTACTACATCAATAATAAAAAGGTCGGAAGAAAAAAAAGAACGTTAAACAGAAGGCCTAGAAACAGTTTCTGACACGAAAAGACAAATTTTCTGACATGTCAGAGATTTTCAAAAGTTGTTCGATGACATATATAAACATTTGGTACTACAAACAACATATGAGTAGTATCATGTCATAACATTATAAATTACGCCGACATAATTACGCATAATACAATAACCCTTAATATCTTGTTACAACATATTAGTGTAAGCGTTTTTCGTCGCCCTTCGAATTAATTTTTTATACGAAACTATTTTACTAAACTTATATTTATATATATATATATATATATATATATATATTATGTTTCACTTGGTATCAAATTTGATAGATTAATCTTTACTTGCATGGATTAACCATTTTAAAACTCAAATTTCATAATAAGATGATGATACTAGAAAGAACATCTTACTGCTTAGTTTGGATTTTTGATAAATTGGAAATGTACAACTAATATTAGATGTTTTTAATTTAACAATACATTTATTTAGTAATATATATGTTAATCTACATCATATATACGTAATTTATTTAAGAATCTATTATTCGATAGTTTACCACGTGGTCACCATCTATAACTGATAAGGCACCATAACTATTCATTTTAGGGTACATTATACTATGCTGCAATGGTATGTCATATACATACGTAAATGTGGTACAATATCGAAGCGTTGTTGTGTACTATAAGTTTGGCATGGTACATCCTCAACTGATGGTGCTAGTAGATTGGTGTTGTGTGTACTCTGGATCCACATTCCACTTACATCGATAATCGTACTTCCATCCCCCAATGACAGAAAATGGCTCTGCATAATATAACAAACGTAAGAATGTCAAACCCGAATGTACTCGATCTACACAACATAACAAACTACATCTCAAAGGTATAACTTACCAATGCTTCCGCGGTCCATGTCGTCTTATTCAGGGGTCATAGAATCTCGAAGATAAAAATGCCGCTCTTGCACCTTGTAGAAACCTCTTATCCTCCCAGTTGAACATTCGGGGAAACGTGTATGTTTTTCGCTCCTGTGCCAACAAGGGTATGCGCTTATATACCCACATCTGCAAGTATGAAAGCATTGAAATTATCATTAAAATGACGTATTCCTAAGAGCTTCATGTTGTTCAAGGGTCATCTTCTCCTTTATTTCGATCGTTTTGGATCGAAATGAAGAATTATGACACATCGAAGAAAGTTCATGTACTTTCCGCAGTGTCTTTGGAGTTAATGCTGCATAAATCGAAAACGAGAAATCACAACATAATCAAAATATAGGACCATTCTCTACAAAGATTGGGTACTAGAATACCGAAACAAAGAGTACCAATCTAATGCATTTGTAATAAGTTATTAGTTATATACCGTACCAAAAACATATAACAACAATTATAGCTTATAATCGAAACCAAAACCAACACCAAAGTACATCGAGACCAAGTTATATATGGCGAAGAAGCATAATCGAAGCCCATTGGAAACATCGAAAAAAACTCAAAATTTGAAATATAAAAAACCCCAAATTAATATCCGAAAAAACTCCCAATATATCACTAATTGAAATACTAATCGAAACCCTAATCGAAGCCATAGTCGAACCCTAATCGACGACGAATCAAAGCTTTAATCTGCTTGAACCGAGCAACTAAAGGAAATATGACGAAAATATTCAAAAGCTAACTTACAAGCTTCGATTTCGAGTATTCGCACGGGGTTGGTTGGACGGTGGATCGCTGGGTATTCGCAAAGGATCGTTTGGACGGTGGGTCGATTGGAAGGAAGTGTTCGTAAGATTTGTAAGGCTTCGTTCGACGGAAATCTGAGGATTCACAAGGGTTTATTCGATTTCTATTGATTTGGAAAAGGGTTCTTTTGAAGCACGTTGGGTTTGATTTAGGTATTTTAAGTTTTTTCTTTTCTTTTTTTCCTTTTAAGTTAAAATTTAGGTTAAATAGTAATAACAAGATTTACAAGGGTATTATTATCAATTAGGTACTTAAGAGTAATAATAGGGGACAATTTCATTTAAATCCCCACAAGTATAAAAAATCATCACTTAACTCCCCTCTCACCTATTTATTTCTTTTAAGGACCAATTGCAAATATTTTATACAAATAAGGACCAATTGGACGAAAATGCCCCTCATAACTTACAATATTACAATTATACCTTGAATTTTAATTAAAAACAAAAAAACAAAATAAAAAGAGTTTAATCGATCGATTGTATAAACCAACATCCCAAATCAAAAACACAATCTCAATTGAACCCCAAATCGAAACACCCACACCAAATTATTCCCACGAAGAAATGCTCAGGGAGTCGCCGCCGCCGTTGGTCTTGGAATTTCTTACGTCCATGTAAGTTTCGTAATTTTTATTTTTTTCGCCAATTTTATTTCTGTACTGCAAATTTGTATTATTTACGTGTTAATTGCTCGAGTAGAGGTTTTTAGGTCTCGATTTTATTTGGTATGTTTCGATTAATGCTTTTATATGTTCAATTCATGGTTCTTTTTGTTTAAATCCGGAATTTTTTAGGTTTAATTTGGGGTTTTTATTTAGGTGTTGCTCAATTAGGGTTCTTGTGAGTTTGTTTCTTTTTTCGTCTTTTTTATATCAATCAGGATTGTAGTTTTCGCATTTTTGGTACGCTATATCGATGTTTTTGGTACGTTATATGCACATTTTTAGTACCGTCTATGCATTACAATGGTACGGCGTGATAGTATAAACTGGTACGGTATAGATAGAATTATGGTATGATGAACCTCTTGTTTGTATCAGATATCAGATTGTAATTACAGTACTTTTTATGTCATTTATGATCTCGTAGTCTACGTGAATAGTTAAAGAATATATTTGAGGTATAAGATGTGTTGTAAGCATGGTGTGATGTAAAATGCAGATAAGAGACCCCATTTATGATTTTTATAACCATTACTTTCGGCTTTAAAAGTGCATAATTAATGGATGCATATAAACCATTGACAGATGATATCATTTATGACCCAGACGCACGCGTTATTCTCTATCGCCGAATGATTCAACAGTTTCTTCTAAAGTTGACAAATGATCAAACAAGTGCAAAATATGTTAAAAATATGAGCACAAGTCATACATGTAGAGAAGTAAATGAGTTTGATTGTGAGTGCCACTCTTTTGGCAATATGTTGCATATGGATTATGCCTTATTATTTTTGTCCTATGTTGCATATGTGTATATTCGTTTGTGGATATTTTGATTACGAACATATTTTTGGTTGTGTTGTAATGTTAGATGTATTATGAAAACAAACAGTATTACTGGTAAAATATTATTTGTTATGCATTATATTTTGGGTACGTTAACAATGTTAAACAATGTACGGTAATTGTGTATACTAGGTACACTAAACACCAACTAAAAAGTACACTAAACAAATTGAAATAGTACGCTAATTAATAGTTGTAAAACAAGAGATAAAAATACAGAAAAAGTCAACGGGATCATTATCTGACATTTTTAACGGTATATGAACAAATTTAGGCGCTCATAGAAAGTTCTAACACGCATAGAAAATTGCAATATACTTGGTAAGGTTTCGGTAGTTATCTTGGTACAACAAACTACGTTATTGTAGTACAGTCATAGACTTCTTAGTGGTACAGTATACACGCTATGTTTGGTATATATTATTAGGGTAAGCATGTTTCGTCCCCTTTCGAATTAGTTTTTTGTGGGAACTATTTTACTATATGTATATATATTATATGTTTCACTTGGTATCTAATTTGATGGTTTAGCCCTTACACGTATGGTTTTGCATTCTAAAATCCAAGTTTCATAATAATAGAATGATAATTGTAAGAACATCTTCCTATTAAAGCTTGATTTTAAACTACAAATCCACGATTTTGAGGGTTAACCCATTAAATGTGATACGAAATAGAACTTATAAGATATTTACGTATGCTAAAATGTTTTTGCATCGAAATTAAAGTAAATCACGACGAAAAACACTTACCGTAATAAATTGTACCAAATGTAATGTGTATATTGTATCATTAAGCAGTTTGTGATTGTACCTTATTGTGGACTTGTACTGTACCATATTTACGTATTTTTTCGTACTAAGATAAGTACTGATATCGTACCAAGTTTCATCGGTCCTCATAATATATAAAATTAAGAGTTCAAAGCATCAACTATTAAATGTTAAGCCCTAAAAACAATAAATAAAGAGAATATTAAACAAAAACATCAATAATAAGTTGAGCATTTTGAATTTAACATACATCTATACTGTATTGTAGTAAGTTGTTTAACATTGTTTATCATCTTCTAGTAAAACTTGGGATTTGCTATATAAAACAATGAGTGTAAGGGTTACTCCCTCAAATTTGATACCAATTGAAACATATAACTGATATACATGTGGAAGTTTGGTTTTCCCAACTAAAAAAATTCGAATTGCGACGAAAAACGCTTACCCTAATAAGTTGTACCAAATATATCGCTTATATTGTACCATTAAGCAGTTTGTGACTGTACCTTATAGTGGTGTTATATAATACCCAAAACCACGTAGTTACCGTACCAAAACTAAGAAACACATTAGCTGACATTATACAGTTTCTGACTGGAGAATTTATTCCAGATTTTATCACTGATATTTCAAATACCATTATTTGTCAGATACCAAATTAGTTCTGACATGTCAGGTTTTGTTCCTGTCAAGAGTTGACTTTTTTTTTTTTTTTTTCATCTATTTTACAGCTATTAATATAGTGTACCATTTTAATAAGTTTAGTGTACCATTTAACTTGTGTTTGATGTACCGTGTACATACGGTTATCGTACCTTTTTTCGCATTATTTCTGACAAAAAATTTTAGGCATAAGAAAGATCATTGTTGTTTGTTATCTTAGGCTTTGTTTGGTTATAGGCCACCACATAAAGGCCCTATAAATAATTTATTATCAAAGCCCAATATAAGTTATCTTACCCATTTTAACAAGTTTATTTATACAAGGCCTCTAATATTTTATTGGGCTTTTTTTTAATATCGGGCTTGAAAAAATGAAACCAAACATGATATAAGTCCTTATTAATTATACTATCTGATGTTATCTTGGATAGCAAACAGGCCCTTAGTATATCCACTAAATTACACCAACATAAAAAATATGCTCGTAATAAAACGAATCTAGAAATGAATCAACCTATAAGCAACATATAGACCGAAATATCAACAAACGATCAACCTATATCCAGGCATGTCCTATCCGATGCGTCCTAGTTGAACAACTGTGATAGGTTGTATGCCAGCGTGATCTCGAGATAAGCCGAAGCGTGTGGTGCGAAGGTTTAGCCTCGTACCACCGCTGCGTTTATCGAGTTCTTAAACCTGTTATGAAACATCTCTTCTTTATTAGCTTTCTTTTTGTGAAAAGCAATCAAGAATTGAGTTACGGGAGACCTGTAAAAGCCTTTTCTGTGTCTGGGCAAGTCTCAATCCCGACAACAGTACATTAAATGGTACACAATAATGTTAAAACTGGTACGTCATAATAAGCGAATAGGTACCATAACAACAAGTAAATTGGTACACACTATATATAAAATTAGTACGGCATAACAAATATTAAAACCAAGCAGTAAAAACCAAACAGAGCATCACTAAATGAAAACCACAACGAGAAGTATAGACAATGGAAGAAAGATGTGTTAGATACACTAACCAAACAGTTCTCTCAGATATGTAACAAAGAAATAGAATTGTAAAGTCAATCAATTGGACTTGTAAGAGTATGAATTATTCAACAAAAGCAAAGGGCATTCACATACTAATAAAATTGCAGCAGAAAACCATAGTCAACTACCCACTAAGAACTAACCTACATCGATTTAATTTTCGGCAAACCCACGATTTCAATTTCAAGCAAAACCACAATTTCGAGCTGGACTACATCGATTTCAAGCAAACCCGCAATTTCGAGCAAACCCGTAATTTCGATTTTGGATAAACCAGAGCAGGACTGGACGAACCCAACTTTCTTCTCCTACGCTCTCCTTCTTGCTTAATGAGAAACCCGCGTGGACTGGCTTCGATCGTGAATCGCTGGATTCTTCTTCTCATTTGTCTTCTTCGTTTTCTATCTTTTTATTTCTGTTTTTTCTTCTTTTCATTTAACGTTTAATTTCTTAAAAATAAAATAAAAATCATAAAGTGAGGGTAAAATCGTCTTTTCATAAAAGCTGGTCCTTAAGTGAAATAAATGTTTCCAATTGGTCCTTAAATGATATATTTTCTGACATGGGGAGTTAAGTGATGATATTTTATACTGATAGGGATTTAAGTGTATTTCTCCCTAATAATAGTTTCAAATGTGTACATATGCATCTATCTTACTATTTTATTATTGAAGAGGCCCTCATAGAAACCGTCATGGTGTGTCACTATTAGCCAATCACATTTTTTTAAAAATTAATAACTAAGTAAAAAAATATCTTTTATAAAAACTACCCACTCTCTTATCACATAGCATGTTTTTTCTTATAATAATACTTAATGTGGTAATAACTAACTCTTAATTAATTTGTAATAAAATTGAATTCACAATAATAATTAAACTATCAAATTATCTAAAGTAAAATCAAATTCACAATAATATCCTAAAATTTAACTTAAAAAAATAAATTTATAATTATAATTATTATTATAATTAAATTTTTTTAATTGCACAGGCAATTGACTAATTGAAGGAGAAGTATGTTTTATTGAAGGAGAAGTATGTTTTAAAACTGTCAGTTTGATATGTCACCTTTTAATTACAATGTTATCCTTTATTTTATTTTATTTAATTTGTATAATTATTCTTTTACCCTTTAGCTTTTTTATTATTAGGGTTAATTATGCTATACTCCACGTGAATATACTGAAATGCATATTTCTACCTTATGCCTTTTTTACTGCGTGAAACTTCCACGTGTCGTCTAAAGCTTAACACCATACCCCTCATGGTCTAAAACATAGCATTGTACCCTTAATTAGGAGGTAAAAATGACAAGGAGAGCATGATTAAATAAACCACGAAGGTATTTTACGCTATTTATAAAATATAAGAGTTTTGATGTTTATTTTTTAAACCACAAATGAATTATATGCAATTTAGCCTATTTATTATAAGTCATAAATAACTTTTTTGTTTTTATATACTTAAAATAATCCATAAATTATAATTTCACATATTAATATCATAAATTTTAAATAAATCAAAATATAAAATATTTATATAATATTTATCTGTCAAAGAATTGAAATAGACCTTTTTTTTTTATAGCTTTAGATATTAAGCGTAGATATCCTTTTAGTTTTGTAAATTTAATAATAATTATAATTCACGAATTGGCTTGGCAGCGAACTTTGCGTTTGCCCTTTGTTCAAGAAACCTCTCAAGTAAAAGACTACAAAATTCGGAAAAACCCCTCAATTAAAATTATACAGCCTCCGTAGTCGCCCTAATTTCATATTCAATTCTAACAATCAGTGGTGAGATTTATGGCTGCTGCAGCTGCGACGATGGTGAGCTCGGCGGGTGGGCTGCTCGCGATGCTCAATGAGAGTCATCCGACGCTTAAGTTACACGCGCTGTCCAATCTCAACGCTTTCGTTCACTTTTACTGGCCCGAGATCTCCACTTCTGTGCCAATTATGTATGTGTACTCGCTTCTGATTGTGTTGTGCTTTAATTTCTTTTCTTGTTAGGGTTTTCTGTGGTAATTGATGCCATTGCTGCTTAGATGGATGTGAATTTTTTCGATTTGTTTGTGGTTTCCTCCGAAGGGTGTGTCTGCTTTGTATGGATTTGGTAACGTGGTTTCTTAACTTCCAGCTGATGATGAAAACCTTATAGAGTACAGTTGATTTTCGTTTTCTGTAATGTTAGATGACCCGGTATATAGAATTTTTAACTTAATTCTTCTTTCAAACAGATTCAGGTTTCTGAATTTTGATTTTCAATCTTGAAGGTTATTTATGTACGCGAGTAAGATGTTGCTAGTAGCGGTTTATTCCTTCTTTGATACAGTCTTCATCTAGAAAACTACATGCTTTGGGTCAATACTAATGTGGTTTGTTGTCTCCAAATGTTGCTTAGTCTATGAAATATTTTTGTTTTTTCGAAAATCTCCACCTACGTTTGTTAGTTGTTACTCCTCCTTAGATTGCTGTATCAGCTTATATTGTTTTTTATATTATTATAGAGCTCAAGTACTTGTTGACTGGTTGAGAGACTACTGTTCATATGAGTGAATGTGTTCATCTCAATGAAATTTTTCTTGTGCAATCAGTTTTTTTCGTTAATCATTATTAGACTGTCTATTGTGTTCAGTGAAAGTTTATACGAAGATGAAGAATATGAACAGAGGCAACTGGCTGCTTTACTTGTCTCAAAGGTAATGTGCTGCTTAATCTTTTGTACTCTACTAGTTTGTCTGTGATTTACTTTATTTTAATAGAATTCTATTGACCAAGAGGTGTT
The DNA here is from genome assembly GCA_028392965.1 of Lindernia subracemosa. Lineage (NCBI taxonomy): Eukaryota > Viridiplantae > Streptophyta > Magnoliopsida > Lamiales > Linderniaceae > Vandellia > Vandellia subracemosa. The sequence continues at coordinate 185,364 of JAQPCC010000110.1, read as the reverse complement.
GAGTTTGGCTTTGTCCGTTGTGAAACTGAATATCATCAGAGAAATAAATTATATGTATCAGATAGAAGAGATTTTAACGTCTTCCTTAAGTTGTTCTTAACTATTGATGTTGGCTTCTTAATAGGTTTTCTATTACTTGGGGGAGCTTAATGATTCGTTATCGTATGCCCTGGGAGCTGGTTCTCTTTTTGATGTGTCTGAGGATTCTGATTATGTGAATACTCTTCTTGGTAAGGCTTAAGACTATTTTTCATTTTGTAATTGCATTGTTCTTATTCCTTTACGGGGATGATGGTCATTTGTATTTTTGTTGTATTCATCAGTAAAATGAAGTTTCATATTGACACTTGAGGTTTTATAGATTTTCTGATAAGTTTTTACTTTCACCCAGCCAAAGCCATTGATGAATATGCCAATCTCAAGAACAAAGCAGCTGAATCTAATGATGAATCAGCAGTGATTGACCCTAGACTGGAAGCAATTGTTGAGAGAATGCTTGATAAGTATGTTAGTTTTATCAGAACTTGGAAAAGCTAATAATGTTGATTCCTCGTTGCTAAGTTCTTTCCATCACCTCTTCTACAGATGTATAGCAGATGCAAAGTATCAGCAAGCAATAGGAATGGCCATTGAATGCAGACGTTTGGATAAGCTAGAGGAAGCAATTGTGAAGAGTGACAACGCTCATGCAATCATTAATTACTGCATTGATGTCTCTCATTCTTTCGTTTATCGCAGAGAATACCGACTTGAGGTAAATGTTTCTTTGAAGTGTCTAATATTGTTATTTGTAAGAGAGTGATATTGCTTGTAATGTTTCCCCCTTCTCTTGATATTATTTTCATGTAAAGAATCTGTATGATATGTATCCTTTTTTTTTGCTTTGCTGCATTAAAGTTACTAGGTTCTAAAATGAGAGATGTTTTTTGAGAAATATCATCCCCTTCCTGCTCTGAAGTTTCTTAATTTGTGGAGCAGATATTTACCCTTACACTTCTCGACAGGTACTTCGTCTCCTTGTCAAGGTCTACCAGCAGCTTCCATCCCCTGATTACTTGAGCATTTGTCAGAGGTTAATGTTCTTGGATGAGCCTGAGGGCGTTGCAAGCATATTGGAGAATCTCTTACGATCAGAGAATGTGGACGATGCTCTGTTGGCATTTCAAATAGCCTTTGATCTTGTGGAAAATGAGCACCAAGCATTTCTCTTAAAAGTGAGGGATCAACTTCCAAAACCCAAGACCCAATCTTCAGAACAGGTTAGGGCCTCAGAATCTGCTCAGCCAGACTCTGTGCAAAGTGGAAACCCTGTGACATCGGGGGATGTTCAGATGACAGATGGAAGTCAAGTAGATGGAAACTTAACAACTGCTGATCCACGTGAAGCAGTTTATGGGGAGAGGTTAACAAAAATTAAAGGAATTTTGTCAGGAGAAGCTTCAATTCAGCTGGCTCTGCAATTTTTATACAGTCATAACAAGTGAGTGGGGTGCATCCTTTCCATTAAATATCTTGCTAATGTACTTCACATCGAATCCTTGTCAAAGTCTTCTTCGTTTTAACAAATAGATGAGATTATTTAACACAGATTTGGTTGTAATTTACTTGCAGATCTGATCTTCTCATTCTGAAAACAATAAAACAATCTGTTGAGATGAGAAATAGCGTATGCCACAGTGCAACCATATATGCAAATGCTATTATGCATGCTGGAACCACAGTTGATACATTTCTTAGGGAGAATCTGGTACTTTTTTCTGGCCTGAACTTTATAGCCTTTTTCATATGTTTCTAGAACGTCTCTCTGAATATTTTGTTATTTTCAGGACTGGCTTAGTAGGGCAACAAATTGGGCTAAGTTTAGTGCAACTGCTGGACTTGGTGTCATTCACCGGGGTCATCTGCAGCAAGGTAGATCTCTCATGGCACCTTACTTGCCGCAGGGTGGAGCTGGTGGTGGTGGAAGTCCATATTCTGAAGGTGGAGCTTTGTATGCTTTAGGATTGATCCATGCAAACCATGGAGAGGGTATTAAGCAATTTCTTCGTGAGAGCCTTAGGAGCACCAATGTTGAGGTCTAATTTTTTTAATCTCTCCTGCTTTTGTTCCCTAGTTAACAAAAAACCACGTAGTTCAATTTGCGCTATATCGATTGATGCAGGTTATTCAACATGGTGCCTGTCTTGGTCTTGGTTTAGCAGCACTGGGGACTGCTGATGATGATATATTTGATGATATAAAGAATGTACTGTACACTGACAGTGCGGTTGCTGGTGAAGCTGCAGGGATAAGTATGGGCCTGCTCATGGTTGGTACTGCAAGCGAGAAGGCTGGTGAAATGCTTGCTTATGCCCATGAGACCCAGCATGAGAAAATCATTAGGTAAATTTCACATTCTATGATCTTGAATGATGATTATAGATGCTTCTTTTTTTTAATCTCACTCTTACTTTGTGTTTATAGGGGTCTGGCATTAGGGATCGCACTGACTGTCTATGGAAGAGAGGAAGAAGCAGATACGCTTATTGAGCAAATGACTCGTGATCAAGATCCTATTTTGCGCTATGGTGGCATGTATGCACTGGCATTGGCATACAGAGGGACAGCTAACAATAAGGCAATACGTCAGCTGCTGCACTTTGCTGTTTCTGACGTAAGCGACGATGTCAGACGAACTGCTGTTCTTGCCCTTGGTTTTGTGTTGTACTCTGATCCTGAACAGGTCAGTTTCTTCTATTCTCTTACTTGATCTATTCCTATATTGCATGTCATCTGGTTAATTTGGTCTTTTGTGAGCTATTGACTTGTCTTGAGATCCTTGGCTGTTTGCATGTCTTATAAACCACTTTTGGACTTGGTGTTTTCCATGTTGAATGCAGACTCCACGAATTGTGTCCCTGTTGTCAGAATCCTACAATCCGCATGTTCGGTACGGTGCTGCGCTGGCAGTTGGAATCTCTTGTGCAGGTACTGGTCTTAGTGAGGCCATATCACTGCTTGAGCCCTTGACATCAGATGTGACGGATTTTGTTCGCCAAGGTGCTCTGATCGCTATGGCAATGGTTATGGTCCAAATCAATGAGGCCAGTGACTCTCGTGTCGGCGTATTCAGGTAGATTATTTAGTTGTAATGCACCTTTTTTCAGGTAGATTATTTAGTTGTAATGCGCCTTTTTCACGTATTTATATTTGTTCACCTCATGTTTCGTTTGCTGCTTAGGCGACAATTGGAAAAGATCATCCTCGATAAGCATGAAGACACGATGAGCAAGATGGGTGCCATTTTAGCTTCTGGGATTTTAGATGCCGGCGGTCGAAATGTGACTATAAAGTTGCTTTCGAAGACTAAACATGACAAAATGACTGCAGTGGTTGGTCTTGCTGTGTTCAGTCAGTTTTGGTATTGGTACCCTCTTATGTACTTCGTTAGCCTGGCGTTTTCACCCACTGCATTCATCGGCTTGAACTATGACCTAAAAGTTCCAAAGTTTGAATTCTTATCTCACGCAAAACCTTCGCTGTTCGAGTATCCTAAGCCCACTACAGTACCTACCGCTACTTCTGCAGTGAAACTACCAACTGCTGTTTTGTCGACTTCTGCTAGAGCTAAGTCCAGGGTCGCCAAGAAAGAGGCAGAAAAAGCTGCCGAAAAGGCCGAGTCGAGCCATGGGAAGGGGAAAACAAGTGATAAGGATGGAGAGTCGTCCATGCAGGTCAATACTGTTGCATTGCAGCCATTCATATAAACCACTTTAGTTATTATTTATCCGTCGTTTTTATCATTTGCTCACTTCATACGATTTGTGGCTGCGGCAGGTTGATGGTGCCTCAGAGAAAAAATCAGAACCCGAACCATCTTTCGAACTGTTGATAAATCCTGCCCGGGTCATCCCTACGCAGGAGAAGTTCATCAAATTTATCGAAGAAAGCAGATACGTTCCAGTCAAGCCCGCACCATCTGGTTTCGTGCTGCTAAAAGATCTTCGCCCAAACGAACCCGAAGTACTCTCGTTGACCGATTCGCCCGTATCAGTCGCATCAAACACCGGCGGACCTGCAGCTACTGGGCAACAACATGGATCGGGCTCAGCTATGGCAGTCGACGAAGAACCAGCACCGCCACAACCGTTTGAGTACACATCATGATGTAGTGGTTGGACAAGTCCACGGGGAGACTTTTCTGTCTCTCTTTCGAATCCGAGTGTTTTATTACATGCTGTCATCGGTCATTAAATCTGGGCTATTTTCGAAATGTTAGAAACCTGCTGGTGGAGTTCATGGGATATCCGAAGAAGGCAAAAGCTTGACAGTTTTCTTTATTGATTCGTGGTTGTTGTGTACTTTCATGGATTGATGATATTTGTTATTCAAGACTATCGAATCCACTATTGTCTAATGTTGGGATGAATTAGTATTGAATTTCGTTTCGGGCCAGCATTGGGTACTTGCTTCAATTTTCAGATAATCGAATTTTGATGGTCTCTTTTTCTTGCTTCTTTTTTTTTTTTCTTTTAAGCTTTGTCTCCCCTTTTTACTGTTTTCTTTTTTTCCTTCGTTCCTCAATTCATGGGATTTTAGTCTCTTTTTCGTAGGGATTCCCCCTGGTTTGGTTACCTATCCAAATAAGTTTCAGTTATAGGTTAACTTTAATAAATCTCTTGTTTGTTACATTTCTCTATAAAGCCGTTGTTTCGAGAGAGAGAAAAAAAAAATGCCACGAGGTAATTTCGTCACAATACCTAACAACATTCTGAATAAGTTCAGTTTTAATGAAATACGAACCTCATTATTAACTATGTTCTGAATAAGTTCAGTTTTAATTGAATATGAACCTCGTTATTAACTATAGGACGATCGTGAATCTTCCTTGTGAAAATATCACTATCCTACTCACTTGATCAACCTTTGAATCATTATATTTTGTTGTTTTTTTGAGTAAATTATGCAATACCCCATGTGATTATACTGAGAAGCACAGAACTTCCATATGTTTCTTTTATTGCACAAAACTCCCTCGTGTTGTATAAAACTTAGCACAATATCCCCGATGTTATTTAAAGTTAGCACTGCACCGTACCCCATGTATTGTCTAAAACTTAGCATCTTACTACCCTTTTTTGTCTAACACTTAGCACTGTACGCCCCAATTATGGGGTGAAATGATAAGGAGGGGATTTTACGCTATTTTCGAACCATATGAGTTTTGATGCTTATTTTTCAAACCACAAATGGGTTATATTCTATTTACATTTTTTTAAGGGCGTAAAAATATGAAGTGATGGGCCCAGCCCAGGCCCAATGTCCAACATTTGAAATTAATAATTGCGCTATTGATCTACATGGACCCAGGCCCAATATCCGATAACATTCTGAAAGTGAAAACCCTAGTATATTACTTCGTCACTAGTTTTGCGTCTTGTGTGTGGAGGAAAACGAAGTAGAGAAGATGGTGTCGGGCTCAGGGATATGCGCGAAGAGGATCGTGGTGGACGCGAGGCACCACATGCTGGGTCGACTGGCGTCGATCATCGCGAAGGAGCTCTTGAATGGGCAGAGAGTTACCGTCGTTCGATGCGAGGAGATCTGTTTGTCGGGTGGTTTGGTGAGGCAGAAGATGAAGTACCTCAGATTCCTCAGAAAGAGGATGAATACCAAGCCATCTCACGGCCCGATCCACTTCAGAGCTCCTTCTAAGATCCTATGGAGGACCATCCGTGGGTATGTATTCTGCTTCTTATCTTACCTTTTTTCTTCTTAGTGTATTTGTTGTTGATTGCTTGTAGCTGATAAATACTCTGAACGTTTTCTATTGTTCATTAAGTTTTGTAGCAGTTGTAGTCTTTCTCTGTCAATGTAGTTGATCTTTAATACTGTAATCTTTCGATTGCATCATCTACTGTTTTAGGCTATCTTGTTTAACATACTTGATTTACTCGAAGTTATAATGGATTGGCTGTGTTCATCTCTATAGGATGATTCCACACAAGACCAAGCGTGGTGAAGCTGCACTTGCTCGCCTCAAGGTGTTCGAAGGCATCCCACCGCCTTATGACAAGGTGAAGAGGATGGTCATCCCTGACGCTCTCAAGTGAGTTTTTCTGCATCCGATCGCTTCATCATGTAGCAATTTGTATGCATTGATTCTTTTTCTCGCTATCACTCAAACTCATTGTGCTTCATACGATGATGAAAACAGAGTTTTGAGGCTCCAGTCCGGCCACAAGTACTGTTTGTTGGGTAACCTCTCATCGGAGGTTGGATGGAATTACGCCGACACTATTAGGGTAAGTTGGTTATGTTCTTGCTTTTGCTGCTTTTCTATCTTCCTCATTACATACATTACGGTTTAATTCTTGCAAAGTTAGCTACTTGTCTTACTGTTTTTCATACGTCTTCGTCCCATTTCACCAACGAATAAAAGACACTTCTTTACTTTGGCTTTCAATGCCCTTCTCGAATTTCTTGACGACAATGTGGTGCTTTGTTGGGTTTCTCTCTTGCAGGAGTTGGAGACCAAGAGGAAAGAAAAGGCTAAAGTAGCATATGAGAGGAAGAAGCAGTTGAACAAGCTGAGAGCTAAGGCCGAAAAGGCTGCGGAGGAGAAGCTTGGTGCTGCTCAACTCGAAGTTATTGCGCCCGTCAAGTATTAGACTAAGAACGAGAGTTGTGTATCGGTTCGGTTCTCTTTCGGGTTTTGTTTGTTCTTCATAAAATCTTGGATACTTTTCTACTTTGGCTCAAATTCAACTCAATGTTTGTGATTCTTGGATGTAATACTTTACTGGGGTTTTCTGATTTCGGCTTATCTATTGAAATTTTTATTAGTGCTATTCAATCAACATAAAAGATTCTGAGTTGTTTTTAATAGTATTTTGTTTGGATGTTTAAAATACTTATAATTTAATTCAATCTCTGAATTTGTATTTTCTGTTTTTTGTTTTCATTTATTGTTTCCTAAGAGATTTTTTTTTTCTACTGAATTATCAAAAGTTTCTAGAGGGATGTTCTCGACTCTTTAACATATGTAATTTTTTTTTTATGAAACTATCAATTGGGGAAAAAAAAGAATAAATGAAAATTGCGAATGGATCAATTTAGCTCCCGATGTTTCGTCTGAATCAATTTAGTTTCAAATGTTGTTGATTTTGGACCAATTTGGTCCTTCCGCCACGATAAACGTCAATTTTAACGAAAATCTCACACGTGCATCACAATAAATCATGTTTGGATCGATAAAATTGAAATGGTTACTGAAATTATGACACGAAACTAAAAATTTCTCCTCTGAAATCCGAATATGAGCTTTACACCGTTTTTTTCGTCGAGCTTCATTGACAGTAGAAGAAAACAATATTTACGCCAAAATCCTGCAAATATTCCAAAATTCGATCCATACATGACTTAGTAAGAGACACGTATGAGATTTCCGTTAAATTGACGTTTATCGTGACGGAATGACCAAATTGGTCCAAAATCGAAAAACATTGGAGACTAAATTGGTTCATGCAAAACATCGGGGACTATATTGGTCCATAGGATAAACATTGGAAACCATTTTAAGTTTCATCCCGAAAACCTTTATTATAAATCGGCTGTATATAATATGGAGTTTGTTTACATAGAAATCGCTACCAGCGACGGCGATTTTAGTTTTGGTTTTTCTATCGATTCTCAGTCAGACAGATGCACGTTCATAGCTTTAAAAACCCTCGACCGCGTTTACCGTGTATTCCGCAACTGTAAGAACGACTGCTTTCTCTGCATCGCCTCATCGAAACGATCTCTAAGCTTCGACGATCGGCTACTAAATCGAATAGAGTGATAATGCAGGCGCCAGTCCTCGTCCTCAGTAAGTGCTTCGTTGATTCAACTGTCGGAGCTTTTTCTCTCCGTGTTTATTTGTGAATCTACGGCGTCGATTTAAGTCTATCTGGAAGATTTCTTGCAAAGTCTGCTGCATCGAGCTTAGTTTCATCTTTTTTTTTTTCTTTACGGAAGCTGCAAAGAAAATAACGTAGAAGTTATTGAATATGTTGAAGTCAATTAAACCTTGAATCATTTGTGGAGAATGAGTGGTTATCCCATTTTCAGATTTTTTTGTGTGTCGTCTCTTTCCCTTGCGTCTACTTTCAAATGTATTTACTCTCTTGTTTCAAGTGGGGGTTGTTTTCCCACTGAACTATCTTCAAGATTGGGGAACGAACTTGTCCACATGTCCTTTGTGAGTACTCTGTTATTGATGCTTTTTTATTTTTGTTGAGCAGAAGATTCATTAAAGCGGGAATCAGGAAGCAAGGTGCATCATGGCAATATCCAGGCGTCCAAGGTAAAATTAAGTCCTTTTGTTATCTTTGACAACCCTTTTCGTCATTTTGACTCTTTGATTAATAGTTGCTTTCCATTTCTTCATCTTCGTTTTGAATAACATTGTTGGTTGGTGTAAAGATATGTCATTTGGTTCTCCTATGCAGGCTGTTGCTGATATTATAAGAACAACTTTGGGTCCACGATCGATGTTAAAGATGTTGCTTGATGCTGCTGGAGGTAATCTTATATTCTTTTGCAATGAACCATGGACTAGTTATATTTTTTTAAGTATAATACATGAATTACATGATTATATTATACATTTTGACGCTCGGTGCAAATTCAATCGATGTAGGCTTTGTAAGAGGTGTGCTCAGCTTAATTCCTGTTGTGCCTTTTTTCAGTAATTTCTTAAGTGTCCCATTTCTTTTCATTTTTTTTGTCCTATTGATTGCTACAGGAATTGTTGTGACAAACGACGGGAATGCTATCCTCCGTGAATTAGATGTCGCACACCCTGCAGCAAAGGTATTGTTCTCTGTTTCATTTTCTTTTCTTCCAACTCATCCATTAATAAAAGGCTGCGCGTTAACTAGGCTTATTGCTTACTATATAGCGAAGTCTATTAGCTTATACCTTAATGGATTTTATGACATCTTGACCTGTCATATTTGGCATATTCAATAACTGCAGTCAATGATTGAACTGAGCCGGACCCAGGATGAAGAGGTGGGAGATGGGACGACATCTGTCATCGTCCTCGGTAAGTTTATAAACTTGAAAACAGAAGCATCTCTACGTCTCTGATGTATTGCATTAGGAGATTCATGTTATGGGGTCAGTTTGCAGATAGATTATATTTCTCACTGCAAAATTATTTTGCTGGATATATCTAATTAAATGACTTGGTCTAGTTCTGTTTAAGACTGAGTTATGGTCTACTTTTTTTGATTCCTTAACTTCTTTCTCTAGAGACATTAATTTAACTAATCACTCCGTGCATCTTTAAGCTGGTGAAATGCTCCATGTCGCGGAAGCCTTCATTGATAAGAACTACCATCCCACTGTAATCTGCCGAGGTAATAAACTTGTGACTTAATTTTCAGATCAAAGATCCTCCATTTGGAAATTTGCAATTGATTTTTATATTTTCAGCTTATGGTAGGGCTCTAGAGGATGCTGTCGCCGCGCTTGACAAAATTGCAATGACTATTGACACGAAGGATAGTAAGTCTTCTTCTGTTCATCTTTGTAGATTATATGGAAGTGAATCTAATGAACCAACTTTCCATTATGGGTTTATGTCCATTTGATAATGCTTGTCGGCACTTGACTGAGCAAGGAGTTCCATTATTGAGCTTGTTCTAATCAGACAATTCACTTGATGATGCTTCTTTCCATTATTTTTAGTGTCGATATTTTTTTTGGATAACTTATACGATTTGGAGGATGCAATTTTAATGAGGCTCTTATTTATTGTTACAGGAGCAACAATGCTGGGGCTAGTGAAGAGTTGTATTGGGACCAAATTCACCAGTCAATTTGGGGATCTGATCGCTGTAAGTATCATAATTATGTATTGGTGTAATGGATTTAAATATTTCCATTGTGCAAAACCAGTCTTTCTCGTTCCATGGCGTTATGTTCCTTATTATATATGTAAAAACTTTTTAAATCGTAAATCAGAAACTTATAACTTAAGTGATTATTATTAATTATCATAGACTTATCTAATACTTTTTCTATATAACTGTGAAACATTGTTTGTTTGTCTAAATACGGTGTAGTTAATTGGACTTTGAACTTATCTAATGCAAGATCGAATTTTAAACTTATCTAATGCAAGATAGGACTTTGAACTATTCAATGAGAAGTCCAGTTTAATAAAATGTGGCTGAGGGTCACCATTATCTATTGGCTTGGGCGCTGTCTGCATGAGAGTTTTGTGTCTGCTTGCATGTTCTTGTCATTATTTTTTTATTCATGACGGCCATGAAACATGACGAAATTCCAAATAGTGCATTACATTCAAGGATTTGATAGAGTTCTCTTGCTTGAAACTTTCAGGATTTGGCAATAGATGCTACCACTACTGTAGGTGTTGAGATTGGCCAAGGATTGCGTGAAGTGGATATCAAAAAATACATTAAGGTAGAGAAAGTTCCTGGTGGTCAGTTGGAGGAATCACAAGTTTTGAAAGGTGTCATGATCAATAAAGATGTCGTTGCGCCAGGAAAAATGAGAAGGAAAGTCGTAAATCCCAGAATCATTCTTCTTGATTGTCCTCTCGAGTACAAGAAAGGTGAGAACCAGACCAATGCTGAGCTATTACGAGAAGAAGATTGGAGCGTCTTACTGAAATTGGAAGAGGAGTACATTGAGAATCTATGCATGCAGATACTGAAGTTCAAACCAGATCTTGTAATAACTGAAAAGGGCCTCAGCGATCTGGCTTGCCATTATTTTAGCAAGGCTGGTGTCAGTGCTATCAGAAGGCTAAGAAAGACCGACAACAACAGAATAGCAAAGGCTTGTGGGGCAGTCATCGTTAACAGGCCTGATGAATTGCTGGAATCTGATGTTGGTACTGGCGCTGGACTTTTCGAGGTGAAAAAAATTGGGGATGAGTTCTTTGCATTTATCGTTGACTGCAAGGATCCAAAAGCTTGCACTATTCTCCTGAGAGGTGCCAGCAAGGACCTACTCAATGAAGTGGAGAGAAATTTGCAGGTAATCTTCGAGATCTAATGCTTCAGTTTTCTTTCTTTATTTCTTTTTTTTTTTTTTTTCAAGTTTGGCTTCTGAATTTTTAGAGCATATTGTGACCAGGATGCAATGTCTGTTGCTAGAAACATTATAAAAAATCCAAAGCTTGTTCCTGGTGGTGGTTCGACTGAGATGACTGTATCAGCAATGCTGAAGCAGAAGAGCTCATCTATTGAGGGGATAGAAAAGGTAGACATTCATTCCTCTTGTATGTTGATATTAAATTTCTGTTGCTTTAAGATGTCTTTTGATACTTTATCATAAATCTGTTCGATAGAGAAAGAGCCCGAGCTAGGAATTCCACACGTTATATGTGAACCATTGTTGTTACCATTTGTGACTAATTTGGCCTTTATGGGGTCACTTTGAACAGTGGCCTTATGAAGCAGCGGCAGTTGCATTTGAAGCCATACCGAGGACTTTGGCTCAGAATTGCGGCATCAATGTGATTCGGACTATGACTGCCCTGCAAGGAAAGGTAAAAACATAACTCATTTAGTGTGCATTCTTGACCTAACTAACCAACCAAATGTTTTCTCATCTTTCAGCATGCTAATGGTGAGAATGCATGGATAGGCATAGACGGTAACACTGGTGAAATCACAGACATGAAAGAACGCAAGGTATGCGTGTGTATGTGTGTTTTACCTCGTACATTTATTCGAATCAATGCGATTCAACCTTCCTATGCATATGAATATTCTCAGCGAGGATATTTGTTTTCTTTCAGATATGGGATTCATACACGGTGAAGGCACAAGCGTTCAAAACGGCCATTGAAGCAGCTTGCATGCTCTTGAGGATTGACGACATTGTGAGTGGTATTAAGAAGAAACAAGCCCCAGGAGCCGGCCCGTCTCCTTCGAAACCCAAGATTGAGGAAGAAGGTGATGCCGAAAACGAAAACTTCATTCCTGAATGAGAAAATCAATCGCGGGTAATCTCTTCGTCTCGTCTAAACTACCACGATCATCGACCGTGGTTGAAGTTTTCTTTCCCTTTTTGGTTTGGTTTAGCTGAGCTTTTAAACTATCAAACTATTACAGTTAAGTTTACTTATTTCTTCTTTTGTTTTTCAGACATTAAGCCTAACTAGCCCAGCTTTGTTTCGTTTGTCATGTAATAGACTTTCGAAACAAAATATCTCAATCAATAGCAGTGATCGATTTTAAGGTGATGACGGAAAATATCAAAGTTAATCTTAAAAGCCCATTACTTTAGATTAGAACATAGGTTTCGACATTTCATGGCCAATGTAAAAGGTCAAAAATAATGAAAAATATTTATATTTTGAAAATATAATTTGTGTTATAAAAATATTAATTGTGATTAATATTATATTAAGATTATTTTATTATAATTATACTTATATTAAGATTATAATGATAATATAGCTTATAATAATAAAGAGAGAGAGATTAAGTATTTCAATACTTGGTGTATTTTACAATGAACTCTAATCACCTATTTATACTACTAAAAATTCACTATTACAACTAATCACATTAATTATAATTATACACCTCACACTAAAATACAAACTCTTCAATTAAACACCTCATCTTATAATCCTATCATCATTTAATATAATACTTTCAAATCCATCAATAATCCAAAAACATCCACATCTTAATTATTTAACCATCCATAATTAACTTATTTCATAATACTCCCCCTTGGATGTTTTTCAAAGAATATGCCTCGTTAAAACCTTATTAGAAAAAACCCAATGGGATAAAAACCTAATGAAGGAAAAAGAATACATGATTCTTTTAGATACGATTTCGATTGTTGCCTCATTAAAAACCTTACTGGAAAAACCACATCGGAAAAACCTCAGTGAAGGGAAAAAGAGTGCAACGCGTATTTACTCCCCCTGATGATAACATCATTCCAAATCTCGAAGTCTTCGAACTCCAATTGAATATACCAATCTTTTGAAAATTATTGGGGGAAGTGCTTTCGTGAATAAATCTGCAAGATTTTCACTTGATCGCACTTGTTGTACATCAATATCACCATTTTTCTCTAAATCATGTGTAAAGAAAAATTTTGGTGAAATATGCTTTGTTCTATCTCCCTTAATATATCCTTCCTTTAATTGGGCAATGCATGCAGCATTATCTTCATATAAAATCGTCGGAAGTAACTTTTCCGATAATAAACCACAAGTTTGTTGTATATGCTCAATTATCGATCGCAACCAAACACATTCTCGACTAGCTTCATGAATAGCTAAAATTTCTGCATGATTAGATGAAGTAGCCGTTAAACTTTGTTTAACTGACCGCCATGAAATAGCGGTTCCGCCATGCATAAATAAATAGCCCGTTTGCAATCGAGCATTATGTGGGTCAGATAGAAAACCAGCATCTGCATATCCAATCAAATCTGCTTTTGATTCATTTGGATAGAACAATCCCATATCAGTTGTTCCTTGAAGGTATCGAAATATCCGTTTAACTCCATTCCAATGTCTACGAGTCGGTGACGAACTATATCTTGCCAATAGATTTACAGCGAACGCTATATCAGGTCGCGTATGACTCGTCAAATACATTAGTGCTCCAATAGCACTGAGATATGGTACTTCAGGACTAAGTAGTTCTTCATTATTTTCACAGGGTCTAAACGGATCTTTATTCACATCTAAAGATCGAACAATCATTGGAGTATCCAATGGATGAGCTTTATCCATATAAAATCTTTTCAATACATTTTTCGTATAAATCTTTTCATTTCAAACTCCTTTTTCAAACAATTAACAGCTTTTGATAACTCTTCAGGAGTTCCAATTATGTTGATATCATCAACATAAACTGCAATGATGACAAATTCACTTCTAGATCTTTTCATAAATATGCACGGACAAGTTTGATCATTTTTATACCCCTCTTTCGATAAATATTCACTTAGGCGATTATACCACATACGCCCAGATTGCTTTAATTCATAAAGCGATTTATTTAGCTTGATTGAGTACTCATTTCGGGGCCCTGAATTTTCAGGCAACTGAAATCCCTCGGGAAGTTTCATATATATATCACTATCAAGTGATCCATATAAATAAGCAGTGACAACATCCATTAGACGCATATCGAGTCATTCACGTACTGCCAGACTAATTAAATAACGAAAAGTAGTTGCATCCACCACAGGAGAATACGTCTCCTCATAATAAATACCAGGTCGTTGTGAAAATCCTTGTGCAACAAGCCGTGCTTTGTATCTCACAATTTCACCGTTTTCATTTCTCTTTCTGATGAAAACTCATTTATATCCAACCGGCTTTACATTTTCTGGTATGCGGACTACAGGTCCGAAAACTTTTCGTTTCTCAAGTGATTTTAATTCTGTCTCGATTGCATCTTTTCATTTTGGCCAATCATTTCTTTGTCTGCATTCTTTTACAGACCCTGGTTCATGATCCTCATTCTCATTTATCTCATTCATTTCATGTAGCGCTACGTTAAATGAGAATTTATTGTCAACGTTGACTTTTTCTCGGTTCCATCTAATTCCATTTTGGGCATAATTTATCGAGATCTCTTCATTATCATTATTCTCAAAAATTTCAGGTACCTGATTTCCATTATCATAATCATTAATGCCCATTGACTCTTCTAGAGTCGATAAATCTTCGACTGGACCATTCTTATTATGTGCTCCTTTTCTTTTCCGAGGATTTTTATCTTTGGAACCCGAGGGCCTACCACGTTTTAGTTGTGGCTTAGACTCGATCATTATATGTTCTCCAGGAACATCAACTTTTGCAGGAGCATTAACAGCTGGTATATGTGACTTAGTCACTCTTTTAAGGTCAGTAAAGCTATCTGGCAGTTGATTATCTAATCCTTGTAAATGAATTATCTTTTGAACTTCTAGTTCACATTCTTTCGTTCGAGGATCATAATGATTTAGCGATAATTCATTCCAACTAATACTCATTTCCAGCTGTTTCTTTTCTCCCCCTAATGTCGGAAAATTCGATTCATCGAAATGACAATCGGCAAATCTAGCCGTAAATAAATCTACAGTTAGAGGTTCTAAATATTTTATTATCGATGGAGATTCAAATCCGACATATATTCCCAACCTCCTTTGAGGTCCCATCTTCGTGCGTTGTGGTGGAGCAATTGAAATATATACCGCACATCCAAAAATTCTCAGATGGGAAATATTTGGTTCCTGACCATAAACCATTTGTATCGGGGATATATCATTATAATTTGTTGGCCTGATGCGGATTAGTGCCGCTGCATGTAATATAGCATGTCCCCAACAAGATGAGGGAAGTTTCGACTTCATTAATAATGGTCTTGCAATTAATTGCAACCTTTTAATCAACGATTCTGCAATATCGTTTTGCGTATGGACATGTGGCACGGGGTGCTCAACATCAATTTCAATAGACATGCAATATTCATAAAATGCATTGGAAGTAAATTCACCAGCATTATCAAGGCGTATTTTCTTTATTGGATAATCCGGAAAATGTGCTCTTAATCGAATCAACTGAGCAAGCAATCTCGCAAAAGCTACATTCCGCGTTGATAACAAACATACATGAGACCATCTAGTTGATGCATCAATCAATACCATGAAATATCTAAATGGTCCACACGATGGATGTATCGGTCCACAAATATCACCTTGTATACGTTCCAAAAATCTTATAGATTCATTCTTTATTTTTATTGGTGATGGACGAATAATCAACTTTCCTTTAGAGCAAGCAACACATGATAATTCATTCGATTGAAGAATCTTCTGGTTCTTCATTAAATGTCCACGTGAATTTTGAATTATTCTCCGCATCATAATTGAACCGGGATGGCCCAACCGGTCATGCCAAACAACAAATGTATTATCATTAGTAAACTTCTGGTTTACGATATCATGTGATTCAATTGTTTTAAGATATGTGTAATATAGCCAAGAGTCAAAAGATGGTAATATTTCCACAATTCTTTTGTCATTCGATATCACTTTTGTAATATGTAAATATTCAATATCTCCATTTTCTGCAGTCTCAATATGATATCCGTTATGTCGATAGCTTTAAAGCTTAATAAATTTCTTTGAGACTTAGGAGAATATAAAGCATTTTCAATTATCAGCCTTGTTCATCTGGGCAGTAAAACATTAGCTCTTCCGGAGCCCTCAATTATATTCGTGCTACCCGATATAGTAATAACACTGGCTTCTTTCATATCAAGATGATCGAAATATTTCTTATTTTTTAGAATCGTATTCGTCGTTGCACAGTCTGCAAGACACAATTCTTCATTGCACATGCCCGCATCCATCAAATAATATCATTTATAAACAAACACATAATATTTATTATTGAAAAAGAAATATTGCATTACAAACATATAGATAACTTAAAACAACGATATATAATAAAACACACAATAGTAAATCATAATGCATAAATAAAATCATAGCAGATTAATTTCTTCGATCAGAAAATCCGCAGCTTCCAAATGAGCATTTTCATCATTGGCATCAGAGGTAGAGGCAAATTCACCCTGAACAAAATTCATTTCGATTTTCTTTCCTTTGCCCTTTTGAGATTCCTGATATAGCTCAACAAGATGTTTGGGCGTACGACAATTGCGCGACCAGTGGCCAGAACCACCGCAACGATAACATTTTTCATCATTATTCTTTTGTTCAGTTTACCTCTTCTCATCTTTATTATCAAAACTTTTCCTCTTCTGGGGAATATTTTGATGACCGCCACGATAATTATGATAACCACCACAGAAATATTGATAACCACCACCATAATATCCTCGGCCACGACCACGGCCTTGACCACGACCTTGACCACGACCACGTCCACGGCCGCGATATCCACCACGACCACGTCCACGATCATTACCTCGACTGTTGTCATTATTAATTTTGACTGCATTCGCTTCAGGGAGTGCAGTAGAACCAGTCGTTCGGGATTCGTGATTTTTCACCAGCAATTCATTATTTTGCTCAGCCAAAAGTAAGCAAGAAATTAGATCTGAATACTTTTTAAATTTTCTCTCCCGATATTGTTGTTGTAATATCATATTCTGTGGATGAAATGCGGTGAATGTTTTCTCCAGCATATCGTTATCAGTAATTGTCTCTTCACGTAATTTCAACGTGGAAGTAACTCTATAAACGGCAGAATTATATTCACTTACCGACGTAAAATCCTGCAATCGTAAATTCAGTCATTCGTACTTTGCATTGGGGAGAATAACAGTTGTCAAGTGGCCATATCGTTCTTTCAGGTTTTTCCACAACTCAGCTGGATTCTTTTCTGTTAAGTATTCAACTTTCAGATTTTCGTGAATGTGGTGGCGAAGAAAAATCATAGCTTTCGCCTTGTCTTGTTCAGTTGTGGTTTTCATGGGATCAATGGTGTCACCTAAACCTTTTGCTTTCAAATGGATTTCAGCATCTAGTACCCAAGGTAAATAATTTTTTCCAGTGATATTGTGTGCAACAAACTCAAGGCTCGCCAAGTTTGACATATTACTATAATAAAATACAAAACATGTTATTAAAACATTACATAATTTTAAAAAAAACTTATAATTAATCTTCTTTTTAATCTTCTTTTGTATCTTCTTTTGTAAAAGTTCTTATAAAAAATGATATCCACATCCAGATCAGTGTCGCCGTAGTAATAATCATAAGCAAAAGATCAAACATCGGACAGAGCGACATGCTTCAAAATAAAATATATTTCAGTAATTATAATATTAAAGAAATTACAATTAATAATTATATTTTAAAAACATTGGTAAAAATATTATCCACATAGCGGAAAGGATCACCGTAAATAATGTAAGGAGTAGAAGATCCATCTTTGTATAAAACGACATATTTTTTTATTAAAGAAAAATTAATAATATGCCGCTACTGAGGTTGGAATTACCGCAAGACCTCGTGGGCTTGTGTTGTGTACGTGCATAAATAAAAAAATCCAAACGCCTCCACGGGGATCGAAACCTGGACCTCTCGTCACTTGTAGTGAACGATATTCCGCGAAACCACTCGGGTATTGGCGTTTAGTTATAAAACCTTTAAATAATACTTTTATAATATATATTTTTAAATTAATCACAATTAATATATGATTAGTATAAATTAAAAATTAAATTACCATACCTTGACTAAACTCGTACGAGATATTCGACGGAGGTTGATCTTGACGACGGAGAGCGGTCGTACTGATATCGTGTTATAAAAATATTAATTGTGATTAATATTATATTAAGATTATTTTATTATAATTATACTTATATTAAGATTATAATGATAATATAGCTTATAATAATATAGAGAGAGAGATTAGAGAGAGATTAAGTATTTCAATACTTGGTGTATTTTACAATGAACTCTAATCACCTATTTATACTACTAAAAATTCACTATTACAACTAATCACATTAATTATAATTATACACCTCACACTAAAATACAAACTCTTCAATTAAACACCTCATCTTATCATCTTATCATCATTTAATATAATACTTCCAAATCCATCAATAATCCAAAAACATCCACATCTTAATTATTTAACCATCCATAATTAACTTATTTCATATTAATTTGGATATGATGTTCATAATTCTCTATTGTGTCAACCAACACACATGAAATACATCATACATAGATATATATATAATAAGGGTAAATTATGATATACCCCCATGTAGATATATTGAAATGCACATTACTACCTTATGTTTTTTTTATTGCGTCAAACTCTCTTATGCTTTTTAAAACTTAGCACCGTACCCCCGATGGTATCGAAAATATAGCATTGTATCCCCCAATTGGGGGATGTAAATGCTAAGGAGCGCAGAATTAACTAAACCACGAGGGTGTTTTATGCTATTTAAAAATCATAGGGGTTTTGGTGTTTATTTTTTAAACCACATATTGGTTATATGCAATTTAGCCATATAATAATGAGGGTTGAGTGATTGAGTAGATGGCATGTAATCATATATATTAAATGACATGAAAAGATACATTTCCTCTCTATGGTCTCACTACTTCAAGAATATGGATTTGACTTTCCTCATATGTAGTATTAATTACAATCCCAGCAATCAGTTCTTGGATTACCATAATCATAATAATTAGCTGAGACTAGCACTAGCTTTTTTTTACCAGTATTTAATAATAATAATAATAAGTATGGTAAAAAAGTAATATTACATTAGCTATTCACGAAACTCCCCTCGCCATAATCATTTAATGAATAACTTTCTCTCAGCCATGTGGTGAAACATGTATGGTCGGGCTGGGTCGGGTTCTGTTGGTAGTATATTTAACAGCAAATAACATTCGCTGACGACTCAAAAGTCTTACCTCTTTTCTTCTTTTTTTTTTTTACTTTTTTTTTTCTTCCCTTGGCTTCTTCTTCGGTAGATTTTATTACAACCTCGAGAAATGCCACAACACTTGCATTTATTCGTCATAGTACTTTCTTCTGTGTTTTTCTTGAAAGCTTTTGTAATAAACGGAATAAATCATCAGCAGCATCCGCAGGTTAGATGCTCGAGCTTATTCGTGGATCAATCGGGTCGGGGCAACTTCACAACCATACAAGCAGCCATTGATTCTGTACCTTCAAGCAACAGTCAATGGGTCTGTATACATATCAAAGCAGCCGTATATAGGTAATATATATATATATATATATATATATATATAATGGGTTGATGTTTATGATCATCTGCGTCTCTTCTTGGTTTGGAGAGATTGTTGTTATATCTGAGGGTTTTTTGTCTTAAAAAAATCACGTCTAGTCTGAACTGAAACTCGATTTTATTTCTTCTTTTTTTTTCCCATTATATATATGTTGGTTTTTATGACAATAATAGTAATAATGATTACAGAGAGCAAGTGACGATTCCATTGGACAAGCCCTTCATCTACCTCAGTGGAGAAGGAGCAAAAACGACCATCATTCAATACAATGGTTACAGTTACAACTCAAACGCCAATGCTACTTTCACTTCTCAGGCCGACAACATCATAGCTGAGAGATTGACATTCATGGTGGTTATATATATATATATATATATATATATATATATACCTCAACTCTTGTGTAATAATTAGTGAAATCATTTAATAAGGTTCTTGCAAATGGCAGAATACTTACAACTACCCCTTCGATGGATCTGGCAATCTCATGAAGACGGCGATAGCAGCGATGGTGGAAGGAGACAAGACGGCTTTTTACAGGTGTGGCTTCTACGGATTGCAAGACACCTTGTGGGATGTCCAAGGCAGGCATTACTTCAAGTACTGCACCATCCAAGGAGCCGTCGACTTCATCTACGGCTCAGGCCAGTCCCTTTACGAGGTTCGTATTCTAAACTTACAGCGCCTCTATGGCTCTTTCTTAGTGCATCTCCGGCCGAACCACAAAACCCAAGAAAAAAATGCAGTAAAAACGATTGCTCTCTCGCCTGCTTGAAACTCAGATATGCGTTTGAAAATGAGTTTTCTGTACCTTTTTGTTTGTTTTGAATTATTAAAGCACAGCACCCATAAACAAATAAAAAAATAAAATAAAATATAACATTTTTTTCCCCGATGTTTTGTTATGCATATAAATAATAATTTTATTATTAATTTACTTCAATATTTTTAATTTGCAGAAGTTTTTCGTAAAATACGTGTATAGTATTAAAAAGTTTAGTGCGAAAAATAATATTAGTTTGAAAATGAATTTAACAATTAGAAAAATAATTACTGATTAATAAAACTTGCATTCTGAGTTTGAAAATGAGTTTTTTGTGTTGCATATGGCCTTAATAACGTATTATTATGTTTCTTCTTCTTGTCGGGGCGGGCACAGATGTGCACCATATCAGTAATCGCCGGAGCTCTAAACGGCACGTCGGGCTTCATCACGGCTCAAGGAAGGTCACGCAAAGACGAGGCGAACGGCTTCGTCTTCAAGAACTGCAGCATAGCGGGCAGCGGCAAGGCCTTCCTGGGAAGGCCGTGGAGGGAGTATGCGAGGGTTATTTATTACAACACTTCCATGGCGGATGTCATCGTGCCTGAGGGGTGGGACCCATGGGGGTCTTCTGGCAATGAGTCCAAGCTGACGTTTGAGGAGGTAGGGTGCAATGGCCCTGGCTCGGACACTTCCAAGAGAGTGGTCTGGGCGAATAAGATGAGCCCAGCCGCCTTATTGCAGCTCACCAATATTTCGTTCGTTGATAGCGAAGGCTGGCTCAGAATAAATGTTCCAACTGCTTAAACCGTTTATTATAATTTCAGTTTGGGAACTGTAAAGGCCTTTTTTTTTTCTTGAGAAGATGAAAGAATTAATTAATGAGAAACTGTGAGAGAACTTCTATAAGAATTTTGGATGGTTCATTTTTTGGTAGTTTTAACGTTCTTATTAATGAGCTTCTGGTGTAAGAAAGATAGAACTAATCACCATTAATAAGAAATCCTATTATTTTCTCTCCCCATTATTTTGTTTAAGAGTTTTCAACGTAAAAATTTGTGTGTTCGATTTATTTTTATTTGCTCAAATATTTAGCTGCGACATTATCCGCTATTCTCAACAGATGTTATAGAAGGACTTGGTTATGTAGATATGAAATTAATAGCTATTTAGGCTGATTTGTAGTATGTTTTTTAGTTTGGCTTTCCAAAATTTGGATGTTCATTTTTTTTATTTTTTTTTGCGGTTTGTTTTTATTGTCTTTTCGATTTGGGTCCAATTGTCTCTTTATGAGAGCCTTCGTCTTTGCTAGATTCATTTTGTTATCGGAAAAATTTGTTCAGACTGTTGAGCCGATGTAACTTATTCATGAAATGAAAATGCTATAGTTATCATTTAAAATAGTACTTTATGGATCAATTAATGTTTAGTTATGTTTTAGACACTATTAATATGTTCTTTCCTAATGATTCATTCCTTCACAACAAATATACTACATATCAACACATCCAAACAAACACCAAAAAGACAAAAAAAAAAAAAAGAAAAAAAAAAAGCATCAATGTATACCAAGAGCTTGCATCCTTCTAACAAGGCACAATGAGGACCCATTCCTCCGCCTCCACTCGGCCATCTTCTCTCTCCTCCGGCTCGTCGCCTCGACGAGCCACTGGTCGTACCCATCGAGCATGCTCACCACCTGCCTAATCCCCGGCCTCTCCTCTGGCTCGGACCGCGTGCACGCAATCCCGAGCCTCACCAGCCTCGTCGCCTCCCTATCATCGTACTCTCCAAACAGCCGAAAGTCCACCAAGTCCCCATAGTCCCCACCCTTCCTCCGAGCCTCAAACTCATGCACCCTCCTCACCAGCAGCCCGTCCCCCCGGCCGAAGTCGACCGCCGGCCGGCCCGTCACCACCTCGAGCACCACCACCCCGAAGCTGTACACGTCGGCCATGGTCGTGGCCTCGCCCGAGTCCATGTACTCCGGCGACATGTACCCGAAGATCCCCCTCACGGACTTGTTCGCCTCGACGCTGTGGCCGCCGTGGCCCAGCTCGTTCCTTGTAAGAAACTGGGCCAGGGCGAACGACCCGAGCCTGGGGCTCATGTCGGGGTCGAGGGCGACGGCGGACGACGTGATGCCCCTGTGGATCACCTGCTCGTCCCACTCCTCGTGGAGATAGCATATCGCGGATGCGAGGGACTTGACGACGTCGTACCTTTGCCGCCAGTTTATTACAGCCGTACGATGATGGAAGAGGGCGTGGCTGAGCAGGCGGTCGGCCGAGTAGTCGTAGACCACGAGCATCTCCCCCCGGTCGGTGCACCACCCGCGGAGGTGGACGAGGTTCCTATGCCTGAGCCGCCCGAGGTTCTGAAACTCAGCCGTGAACCTCATCCTCAGGGCCGGGCAAGTCTTCATCCCGAGCCTCTTCACTAGGACGGGGTAGCGGCTGTCGAGGAGGCCGTAGTAAGCCGTCCCGAAGTCGACCTCCGCCACCCTTCTCCCGTCGGAGAAGTCGTCCGTGGCGGCGACGATCTCCTCGTAGGTTATGACCCTCGGCGTTTCGACCGCGGGGAAGTTGGGCGGCTTCGAACCGTGGGGGCGGCTCGAAGGCGAGGAGGCTCCTCCTCGGGCTGACTCCGACTCGGCGCTCAGGTAGACCGTCTCGGAGTCGGCCGAGGCGTAGTGCGTGGAGTAGAAGCCGCTCGTGGTCGAGGCGTTGGTTCGGTCGGAGGACCGCCCGAGGGTGGTCGACGAGCCCGTGGTGGAGGCGGACGACAGGGATATGTAGAGGGGATGGGACCGAAACGAGGGCAGGTCGGGCAGTTTGCCGTGGATATGGCCCGAGAGGAGCTCCACGACCCATTTCATACTGGGCCGCGACCGCTGGTCGTGGTGGGTGCACATGAGCCCGATCTTGACGTACCGTTCCACGTCGGGCGGGTTGAAGGACGGACCGTCTGAGATTCGCGGGTCGGCGGCTCGGGCTAGCCCGCCCTCGTCGGACAGCCTTCTGACGTAGTCTAGGAGGACGATCTGATCGTCGGGACGGGTCAGGTCGATCGCCCGTCGGCCCGTCACGACCTCGAGGACGACGATCCCGAAGCTGAACACGTCGGACTTGGCGGTGGCGGCGGAGCTCTTCTTCTGTAGGCTCTCCGGCGGTAGGTACCCTAACGTCCCGCCGATCTTGGTCGTCTCTTCTAACCGAAAGAGCCTGTCGTTCTTTAACATCATCGTCGCCGTCGTCCGAGGAGGAGGAGGAGTCTTCTCCTCGGACTTTGTGTAATGAACGTCGACGCCGTGCTCCAGCCACCTGGCTAGGCCGAAGTCGCCGAGCCGGGCGTTGAAGCTCGAGTCGAGCATGACGTTGCTCGTCTTGACGTCGCGGTGGATGATCTGAGTCTCGAGCTGCTCGTGGAGGTAGTTCAGCGCCACCGCCAAGCCTTTGACTATCTTCTTCCTCAGCTCCCACGACGTAACCACCGGCGACCTCCCGCCGGCGCCGTCGTCTCGCCGCCTGAAGAGGACTCGATCGAGGCTTCGGTTGGGCATGTAGTCGTAGACGAGGTACAGCAAACCGTCGTGGATGCACCATCCCCTAAGCCTGACGAGGTTACGGTGGCGGAGATGTGCGACGGCGGCTAGCTCAGCCATGAAAGTCTTCTCGAATTTCTCGCCTCTCTCCACCAGGCGCTTGACGGCCACCACAGTCGAGTCGCTAGGTAGGATCGCCCTGTAAACTCTACCGAACCCACCGCTGCCGAGCAGCTGACCCTCGTCGAACCCATTAGAGCCCACGTAGAGCTCGGAGTAGCTGAATACTCTGGGATTCTCCGCACCCGCCGCCTTATCTCGGATCTGCACGCCTTCGGCGTCTGAAAAGACGACTTTCGACGGCTTTCTTGGCAGCTCAAAGAAGCGATTCAGCGAACGGTGGAGGAAATCGACGACATGGGCGGCGGCGGCGCAGCCGTGATGATGATGATGGTGAGGTTTGTTGTGATTTTCTGAAGGTAAAACGAAGCAGAGATTCTTGAGGTGCATGGTGGTGGGGGTGGATCAAGAATTTGATTTATGGGTCGAATTTATTGCCGTCGGCGAGATGTTTAATTCAAACATATTAGGTTGAGATGTTTGAAATAACTGCGAATGGGGAAGATGAACCGGCCAACTATTATCTGCTCTGTTTTTTTTTATTTATTATTATTTCTCTTTTATGCATGATAAATAAGGTTGCCTTTAATTCAATAATAATGTGTGTTGTATTAGTACTTTATAATATTTGGGAAAAGGAGAACACGTTAAAACGTATTCAATGTGCTCACACCTCATGTTTCATTATATAAAACAAATATGAATGCAACTTTTATTATTTGATGAAAAGAATCTCTGACGTGGCTTTAGTTGTTCTTATTTGATTTTATTGTCGTTATTAGAAGACTATAATGATTGAATATTTTTTTTTCGAGAAGGTTTAATCTTCACATTTCAACTAAATTCAGATTAAATTATGATACGACTCTACACAAGGTGATAAAATGAATGATGTCATTGTAGATCATACATCCCACCACTTAGACCTATTCTTGGAACAACGTAAGATTAGATAGAGATTGATGAATGCAAGAATTTTCGAGCATGGACTTATATATAGACTTATATTTTGTTTTATTGCCCTTAGGGAAGAGACGCACTTTCTACTTTCTAGAGGTGGTCTTGAAATCCACGCGTATACATGAGTTGGTTGATGTTGAACCGTGTGGATTTAATTCAACGGTATACATACACATAAAGAGGTTGCTACTTTTTTTTAAAGTTTTTAAATATTTGTATATTAAAATGAAATCACAATATAATCAATTAAAGGATGTAAAGATCCGATTTTTATTTTTTATTTTTTTACGATTGTTAGGAAAAAATACATAATGTTTTTAAAGGTGAGGTTTTTATCGTAATGTTGAAAAAAGATTACATCTTTCGTCATCAATTTAGGTGGGATTGAATTTTTTTTTTAAAAAAAATAATTATATTGATTTTCTTTTAAAGGTGTGATTTTTATCCGTAACGTTGAAAAATATTACATCCCTTCGTCACCAATTTAGGTGTGATGGAATTTAAATAAATGCATGTTATAAAAGTTATTGTGGAGTTGGTTGTTGGGTATTGAATTTGGTTAATCTTACTCACCTAATCAGAAGGATTTATATTTATATGTTCGATTATATTTACATTTTTTGTTTTTGAGTGATGTAAATATATTTTGTAATTTGATTTCCATAATGGGAACTTCCCACCCTGTTATGTGCTGTTAATTTGGAGGGACTCAACTCACGTCAGTCCTTACGTCGTCGTATTGACAAACACAAGACAAATATAATAATCCTTTGAGGATGTTCTCCTCTCCCCACTTCTCCATGGAGTTGGCCTAAATGGGCAAATCCAACGTGGCATGGTAGCATATATGTTCTGTAATAAGGAGAGACCATTGTCGTTTAATTGATGCTTTAGACTTATCGTGCCTTTAGAACTAACTAGTTTATGGGATAGTTTAGGGAAATAAAAAAATAGCTTATAAATATGTAAATATTATTATATCCTTGTTAAATAGGCGTAGTATGTTGCGGGTTCAAATCATGTAGTCAATTTCTTGTTATTTTGCGAGTAGTCATTGACTAAAAAGGTCGATGGCGAGGTTATTTTTTTAAAAATCTTTTTTTACCAATGCTATTTTTTTTTAAATCCATATGGCTTGTTTGTTTTGAAATTTTAATTATTAACATGTTGATGTATTTGATACGCAAGTTTATATAAAGTATATTTTATATATAACAGTTCTAAAATCATGTATACAAATTTAGATAAACACATCTTTAAGTAGGTTATTGTAAATCCACTAAACCATATATAAGTATTTTATTTTATACTGATTAATTAATATAAACCTTAATAATTTTACATCCTTTAAAAATATAAAGCTACCTATCAAAATAAGCTTTTTGTTTCTTCCCTTTATAAGCTATATTGGAACCAACCAATCTCATCGAAATATCATCTCTCTGTTATAAAAAAGTATCCTTTTTTTTTCCTCTCTAACAAAAGATTCAATCATCGGCGATATCAATGCGATTTGCAGAAGTGGGGTTTGATTACTTTACTAGCTGCGTTTCTTGATCTTACAACTGCATACTTCCTCCTCTCTTTCTCAGCTCTAGCTTTCTTTGCATCAAAGTTTCTCAACATCTTCGGACTTTACCTACCATGTCCATGTCAATGGCTGTTCTTCGGCATCCATAGCAGAAGCTTTTGTCTGAACAGCTTATTAGTCGATTTCCCTGCCCAGAAAGTATCCAACGTTCTGCTATGTCTTAAACAAGCTTACCCTTTTAATGGCTGCGCCTGCACTACAACAAGCAACAGCTCTAGCATCATTGCAGTGAATGGTTCTTCGTGTAGTTCTTTGCCTGATACGAGGAGGCCAATCGATGGCGGCGGCAGCGGCGGTGATAGGGCTGAGAAGTACGATGCGAAGGGTAAGGGAATCGTTCTGTCTCGTAGGCGTAGGACTAAGGTTCGCGGGCGTCGAGAACATGTTAATCTTCGCCTCGACGATGATGGTAATAACGGATTAAGGGGTTTCGTAGAAGAAGATGATGATGTTCTGTGTGCGAAAGGCACGCCCTTGTCTGCTTTAGAGCTGACTTAGTCCGAGGGAGAAAAGCGCGCGATTCAACGGTTGGAACGAGCGCTCGAACAAGAACGTGCTTCTCGAGCGGCTCTGTACGTCGAGCTCGAGAAGGAGCGAAGTGCCTCGGCAACTGCTGCAGTCGAGGCTATGGCGATGATTCTTCGTCTT
This sequence comes from Lindernia subracemosa, assembly GCA_028392965.1. Taxonomy (NCBI): domain Eukaryota; kingdom Viridiplantae; phylum Streptophyta; class Magnoliopsida; order Lamiales; family Linderniaceae; genus Vandellia; species Vandellia subracemosa. The sequence continues at coordinate 157,947 of JAQPCC010000110.1, read as the reverse complement.
CAGGAGGAGAAGGCGATCGTGGAGATGGAATCCAAGCAGTATCAGAGGGTGATCGAAGAGAAATCTGCCCACGATGAGGAAGAATTGAACATCCTTAAAGAGATTCTTGTAAGAAGGGAAAGGGAGAAGCTGTTCCTGGAGGAAGTCGAAGGGTATCAATGGTTGATATCTTCAGAGGAATACAACGAGGATGATGATGATGGGCAGTTGTTTTCTGGGGATGCTTTAGACGAGGTAGAAAAACGATCTTTTGACTCGAATGTCTTTATCTCCGGGAATTTTCATGGTCAGATCAATTGCAGGTTGGAGAAAGCGAATCGTCGAGCCCAGAAGAAAAGATCATCGTAACTTGCAATGGGATTGAATCGAGCAAACGGGCTAGCTCTTCGAAAGCGCTTCTCGAGAAAGATTACCCATAGAAACTTCTGCAGTCAAAAAGTATAAAATACGTTTACGAACAATGCAAGTACTAACAGAATAGATAAAGAAATGCCCGTGAAGAGAAGCAGTTCCGAGTAAGCTAATGACGGGCTTCACCTTCCTCCGATGAGGCCTAGGTTTCTGATCTTTACTCACCGAGCTGCGAAGGATTTCCATGTCTTGGGAAGACAGAGAAATATGCCTGATTCAGACATTGAAATCGGGCGGTAATAGAGAAACTACGGCTTGCTCAAGAAGATGGAGAGAAGCTTGGTAGATCAACTATGTATGGAGAGAAGTAATCAACATGGATCTGCTTTTTCAGTTGATCCAATTTTAAAAGGTCAGTCCCAATCCATGAAAAATCAAGCGGAAAACTGAGATTACAAAAGCTAAAACTAGCTTTTATCGAAACTGAAAGTTTTCGCTATCGTTAAGAGCCCAAAAAGCTTATCATCACAACACAATTATATATGCTCTTCAATCGTCATATAATGTTTAGGTCATTTATTACAAACAGCGACTAAACAAGATCCAAAACTTACTGCTACTGTTTACTCTCCAGTCATAAAAAAAAAATCCTTTCCGTGTCGGTATCACAGCCCCATCCCCAACAGTCCAAAACTCCATTACCGTTCATAGGTTTTCTTCGACACAGGCACCAAAAAGTAGTCTAGAGTTGCTCATATGACAATCGACTGTGTGATAAGATTCACTGCGGAATATATGATAAATGACAGTAAGGGGTACCTGTATATCTTCGAATCAGAACAGTCTCCATCGTACTCCCATGATTTAGCAACTAGTAACTGAAGCGAGATGCTAATCATTCGACACAGACGTTGAATTTGAGGTGAGGGACTCCGAATCACCAATGCCTCTAGCTGCCAATTGAGTCTCTAAGATCTCCAATACATTATCTGGTGGACATTTATGAGCTGGATTTGTAGCTGACATCTGACAAAAACACTCAGGCCATGAATTCGTGTAGAAGGATTCGGGTGAAACCCGCTTGTGAGGGCCGCCAAAGTTTGTCTTCTGCATCACGCGTCGGACGGCTTCTTCGAAACCTGCTTTGTGACCCTTTTCGCGATCAATGAAGATAGGGGCTAGAGCTTTTCTGTCGGGCCGGATGTTTGTACGGAAACCATAGTAGAGGCGGTGGCCCAGAAGATTATTAGCAAAGTTGCTGGGCCCGTCATACGTTGGCATAAAAATGTCCGAAAGCAGACAAACCATGTAATCCACAGCAGAACCCACAAGGCCACGCGTGTTTTTCGCCAGTTCACCGGTTGTGTCTACGGTGTTGTGGTTCTCGAGGCGAGGGAATAGAGTTCTAAAAGGTTTCATGAATCTGTCGCCCCCAAATAGTTCACCAGCTGCAAGGTATATCCTAGTGGAGTTGTCGAAGCCCATGGCTCGCAAGACGAGACCCACCTGAAGGTCATATTCATATGAGTTAATCAATCAGTAGGAATTCGTATTCATAAGCACAAAAAAAAAAAAAAAGAGATGTTAGCAATTAGCTTAAGTTACCTCTTCTGGAGTTAAAGGACACTTTCCAATTGCTCTTCTCTCTTCGTAAATAAGCTTTTTTGGGGCAAAATTTTCTTTCCGGTATGTCTTCAATAGTTTTTGTTCTTCTGGGGTGAATATATCAAAACACCTGCAAAGAGTGGGATCAGAAACTTTAAGCGTTAAATCCAGATAATTTAACAGATATTAATCCTTCAATCCAAGGGTTCTACCACTTTGTTAGCTAAAATCAGCCTGAAGCTCAACTTATTGAAAGATAAGGGGTGAATTAAAGACAGTGGTTGAAAAACCATGTCTTCTTAGTAACCGTACTGATTTGTTGTACAGAACTAACGGTTCAAAGCTGTTTTCAGGCGTGTGGCAACAGAGAATTACCCAGCAAATGATAGCATATCCATCTCAAAACGAAGATGAATGGCCATGAAGTGACCTTGCTCACGAAGCCTGTTGACTATTGCGCTGCTCAGCTCCATGATGTGAGGCTTAAACTTCAGGGCATGATAATTCACCCTGCATCTCAGCCGCTGGTACTCGGGGTTGTCGATTTCTTCAGCCAGCCGATGCGAGAAAGGAGTAAGATATATAGCGCCGTGCTCTTTCATCTTCTGTAAAGCTTCTGTTTTGTACCAACTGATGGGTGCATCCCTTGGGGGCTTCATCTGAGTACAAGAACACATCATGAAAAACCATTTGCATATAATCAATCTCTTTCTAAAACTCTACAAGTGAGGATAGAATTACCTGAAATGCTTTTATCTTCTTGATCTTCCCCTTTTTCTGTGTTTCCGGAATACTTTCCACAATTTTTACATCATATCTCAATGACTTGATGAAATGCTCAACATCGTATACTCCATGAAAACCACTGTAACACTAGATGTTAAGTACTGACTGACAACGCAATAAACAGCAGCTGTTACCATATAAGCTTCTACAATGGATTTTTATAGATGCGACAAGCTTCTACTTCTATTGGACTTGCACGGGATCAGTTTGCAGTCAAGCTAGAGTGACTATCAGAACTCAATTCTATTCATATAGTCCTTAGAAAACTTCACATTATTGAGTATTGACCCGGAAATTCTTATGACTGCCACAAGGATAAGAACAGCAGTATTTTATATACATCCTTTTTTTAAGTTTTTTATTTTTCTTTAATATCACAGTTCAACATCATAAACCAGTTCCACTGAGGCAAGATCAGGTAACTGATTCAAAATAGCAAAGCATCACAAGCTTTCAGAGAGATCAACAAACAACGATATAAAAACCACACACATGAATAAATTTTTTTCATTTCCTTTTTTTTTTTCCTCTAAATGCTCATTTCTCAAGTTAACTCTGTTACATAAGGAGCCTTATAAACAATTGTTTACAGCACTATGATCAGAAAAATCTAATGAGTAAACATGGAATCAGTATCAGCACCTGTCATCATGCCAGAAGGAGTTTGCATCTAGTTCAGGCAGTACGAGTGTCGCGTTCATAATTCGAGCTGCCAGAACAGCATTACATATCTGGAATTCACGCAAACATTCACTAAGCTGGATGTTCAAGGTAGAGTCATGCCACAGAATTTATGAAGATGGGGAGCTGCCTAATGTATGCTAATGAGAGGTAGAAAGACAGAAAAGTTCATCTCTCATTATTAAGGGTAGCTGAAAACGCAACCGAAATAAAAGACCATCTAATTAGCTTTTTAGATAAATGTCAAACACAAACCGCACTACGTTGCTGGTTCAGGCCACCATTGCAACGAACACGCAAATAGCCATTGGTTTCTTCGGAAGGCGCTGCTCATGAACATACAAAAAGACATATAATATCTACATATACAACAAATGAACAAACTAGGATCAACTACCATAAACATCGGCAACTAAATGAGTGGGAAGAAACATACGTGGCCAATCAGATCTCGGTGCAGATGATGGTCTCCATCCATCAGAGGATGCAGTACTCCAAAGAGTGTCAACATTAATCTGCTCACAACATAAAAAAAATTTTAAAACAAAAAACGAGCATTTACCAGTATATGAAACTCAATTACTGGCTGGTAAATAGCTGCGAAACATCAGATCAACACATAAATAAACCAAAACAGTTCCATAGACCACTAGATTGAAAACACGGAGTAGAAAAACACCACTTGGCCAGGATTATAATGGCAGATCATAAATAGAAAATTCACCCAAGGGACAAAAACAAAGGCTGCTAATAAAAATCACAGACACACCACCTCATGCTTTGTTAACGTCAGATCAAGACGAAGAAAAAACAGAGGATAACACTTGTCCATACTCAATGTGCGTCGACGATCAATTTACAGCTGATAAGATCACAATTAATCAAAATAGCATTTCAATCACAGCAACTAAAGCACACACACAGCCACTGACCTCAGATTTGTTCGGCGACGTGGAGCTGAGCGTTGAAAAAAGTGAGACAGTTGATATCACGACGATGAACAGCACGATTACGCCGCATAAAACACTCTTCCGAAACACGCTCCTGATCCCCGTAGCTGATTGCTTCACTTGATGCCTCCCTCTGCAACACAAAAACACGTCAAAAAAAACAGAAATTACTCAGGCGAATCAAATCTTATGCATTTACCTTCTCATTTTGGGAGACTGTGTAGTAGCAGATCGACAAAGGCGGTTGTTATTGAATTGAACTTCAACAGTGTTCCAATCTAAGCAGTCAGTCACGTCGGGTCGAAACCAATCGGTTGGATCTATGCGTCTTTTAAACGGATCGTAGTTGAGTGTATTATTTTATTTCTTTATTTATTATTTTATTATTTAAATATTTTAATTTCATATATAATAGCATCATATTATTATTTTTTTTAAAAAAAAGGCAAACAAATTTATTTTTGTTCTTTCTCAATTTGACTACATAAACGGAGATCTCTGCCTCGGCCCGCGCGATCAATGGTGAGATTTCTCTTGAGCATTCGCGCGCTTTAGTGTTTTTTCGAGCAGAAAGAGATACACAGATGATTCAAACTCGACGAATTGATAGTGGTTGAATTTTGTGATTTCTCTGTTTTGTAGGCGAATTCATTGCGATTATACTTAACCTGTATTCGGAACACTCTTGAGGCAGCTTTGTGTCTTCAGGTTTGTGGATTGCTGATCATTTTAAGGGTTTTGAAGTATCTCGAGAGTATTGTACCTCATTCATGTGTTGTTTGAGTAATTTTCTTCAGATATTGATTGGATTGCAGTCGCAATGTTGATCAAAGCTTGTTTTCTTCTGTCTTCTCTATGTTTTTGCAGAATTTTCCGTGTCAGGAAGTTGAAAGGCACAATAAGCCAGAGGTTGAACTCAAGTACGAGTTATATGTATTATGCTATTTCATTATCAATTTATGACTCCTTTTTTTTTTCGCTTCCTCTAAAATAAGACCTTTGTTTTAAGTTCGTCATGCCATTGATCCGTTTGCATTGCTATATAAAGCTTGATTGATATAAGACTTAAAGTAAGCGTGAGTGGATGCTCTTGCTTTGGTGTTAATGATTCCATTTTTACAAAGCAAAATAAGAATTACGCCGTGAGCAAATCATGATATTATTCGAAGAGGAACTGTTGGTTTCATTGACTTCTGTTAGAATAGTGATGATGCATGTTAGGTTAATTCGTCTTTTCTCTAGCTGGAGTGCATGTGTGAGCTTTGAAAAATACAAAAATGTACTTGATCTAGAGTAGATGGTAAGGCCACATGTGCATCTTGGGTTGATTTTTCTAATCCATATCTTTGAGGTCAATAACATTGAAAGATTCTAACTTTGTTCTCTTTGAAATCAGGACAAGTCCAGAGCTTCTACTGAATCCTGTAAGTTTTGTCTCAGCATCCAAATAATTGTTTCCCACGTTTGGTTATGTCAGTTCTCTTCCATATATCTATGGCGTCTGAAAATCTGTAATATTAAGGTGAAGTGGTTCGTAGTATCTGGTTGTATTCTAGTTACATGTAATGTTGCGAGACAAAATGGATGGATAAGCGATATTGTTGTTCCATGATGTTATGATTGAATTGTTTGGGTAGTGATGATAATGCAATCCTTCATTTGCAATTACATATCAGTCCAAGTTTAGAATTGAGTGGAAATAAAAATATTTGGTTAAGATTTAATATCTAAAGGGTGGTTTACCGCAAGAATGAAAAGTTATATCATCTGTCTTAAGCTCGCTTCATTCCAGTTTTTCTTCTTTTGATGATTCACATTGATCACTGGGTGGAAGTTGTCAATGTTGACATTCCAATGCCTGATTTCACTAGCTTTTACTTTTTCCAATTTCTGTCTTTCAGGTTCTGATTTGTCGAAATGAAGCTGAGAGGTGCCTGATAGAAACATCTATAAATTCACTGCGCATAAGCCTTAAGGTGAAAATTCTTATAAGCTAATTTGGATTCTTTGATCCTATGCTTTTGTTGTTTATATCTAATTAGGCGAGCTGATTATTTTCATAACTTGAATGTAAGCAATGTGCTTTTATGAGGCACAATACGCTTCTATGAGGCACCCTCTTAAGCCTCTAGGAGCTAGTGCTTATTTTTCGATCATCCCTTATACTCCAAAGGCTGCATATTTTTTAGGAAAGATGTAGTGTGAATTTTAGGGAAATTTTTCATAGGATAGCCGATATATTATATATCATGAACTTAAAAGCTATTGGGAGCCAAGAGCAAAGGTCTTGATGATTTACTTTGTAAAAGATTATTACTGGATGTTGAAACTTCTAAATCCTGGCTTGCAATACAGTGTCGGGTGGTTTGTTATTGAAGAAGGATTAGGCATCTTATGGAGTATGGCGGAAGCTTCTCTATATAGCCTTTCAGTTATTTCAATTGGTCAAACATTTGCTAATCCCGGGAGAATCTTTACCTTAGTCTTGATGTTTTCGTTATTCATTTTCACCATTCCTTTGTTACTCAACTGTATACTTGCTGTGTTTCTTGTACTTGAATTGTGTAGATCCATGGTCCATCATTTGATATGCTTCCCAACTAAGACTGTAACTGTTGCAGCCATTGGTATATGTGTCAGAAACGAGGAGCTCCAGATAATTCTGTTTTTTTTTTTTGGGCATCATAGGTTAAGCAAGCTGATGAACTTGAGAACATACTTACAAAGAAGTTTCTGAGATTTTTATCAATGAGAGCAGAAGCATTTCAAGTTTTGAGGAGAAAACCAGTGCAGGTTTTCTTTCATTAACATTTATGCTAGACTCATTTGGACTATCATGAATCACACTTAATGAGTTTGTAAATTTTGTTCATTCAAGTTGGTTTCTTCATCAGGGTTATGACATCAGCTTTCTTATCACCAATTATCATTGTGAGGAGATGCAGAAGAGTAAGCTGATAGACTTCATTGTCCAGTTCATGGAGGTAACTTTCTCACAGTTCTTTAAACCCCATGATAACTATCATATTACGGTGAGCTAAGATCGTCTGTTTTGGTCCTGGAAACGCAGGACATTGATAAAGAAATAAGCGAACTAAAAATGTCGGTGAACACGCGTGGGAGGCTTGTGGCTACAGAGTTCTTGAAGCAGTTCATCTGAACTAAGACCCTTATGTCCTCCAAATATTACCTTCATCCTGTAAGATGCGTCCTTTCATTATGACCTTTTACAAAAAATGAATGTCAAAGCTTATCAGACCATGTTAGTATCTTTTGTTTTGTTCATATATAATCAATCAAGGATCATTGTTTACCGAGGTTATATACAAGTTGCATATCTCCAGCCACATTTCAGAACATATCTGCTAGTTGGTAGTTAGCTCCTCACACCTCATGAAAAAAGATGCATTTTCATATTCAATGGATATATTTCTATATCATCGTCATCATCTTCATAGCCATATGTAAATCCGATCCAAGAAGGAAAGAAAGGGAACTGTCAGTTCCATTACATGAAGAGATAGAGCATGAATTGAAAACAGAGACACATTTGAACTTTGATGAAATCACATTCCAGCTTTAGAGAGCTGCCTGAGTATCTCCACTATGTGCTCTGCTTTTGCTCCCTTGTCAGCATAAGCAATCAAAGGACTGTCTTGTGGAACCACGTCGTCCTTCAAGTAACTCCCGGCTGTTCGGAGCTGCTCTTCAGAACCTTTCTCGACAACTCCTCTCATGATTAAGGTCTTGTGTGTGCCAGAGATTAGTTCCTCATAGTCCGTATCCCCCGTTTCTCCGAGGATGACATACATGTTCGCCACATTCAATCGCCACCGTACGAAAAGGTACCTTTTTCCATAGAGTATTATATTACATACAAGTAATTTATCAATCCAATGATATTTATGTAGTAGTCTAACATAGTAATGTGTGTAGTTCGATTTTATCATATATCACCTTAGAGCCTGCGAACGAGAAGCAAGGAGAGGCACAACCTGCATCCTCGTCGAGTTTCTGCAATACATCAAATGGCAACGAAGGCCTCTCATCCTTAGCTTCTGCCTCATATCATCCACCTTTTTCGCCTACAGACGAAAAAAAAAAAAGATGAAGAAAAGTTCGTTCTTAACAGCTTCGAAAAAAATTCTGACTCCTTCATTACACACCTTACTGGGATCCTTTATTGCGTACGACAGACAATGCGAATTGCTTGACTTCGCAAGGTGTTCGATGGGACTCGAGGTGACGCTCGATTTCCCGTCTTCCGGCGTATTCATCAGTTTCGATATAGTCTTCTTCAGCCCATCACAGCCCCATCTGTACTCTATATGAGAAGTGTAGTCGGGGTCGAGATGAAGCTTTCCGTTCTCCTCGGGATAATAAACCTCACTGCCACTACCACATATGAGGGCATCGAAGTCATTCACCTTCACATCCCCCGACTTCAAAAAATTGGCCAGCTCAGCCACGGGCATAGCCGTGGACAGAGCAAAGCCCGAGAACCTCGACACTTGAGGGTCCAATCTAACCGCCTTCACAATATCTTGTATGCTATGGGTCATCTTCTTATCGGGATTTCCCTTGAGGTCATAGCAATCGAGCGCTATTACGAACAGCTTTCGACGCCTCCTCAGCATCGGATACTTGCCGGGAACATCGCCCGCATGCTGCTTGATGCCACCGCCCCCTTCCAGGCCCGGGCCCGCTTCTTGCCTCTTGATTTTGTTCAGAACCCTCTTCACTTGGTCGGGCAGCTCGGCGTTTTCGCCTGCGGATCCCAAGCTGTGACCCGCGGACTCCGACTCGTTGACCGACATCTTCTCCCCGTCCACCGACAGCCTAAGGGACATGTCGAGCACGTCTTTGAGCGAATCGTTGAGAGAGTCCTCGACGGCAGTCTCGTCCAGGGGGGTGTCCGTCTTCCACTGGGGGTGCCTCATTCTGCACGCCGCGACCCTCGTGAGGTAGGTTCGGCAGTGCTCGGGCCAAGAGAAGAGGTGTATGTTCTTGAGCCCATTCTTCCTACACTCGTTCCACAAGTTCTTCTCCGAGACAAGCTTGAGGAGAGCGTTGGCTATCGCCTCTTGGTCATGTGGGTCCACGAGTAGACCGTTGTTTAGAGCCTGAATATCCCACATGGCGATAATTTTACTCAAGAAAGCTTACTACATTCCATTCTAAGAAGAAGAAGGACGTGATATGAAGGGTTTACCCGATGGATATCGACTGGGCCGCCGTTTTTAGTTGCCACCATCGGGAGCCCATGTGCGGCGGCCTTCAACGACAGTTACAAAGTGTTTAGAGATTTGTGTAGGAGTACGGTTGAAGGAATTAGAAAGGGACAAACCTCGATCAGGGTGAGTCCAAAGGGCTCGATGAAAGCTGGGTTAATGAAAACTCCCTGGAAACATTCATCTGACGATTTAATTATCGAAGCAAAAATCGCTATTGGATTATTTTTATAGGGTTGGATTTACTCGAACCTTTGTCTTGCTTGCGAGACGATATATTTCCGGGACGTCACTCTGTTTGTGATGTTTGGGGAAGGCGACTTGACCGTAGAGGTCGTATCTGTCGACTAGCTTCAACACGGTAGTAAGCACGCTGGCATTTCCTCCGGACATTTCGTCTATGTCGTCCCTGTTTCCCATAATGAGTGTCTGCAGCAATAAAAGAACAAAATCTTACATGTTTGAACTATGCCTAAAAATCATCTTTCTTGTTGATTGATTTCCTTACAAGATTGGCAAGCTCTCGCAGAGGGCGGCACTCCCCAAAGGCTTTCACTAGGGTTGTGATGTTCTTCTTCGGGTCGGGCCTTGACAAAGCTAGAATCATCGGCTTGTGTGGATTCGTCAAGAATCGCATCACCTGAAGAATTATCGATATTTATCCATGGTATTAAAAGGCAAAAAAAAAAGAAAAAAACTCGGGAATACCACATGGTTCTTACATCAGCCCATATAGCAGGAACAGATCTCGGAGATGATGATTCGGTCAACGCGGCTAGGTCCCCGTCGGCTTCATTACCATCATCCGCTACTACAACATTGCTAAAATCCATCCCGGGAGGTATAACCTGCATTTACCCCAAAAAAAAAATTCACTTATTATGCTGCCAAAATAATAACCTTTCTTTACACTAATTTCAATGGAAAAAACTATACTTACAGCCATCCTAGGCATGAACCGACCATGACAATTAACCCCGCGCCTGCCCCGGGCCCGCAAGACCCTCTCGAGCTTCACATCGAACCCATCGTACAGCCCCCACTGCTCCTCAATCTCCTGCTTAGTGCTTGTAATAACCAACTCCGCGGCGTCTAAAGAAAGCTCTTCGGCTTCGATCCTCCTCATAATCCTATACATGGAGTTGATATCCTCCTTGGTCTGTCTCCCCTGCTTGAGAAGCTGCTCCAACTTGTTCCTGCCGAGGGAATGCCCCGTCAGGACCATGGGCACGTTCAGGGCGCCCGAGAGCAGAGCCGCGCTGTCCCCTGCATCTGCATAGTGCCCGTGGATCACGTAGGGCCAGACGGGCTGACCCGCGTTTATCTGGTCCCCGAGGGCCTTGGACATGTTGAGTATGTGCGATAACGCCCCGTCCACAAACTCCTGTATGTGGGGCCACAGCAGCTCCTTCCTCAGGTACTTGTCCCTCGGGCCGAAGGGTATGCGGATGATGTACGCCCCGCTCCCCTCGCCCAGGTCCGACTCCTCGGCCTCGTGGGCCCCGCCCGTCGATAGCATCTCCGTTGGCTCGCCGTAGCTCCAGTCCACCTCGGGCGAGGAGATCTGGCGGGTGAACAGGTCGACCCTGTAGACGCCAGGCATCTTGGCTAGGGCTCGAGCCACCTCCACCACGTATTTGATCTTCGGGAATATAAAATTAGACGCAATGCGAATACGGCCAAAAACAAAAAACAAGACAAAAAATCAAATTTTGTGGGACCCCACCTGACCGCCGGTGTCAGAATCCCGTCCCAGCTCCATGTTTTCGCCGCGGACAAGTCCGTGCAAGCTAGAGACAACATAAGACAGCCAGCGGTTTAATTAGTTAGAATCCATGACGACACCGAGGAAATGATTCCAAGAAATACCGCGCTAAGTGCTTTATTATTCGTTACCTTATAAGAACGATATAAAGCTTCTTCTCTTTGTTACTGTCGGACCAAACCTCCAAGTTGGAGAAGTTGCGCTGGTACTTTTTGCCACGAGGGCTGTCGAGGGCAACGGGCGTCTCTCCCATTACATCGCCTTTCTCCCCCTCGGATAAGTCCTCGGACATATCCTCTGTTACGTCCTTTCGACCTTGTTCTCTTTCCCACTTTCGAGCTGCTAACCTTTGTAGATCTTCCCATTCCAACTAAATCATAGACGCATTTTAACCCATTTTTTAATCTCAAGAATGTTAATTTATATAATCATCAGCTAGAAAGAAACTAATCCATGGCTAGTCACACAATATCAATGGAACAGTACTTCTTGCAAGAAAGACTTAATTAATTATTTCCATTTCCTAGGTTTCAAATCCAAGACATGCAGCTATCAAGAAACAATTCACAGCCCAGCCAATGACCCAAAAAAAAAAAATCATTTCGAAGAAATCCCAAGATTCAAGAAAAACAGATCTCTAGCCAGCTGATTGATGATATAAACAGAAAAAAAAAAGAAAAAAAAAAATCACTCGCCTGCTTCTTCTTTCGAGTAAGGTGCCAAATCCTCCAGCACATATTCTCAAGCCTTGAGCTTCTCTCCCTCGTATTCCTCGTGGCGACCACCTTGATCCATGTCCGATGGAGGTCGCTCTCGTCGACGCCGCTGACCACTTCTTCGACGAAGTACTTGGTGGGATTGAAATGGTGGTCGTGGTGCTGTCCCTTGTGAGCCGCCGTCGCCGCCGTCTTGCTGCTGCTGCTGTTCTCATCTATGGCCGATGCGCCGGTGTCCAAGATAGCCTCTAAGTAACCATTAATCCACTCGTTCCCAGCCATTCTTTTTTTTCTCTGTTAAAGATCGAATTTTTCGAGGCCCCAAATGGACGTGAATAATTTTCTCAATCGATTCAAGAATAAAGGAGCGGCCTTCACATGCAACAGAGATTCGTCATTTATTATCTCTCTTTGTTAGGTTTGTGGGTCAATTAATAACAATCAATAAAGGAAGGGTTTTTTTTTTTCTTTCTTTCTTTCTTTCATGCGAATAGGAGATGTATTTGTGCTGTGTAAGGGATGGCGCGTGGGACCCACCGTAGGGACACGTGGCGCGTCGATTTGAGCGGCTAGAATGTGCCGTCGTAGGCTGCACACGTGTGAGCTTCTACGTATTATTGTGCGATCGGAGAGTCCGAATTATTCGATGGTAGGATTAAATAAAAACTAAAGAATAGGTGAAATATATAATAATAATTATTAATATATTTTTGGGTAATATAGTGTTCATTGTAATATTTATTATTTGTAATTGATTGTTAGTGTATAATATATAACGTTGCATTTGTGATCACTAGGAGAGACTTTGATTCATGCTCAACGTCTGCATGGCCACGTACCAAATATAACTACGAATTATAAAAAAAATATAAAAATAAAAAAGAAAGAATATTACAGTTGAGGCACACATGTTTCGAGGTTGCACGCCTCCCAATGCGAGATGAATTTCTGAATAAGTATTTTGTCTTTTTATTCTAAACGAATAATTGATATTCATCTTATATTTGAAATTTAGGAGAATATAGATAAAAGCGAATATAGTATTGTGTTTTTATTATATATCTAAATATGTTATATGTGGTTGATATATTTTGCTTGTATCCATAATGCATACATGATATTTTATAATTAAAAATAAAATATATAAAATTAAAATATGATATATCATTTGATATAGAACCTAATTATGGACAACAAATACTTACGTCCATCCGTAAAAAGAAAATTTCACACATTAAATAAAAAATAAATTATACTAAATGTTAAGTGGCTTGTTGAAAATAAAACATTCTTATAAGGATTGATAATGAAAAATTCAGCCTATACGTTAATAAATGTATTGGAAGTAAAACCCTCACCACATGTGTGGTCATTTAACATTCATATATAATATGGATTAATAAATTATCTGTGTTATAAAATATTATAACTATTAAGTATTTTACTAATGACGATATAATTAGAGAGATAATAACTTCTTTTCTTCAATACTTTCTCTTATCTTTTTACACATCCCAAATCACCTATTTATACATAAATTCATCCAATTACATCCACAAAATAAAATATTACATCAACCACACAAAAATCTCATCTATCATTCTAATCAATAAAATAATCACAACCTCCATTCTAAACCACTCGTTTTACTTAACCACCATTCCAAACAATATACATCCACATATTTATTTAATATTTCATAATACTCCCCCTTGGATGTATATTAAGGAATATGCCTCGTTAAAACCTTACTAGGAAAAACCCAGCGGGATAAAAACCTAGTGAAGGAAAAAGAGTACATACTTCCTTTTGTACGCTTTCACTTGTTGTCTCATTAAAAACCTTACTGGGAAAACCTCATAGGGAAAAAACCACAGTTAAGGGAAAAGAGTACAACGCGCACTTGCTCCCCTCACTTCAGATCTCGAAGTTTTCGAACTCCAATTGAATATACTAATTTTCTAAAAATAATGGGAGGAAGTGCTTTTGTAAATAAATCTGCAAGATTTTCGCTTGATCGCACTTGTTGTACATCAATATCACCATTTTTCTCCAAATCATGTGTAAAGAAAAATTTCGGTGAAATATATTTTGTTCTATCCCCTTTAATATATCCTTCCTTTAATTGGGCAATACATGCCGCATTATCTTCATATAAAATCGTTGGAAGTAATTTCTCAGATAATATCCCACAAGTTTGCTGTATATGTTGAATTACCGATCGCAACCAGACACATTCTCGACTAGCTTCATGAATTGCTAGAATTTCTGCATGATTAGATGAAGTGGCAGTTAAACTTTGTTTAACTGATCGCCATGAAATAGCGGTTCCACTATATGTAAATAAATAACCAGTTTGCGATCGAGCATTATGTGGGTCAGATAGAAAACCAGCATCTGCATACCCAATTAAATCTGCTTTCGATTCATTTGAATAGAACAATCCCATATCAGTTGTTCCTTGAAGGTATCGAAATATCCGTTTAACCCCGTTCCAATGTCTACGAGTCGGTGACGAACTATATCTCGCCAATAAATTTACAGCGAACGCAATATCAGGTCGCGTATGACTCGTAAGATACATTAGTGCTCCAATAGCACTGAGATATGGTACTTCGGGACCAAGTAATTCTTCATCATTTTCACGAGGTCTAAATGGATCTTTATTCACGTCTAATGATCGGACAATCATCGGAGTATCCAATGGATGAGCTTGATCCATGTAAAATCTTTTCAATACCTTTTTCGTATATGTCTCTTGATGTACAAATATCCCATTCTTCAAATATTCAATTTGCAGTCCAAGACAAAATTTCGTCTTTCCGAGATCTTTCATTTCAAACTCCTTTTTTAAACAAATAACAGCATTTGATAACTCTTCGGGAGTTCCAATTATGTTAATATCATCAACATAAACTGCGATGATAACAAATTCACTTTTACGCCTTCTCATAAATATACAGGGGCAAGTTTGATCATTTTTGTACCCCTCTTTCAATAAATATTCACTCAGGCGATTATACCACATACGCCCAGATTGCTTTAATCCATAAAGCGATTTATTCAGCTTAATCGAGTACTCGTGTCGGGGCCCTGAATTTTCAGGCAACTTAAATCCCTCGGGAAGTCTCATATATATGTCACTGTCAAGTGATCCATATAAATAAGCGGTGACAACATCCATAAGACGCATATCGAGTCCTTCACGTACTGCCAGACTAATTATATAACGAAAAGTAGTTGCATCCACCACAGGAGAATATGTCTCCTCATAATCAATACCAGGTCGTTGTGAGAAGCCTTGTGCAACAAGTCGTGCTTTGTATCTCACAATTTCGGCGTTTTCATTCCTCTTTCTGATGAAAACCCATTTATATCCAACCGGCTTTACATTTTCTGGTATGCGGACTACAGGTCCGAAAACTTTTCGTTTCTCAAGTGATTTCAATTCTGCCTCGATTGCATCTTTCCATTTTGGCCAATCATTTCTTTGTCTGCATTCTTGTACAGACCTTGGTTCATGATCCTCATTCTCATTCATCTCATTCATTTCATGTAGCGCTACGTTAAATGAGAATTTATCGTCAACGTTGACTTTTACTCGGTTCCATCTAATTCCATTTTGGGCATAGTTTATCGAGATCTCTTCATTATCATTATTCTCAGAATTTTCAGGTACCTTATTTTCATTCTCATAATCATTAATGCCCATTGACTCTTCTAGAGTCGATAAATCCTCGACTGGACCATTCTTATTATTTGCTCCTTTTCTTTTTCGAGGATTTTTATCTTTGGAACCCGAGGGCCTGCCACGTTTCAATTGTGGTCTAGGCTCGATAACACTCTTTGTATGTTCTGCAGGAACATCGATTTTTGCAGGAGCATTAACAGCTGGTATATGTGACTTAGTCACTCTTTTAAGGTCAGTAAAGCTATCTGGCAGTTGATTAGCTAATCCTTGTAAATGAATTATCTTTTGAACTTCTAGTTCACATTCTTTCGTTTGAGGATCATAATGATTTAGCGATAATTCATTCCAACTAATATTCTTTTCCAGCTGTTTCATTTCTCCCCCTAATGTCGGAAAATTCGATTCATCAAAATGACAGTCGGCAAATCTAGTCGTAAATAAATCTCCAGTTAAAGGTTCTAAATATTTTATTATTGATGGAGATTCAAATCCGACATATATTCCCAACCTCCTTTGAGGTCCCATCTTAGTGCGTTGTGGTGGAGCAATTGGAACATAAACCGCACATCCAAAAATTCTCAGATGGGAAATATCTGGTTCCTGACCATAAACCATTTGTATCGGGGAGATATCATTATAACTTGTTGGCCTGATGCGTATTAGTGCAGCTGCATGTAATATAGCATGTCCCCAACAAGATGAAGGAAGTTTCGACTTCATTAATAATGGTCTTGCAATTAATTGCAACCTTTTAATTAATGATTCTGCAAGACCGTTTTGCGTATGAACATGTGGCACGGGGTGCTCAACATCAATTCCAATAGACATGCAATAATCATTAAATGCCTTGGAAGTGAATTCACCAGCATTATCAAGTCGTATTTTCTTTATAGGGTAATCTGGAAAATGTGCTCTTAATCGAATCAACTGAGCAAGCAATCTCGCAAAGGCTACATTGCGTGTTGATAACAAACATACATGAGACCATCTAGTTGATGCATCGATCAATACCATGAAGTATCTAAATGGTCCACACGATGGATGTATCGGTCCACAAATATCACCTTGTATACGTTCCAAAAATCTTATGGATTCATTCTTTATTTTTACTGGTGATGGTCGAATAATCAACTTTCCTTTAGAGCAAGCAGCACATGATAATTCATTAGATTGAAGAATCTTCTGGTTCTTCAATGAGTGTCCACGTGAATTTTGAATTATTTTTCGCATCATAACTGAACCGGGATGGCCCAACCGGTCATGCCAAACAACAAATTTACTGTCATTAATAAACTTCTGGTTTATGATAGCATATGATTCAATCGTTCTAAAATATGTATAATATAGGCCAGAATCAAAAGATGGTAATATTTCCATAATTTGTTTACCATTCGAAGTTACTTTTGTAATGTGCAAATATTCAATATCTCCATTTTCTGCAGTCTCAACGTGATATCCATTATGTCGAATAGCTTTAAAGCTTAATAAATTTCTTTGAGACTTAGGAGAATACAAGGCATTTTCAATCATCAGCCTTGTCCCTCTAGGCAGTAAAACATTAGCTCTTCCGGAGCCTTCAATTATATTTGTGCTGCCTGATATAGTAATAACACTGGCCCTTTTCATATCAAGATGATCGAAATATTTCTTATTTTTCAGAATCGTATTAGTCGTTGCACAGTCTGCAAGACATAATTCTCCATTGCACATGCTCGCATCCATCAAATAAATATCCTTTATAAACAAACACATAATATTTATTAATGAAAAAGAAATATTGCATTACAAACATATAGATAACTTAAAACAAATAAAACACACAATAGTAAAACATAATACATAAATAAAATCAAAGCAGATTAATTTTCTTCGATCAGAAAATCCGAAGCCTCTAAATGAGCATTTTCATCATTGGCATCAGAGGTAGAGGGGAATTCTCCCTGAACAAAATTCATTTCAATTTTCTTTCCTTTGCCCTTCTGAGATTCTTGATATAACTCAACAAGATGTTTGGGCGTACGACAATTGCGCGACCAATGGCCAGAACCACCGCAACGATAACACTTTTCATCATTATTCTTTTGTTCAGTTTGCCTCTTCTCATCTTTATTATCATAAATTTTCCTCTTCTGGGGAAGATTTTGATGACTGCCACGATAATTATGATAACCACCACGATGATACTGATAACCACCACCATAATATCCTCGGCCACGACCTCGGCTTTGACCACGACCTTGACCACGACCACGTCCACGGCCGCGAAATCCACCACGACCACGTCCACGATCATTACCCCGACTATTATCATTATTAGTTTTGACTGCATTCGCTTCAGGGAGTGCAGTAGAACCAGTCGCTCGGGATTCGTGATTTTTTACCAGCAATTCATTATTTTGCTCAGCCAAAAGTAAGCAAGAAATTAAATCGGAATACTTTTTAAATTTTCTCTCCCGATATTGCTGTTGTAATATCATATTCTGCGGATGGAACGTGGTAAATGTTTTCTCCAGCATATCATTATCGGTAATTATCTCTCCACATAATTTCAGTGTGGAAGTAATTCTATAAACAGCAGAATTATATTCGCTTACCGATGAAAAATTCAGTCATTCGTACTTTGCATTGGGAAGAATAACGGTGGTCAGATGGCTATATCGCTCTTTCAGATTTTTCCACAACTCAGCTGGATTCTTTTCTGTCAAGTATTCAACTTTCAGATTTTCGTGAATATGGTGGCGAAGAAAAATCATGGCTTTCGCCTTGTCTTGTATAGTTGTTATTTTCGTGGGATCAATAGTGTCACCTAAACCTTTTGCTGTCAAATGGGTTTCGGCATCTTGAACCCAAGGTAAATAATTTTTTGCCAGTGATGTCGAGTGCAACAAACTCAAGACTCGTCAAATTCGACATTTACTATAATAAAATACAAAACATGTTATAATAATTAAAATACAAAACATGCTATAATAATTAAAACATTATACAAAAAAAATATAATTAATCTTCTTTTAAATCTTCTTTTAAATCTTCTTTTGTAAAAGTTCTGATGAAAAACGATATCCACATCCATATAAGTGTCGCCGTAAAAATAATCATGACCAATAGATTAAACATCAGATAGAGCGACATCCTTCAATTACAAAAATGTAAAATAAGTTTCGTGATTATAACATCAAAGGAAAAAGTACAATTAATCATAATATTTAAAAAGCCTTAAAAATATTATCCACATAGTGGTAAGGATCACCGTAAATAAAGTAAGAAGAAGAAGATCCATCTTTGTATAAAACGACATGATTCTATAATTGAAAAATAACATAATAATTAGATAACATAGATAAATTATTATTAGTATCTTTAATAACGATAATATTGTAAATAAAATGTTAAGTAAATCTGGGAGAATGACCGATCCAAGTCAAATTCGTAATTAGGCGATACTCCGCTCTAAAGCAAATTTGTAATTAGACGGTAATCCAACCCAAAATTTTTAATAACGATAATATTGTAAATAAAATGTTAAGTAAATCTGGGAGAATGACCGATCCAAGTCAAATTCGTAATTAGGTGGTACTCCGCTCTAAAGCAAATTTGTAATTAGACGGTAATCCAACCCAAATCATTTTTTTTAAAAAAAAAAATTCCGCATGCCAACACCGGGGATCGAAATCTGGACCTCTCGTCACTTGTAATGACGATATTCCGCGAAACCACTCGGCTATCGACGTTTTAGTTATAAATTTTAAAATTAAATATTTATTATATATATAACATTATTAGAGAATGATTAATGTAAATACAAAATAAAATTTACATACCTAAACTCGTACAATATCTTCGACGGAGGTTAAAACTGATGACGGAGAGCGCTCGTGCTGATAACGTGTTATAAAATATTATAACTATTAAGTATTTTACTAATGACGATATAATTAGAGAGGTAATAACTTCTTTTCTTCAATACTTTCTCTTATCTTTTTACACATCCCAAATCACCTATTTATACACAAATTCATCCAATTACATCCACAAAATAAAATATTACATCAACCACACAAAAATCTCATCTACCATTCTAATCAATAAAATAATCACAACCTCCATTCTAAACCACTCCTTTTACTTAACCACCATTCCAAACAATATACATCCACATATTTATTTAATATTTCATAATAATCTGACATATGTATAAATATCATTTTGAAATAAAAAAAGATTCCTCACGAAATTGATATTTACGTCTAGTGGAGCACACCTTGAAAATAATAGAAATAAAATGAAAATATTATGTGGCACCAAAAGTATCATCTCCAAGTTGTATTAACCAGCATCAATCATACTTTATCGCTTTTGTCCTAAATTCCTATGAATGGCTACAAACTTTCTAACACGGCCATCTTTCATGTTTCCATCATCTTGTTAACAGAAAGTTGCAATATTTTTTGTTATTTGTATAATTCTTGCACATGATCCAACACAACATGCCAACCAAAGATTATCAAAAGCATTAATTGCCATTGAAAAAAATATATATTATTTTATATCTTTCAATTACAAATTTATAATTTTTTTGCTATAGAAAGTTTTTATTTTTCTAGGTCAATTAATGGAGTACATGACAACATTGACTTGAGATGGGATACACATGACATGAGGATTAGCTCATGGACGTCAGAATTATCTGGTCTATGCTATCCTATCCACTTGGGTATAATCCAAGTGGGTTAAGATTGTGACACGTGTCCCATCTAAAAGATGGTGCTGAGATCAACACCTTGAATTGGGAAGATGTGACACGTGACACAATCTTAACCCACTTGGGTATAACCCAAGTGGGTAGGTAAGAATAAACCGAATTATCTAATAATCGACTTTGATGTTTAAATTCGATTAAATCTAAACTTAGTATATGAATGTGATGAATATGATGGACGGTGTGAGATGCTTCCTATGATCATATTCAACATTTATAACCTTTTTTTTATTGATCCCATTATGCAAAAGAATGTAACATTCGAGAAATATAGTGTTTTTTTTTATGTATTTATTCTAACCTAGACGAGGGATGCTTTAGGAATCCATCAAAATTTTCAATGGAACATAGTCGAATTAGGGAAAGGCCTTGTCTATTCGCATTTGCAATAGGGTTCTATTCTTTCACATGAATGTCTCTTTCACTATGAGCACCATGATGTTCTTTTTCCTAATTTGTGTCTTTCATTCTATCAAAATCATAAAGCGATAGTAAATTATTGTGACGTTTTAGCAAATGGAACATGTGTGTGTGGGTATATTCTTTTATATAGAAATATTCTTCTTCAATTAAATTTGAAATTGATCGAATTATGCTTAGTGGATGATCTAGTAGTGTGGAATCTTTGGATTTCATTCGTGATATTCTTTATTCAATGTTCTTCTATATATGTTATTTTTGCGGGGTCTATTTTCAAAGATATATATGTTTACATATGATACTTTCTACATGATATATAATGGTCCGTGTAATTGAATTTTTTTTTTCCTTCTTCTAAAGTTGTACTATAACAAAACTCTAATGGACGGTAGCGGAAAAAAAAAACTCGATTTCATTATATAAATCGCGACTTATACTTAATTACCCGAGTGAGTTATCAACCCAAATTCATTAGATGGTTGACACATCGTAATGAATTTGAATTTCTTACGATGTGTCAACCGTCTAATGCAGTTTGGTTTCAACCCACTTGGATAGGTAATAAGAAAAGGCCATAAATCGCATACATGATTTAATGATTTCGTCTAGCTCTTACCTTCATGAACCATGGTGACTAATAACCTCGACCAAACGAACAACCTTAATCACTTGGTAACTATTGTAAGAAACTCGATCGAATAACTCAACGACGATGCTGGCTTTTGTTGCAAGAATGGAAGGGATTTAGGGTTTTCTACGTACCGTAGAATCTCAAAGAAACATCGACTGAGCTTTACGCAGTGTTGACTTTGGATTCGGAAAACTATAGGCAAATGCGATGCTCAACGAAGACCTTAATGATTCATCATTCGAGCTATGTTCGAATTTTTTTTTTTTTTTTTTTCTTTGGTTATATGCATGTTGGCTCAGCTTAAGTTTGTTTCAAGTTCAAAAATATGTGTACTAAATTAAGCTATGTAAAGTTATCTTCCTTTTATTGCAGTAGTTAAGAGAGTCATTCTGTCACTAAACCCTAACGAGCAGTTTCGGCGCATTCCTCACACATGCGCAATTAATCGTCAGTCAAATCGCAGCGGTCGACTCGATGAAGCCGAGGTGCCTTTATATGCCTCGATTTCATTATCGGGCTTCAACGTCAAGGCTCTGAGACTGGTGTGCCCTATTTGCATGGACGACATGCATGGTGGAAAAGAGTCGTCGACATTGTGTGGCCACATATTTTGCCGAGCGTGTATAGCGGTTACGCCCTATAGAGGCTTCAAAAATGCCAAGCGGTTCTATGTATATCATGCGCCATTGCTGCACCATTTTTTTATCACCACTAGGTATAAATGCGTAAATATAACACAAAAGTACTTACCTTGAGCATCTGGCTTGTACGCTATTGGTAATTAACATCGAGGCAACCTCGACTGAGACCGGCGTGCCCTATTTGCATGGAAGACGTGGTGGAAGAGTCGTCAACATTGTGTGGCCACATATTTTGCGGAGCGTGTATAAGTTACGTCCTATAGAGGCTTCAAAAATGCGAGCAGTTCTACGTATATCATGCGCCATTGATACACCATTTTTTTTTTATCACCACCGTTGATGTATAAATGCGCAAGTGTAGCACAATGATTATCTTGCGCATTGAGACCGATATTTGCATGGACTACAAGAAGGTGGAAGAAGCGTCGACATTGTGCGAACGGCTTGCATAGATTACGACGACCTGTTGAATCTTCAGAAATACTGTTCAGTTCTACGTTTATCATGCGCCATTACAATAGCCTTTTTTTATCACCGCCTTGTGCGCAATTACCATTTTTTATGTATAAATGCGCAAATATAACACCAAAAAGATATACACTGAGCATCGCGCTTATACGCTGTCGGGAATAACATCGAGACAACCTCGACCGAGACTGGCGGGGGTCCTTTCCGTAGCATTGGAGAATTCAGGGGGCTCTTTGCAATTTAACGTATTTGGGCCTCTCTATAGAAGCTTGCCCAAATCGTACCATCAGCCTGCAAGTAAAGCCCATTCATTTCCCTGCATGCATTTCAGTGAAGAATATCAAATACCACTTCATATCTCTGTATATATATATATTTTTAATACTTGTTCAAAAAATATAGTAAAATTATTATTGTTTGAATTCGTAACAAACGCAATTTCGAACGAATTTTATATTTTCACCCAAAATAGACGTAGCACTGGATAATTTTTACCAACCACCCTGAAATAAATGATATATTTAATCCTAATTAATATTCAATTAAATGAATCCAATCTTTGAACGTCATCACACATCACGCCCACCTCCACAATCCACGTCACCTTTGTAATAAACGTTCGTTCAGATCCTATGTTTTCTGAATGTGACATTCAAGATAAGGACTCTCTGACTTCTGTACTAACAATAATAGTAATAAAGAAGAAGAATCAAAATTAACCCATTTACGACAACATTGAAATCTGAGAAACACAAAGGCTAATTATCTTTTCTTCTTCTTCTTCCCCAATCCCCATCTTCAGCTTCTGCTGAAACTTCGACATAAATAAAAGAAAAAAATCATAATAATAATAGAAGAAAAGTTTTGAAAGAAAAAAGATGGCGACTGATATGGTGGTTGTTCAACATGCAGAGGTTGGGAATGGATGCTACTGTAATAATGGCCCAGGATATGCTTCTCCCCTTGACGCCATGTCTGGCCCCAAGGAGGCTCTTATATATGTCACCTGTATTTATAGAGGTGACCAATTTTAATTTTTATTTTTTATTTTTAATTTCTCTTTGATTTGTTTTTCTTTTTCTTTACCTTTGATTTGTTTCAGATTTGATTATTACTTTTTTTTTTCCCCATTTTCCGACAGTACTATGTTGTTTTTGTTTTTTTTAATGATTCGATTCCTCCGACGCAGGACTGAACCCAGAGAAACCTGACTACCTGGCCACGGTGGACGTGGACCCCACGTCGCCGACGTACTCCGAGGTGATCCACCGGCTGCCGATGCCGTACGTCGGAGACGAGCTCCACCACTCCGGCTGGAACTCTTGCAGCTCCTGCCATGGGGATCCGACGGCTTCTAGAAGGTTCCTCGTCCTTCCTTCCCTAGCGTGAGTCAATCAATCGATCACATCTTTAGTTTTTCTTACATTATTAAACTTGCAACAAAGTGGCAACCTTTGTAATTACAAAAAAAAAAAAAAAAAAAACGAATCTCAGATCGGGTCGGATATATGCCGTCGACACC
This sequence comes from Lindernia subracemosa, assembly GCA_028392965.1. NCBI lineage: Eukaryota > Viridiplantae > Streptophyta > Magnoliopsida > Lamiales > Linderniaceae > Vandellia > Vandellia subracemosa. The sequence continues at coordinate 133,730 of JAQPCC010000110.1, read as the reverse complement.
CTGAAGGACCCGAGGGCGCCGAACCTTCACAAAGTCGTCGAGCCGAACGACGTAATACCAAAGACGGGATTGGCTTTTCCTCACACGGCCCACTGCCTCGCCTCGGGGGACATCATGGTCTCCTGTCTAGGGGACAAAGACGGCAATGCTGAAGGCAATGGATTTCTACTCCTCGACTCGGACTTCAACGTCAAGGGAAGGTAACCGTTCTAACTTTCGGCGCATCGCCGTCCGTCGTATTTAACTTAGTACTGTGTGTATGAATACAAAGGTTGTCCGATATCGATTAACGACAGGTGGGAGAAGCCGGGCCACAGCCCGCTCTTCGGCTAGATCAGCACGTCGTGGGGGGCGCCGTCGGCCTTCACCAAAGGCTTCGACCCTCAGGACGTCTCGGATGGTCTCTACGGCAGGCACCTCCACGTCTACAGCTGGCCCGAGGGCGAGCTGAAGCAGACTATGGACCTCGGGAACGACGGCCTCTTGCCGTTAGAGGTAAGACTATTTCCAATGGAATTGAAAAACAAAAAAAAGAAGGATAAAATTAGTCTAACCGTAGCTGAAACGCAAACTCAGAATGAGTTTTTTTTTTCTCTCGTGTATCAAATCCTCAAATCCAAATTTGCCTTTGAACGGAAAAAATGGGTTTAGAATTTGCAAATCGCAATACTTGCCCTTTTATTTGTTTTGAATTATTGAACTACCCCTATAATTTTTTATTTCTTATTATTTAATTTTTTTATATTTTGTTTGTATGAAATATAAGTTAAATATGGTTTTAACGAAATATTAACATTATATTTTAATATTAATATTATTATATACTTTCTCAATCAAATGTAAAATAATATCGCGATCTAATTTGTAAAAAAATTTAAAATATGTGGGTCGCATTAAAAATTTGTGTGAAAGAAAATATTTTAATAACATTCTTTTGAATCGGATAATGAGTTTAATGGTTTGACAAGAATTACTACATTTAGAGTTTGAGAATTAGTTTGGGTTTGAGAAGTAGTTTTTCGGTTAGAGGTGGTCTAAGCTTTTTGTTTCAGCAAGATAAACAAAAAGCGCATATTTTCTAGTCTCCAAGTTGTTTTAACGGCTGACGCCTTTCTTTATTACGAAGATACGTTTCTTGCACGATCCCGACAAGGACACAGGCTACGTGGGGTGCGCCCTGTCGAGCACCATGGTGAGGTTCTTCAAGGAGCCGAACGGCTCGTGGGGCCATGAGGTGGCTGCATCGGTGGATAGAGTCAAGGTCCACAACTGGGTGCTGCCCGAGATGCCCGGGCTCATCACGGATTTCTTGATCTCCCTCGACGATCGCTTCCTCTACCTATCGAACTGGCTCCACGGCGACATCAGGCAGTACAATATCGAGGATCCCGCTAGCCCTCGGCTCGTGGGCCAGCTCTTCCTCGGAGGGCTGTTCAAGAAGGGGAGCTCGGTGGTGGCTGAGGCCGAAGATGGAACCACATACCAGGTCGACGTGCCGCTGGTTAAGGGGCGTGAGCTGAGGGGAGGGCCTCAGATGATACAGCTGAGCTTGGATGGAAAAAGGTTATATGTTACGAACTCACTCTTCAGCGTATGGGACCGTCAGTTCTATCCCGAGCTTGTCGGGAAAGGGGCCCACATGCTGCTGGTCGATGTCGACGTGGAGGGCGGCGGTGGACTGAAGGTCAACCAGGGCTTCTTCGTGGACTTTGGGTCCGAGCCGGACGGGCCGTCGCTGGCTCACGAGATGAGATATCCCGGCGGCGATTGCACCTCCGACATATGGATTTGATATTCGTGGGCTGAGCTCTATGGTAATAAAACAGCTTGTGGTTTTTTTTTTCTTTTTATGACTTGAATAAATGTGCTTCTATGAAGGCATTGTACTATGTTTTTCCTAATATATATTCGGACAAGACGATGTTTCTATTTATTGTTGCTTGATATTATTAATTTGCTAATACGGTCTATAATGCATATTTTTAATGCAAAATCACTACCTCATTGGCAATATGATATCATTCGTTCTATTTTTGTGTTCCAATCACCCACATGTATCTACCTCATAATACCATATATTCCATAATTAAATAAGGTGGACACGTGTCAACACCTTATTAGTGGAATACCTTATAGGAATACAAAAATGGAACATAGAAGAATCAAACTATTTCTTGACATACTACACAATAATTCATTTAAATATATGCTATTATATTGACAGCTTTGACATTTTAAGAACAGTTTGATTTGATTCGCCACTCAATTAATATTTAGTAATTTAATTATTTTTATAATTCAACCCTTCAATCGTTAATTTATTTCAATTTAACCATTAATTAAATTTTAACTATTAAATATTTTAAATTAATCATTACTTTTAAAGTATAAAATAAATTAAATATACTACTACATTAAAATAGATGTTGGGAAGGGTCTCTCCTAAAAGTCAAATTAGACAAAGAGAATTAGGCTTCAATGGGCCTATTGAGATATTGTTGGGTTTGGCCCATGTTTTTAGACTGGATTATTTATTAAGGCCCATTACGAGACCAACGTCAAAATGTTCAGGGTTTTGGGTTTTGTGTTTATATTTATATCGTTAGCAATGAGGTTTAGGGTTGATCTCAAATAATTCCTAAAATATTTATATTTAGACAGTTGGCGATGGGTTACTTCAATGATTTGTAATACTAATTCGTCGTAACATTCGACTATGCTTGCTCTGTTCAACCCATCGGCGAGGAAAAAAGCTCACGAAAATGTCTATTTTATTAATTTTGTTATAATAAAATTTATTTGATCAACTAACATGTTAAGAATACTTGCATAATTAAAAAAAAAAAAACTTTCAAACATAACGAAACTATACAATTTTTGTTATATCATTAAAATGAAAAATCCAGCCTAACAACACATTAAGACAAAAATAAATAAATAAGTCTGACACTAATGTTCCATGAAATAAAAGCAGCGTGAATAATTGAAATCACGGCTTTAACTAATCTTCCATCATTACTGTCATCAAAATTATTATTTATTTATTTATTTATTTGGTCTTTAAACCAAAAAAGTAAAATGTTATAATAACAGCGAAGATGTGTCAGTAATTAATTTATTTAATATACACCAAATAAATAATAAAGTATTGCCGACATCTCGATTTTCGTGAAGTTTGACTTTAAATAAATTGAATTGAATTAAGATGAATTAAAGAATAATTTTGTATGATTCAATGATTAAGCTTCACGTTGCTTAGATGGCTTGTTACCTCCCTAAGCCATGCATATATATATATATATATATATATATATATATATATATATTATATAATACATGTATTAAATGATATATATATATTTATATTGGGGCAAAGTAAATCGAATGTGTCCTTTTCTATTCATACTTTCTACTAATTCTTGTATTTGATCTTGGGATTCAAGAATTTGTTTGGTTATAATCAATGTTTCGACAACCATCGAATAGTACATATAATTTTGCCAAATTTCAAAAATTATTTTAAAGAAATATTATCTCAAAAAAGCTAATTACGAATTTCGAAACTAAAATATTTTTTTATAGTAGGGAAAACATTTTGATATTTTCAATGGAACCGTTAAAAAAAAAAATGATTTTTTAGGCTCGAGCATGGCTCGTGCACCTTGTTTACTCGACTCTCTAACTTATAAATTAAAATTTTAATTTTAGAGTATAAATTTAACCAAATATTTTATAAAAAAAAATGCATATGTCATGACGAAACTCTAACTCGACTGTCATGACTTCAACTATTATATGCTCGAGATGAGCTTCAATTGACCCAGCTCATTGAGTCAGTGAGACGATTCGATTTATATTTGACGCTAAATACAAATACAAAAAACTCAATATTTGAAAGTTAGAATTTTTAAGTAAATTAAATATGATGTATAAAAGCAAAGATGGGATAAATAGTAAAAATAAAAATAAAAAATAAAAAAGAAAGAGAAAAGGTTTCTTTTTATCAACCGAAACGTGTATTTTTCTCTAACATTATACCTAACCTATAATAAGATAATATATAAATTTAACTTTTTATCTGTAATTTTGAAGGCTGGCAAACACATGGTAGGACGACGATAAACCGAACAAAACACAGAACAATAGTAAAATGATCAATGTATTATGAAATAATTAATAATGTGGATATTTTAAATAATAATATTAGTTAAATGATTGATGATTTGGGAGTATTATATTAAATATTGATGATATGATAAGATGATAAGATGAGGTGTTTAATTAAAGAGTTTGTATTTTAGTGTGAGGTGTATAATTGTAATTAATGTGATTAGTTGTAATAGTGAATTATTAGTAGTATAAATAGGTGATTATAGTTCATTGTAAAATACACCAAGTATTGAACTACTTAATCTCTCTCTAATCTCTCTCTCTTTATTATTATAAGCTATATTATCATTATAATCTTAATATATGAATAATTATAATAAAACAATCTTAATATAATATTAATCACAATTAATATTTTTATAACACGTTATCAGCACAACCGCTCTCCGTCGTCAAGACCAACCTCCGTCGAAGATCTCGTACGAGTTTAGTCGAGGTATGGTAATTTATATTTTTAATTTATACTAATCGTATATTAATTGTGATTAATTTAAAAATATATATTATAAAAGTATAATTTAAATGTTTTATAACAAAACGCCATAGCTCGAGTGGTTTCGCGGAATACCGTCATTAAAATTGATGGGAGGTCCAAATTTCGATTCTCTATAGTGGCGTGTGGATTTTTTTTTAAACATGATTTATGATTCAAGTTTTTTTTATGCACGTACACAACACTAAAAGCCCACGAGGTCTTGTGGTTATCCACACCTCAGTAGCGGCATATTATTGATATTTTGATTGAACAATCTTGAAGTAATTATTGGACCGAATAATTTTAGACAATGGATAAATTTTATTACCGCAACCTTATCGGAGCTTGGACAATAATTATGTTATTTTTCATGTTATAGAATCATGTCGTTTTATACAAAGATGGATCTTCTGTTGCTTACTTTATTTACGGTGATCCTGGATAATGTTTTTACCAATATTTTTAAAATATAATTATTAATTATAATTTTTCTTTAATATTATAATTACTGAAATATATTTTATTTTGAAGGATGACGCTTTGTCCGATGTTTGATCTATTACTTATGTTTATTATTACGGCGACAGTTATTTGGATGTGGATATCGTTTTTCATTAGAACTTTTACAAAAGAAGATATAAAAGAAAATTAATTATAATTTTTCTTTTAATGTTTAAATGATGAGTTTATTTTTATGATATCAATATATTGAATTTGGCAAACTTTGATTTATCACTCTCGATTTTATACTTGCTAGTGATTTACACAATTACTTCGGTATATTATAAAGCATTCACCACGTTCAATCCATCGGATATAATACGAATAAATATCGTGAGAAAATGATCAGAAAATATTATGATGGATGAATGCAAAGCATAAGTCCGACTATGTTGCATTTCCTGAAGTGAATGTATTCGCAAACAATAAAAGTGGTCGTAAACATTATATTTACCGTGGGTATTATTAATATTTCCCACGAAGTGGAAAACTAGTAAATGATTGAGAAAGATGTATTGAGCAACAATATAAAGGTTATGATTCGCACCCAATGATCCCGTTGATCTTTATAAAGAGCAATTAAAAGTTAAGTGTCGATGAAATTAAATTTTGCTCAAGATTACGATATTTCAGAAAATTGGTGCTAGATCATATGCTCATTTGAGTATTGTGGTTTTTGTTAAAGATCCAAATAAAGAAAATTGATACATCGTCATAAATTTTATTTAAGCATTATTTATTTATTATTTTATCTTTATATATATATAATTTTATTTTGACGCTTATTTATTTAATAATACTAGTTATTATATATTTATCAATACAATGGATACAAGCATGTGCAATGAGGAGTTATGTCTTGCAGATTGTGCAACGATTAATACGATTCTAAGAAATAAAAAATATTTCTCCCATCTTGAAATGAAAAAAACAAGTGTTATCACTATATCGGGTAGCACAAATATAATTGAGGGCTCCGGAAGAGCCAATGTTATACTGCCCAGAGGGACAAGGCTGATAATTGAAAATGTCTTATATTCTCCTAAGTCTCAAAGAAATTTATTGAGCTTTAAAGCTATTCGACATAATGGATATCACATTGAGACTGCAGAAAAGAGAAATATTGAATATTTGCACATTACAAAAGTGGTTTCGAATGATAAAAGAGTTGTTGAAATATTACCTTCGTTTGACTCTGGATTGTATTACACGTATGTTAAAACAATTGAATCACATGCTATCGTAAACCAGAAGTTTACTGATGATAATACATTTGTTATTTGGCATGACCGGTCGGGCCATCCCGGTTCAATTATGATGCGGGGAATAATTCAAAATTCACGTTGATATTTAATGAAGAACCAGTAGATTCTTCAATCTAATGAATTATCATGTGCTGCTTGCTCTAAAGGGAAGTTGATTATTCGGTCATCACCAGTAAAAATAAAGAATGAATCCATAAGGTTTTTGGAGCGTATACAAGGTGATATTTGTGGACCGATACATCCATCATGTGGACCATTTAAATATTTCATGGTATTGATTGATGCATCAACTAGATGGTCTCATGTGTGTTTGTTATCAACGCGGAATATAGCATTTGCGAGATTGCTTGCTCAGTTGATTCGATTAAGAGCATATTTTCCGGATTATTCAATAAAGAAAATACGCCTTGATAATGCTGGTGAATTTACTTCCAAAACATTTAATGATTATTGCATGTCTATTGAAATTGATGTTGAGCATCATGTGCCACATGTACATACGCAAAACGGTCTTGCAGAATCGTTGATTAAAAGGCTGCAATTAATTGCTAGACCATTATTAATGAAGTCGAAACTTCCTTCATCTTGTTAGGGACATGCTATATTACATGCAGCGGCACTAATCCGCATCAGGCCAACAAGTTATAACGATATCTCCCCGATACAAATGGTTTATGGTCAGGAACAAAATATATCCCATCTGAGAATTTTTGGATGTGCGGTATAGGTTCCAATTGCTCCACCACAACGCACTAAGATGGGACCTCAAAGGAGGTTGGGAATATATTCGGATTTGAATCTCCATCGATAATAAAATATTTAGAACCTCTAACTGGAGATTTATTTACGGCTAGATTTGCCGATTGTCATTTCGATGAATCGAATTTTCCGACATTAGGGGAATAAAAGAAACAGCTGGAAATAAGTATTAGTTGGAATGAATTATCGCTAAATCATTATGATCCTCGAACGAAAGAATGTGAACTAGAAGTTTAAAAGATAATTCATTTACAAGGATTAGCTAATCAACTGCCAGATAGTTTTACTGACCTTAACAGAGTGACTAAGTCACATATACCAGCTGTTAATGCTCCTGCAAAAGTTGATGTTCCTGGAGAACATATAATGATCGAGCCTAAGCCACAACTAAAACGTGGTAGGCCCTCGTGTTCCAAAGATAAAAATCCTCGGAAAAAAAAGGAGCAAATAATAAGAATGGTCAAGTCGAGGATTTATCGACTCTAGAAGAGTCAATGGACATTAATGACTATGAGAATGAAAATCAGGTACCTGAAATTTATGAAAATAATGATAATGAAGAGATCTCGATAAACTATGCCCAAAATATAATTAGATAGAACCGAGAAAAAGTCAACGTTGACGATAAATTCTTATTTAACGCAGCGCTACATGAAATGAATGAGATAAATGAGAATGAGGATCATGAACCAATGTCTGTTAAAGAATGCAGACAAAGAAATGATTGGCCAAAATGGAAAGATGCAATCGAGGCAGAATTAAAATCACTTGAGAAACGAAAAGTTTTCGGACATGTAGTCCGCATACCAGAAAATGTAAAGTCGGTTGGATATAAATGGGTTTTCATCAGAAAGAGAAATGAAAACGGTGAAATTGTGAGATACAAAGCACGGCTTGTTGCACAAGGCTTTTCACAACGACCTGGTATTGATTATGAGGAGACATATTCTCCTGTAGTGGATGCAACTACTTTTCGTTATTTAATTAGTCTGGCAGTACGTGAATGACTCGATATGCGTCTAATGGATGTTGTCACTGCTTATTTGTATGGATCACTTGAAAGTGACATATATATGAGACTTCCCGAGGAATTTCAGTTGTCTGAAAATTCAGGGCCCCGAAATGAGTACTCAATTAAGCTAAATAAATCGCTTTATGGATTAAAGCAATCTGTGCATATATGGTATAATCGCCTAAGTGAATATTTATCGAAAGAGGGGTATAAAAATGATCAAACTTGCCCATGTATATTTATGAAAAGATCTGAAAATGAATTTGTTATCATTTCAGTTTATGTTGATGATATAAACATAATTGGAACTCCTGAAGAGTTATCAAAAGCTGTTAATTGTTTGAAAAAGGAGTTTGAAATGAAAGAGCTCGGTAAAACGAAATTTTGTCTTGGACTGCAAATTGAATATTTAAAGAATGGAATATTCGTACATCAAGAGACTTATACGAAAAATGTATTGAAAAGATTTTATATGGATAAAGCTCATCCATTGGATACTCCAATGATTGTTCGATCTTTAGATGTGAATAAAGATCCGTTTAGACCCTGTGAAAATAATGAAGAACTACTTGGTCCTGAAGTACCATATCTCAGTGCTATTGGAGCACTAATGTATTTGACGAGTCATACGCGACCTGATATAGCGTTCGCTGTAAATCTATTGGCAAGATATAGTTCGTCACCGACTCGTAGACATTGGAATGGAGTTAAACGGATATTTCGATACCTTCAAGGAACAACTGATATGGGATTGTTCTATCCAAATGAATCAAAAGCAGATTTGATTGGATATGCAGATGCTGTTTTCTATCTGACCCACATAATGCTCGATCAACAGCAACTAATGTATTTCATGGCGGTCAGTTAAACAAAGTTTAACGGCTACTTCATCTAATCATGCAGAAATTCTAGCTATTCATGAAGCTAGCCGAGAATGTGTTTGGTTGAGATCGATAATTGAGCATATACAACAAACTAGTGGGCTATTATCAAAAAAGTTACTTTCTACGATTTTATATGAAGATAATGCTGCATGCATTGCCCAATTAAAGGAAGAATATATTAATGGAGATAGAACAAAACATATTTCACCAAAATTTTTCTTTACACATGATTTACAGAAAAATGGTGATATTGATGTACAACAAGTGCGATCAAGTGAAAATCTTGCAGATTTATTCACGAAAGCACTTCCTCCAATAATTTTCAAAATATTGGTATATTCAATTGGAGTTCGAAGACTTCGAGATTTGGAATGATGTTATCATCTGGGGGAGTAAATACGTGTTGCGTTCTTTTTCCCTTTACTGAGGTTTTTCCCATATGGTTTTCCCAGTAAGATTTTTAATGAGACAACAATCGAGAGCGTATCTAAAAGAATCATGTACTCTTTATCCTTCATTAGGTTTTTATCCCATTGGGTTTTTCCTAATAAGGTTTTAACGATGCATATTCTTTGAAAACATCCAAGGGGGAGTATTATGAAATAATTAATAATGTGGATGTTTTAAATAATAATATTAGTTAAATGATTGATGATTTGGAAGTATTGTATTAAATGTTGATGAGATGATAAGATGATAAGATGAGGTGTTTAATTGAAGAGTTTGTATTTTAGTGTGAGGTGTATAATTGTAATTAATGTGATTAGTTGTAATAGTGAATTATTAGTAGTATAAATAGGTGATTAAAGTTCATTGTAAAATACACCAAGTACAGTAGAAACTCCATAAATTAATACTCGATAATTTAATAAACTCTTTAATATAATATTTCCGGCCGGTCCCGACTCGGGGATAACGTACTAAATTAATAATTCTCTAAAATTATAAGATAATAGACTTTTGATAATTTCTATAGGTCCCGTATAAATTATAAATTAATAATTCCATAAAAACATTCCCATATTACATGAACGAAGATTTCTTGAAAAATGACTCAATTGTCATTTGTTTTTTGTTGAAATCAATTTCCCCTTGCATATTGTCTCTAATTGTCCTTATCATTGTAAGAACTTCTGGCGTTGTTTTCTCATAGGTCAACAAGAAATTATTCAATGTGATGGCCGCTTTTATAGCGTCGTTTCGCGAAGGGGGCTCCATAGTAGAACTTTCAGCATCATCTTCATCATCTTTATCAGCTCCAATAACACTGTCAATAATTTCTTCGTCGGTCAACAACTGTGCAACTACTTTTTCTTGTGGATGGTTCACAACATCTTCGAAATCCATTGGGTTCTGGTAACTCAACTTTTTGATCAAATTTTGGAGTTCTTCGGTGCTTTCACCACCTACCTGTTCATCTGTGTTCTCAAAAGACATGTTATACACTGATCGAAGTTTACAATGACGAAAGCAGTTCGCAATCGTATTTCCACTAACATCCATAGTCCATGCTGATATTGCAAGACTCATTGCATCGAGCACATTTATTTTCGATGGATTCGGAAGCCCTATTTCATAACCCTCCAACAGACCTCTATAAAAGCGACGGCGATAATGCATCTTAAAAGCTCGTATGATCCCTGCATCACAAGGTTGAATTTTAGAAGTTGTGTTTGGTGGCAAAAAAAGTAACTCAACACTCCACAATCCTTCGATAACTTTTGGATGAGCAGGACAGTTATCCACAATCAAGAGAATTTTTCTTCCAACCATTTTCTTATCAATTTGGCGAACGTATTCTTCAAATAACATCCCGGTCATCCAAGCTCGTTTGTTAGCGCGATACTCACAGTTCAAGCTGTTCAAGTTTACATTCTTGAAGCACCTGGGTTTAGCATATTTCCCAATAATCCATAAAGGAATTTTTTCGGAACCGTCCTCGTTACGGCAAATAACAACCGTTAGTCTTTCCTTGTCTTGTTTTTTCCCTTCAAGTTGCATTGTTGCAAGGGAATGATCAGGTTGAAGTCTAAAAAATAAACCTGTTTCAGACCATAACGTGTAAATAATTATATCAATAAAGTACCAAATAAAAAATAATAGAAAATAAAATAAAAAAACCTGTTTCATCCATATTAAACACGTCTTTCATTTCAAATTGATCCACTTTTTCTCTAATGGTTTTTAACTTGTCCTCCATGCCCTCCATCTCCACGGACCCACTCTCTCCGAAACGCCTGAAATTTTTAATTTCATGTCTGGCTTTGAACTTTCCAAGCCAACCAGTAGAAAAAGTAATGTCTGGAGTATCCACAGGATATATATCCTTCATGAACTTTTTCGCCTTCTCGATGATTAATTCACCCGTCATATTCACATGTTCTTGATATTGAAGAATCCACTCGTAAAGTGATTTTTCTAGGTCAGGAAATTTTGCCGGTTTGTGAAGCTTAACACCACCTTTTTCCGGAGCAAGAGAGAGATACTCCGAGGAACGCTTAATTGTATTTGATACTGTCCCTTGACTCACTTGCAAACCATAGGTACTATGAACCCATTCTTGCAATTGCTTCTGAGTGAGATTAGGATTATCTCTGTTGTGCTTGCATAATGCTCTTCGAATCTCGTCGGTCATTGTTGTTTTTTTCACACCTTTAAGATGAGATGCCATATTGTTTGTACGAGTTGTTTGTGGGTCTGTTTTCATAGTGTATTATATAGAAGATATATTTATTAATATTACTTAAATGTACATTAACACCATACGGATTATGATAGACTTGGGAGATTGAAGGTTTGATCCTTAATTTGACGTTCATTAAGGACATAGGAGATTGAAGGTTATTTGATGTTTGGGAAGTTTTGAAAGGTAATATACACTATAAATTAATAAAATATTAATTTATATAAATTAATAACTCTTTTAATTAATAAATTTGGCCGGTCCCAAGTGTATTAATTTATAGAGTTTCTACTGTATTGAACTACTTAATCTCTCTCTAATCTCTCTCTCTTTATTATTATAAGCTATATTATCATTATAATCTTAATATATGAATAATTATAATAAAATAATCATTTTTAATTTATTAATGTTCATTAATGATTGAATGTATGCAATTCCCACCTTAGGACATAACCCTGCCACTTGCATAGTATAAAATTAACGCGGAAAATATTCACCGCCACACATCTCTGCTACCACTCATATTTTTTTGCTATAATTATCATTATTTTTCTTCCATTTTATTTTGATTTTTTAGTATATATTTTCCAATACAATATAACATAATACAAAAAAAGTTATTATTACTCATCGTTTCGTTCCAACTTACAACTAGGCTTTGACAATGGCAATGGACTACAAAGGATACAAATTTTCTCCGTTTACAACCCTCTTCCCCTTTGGAGAATTCCCGCACATATTTATTTTGTATTGTATAATTTATTTTTGACTTTCAGATGAAGAATGAAGAGATGAATGAAGAATGTGAGCATTTTTTTTATTAGTAATATATACTCAAATTTTTTATATTGGACTAAAATTGAACTAAAATAAATTAAAAGAACCCCAGTGAAATTTTTTAAAATATGGAGGATATGTGATTTAATTAGGCTGGACCTCAGTCACAATATTGGCCGGCTCCGCCCGTCCTCACTAAACGTGACTGTTGAATGACACTTTACATTAATATACTTTAATCCCTACACGCCCATTGCTAAGCCTAATCACTAACATGAAAATATTAAGACAAATCTAGTTATGCACCACTCCTAAGCCTTTATATTTTTTTCATAATTTCCAATGTATAATGATTAAATGTATGTTAATGTGCTGACACGTACCTTTGTGCAAGACTTAGTCATGCCAGAACAACGTTTCAAATTTACTTATTAATATATTAACACTTCTATCTATTTACACAAAATAACAATTACCATTTCCTCCTTTTTGACTATTATTGAACTTAAAAATTATTTTAATAGAAAAAAGAATCTCAGGCTAGATTGACGTTCAAGGCCAGTCAATACATTGCATTCCAATCAAACTACTCCCCTCCCCGCGCATTAAGGAGATGAGACTTTCCACTCCATGAGCTGTAATCTCTCTCCCTCTTTATCTCTCTCCCTCTCTCCCTCTCTCTCTCTCTCTCTCTCTCTCTCTCATCTTTACATATTAACTAAACTACCATAAATTTTCTTCTATGCTTCTGTAATGGAGAAGGACAACATCTTCCTTAACCAAATGAATAACAACTACAACGTGAACGAGCTGAGCTGGGAAAGCATCGCCGATCAAAGCGGCGGCGCAGGCGGCGGGGGTGGTGTTGACTTTTTCGAGTCGGCGCTGAGCTCAATGGTCTCATCTCCGACGGCTTCGAACAACAACGCAAACAGCAACGGCGAGAACGTCGTGCTGCGGGAGCTCATCGGAAGGCTCGGCAGCATATGTAATAATAATTACAGTGAAGTCTCACCTCGTCATTACAACAACAACAGTTCTTGCTATAGCACGCCGCTTAACTCTCCTCCGAAGCTCAACCTTTCAATGGTGATGGAGGGCAATCATCGTCTCCATGATCGAGGGAATATGAATTTGCAGAACTTCCCGCCACCAACTGATCCGAGCTTCGCCGAGAGAGCTGCGAGGTTTTCTTGCTTTGCTAGTAAGAATTTGGGCGGCGGGCTCATACCTTCGTCTGCTGCTTCTTCGTGTTCTTCTTCGAGGGTTCTTCATCAGTCTCTGATGAACAAGGAAGAGCAAGCCTCAGCTTCCGACAGGAAGTTCAAAACCTCGGAATCTGCTAACCCTCAGTTTGCCGACTCGAGGGAGAATTCAACCGTTATCAACGGTCAAAATGATGCTAGGAAGAGGAAACCAAGCGCTAGAGCTAAGCCTGTAAAAGATGTAATGAATTATTACTCTTTTGTAATGATTTTCATTCAAGCTGTACTGTAATGAATTTCTTGAACTGAGCCTGATCTTGATTTGGTCTGAATCTCAGGTACCGTTGGAGACAAGCGAAACGAATGCGAAGAGGGTCAAGTCGGAAGAAAATGGCAGTAATGAAAAGGATGAATCTGCAAATCCAAAGCAGTCTAAGGATAATTCAAAGACTTCTGAGCCTCCTAAGGACTATATCCATGTCAGGGCTAGGAGGGGCCAAGCCACTGATGCCCATAGCCTTGCTGAAAGAGTAAGAATTATACAATAGACCAAAGCTTAAAATCATTGTCTCATTATTACTAAAGATGTGATCTTGGCTGCTTAAATGTCTTCTTCTGCTTCGTACTGATTAAGGTAAGGAGGGAGAAGATCAGTGAGAGGATGAAGCTCTTACAAGATCTTGTACCAGGCTGCAATAAGGTTACTGGGAAAGCAGTTATGCTTGATGAGATCATCAACTATGTGCAGTCTTTGCAACGTCAAGTTGAGGTATGTACGTATACATATATCTACACACATATACACACAGTAGAATGTGTACGGTATAGCTAATGGTCATCATCTTTTTTTTTTTTTCAGTTCTTGTCAATGAAATTGGCTACTATCAATCCAAGAATGGATTTCAACATGGAATCTATTGCATCATCATCAAGGGATGTAAGTAATGATGTTATTACATTAAGACTTATCCCTTTTATTATATTTATTGTAATGTATGATGTTGAATGATTTCTTGTGTAATAAATCTGCAGATGTTTCAACAGTCTCATGGTTCATTCCCACACAGCACTTATGCCTCAGATCATTGCTATTATCCCTTTCAAGAAGCACCTCAAGCAAATCTGCATAGCTCTTCGGTTCGTAATGGGACGGATTGGTTTTTCGACTCGAGCCATTACGGTGAAACCGTGTCTCAAGTACGTATGAACACTTTGACAAAGCATATTTATTCTTACACAGAAAAAAAAAAGTAGCAAACTAAAACATCTTAATGGCTTTGTGTTCTTATGTTTTGTCGGTTTAGGTCTCGGCGTACATGGAAGATGATCTACACAGCATTGTGCAGATGGGATTTCAGAAGAATGCGATCGCACAGTGCTTCGACAATGGTCAGCAAACACACACACACACACACACACACACACTAATAACTTAAGGCAGAATTTAAGCTGTCTGATGATATAAAGTGTCATGAGATTTCTGTTCTTGCAGGGAATGTAATGAAAGTCGAGCGATGATCGACAGAACGTTTGAACTTCGAAAGATCGATAAACTGTTGAATTTCTTGGTATTCGTTGGAAGCCCCGAGTGAGAGAGGCTTCTGTATATACACACACACTTTGATGATCAAAATTTGAATTATCTTCTTATGATCAGAGAAGAGATGCTTACTGTGTTCAGTAATTGATTCTTATTTTCTAAATCTGTTGTAATTTTATTTCTTTTTTTGTCAGCTGATGATTGAACTGTTGCATTGTAAGAACTCATTAGCTCCAATGTGACAAACCAACCTTGTTATTCTCTTATGATATGATCATTAATTGTGTTAGAATGCTTGATTCTTTATTTAATTTCTGGGTTTTTTTCATGGTTATTTAAATACGAGGATGTGATATTGTGTGTGTGTATAAATTTGAATATATATATGAAAAAAAAGGTAGGTTGATTGCAATGGAAAACATCCTAAGGCTAAATTTCAATTTTCTAAAACATTAAATGTCACATTAATTTCAAGGAGGAGAAGCTGAATGTGGGGATCCTATTAAATTAAATAAATGATTTTAAACATAAAGAAAATCTTGTCACATTGTCGAAGACTATATACATAATGTATATCACCAGCTGTTAGTGGGGACGAAATGTTTTCTTGAAAGATATTCATAATGCCATTCAGCAGTTGAGCTGATATCCAATTCAAAGTTATATCGACATTTGAAGTTTTACTATGATATAAATAAATAAATATAGACATTTATATCTCATCTAACTAGAAATAATTTTTTATTACATATATATCCAAAAAAAAATGTGGAATTAAAAAAAAATAATCAATGGAGCAAAACATAAAAACTGCTCTAATAAAAAGGGGGGAGAGGTCCATTGATTGAGATAGTTCAATGATCATTGAGACTCAATAATATACATACCAAGATATCAATTGTCTATAAAGACAAGATTTGTAAGATTTCTTGTTACCAAACAAGATTTTTATGACAGACTACTCAACTAAGTTAAAATCTCTAACGGCTACCTTCTAATCTTTGACAAATATGCTACATATTATTTGAAGTATTTGGTAGGCATACAAAAGAGAGATTTTTAAAGAGGTATAACTTTTTAAGTGAGAGAGGTTGCTTCATTTTTCCTTTTTTTTTTATATGTTGATTTCTTCTTTGGGTTTAATGTGAAAATGATGGTGACTTCATAGCTTGAAAAAAAAGAAAGAAAGAAAGAGGCTATCTTACCTCTACACATTGCATACCATAATATTCACATTTTGATTAAGTTCAAGTTCAGTCGATTCTGAACATATTATTCGTTATGGAATGATCCCGACTCCCTCGATCTCTGTACAGTCCCAAGTTCGCGCAGATTATGATAGTTAAGGAATTCAAGTGAAATATCAAGAACTCGGCCAGACCTATCCCGTTGGGACGGCTATCTTACCTAACATCAATCTGATTTTAAAATGAATTTATATGGTAGGGTTCAATTTGTGGGCACTTGATATACGTGTAATATGCCTATGAACACTTCTATTGTTAAGATGGTCCACATGTAGAGAAATGTACAAGACAAGAGGAAAGAACATGCCACAAGCTATATATTGTTTCGTGGTCTCCTCTCCTTGAAATGATAAAGACTCAGATATTTATATATATGTGTGTGTGTGTGTGTATCATCAAATTATGTTACAAATTAGCTAGTTTGGACAGTTTTGTGCTTCAGAAACTGAAATTTTAACAACAATGCAACAAAGTGAATCTAAGCCAGAAGATTGCTAAATATCAAATTTATCTCAGACAAGCTGCTAAGTAAATGATCTCAGACAACTGCTTGAGATCTCTCAATCAACATTCATGTCCCAAAGACAGACATAATATTGGGACCATCTTATCCATTTACCATACAGACATTGCATTTGCTGCACTGAAAGCAATTGCCAGTCTTCGGCGGTAATAGCTAATACGATAGCTGAAGAAGTTACCACTCTGCTTCGGAGTAAAGAAAATACGATCGATTCTTTCACAGCACTCGACAATTACCTTTTTCGAAAGGAGGTGAGGACAGAAAAGTGTTCCCAGATGAGAATAAATGATGTTTATGGAACTCACAGGTTTATAGTAAGGCGAACGAATACGGTCATATGAGTAAATATTACATACAGACAACACAGCTCAAGAAAAAGCCTTACCTAACCGAGTCTTTGTTATATGTTGCAACGGTCATAACCGGAGAACCACGAAGAGGGCCCGTCGTCAACGTCGTGAAACTGTGTGAATTCTTCTCGCCATTTCTGATCGCCGCTGCTTTCCTTAATTTCGTTAGCAGCAAAGTCCTCCTCCTTAGGCAAGTGAGAAGCTCCTACGAGCTTATTCAGCCTATCTATCTCTTTGTAGGCGTTTTCTGTCTCATACTCCGCCATTATAGCTCGTTTCTGCAGATGAATAATTAATATCCGTTAATGCTTAGTTGTTAATCTCACAGTGTTTGTAAAGGCGAAAAACGAGCCAAGGCGATTCGCGGCCTATATAAAAACGGAAAAAAGTAAAAAAAAAAATATAAAAAATTTAAAAATTAGACAGTCGACCGAGGCGGTCGACTCTCGCCTTGGCCAAGGCGATCGCCTAGGCGTCAGAGTCGACCGCCTCAGTGATTATAGCTCAGGCGATTTCATGCTCGACTAGAGTAAGCGGTCACCTAGGCGCGCCTAGGTGATCGCTTTTCAAACACTGTAATCTCATGAAGCTAAAATACGAGGAAGTGATGAACTATCCATACTATATTAAGCCACAATGAAATATCACTGCTATTTTAACCACAAGTCAATCAATGAATTGGAAAAAGCACGAAGGCATACTCTCTATGTATAGGACTAAAACACACATAGTTCATGCCACCTCTATAACTGAAAGATGATTTCAAGTATAAAGTCATGACATGAAAGCTCTCACTGGAAATGTGCACAGAGATTGTAGGATGTATATAAAGCATATTACTTTTTTCTAATATGAGGTGCTAAATGTTATCAAACGAAAAGAACTATTGACAGAATATAGTTTTTCTTTCCTCGATATTCTTATAGGCCATGCCTTCACGCTCGAGAATAAGAATTTCAACAAGATAAAATTACTGCATGTGAAATGACAATAATGAAACACGAGCAAGAAAAGAACAAGTGCAACTCACCTCAGCAGCAGCCACAACTTCTTCTGCTTCTTTAAGACGCACAAGTAATTCCCCGGCGGCTTGAACAGCTTCAGCAGTATCCCTCAGTTGGGCTTGAAGCCCTTTGTTTTCGTCCCTAAAGTATTGTCTCTCCTTTTCTCTTTCAGCTTTAAGCGCTGAAATTTCAGCAGCCAGAGCATTAATGAACTTAGACTCGGCGCCTCGCACCCCAGCCCTTGCTGCAGCTTTCTTAACGTCATCAATCCCTTCTTGAATTTTTCGATGTCTAGCAAGTAAGTGCATGTGCCTCTCTTCAAGCTCAGCATACTGCTCGAGCATACGTGCATGGCCTTCCATTGCCATTTGCATAGCCTCTTTGAGTTCTTCACAGCATCTCTTTTCAGTGTCAAGATCTTGTTTTTGCTTTTG
Organism: Lindernia subracemosa; assembly: GCA_028392965.1. Classification (NCBI taxonomy): domain Eukaryota; kingdom Viridiplantae; phylum Streptophyta; class Magnoliopsida; order Lamiales; family Linderniaceae; genus Vandellia; species Vandellia subracemosa. The sequence goes on along the minus strand of JAQPCC010000110.1, from coordinate 114,898 downwards.
GGAAATTGATCGGCTGGATTCAAGTTCATCGCGGAGTTCTTCGACTAGGGAAATCCATTTATTTTCTGTTTCAGTCCACAGTCTCCGTTCTTGCTCAAGTATCTCTTCGACATTGTCAGCTGGTTGTGGAGTCTCAGATAATACCGAAACAGCATTTGGCTTACAAGAAGAAGTTAGCTGCAGAAGAAGGGCTTGCTTTTTTGAGGTTGTTGATGAAGAGTCCAGGTAAAATTGGAGTTGAGTACGCAAGTCTTGTATTTCTTCCAATAAAATGTCCCTCTCACCAAAATCGAAGAAATTTTGATATCTTTCCAACTCTTCTTGAACTTTCTTTAGCTCAATTTTTGTTCTCAAAACATCAGGATGGTTGTCGTATTGTTCCTTAAGAATCTACATATATAGGAGAATGTAACATAATATTAGAAGGAACACATTATGATTGACATTTAAAAAGTGTATAATCGACAAGGTAGCCACTAACCTTATTCTCATGGGCTAATGATAGCTGTTCATCCTCCATGAAGTCTTCTTTAGTAAGAACTCCATCCATCACGCTCTCTAGCCGTACAATTTTATCTTCACGAGTTTGAGCAATTATGGCATTACACTCTCTCTCATGTTTATATTGCTGGATCTGTATCCATGATGGAAAGAAATGGCCACAGTTTTATTTAATATAAAAGGCTTATCTTGATTACTCAACAAACTTACCAAACGATTAAGTTTAATGATCTCTGCATTTTGTTTCGAGCACAATTCTTCCAATGCCATCTCCCTACGAATGGCTCCAGCCAAAACCTTTTCTACTGCCTGGAAGATGGTACATTTTACACTATAAGAATCAATGGGAAAAAGCTGATATGAAAGGCACCAGGAATAGAGCGCCAAGGAAACTTACTTTGGGTAATTGATTTTTGCATTTGTCATGCGACACTGATGAATCATCAACAGGCACTAATTGCATTCCTTGTCCATCATTATCATCTGGTAACTCTTGTTGAAAACTTGTGGCAGCCTTGCATTTGTGACACAGAACTTCTTCTATATCCTTATTCACTGATTCACCACCGTCACACAGAGTCTGAACACCGACATCAACTTTGAGAACAGGTATGGCTTCTTTAAGATCTGATGGCATGCAAGAGAATCTAAATGATGATTGTCTAAGACCACCAGGTCTGATACTTTGGCTCTTGATAACATCAAGGCCACGGCGGAGACTTGCAGCCAGATGTTCAGTAGACGCCAAAAATGACTTGTGGTTAGAAATATCATTCAAACAGATACTGTTCGAAGGCTTAACAGTAGTTACATGTCCACCCTCAACGTTGCTTAGAGAGGGAAACCTCTGAGATGCACTAGTTGCAGAAGAGGTCCTAAGACTTTTCCTACTGTTGTTCACTCTTGGGGAAACACTGGGAATAGGAGACTTGAGAACCGGAGAAACATCATTGGGAATGATACTGTGATCACGAAAAGTTCCATCTGGAGTGCAATTTGCGTCCTTCTCAGGAGTGTTCTTGGCATCTCCAGAAGGTTCCATGAAGGGATTTTGCTCAGCTTGCTCACAAGAAACACTATCATTCGCCAAATTTTCAGCAGCTAAGAAATTGGATTCCTCATTTTGGCTTTGTGGAGTAGAACCATCGCAGAGTACTGCCTCTGATATTTTTCCAGTCAAAGTTTTATCCATCTCAACAATTTTGAAAGAATCATCTTCCATGTTAACATCAGCATCCTCATTAATTCGTCCATGCATAGAACCATACTTTGTTTCAGGATTAATAGGGACGGACTCGTCTACATCAACGATTTCCATCTCGACGTCGCTGTCATCTGCACTTGGCAACATCATAGGTCGGTTGAGGCTATATCTCAGAAGATTCAAACTTCTTCTAGCACTCCATCCAGTTGCATAACCACCATTCAAACCTCTTTCGTCCTTATTGTCCTTCATTCTCTGAAGCTCATTTCTGAGCTGACGAACCATCTCCCTCAACACGCCAACATCGTCTTGCATCTCTTCATTAATAATTGCTCTGTTCTTGATTGCTTTGGCACGTTGAGCAAATCGCAGAGTACTGAGTGTCTCACTCTTACAGCTGCAGAATCAACAACACACAAATACAGTTCACATAGGTAACCTATATAAAGAGTCAGTCGGAGGAGAGGCATGAAACATGGTCTGAGAAATCACCTCGTGGATGGAGATACTGCACAAATCATAGCCAACTTTGCGTTCCCACCTAGAGATTCCTGTAACAAAAAAGTTAACTTCGAGTCTCGGTATGGGATATGTCTTGGTTTTCCGGTTTGCGAAATTTCTGCAAGGATATTTATCAAGTTCCTGGAAATTTCAAAAGCAACCTAGTTAGCCACAAATACGGAGTACCGACGCACACGATTGTAATATATAATCAAAACATTGATATTTGACACTCTAAACTATCGAGAACAATAAATATTAAAAGCTACAAACAGAAACAGCAGCATATGCCTGTATTTCTGTGTAGGAACATAGTTTTCCCATAAGGTATTTTTTTGATCAATTGTTTTTTGTCCTTATATAAGAGAAAATTTCCTCACAATAAAATGGTAAGTCATACCCTAGTTGTGAAAGCGAACGGTTAATGTTGCCGGCTTCCTTCAACCGCTCTCCAGCTGCACCAGTTTGCTTCTGTCTCTCTGATCCAGCCAGGTCGACAAAATTAATTCTGCTCACTTTAAGGTAGCTTAGACCATCAGTTGGACTCTGAAATTCATAAGATTGGGTACCCGGCGAATTAGTGGGAGATTCGAGAAACAACATAAGACTAAAATAAGAACAAAACATATAAATGTTAACCACAGAAGTAACAGAGAGAAGAGGAGGGGCAAACAGAAAATATTAGCACAGCTCCCCAATGCAATATGTCAATGATCATTATACAAGCGAAGAGCAAGAATTGTACTTGAGGAGCAAACAAACTTCAACAAAGGGGTCTATTACCTTACTCCGTGATTCAACCACACATGTGAAGACACTGTGGGAACGAGAACTTTCTGCATTTACACATGTGGCACTAGTTCGTCGATTTGACAACCCCTGCATGATTATAAGTAGGTAGTTTAGAAGTTAGAAAAACCTATTTATTCTAACAGATAAGGCAGAATGGATTCAAAAAATAACAAAGACAAATCTAGATCATCCATTGACCTCATCCAAGAAGTCGTTTAGAAACCATACATACACAGTGGCAAGGAAACACAAAGTAAGGAAAAAAAAACAAAGACAAAGCTCCTTGGAGGACCAGGAACTTCTATCCAAGCTAGCCTTCATCTTACACAAACAAACTAAAGCTTAATTTCAGTTCTATTTAACATTAAAGTACAAACATAAACAAACCTTCATAAGAAGCTGGGATACTTCTTTCATAGAAGATACGCACTCCTCTCGTAAATTTTCAACATAGACACCAGTTTTAACATCTTCTCTGATCTGGAAGGCATAAAAAGGAAGGCAAATTATCTTCATTGAAACTGAACATCAAATCTGCCAGCATTTCAATGCAGAGTAAAAAAGTAACTTACCTGCAGATTCTTTTGACTTGGATCCAATAAATCTGTAATCTGTTCGTTGTAGATCTGTAAACATTAAGCCCAAGGTTTTCGTTAACGATAAAAACAAAGAATAAGTCAGCCCAAGGAATATTTTCTTGTCAAGTACAAGTCCAGACTACTTACCTCAAGGAATGAGCATCGACACATATATACCAATTGGTTGTCAGCTTGCTTGACTTGTTCCTACATGGACAAGAAACAAATCATTATACGGACCCAATAAAACAAAAGAATATGCACTATAGTGAGGGTTAGCAAGCTACCTCTTCAATTCTTTCAAAAAGTCTACGCAACACGCGTGGTGCTAGGCCCTGTTGATCTTTATCCATCAAGGCATTGGATGCACCCCAAATGGTGTAGGTTTTTCCACTGCCAGTCTGAACAATTAGATTGCATTTGTTAGTTTGGTTTCAATCATTCTAATTGTTGCATCATATTAATGATACAGGCATAATAATATTGCAAGCATCTATGAAATTATAAGGTTCAGAAGTGGAAATGAAATTACCTGTCCGTAAGCAAACACAGAGCTATTAAATCCAGAAAGACAATTTTCAACCAGGGGTGCTCCAACGAGTTCAAATATATCAATCTGAAATAGAAAGACCCATACAAAGTTCCATCAGATTCAGCTCTCCTTTATTTAGGTTGCTGTTTCAATCTGTTCATAGAAATATACACTAGAGAATAAATTGAGATCTTGCCTGATTTGAGTTAACGTCTGCAATGGAATCGTATGTAAAGGTTTGGCCCGATATCGATAAAGAATCTTCTGCGACTTTCTGAACTATATTACCCTCATCTTCTTCATCTTTGTTTGGTGGTTTCACACGGATTATTACCTGATTTATACAGTTCGGTTACAAACTAATAAGTTTAGAAATACTCTCATACAGCTGGTAGCGTCTTCTGGAGTTAAAAACAATATAACATTTAAGAAAAAAAAACTTTGCCCAGACATCAAATGTTTAAAGATGAAGTCTGAGTACAATCTCTATTATAATACATTGAAATTCACGTAAAATAGTAGCGGCAAACATGCATTGCCAAGAAAACAAATCACTTAAAAAAACAACTATTGAAGTTAAGGACCAGATTCTGGATTACAGCCTATAACTCCAACACAGACGAACCATTCACCAAAATACGAATATCGAAGCCAAGACAAAGTGATAACACAAAAGCTTAACCTTGACGCCAGAATCAGACGAAGGATTCACGGAATTCGCATTATTATCCGCACTCTCCACACTGAGCTTGCGTTTGAGCGGAGGCCGAGGAGGAAGCGGACTTTTCCTGGCTGTAGCAGGCGAAGAATTCATCGCATTTACATCCGAAGACGACGGCGGAGGAGCGTTCTCTTTGCTGCTCGATTTGGGCGGCTTCGATCTAGGGTTTTGCGAGGGCTTCGATTTAGAGTTCGGGGACGGCGTGGGCGTGAATATGCGTTCACTGTCATGATTATCTCGCAAGCTCTGCGCATGATGGCTTCTTGGCGACATGAAATTCTTCATCTTGTGAGTGCGATTTGGAGTGGAGATCGAACTTGGCTGAGAAAGATAACAGAGAGATCGAAGGACTGTTAACTAGCCGTTGTTGAAGAGAGAGAAAGAAGGGGGACAAAGAGATAATTTGAATTTCAATTTTTGTGCAATTTTTGTTTTTTTGTTTTTTGAAGTTATTAATCTTCGGATCTGGCGAGGCTTCTGTGGGTCCGTCCACTAGGGTTGGCTCAAGGATAGGGACATACAAAAATAAGGGCCAAATTAGTAATGGGCTCATTGGGCTCATTTGGCTCGTTGTGCTATTTTTCTGTAGGCTCGAGCTCGGCGAGTTGTACGAGCTCGAAGATAAATAATTCAGTTCAATCTCGGCCGATGAGTTTAAAGCTCGAAATTTTAAATTTAGATTTCATATTTAATAAAAGCTCACGAGCTGACCCATGAGCCTTCACACAGCTACAACGATGGTCGAGCTCGAACTCAAACTCAATAATATGAGCTCGAGCTGGTCTCCAGTCGAGCTGACGTCCAACATTAATGACATAATGAAATTCTTAAAAATATATTTATCAAATTAGGTAAGTTTTTTTAAGAAAAAATCACGTATGGTTTGGTTTATCTTCACTTACAATTTCAATTGAAATAATAATAATAATAATAATAATAATAATAATAATAATAATAATAATGAAACTCGATAAATTACTACTCTATTATTTAATAAATTCTCTAAGACAATATTTTTGGTCGGTCTCGACTTTGTGATAACGTAGTAAATTAATAATTAGTTAAAATTATAAGATAATACATTTTTTATAATTTCTATGGACCCATGTAAAATATAAATTAATGATTTCCTATATACGTCATACTATTTATTAAATGAATAATTTATGAAAGTTTCTTATATGTACGATTTGCTTGTGTAAGCATATTTTGATTTTATGTTTATATAGAAAATATTTTTTAATATTCATAAAGAATACATTGAACAAAAAAGCATGATATAGTGTGAGATTGAATTGTAATTAGGCCATTAATTTGATACGGTATAATAATTAAGTGTAAGTATGAAATGTATTTGTAAGTTGAATATTTCATTTTAAAATAATAAATTATAATTAATATATAAATTAAGAATTATTAGTTTCTTTATTAAATACTAATTCTTTTCAAAATTTTGATGGTCTATGGGTATTAATTTATAGAGTTTAATAATAATAAAAGAAGCAAATTACTTAATAAAAATTGAATTTCTAACAAATAAAATAGTACATTCCTTGAGAGAACATCCCACTTAGGGACAACATGCCAAATGGATGAAAAAGCCGCATTTTCCACGCATAACCAAAAGATAAGGATTCCCAGTTACGGTTTCTAAGATATAGTAATTATCTAAAATTTTTATTTTATTTAATTTTCTTCACAAAAATAAAAGAATAAAGATTATGATTATGGCACATATTCCAAATAGTTCACTACACTACAAAACTCTCTGAAACAGCATCATCACTCTCATGGACTGTATTATTATCACTTCACTACTCAGCATCAGCTCCCAAGAACTCCCATGCCTACATATTATTATTATTATATTATATTATCAAATTTAATTATTAATAATCGGGATAAACCTAAAATAGTTATCAATGTTTACTTATGAATCAATTTAGTCACCGATGTAATCAATTTAGTCCCCAATGTTATCGATTTTGAATCAATTAGGTCCTTCCATCGCGATAAACGTCAATTTTAACGAAAATCTTACACGTACCCCAAACTAAATTATGTATGAATCGAATTTTGGATATTTGCAGGATTTTTGGGTTCGTACTGTTTTCTTATACTGTTAATGACGCTCGACAAAGCAGATGATATAGAGCTCATATTCGAATTTTAGAGGAGAAATTTTTAGTTTCGTCCCCTACTTTAGTAACCATTTCAATTTTATCGATTTAAACATGATTTATTGTGAGGGACGTGTGAGATTTCCATTAAAATTGACGTTTATCGTGATGAAAAGACCAAATTAGTTCAAAATCGATCACAATTGGAAACTAAGGAGAACGGTTTTAGATTTTATCCCTTAATAATATTAGCATAATTTTTCTCCAATTTGTACTATGTTATGTTATTACAGTAAACGCGGCACACCGCAGCTGTTGCCACCGCCCATTACCTTATCCTACGTGTCACCATTTTATATAAAGCAACACACACCGCCGCTTCATTACACAAAGCTCTCACCTCATCTCTCTCTGTTTATTATTCCAATGGCCACGAAAACCTTTCTTCTTTTTCTCATAGTAGCGCTGTTCTCAACGACAGCATCCGTACCAGCGCAAGCCCTCGGCGGAGGAACCAAAGTCGGCGGCCGTACGGTGGTGAAGGACGTGAAGAACAACAAGGCGGTGCAAGACCTGGGGAGGTACTGCGTCGGAGAGTACAACACCCAGCACGCGGCGGCGAAGGGTAAGAATGGGAGTCTGCATACGTTCACGGAGGTGGTGGAGGCGGAGACGCAGGTGGTCTCCGGGATCAAGTACTACCTCAAGATCTCCGCCGCCACTCGCCTCGGCGGTGTTAGGACTTACGATGCCGTGGTGGTGGTGAAGCCGTGGCTGCGCTCTAGGCAGCTGGTGCAGTTTGCGCCATCCGTACCAACCTTGACCACCAAGTGATGATTATGAAGCCAGTTGAAGAGTCAAAGTCGATATATATGATGATCGTCTTTCTATGTTGAGCTTTGCTTTTTTGTTTTTGTTTTCGTTTTTAATTAATCTAAAAATATCCATGGTTGTATTGTAAGATGTAACACCAAATTTTATGTGCAATAATAACCCTTCGGTTTATATATTATAATTGATTTTGGGATGAAATCTAGACAACTTTTAGATGATTTTTTTCATTTTAATATAATTTTTTTTTTCTTAACGAAAATTTGTTATCTCAGTCATTCCTATCGTAAGATTGATAAAATTGACAAAACCAGAAACAAAGCTATTGACAAAACCATAAGATAAAATTGACAAAACCATCAAGAAACAAAGCTATTGACAAAATCATAAGAAAGAAAGGTTCGTCATAAAAGTACTAACATAATCCATCAATAAATTTCAAAAAATTCGTCTTCTCCACGTTTGTGAATTACGTTGTCCCTAACATAGATATAAAAGAAGAAGATGAAAAATAATTTATTTAAGGGCAAATTTTATTTCAGCTCTATCAGAATATATATTTAGTATTCAGACCTTGTCAGGAAAAAAATTAGTTTTAAAGACCCGATTTTTATAGTAACACTTTATTATACTGCAATAACAATACTAAGTTTGTAACACAAAAAGTACGCTTGATACCTTTTTTAAAATACTTTTGTAAATTTAGGTCCTTATTTCTAAGTTTTATAAAAATTAGATCATTTAAAATAATATTATTTTTAATAGGACCTGAACACAATTTTAAAACTATAAAAGGATCTGAAACTTAATTAACCCTTTATTTAAATACGTGAACTTCTCTGACTACACGACGCTTGTGTGTGTGAGTGAGATCGAAAACCGCATTTACATTTGGGTAGACTCGACCTCATGGATAGATTGAAAAAAAAATATAAATATACGTAAAAGAAATCATAGCAGAAATAGCAACGACGATAATAGGGGGAAAAAAGGGGATAAAACTAAGCCTCACGAGGTTGTTGGGATGAACGCTGGCGTCGTGCTTGTATCTCGTCGATCGCATCCACCGCCGCCTTTACCTTGTTACTCACGTCGTTACCCATCTCCATTCCATCTCCTCTCTATACTGACGTTCCTTCTCAAGCCGCCGGTCCTCTTCCTGGCGCCTCTGATCCTCGTCCTGACGCCTCTCTGCTTCGTCCATACGGCTCTCCACCGCGTCCAGACGTCTCCGATCCTCGTCCTGACGCCTCTCCACTGCATCCAGACGTCTTCGATCCTCGTCCTGACGCCTCTCCACGGCGTCCAGACGTCTTCGGTCCTCGTCCTGCCGATGTAATAGCTCCTGGCGTAATGCGTGAAGGTCCGCGGTTGTCACCCGAGGTGCAAGCCCGGATGACTCGTCGTGCTCAAACGCGGGAGGAGTAGCTACTGGCGTGGTGCGTCTCCATTGGCGGGGAGGTGACTGAGCTCGAGAGGAAGTGGCGCGTGAAGAGTTTCTTTTAGGCATTTTGTACCTACAGAAGAATGAAGTCCTCAAAAGGGCAGACATGAAAGATTAAGTCAAAAAGCGCAATAACATATGATCACACAACCTCTCGTATGGCAGTAAACAAGGACATGAACACAATATCATGGCTGTCGAGTCTCACCATAAGCATCTGAACCAAATACATGATCATTCTTAAGCAACAATAAGACATCATATGATTCAGTGGAGGCTCCATTTCATCTTTAAATTTCGAAAATAATACCACTTGACCATATACATGAAAACCCGTGAAATGATAAATTCGAGAATCATGATGAAAATCGACCTATATATGTCCATCCCCATAATGTTTACAGTGCATGTTCAACCACGAATCGAAGCATAGCAACGAAATCGGTGAAATAATGAAAATCCCTAATTTACGAAAAATAAGGGTTCACACATAAATCATTACCTTCCAAGCTTGATCAATGTTAGGGATGAGTGTCGATGATATTTTTCTCGGTCTCTGGGCTATCGCCGGTGGTCGTACGCTGGTCGGAGATGGTGGGTTTGAGTGCGTGTGGTGTGAGTTTTTAATCGATAGGGTTCAAAATGAGATGGATCGAGCCTTTAAGTCTGAATAGGTCCACGGCCGTGGGGGAAGGCTGAGGCGCATTAAAACAACTCCACGGCCGTGGATGGTAGTGTTTCAAGGCGTGCACATGGGCTGGGAGTGACATGAAGAATGCCTAAGCTCTCCACGCCGTGAAATTTAATTTGCATGACCGTTGATAAGGACATCTCTAATCATATACTTTATATATAGAGATTGAACAATCCAACAATCTCTTCTAAAATAATATTCTCAATATATTATATCACATATTATTTTATATTTTAAATATTTATTATAAATATAATTTTAATACTTCCTTTTTTCATAATAAGCTATATAATAAGCTATGATATTTTTTAAAAAATCAATTTATATAATTATTATAAAAAATATATATTACGATCTTTAATTTCCATTTAATTTTCTTAAATTAATTATCAAAAACAAATAGAATATATTCTATACAAAAAAATTTTTTACCATCATTAAATTTTAATTTATAGTATTTGATAATATTAATTTTAAAATCTAATTAAATAAATTAAGAATAATTTTTAGTTTTAAAAAATTAGACAATAAAAAAATTTTAAAACATAAATTAGACTTACTTTTTTATCTTTATAAAAATGAGAAGGAAAATTAAACATAAAGAAAAAGAAAAAAACAAAATAAAAAACAAAAACTTTATCTTTCCTCATCATCAATCATCTTCCCCACCGCATCTTCGTCCCCATCTCTTCTTCCCCAATTTATAATTTTCACCCTAAAAAAAGTATAAAAAAAAAATATTGAATAGCGGGTGAACAGTGCCCCGCTTAGGATAGCGGGACACTGTAGCGCCCGCTGACTTTAGCGTTCCGTTTGGCGGTGGGTTGGAGCTCCGCCATCGCCAAACTTTCCAGTGGAACGCCAAACATGGCGTTCTATTGGAGATGCTCTAACATTTGATTTTTTCTTTTTTTAGTACCGATGTATCCCCACTCGATCTGGTTATGGGCTAGCCCTTAAATACCGGCGTGAGCTTGCGCCACACAGACCTGGTGGAGGCTTAATTGCGCCACACACTCCAGTGGTGGGACTAATCTTCGGGGTCAGATGAATACGTCCCAAATCCACCTGACAACGATAGTCGTGGAAAATAAATTCCATGTAAGCTACTCAAAGAATTGTGGAAGGGGTGATTCTTCGATCCCACGACCTAACCCACAAATTCTTAAGGCCTTCTCCTTAACCATTAGACCAATGCCTCGTTCCATCTCATGGAGAATTTAACATTCGATTTGATGAAAATACCTCTCAGATTTCCAACATTCACAAACTGAACTCTAAATATATCCAAATCAAAGAAACTTTCATTTCAACTTGAAAAAAAAAAAAAAAAAAAAACTCTTCAATAATGGATGCTAAAATCTTCAATAAGAGAACAATACAATACTCCATCTAGGGAAGAAGACTCAGGTAGAAAACTTCCATAGTAGCAGACTAACTCCCAATAATCGAAAACAAAAGCTTCCACTATAGGAGAAAAGTAAAAACACAAACAATACAAAAGAAGAAAAGACAGAGATGAAGAAAAAACGTGAGATCCCCCACCAACCTTCTTTAATGGAGATAATATTTTTGTGAGAGAGAGAGAATGAGTTTTGAAATTATTTTTGTTCCATTGTAATATAATCTTCACTACTCTCTACATTGATACTGTCCAATTACAAGAATGGAGAAATCTTTACGAAAGAACATTATTTGAATTTTTTTTATCTTAATGTTAGGTCAAAAAAATGAAATAATAATTTTAAGGAGTTTATGTATAAATTCTCTGAAAATTACGTTTTTTTTATTTATAAATACATCCGTTCCAGATCATGGTTTTTCGGAACGATTTTTTCGGAACATGACAACCTCTGTGTCAAAATTAATGTTTAATATATTTTTCATTATCGGTGATATCGAGGACGGAACGACTATATGTCGGCCGAATTACAACAGCGATAATTAAGAGGAATAGAGTCATGGAAGACATTAGATACTGCATGATCCTGTTTTTATAGCTGCGATAATTATTCTTAATCGACAGTGGCTTTTAAAAGATATTTGGGATTAACTAAGTAAATGGATATTCTCGACTTAGGAAGAAACCACCAATAGCAAAATAACCAGAATGACCTCTATTCCACGATAATACAATGGAACTGAAACATCGATATTGGTTACGTTCACGACCGTTTCGACTAACCATAGCGATACATCGCTTGATAATTATTTGTTGAAAATTTGAAATTTTTGTGACAATTGTTTTAGGATAAAATTGATATATCGTCTTTCATATTAATTTGTTATATTATATCTTTCGTTGTTTCCTCTATAATAATAATAACGTAAAAAAAAAAAGACAGTAAATTGGGCACAATATTATAATCGATTTTTTTGCCCCAAATAAACGACACTGACCACGTTGTCCAAGCCAATGCATTTGGTCCAACACATCGCACCCACTCTTCTCTTCTCTTCGCTCGCTCTACTGTAGTGTTGACTCTCCTTCACCGGCTTGACCCCGCCTGCACCGCCGTCTCGTTCAATTCTGTATTTTTCTTGAGGGGTTGCGCAACCATCGTCGGATCGAATCAGCTCATCCTCTTCATCTCATCTTCAACCCTCCTCAATGGCAGCTGCGCCCGAGCTAGCTCAAACCGATCCCGAAGGAATCGAAGGTGTCCGTATGACGTGGTTCAATTGGCCTCGATCCAAGGTCGAAGCTTCCAAGTGCGTCATACCAATCGCGGCTTCGATTCAGCCGATCCGTCCTCATGTCGATCTGCAGATACTGCCTTATCCTCCCTTGCGCTGCAAGACGTGCACTTCCGTTTTGAACCCCTATTGCCGGGTGGATTTCGCCGCCCTTATATGGATCTGCCCCTTTTGTTTCCAGAGGAATCATTTCCCACAGCATTACTCTTCGATTTCCCAAACCAATTTGCCAGCCGAGCTGTATCCTAATTTCCCCTCAATTGAGTACTCGATCCCTACTTATCCGCAGAATTATGGCCCCGGCTCGGTCCAACCGAATCAGGCTTCGTCTCCGATTTATTTGTTTGTGTTGGACACGTGTATGATCGAAGAGGAATTGGAATTTGCCAAATCGGCTTTGAAGAGGGCAATTGGGATGCTCCCTGAGAATGCGATGGTGGGATTTATATCCTATGGTACGCAGGTCCAGGTTCATGAACTGGGATTCTCGGAGATGTCGAAAGTTTACGTTTTTAGGGGGTCCAAGGAGTTGTCCAAAGATCAGGTGTTGGAGCAGCTGGGTCTTGCTGGTTCAGGCGCAAGACGGGCCGGACAGAAAAGTGGTGGAGGTCCGAGCCCTATGGCTGCTGTGGGGCCTAATATGGAGATTAATAGGTTCTTGTTGCCCGCTTCGGACTGCGAGTACACGCTTGATTCGGTAAGGATTGTTGAATGCATTTGTTTCTGTGTAGTTTTGATTTTGTTACTGACACACTCATTGATTGGGTGTTGAGATGTAGTGAATGTGGTTATGGGAGTGGTGAGGAGTGTATAATGTATGTGGTTTGTTTTTGTGATAAAAGATTCAATTTTGTTAAAGGATGCTGTTATAGTTGCTTGTTTTGTCTTGTAGTTGTTGGATGAGTTGTCGACGGACCAGTGGCCAGTTGCACCAGGAAACCGAGCACTGAGGTGTACCGGGGTGGCATTGAGCGTTGCTGCAGGTTTGTTGGGAGCATCTACGACTGGCACTGGTGCAAGGATCGTTGCATTAGTGGGAGGGCCGTGCACAGAGGGTCCTGGGGCGGTAAATTAGTGACTTCAGATGTTGTTGAATAGAGTTTATTGGTGTTTCTTCATGTTGTTTATGCTTAAAATCAACTATCAGAGTCATAGCTCTTAGTTGTTTGTCCAAACAGTTTAAATTGTTTCAGAAGGATGCTACTGGTCTGTGTGCGGATGGGCCGAGTTATAATCCGACTATTTTTTGATGGAAACATATCCGTGGAAAAAAAAAAGGATTATTTTGATGAAAGGGCAGAAACTCCGTCTTGGAGTTTTAAACAATTTAATTAATCACAAACAGATGCACATTTAATCATCTGTCCGTCTATTACTCTATATATGCATTTTCAATAATGTTGGTTCCAGTTTATCTGTCACTTATGTGAAATAGACCGTGGCTACTTTATATGAACTAATATTGATATGATACTGTAATTTATATGGGATTCATTGTTTGTAGATTGTGTATAAAGACTTATCAGAACCAGTTCGTTCTCATAAGGATCTTGACAAGGATGCAGCTCCATTTTTCAAGAAAGCACAACATTTCTATGAAGAGATTGGGAATCAGTTGGTTAGTCAAGGGCATGTTTTGGATGTTTTTGCCTCTGCGCTCGATCAGGTTTGTGGTGGATAAATTAGTGTATTGCATTTTAATGGTTAGATTATACATAATGTATTACTCTTCACGTTAAATCAATTTTTATTCTGTTGGGGTGGACTCGTGAAGATTAACATGGGAGGTCACACTTGATGCAATATTGAATGAGAAGATATATTTTTTAGCATCCGTTTTTATTTGAAAGCTATTTTTTTTTTTGCCTGTCATATTACTATCTCATTGTTGATTCTTGCTTTTTACGTTGTCAGCATTCAGTCTTCTTAGGGAAATATTGAGAATATTTAGGTTGCCATGTCTCTGTAGAGAGGCATCTGTGGATTTCTATGTTATTACATGCATTTGTGACCATGAGTAACTTCTTCGATTCTATAGTTGTTGCTTCTTTCATTTTGTGGCAACAAATTCTACTGAGACTTATTATTTGCATTTAATCTTGCTACTGTGTCAAAGTCTGTCTTATGGCCTTCATCTGTTTCCGGAAGATTACTTTCTAATATTCCTTTCTTTTTTATCACCTTGTTATTATATGCATCCCCTAGTCCTTTAACATTGGTGCTAGTGTAACTGTGGTTCAGTATCTTTTCAGGTTGGGATTGCAGAAATGAAAGTTGCAATTGAAAGAACAGGTGGACTTGTCGTTCTATCTGAAAGTTTTGGGCACTCTGTGTTCAAGGACTCTTTCAGGCACCTTTTTGAATCTGGTGAACAGTCGCTGGGCCTGTCATTTAAGTGAGTTTCATGGTTTGGAAAGCGGGAATTTTTTATCACAGTTTTCATTATATGCCTATTAAGCCTTTTGAAATTGACTAGAGTCTCTGTGCGTGTGCTTGAACAAAGTATCCGTATTATGATCATATCTTGCCATCCATGTGTAAAAGTTCTAAGTTTTTTATATGCTTTTTCTTTGACTTTCATCTTTCGTAATGCCATAGTAATTGCTAATGACAAAAAAAGATGAGAGAAATATTTATTCTTGTTGTTTTCCAGTGGCACACTAGAGATCAACTGCTCGAAGGATATAAAAATTCAAGGAATTATTGGTCCATGCACATCATTGGAGAAGGTTTGGTCATTCGGAATTTCCAAGTTTCTTCTTGTGTGCTATGCAATTTGTTAATGAATGTCTTGTTTATCAGAAAGGGCCGTCAGTTGCAAGCACCGTCATAGGCCAAGGAAATACTACTGCTTGGAAGATGTGTGGCTTGGACAAGAATACTTGCCTTACTGTTTTCTTTGATGTGGCTTCAAGCGAAAAATCCGATCCTGCTGGTACAAATCCTCAGTTATATTTACAGTTCCTCACAAGGCAAGCCATACCCATCCATTTACACTTGTTTTTCTATCTTGTTCTAAGTTCTAAAACCTTTAAAAAGAGCGACTTTTGATTCTAACACTGTCTTTCGGGAGCAGTTATCAGGGCCCTGATGGCCAGATGAGGATGAGAGTCACAACTGTCACCAGACACTGGATAGATAGTACCTTGGGCAATGAGGTAGGTTTATGTATGTCTGTTGTTTCGTACGTATGATGACAATTTGCTGTGAACAATCCAAAACGAAACGAAATAAGTAAATGCAGCCTAAGGTGCTTCTTTTGACATATAAACTTTTTGCTGTAAGTTTATGTATCAAAGTCGTTTTAGCAACTGCGTTTCATTTTGGTATGTAAATATATTCAAACCACTTTTTGTTGGGCTCATTTTGGTTCCCCTCATAATTTGCTGGTGAAGGTTTATTAACTTGCATGTGAAAATCTGTGAAATTTGACTTGGCTGGACGCTGATCTGTACACTTCTCCTTTCTACAGTATTTAGTCCAAGGATTTGATCAGGAAGTTGCTGCTGTTGTAATGGCTCGACTCGCTTCATATAAAATGGAAATAGAGGTACTGTCGGAGATGCTTTACTGAAATTGCAAAGAATGTGTCATAACCTTAAAACTTGTATAGCTAGACGAACTCATTGGCATCTGTACTAGTTCTTGCTACAACTTCACGTGCTTCATGGACTGTTCGAGGCGGTCTTTCATGCAGTGGAGGGCGCATGACTTGAAATTTGAATTATTTGCATTCCTAAAGAGTCAAAAATGGATATTTTCTGACTCTTTTCATTCATTTTTTTACACCTTTTTTTTCCGCATAATCAGGAAGGTTTTGATGCCACAAGATGGTTAGACAGGAACCTCATTCGTCTATGTTCTAAATTTGGGGACTACCGAAAAGATGATCCAGCTTCATTCACGTTGAATCCCAGTTTTTCTCTTTTCCCTCAGTTCATGTTTAATTTAAGGAGATCACAGTTTGTGCAAGTATGTTTACTTACACCTTTTGCTTTCCCGCAATTTCGTTGTCCCACATGGTTGGTTTATTAACTGCTCTCTCTCTCTCTCTCATACATATATATATGTATATATAGGTATTTAACAACAGTCCCGATGAAACGGCATACTTTCGCATATTGTTGAATAGGGAAACTATAAGCAACGCTGCAGTGATGATTCAACCATCACTGATATCATATTCTTTTAATTCACTGCCCGCACCTGCCCTGTTGGATGTGCAGTCTATCGCAGCTGATCGTATTCTACTTTTGGACGCTTACTTCAGCGTCGTTATTTTTCACGGAATGACAATAGCCCAGTGGAGGAACATGGGCTACCAGGATCAGCCCGAGCATAAGGTAACTATTTTTATTATTTTCATCTTTTTTTTTTATTTGGTGTTGAATATATGAAAAACTTTAGCTGGAGGACTGAATGCTTGAGGTTCAGAAATATCATATATTATCTTACAAGAATGATCTGCCTGCCCAAAGAAAGAACTTGCGTGTTTTTGGCGACAGATTGCTAATTTTATTACATTAATGAGTCATGCAATGAGTACATTCTTGTCCATACGAGGCAAAAACTGCTTCTTCTTAGTCTGTCAATGAGTGTAGACCTAACATTCCCAGTCCATTGAAGAGTGTCATGCACTTGTATTTTCTCCGTTTTGGAAGTAAAGACGAGATAAATAATCAGGTAGTAAACTTTTGAATTTCCCAGGCATTTGCGCTTTTACTACAAGCCCCGCAAGAAGATGCCCAGTTGATAATTCGTGATCGTTTCCCTGTACCAAGACTTGTAGTTTGTGATCAGCATGGCTCCCAGGTATTTCTTTATCCTCTTTTCACCATACATAGCGTTTTTTTCCCCCTTTTATTCACTTATATCATTGCGATAGATTCTCATTTTCTGATGATTGTTTTGTTATAAAATAGGCGAGATTCTTGCTGGCTAAGCTGAACCCTTCGGCCACATACAACAACGCACAAGAGATGATGAATACTGGCTCGGATGTGATCTTCACCGATGACGTAAGCCTCCAAGTTTTCATCGATCATCTTCAACGGCTAGCTGTTCAAGCTTCTTAATAAAAACGAGCCCGCTTGGAACGGTTCGTTTGCGTCACTTAATATGAGGTTGCAATAGATGTTGAGATATTTGTTATTTCTGGACACACAGAGGATTTGTGTAAGTTGATGAAAGACCAAAACTGTAAGTTGAAAAGAGGAAATTTTTGTGTTTTCTTATGGCAGGCTCCTCGGTAGTATGATATCTGGTAATATTCCTTTGTTTATTTCTTATTTCTTTCCATAATTATTGTGTTACAAAAATGGAAAATAGACATGGGTTCGACAATGGGCGGGTTCACGATCGTATTAGACATACCATTTCCATACGAAATTCCCGTTTTAAATACTATTTTCGCTGCTTCACCGATTACGACAAATTAGTTTTATATCATACGATGATCTAACAACTCAAAAGTTTTTTTGCGGCGCCGAAGCGGACAATAAATATAATGTACTATTCACAAAAGATATCAAACTACAGTAAAGAAACATTAGTAATATGATAAGGTTACAATAAATTCCGACATGTTCTAATTTTTTTTTTTGGTTTTTTTTCCTGTCCCAAGTATCCCCACTCGATCTGACTGTGGGCTAGTCTCTAAATATCGGCGTGGACTTTGCGCCACACAGGCCTGGCGGAGGCTTAATTGCGCCACGCACTCCAGTGATGAGACTAATCCCCGGAGCCAGATGAATACGTAACCCACCTGACAACGATAGTCATGGGAAATAAATTCCATGGGGACTACTTAAGAAATTGTAGGAGGGAGAATTCGATGACACGATCTAACCCACAAATCCTTAAAGGCTCCTCTTTGACCACTAAACCAAGGCCTCATTGGCCAATTCCGACATGTGCTTCACAACCTAAGGATTTTTTTTTACATAATGTTATAGATATTATTTATGTATGTATTAATGAATTTAACGGGATAACTGGAAATCATTGTTCTGTTCAAGCAAAGTCGGGGATGAAGATGAGTAGGGATGATATTCAGAACGAGGAATCACCGTCAACTCTCCACTTCAATTTTGAGAAAACGTTCCATCCCAATAATAGCAATGATAAAAATGTCCATTTGAAGATCCAATGGGTCTGAATTTGATCTAGCTGCAAATACGAGTCGTTCTCCCGAGTCGGATATTGAATTGGATTTATACCAGTTAGTTAACCGAATCAAACCGATTCATGATCTGAATCTAAGTGGGTCAACCCATTGCCATCCCTACCCCATAGAAAGATTTAGAAATAATATTTGGATTGTAGGCATTATAAATTATATTATATATCAATAGATGAATTAATTCTAACCTAATTTTCCATTTTTGCTCACCTCCTTCCTACATTATCTCCAAACCACAAGAATCCCTTCTCTCAACGTCCACCTATCTTTTTCCTAAGAAAGATTCACATTTCTTCACACAAATCCATTGTGACACAAACCATTTCTCCTCTCTATTTGCTCCCCCCAAGAAGCCGAGGACACATCTCCTCTCACCTTCTTGGCCAAAAGAAAAATAAAAAAAGTGCCATTTCTTCGAACCAACCAACCGACCCGCCTGCCCGCCCGCCCACAACCACCCATGGACTCCAACGAGCTCAAGCGCGTCTTCCAGATGTTCGACCGGGACGGCGACGGGCGAGTCACCAAGAAGGAGCTCAGCGACTCGTTGGAGAAGATGGGCATCTTCATCCCCGACGAAGAGCTGACCCAAATGATCGAAAAGATCGACGCCAACGGGGACGGATGCGTCGACGTCGACGAGTTCGGCGCTCTCTACAAGACGATCATGGACGAGCGGGACGAGGAGGAGGACATGAGGGAGGCGTTCAACGTCTTCGACCAGAACGGCGATGGGTTCATCACCGTCGATGAGCTCAAGTCCGTCCTGGCCTCCCTCGGGCTCAAACAGGCAAGGATGAAAATACCCGCCGATGCGTTACATTTATTTTTTTTTTTTCGTAAAAATTATAAAAATACCCACCTCACCGCCGGTATTTTTCCGACTTTGGAAACAGGGGAATACGTCGGAGGACTGTAAGAAGATGATCACTAGGGTCGACGAGGACGGCGACGGTCGGGTGAACTTTGCGGAGTTTAAGCAGATGATGAGGAGCGGCGGCTTCGCTGCGTTGACGAATTGAAGTAACGATTTCTACGACAAGGCTATTTCCTCTTTTCGATTAGTAGGTAATAATATTAAAGGGATGTATATAAACACAAACGTCTTTCATGCATATGTTTGAATTTGATCCAATGTAAACAACAGAGATAGATGATGAAGAAGGCAGAGATGTTAGTGAGAATCATGCATGTAATAATATTTTCCAAGTCTTTCCTTGACTTTGTAGTAACTAATCTCTTTGGTAAGAACGAAAGAACATATGTTTCCAATAACACAAAACGTTCATAGAGATACAATTACAACCTTTAAATCTTTTCTTTACACAATAGCACACACAAATAGCAAAGTAATTCAGCAATCTCTCCAAATAAACAAGGACAACACTTATATCATCATGAAAAGTTTATTTCATTGATACGTCTAGGAAAGAAACCACACAGATTCAAGCAAAGCCCAATCGAGCTTCTATGGAATCAAGAAGCCGACTTAGTAGGGGTCGGGTTAAAAGGAACTTGTTCGCCGCACGAGAGCACCTCGTGGGGACCAGCCTCTTCACGGCCCACGCCCATTAAGTCGAGATAGTACAAGTAATGAGAAGCAATAGTGTTCATGGGATCGATCTCACCTTGCCCGCAAGTGTAATCGCCGTACAATATGTTCATCGTGGTTCCGAAGCCAGGGGTTCGTTTCGAGTCTGTATCGTTCTTGGTAGGTTTCCAGTTGCCTACAAAGGCATCGTGGGCCGACGGCTGTCCCTTTTTGATAGGCGTCATCCACCTCCATATTGCGGCTTGGAATGCCATTGTGGCGTTTTGTTCGATGTACTCGGGATGGTTCAGTAGATCTGCTTTAATCCCTTCACCAGCTGCTCCGTAGTTGTAATTCCTGAAAAAGAAGAAAATGCATTTTGTATTTGCCTAAAGAAGTTGCCAACATGTAAGGAAAGATGGGGGCATTTAAGAAAGCAGTGCAATTGCTTCAACAATATCCACGCAAAGTTATAGTTAGTTCACATCCTCGTGTCAAGGCAAGAAAACTAACTTTTAGTTATTTCTTGTTGCTACAACATTAAATCAAATCTCCAAGTTTTTCACCTATTAAAGACAAGATTACACAACTTTATCTTGAGAACTAGCTTTCGTTATTTCCTTTTGCTACAGCATATAATTGTTGCCGAAAAAAGGAAAAAAAGATTGCCTTGCATGATATACAAGAGGGTTATGTGCCCTGCTTCAATTTATCAGAAGCTTTGACATGTAAGGACTAAGGATCGGACATTTACGACATGGCAACACTACATCTTACTTATGTCTTGCTGCAAAAACACTGAAATTCAAGATAGTGTAAGAACGCGTGAGTATTACAGATGGAGACAATGCATAGGACCATCAAGATAAGAAAATGAGGTAAAGGAAAAGAGACCAAACCAATAAAGAGGAATAGCACCACGGCCATAGTAATCCGCCCCAGGAGAACACGGGTAGTCAAATTTGTACAAGTCATCGCAATAACTCTGGCTCGGACTCATTTCCCTGTTGTAACACAGGCCCCAAGCCAACGGCCCGCCTGTGGCCACCCCATAACCACCTGCATTGTGATTCATTCACTAGCATCAGTTATTGTCCACATCTATAAACGCATTGAAACAACATATAACAACGTTTTGTCTTATGACAAAAAAAAACCGAAGATTCTAGCTAATAGCTCTAGCCATCACAGTTAGTTAACTAACGAATCGAAGCTGTTTTGCATCAAGGGAAGCATGATAATTGCAGCTGGGGCTCTTTCATAGAACTTGAAATTTTATACTTGGATCTTACTCAAGATGAGCTTCAGATGTAATCGAACAAATAAACTGCAATCAATTTTCCGACCAAATCAATCTCCAAATGAGACATCATCACACAGACAGCTCCGTTCAATTCCCGACCACAATCACGAATCAAAAACCATAAATCCCAAATTGGACGGAAAACTCAGATCCACGTCGTAAGACGTAATAATAAGACATAAATAAACTCACAAGAAGTCTTTGCACCGACGTGGCCTAAAAACGCGGCGACCTCCAGCATCTGCATTTGCTTTCCGCCGGTGGTCCCGAACCCTAAGGGCTCGTAAGTGGCCGCCGCCAAGATGAACGACTTGAAGTCCCAGAACCCAACGGCGTGGGCCACCGGCGAGTTCCTCTTGGAGAAGAGATTCTCGAACTGATAGGTCTGGAAAAAATCCGATATCGTCTGATTACAGCAGTACTTTGACGGCCACGAGCATTCCCAACCTTGCACGCAAACTTTCTGGCCCTTTACGGTCTTCACGGTGATGGTTTTGCCGTTCCAGCCCGCAATTGTTTTGTCGGCGTTTGCGAACAAAAACACATTGTGAACGGCGATCGTAGCTAGAAGCAATAGTACTGAAATTCCACCGCTCATCTTCTTCTTCATCATCATCGTTAATGGCAGCTGAAGATGCACTGTAAATGGTGAAACCACTACTCTCCTCTCCTCTCCTCTCCTCTCTACTGCTTTGATATTATTTCGTGGTCTTGTTAGAAAACCAATATCGTATTTATTAATTCAGAAAAATAAACATTTATTAATTAAAAATAATTAAATTAATAAATAGCAAAATGATCTCACCGACGAAATTATAAGGTAAAGCAAGCGTTAGCTTAGCTGTCACATTTGGTATGACTGTGACCCAACTCCACACTGCCTTCGTCTCTTTCGGCGTATTTGCAAAATACTCCTTCAAGATTTGATAAATTACATATCTTACACATTTTGAATTTGGGTCGTTGGGCAATATCATTCGGCCCGATACTGCTAGACCCAATAAAGCCTCAGTAGTTCATAAAAGTTAGTGGTCCTCAATGTTTATCATATGTATCAATTTAGTCCTTTATGTTTCGCCTGAACCAATTCGATTTTGGATCAATTTGATCCTTTAGTCACGATAAACGTTAATTTTAATGTAAATCTCACATGTGTCTCTCAATAAATCATGTATTGATCGATAAAATTGAAATTGTTACTGAAATTAGAGCACATAACTAAAAATTTCTCCTCTAAAATCCGAGTATGAGCTCTATTATCTGCTTCGTCGAGCTTCATTGACAGTAGAAGAAAACAGTTCGAACCGAACCCCAAATCCTGTAAATATTCCAAAATTCGATCCATACACGATTTAGTATGGATCACGTGTGAGATTTTCGTTAAAATTGACGTTTATTGTGATAGAAGGATCAAATTGGTCCAAAATTAACAATATTAAAGAATAAATTAATTTAGACGAAACATGATGGACTAAATTGATTAATATGATAAACATTGAGGAAGATACTGAACTTCTTTTATATTCGAAAAAGGTTTCAGTAGGGATCTCTGAAGTAGATGTAGGTTGATACCAGTTTTATTCCATTAATAAACCATTTAAAATTATAGGAAACGTATTAATAAAGTAGGATAAAAAATTAATAAAAACAAAATTGAAGGGAAAAAAAAAAAGAAAACCGTTGGAGACCAAATATTCTTCGGCGAGCTGAGGACGTTTTTTCTGTTCTCTTGGACCAAATGAAAATCAATTTTCTGAGCAGAGATCGGCCATGTTCAAGCAGCATCAATCTTGTTTGAATTCGAATCTCATCTTGATTCGGTTGTTGCCTCTCGTAGTGTATGTTGTTCTTCAGTTTTGCCCTACAGCGTCAGTTATTAGGAAGGACGGGAGCATTCAACGGGTTCAACGTCATTGCCGAACTAGTGTTCAAGGAAGATTCTTCATCGCTGATGATAAGGGTAATGGATGTGTTAATTGATGTTGATTTGTCGTTTATGAATCGAATTAGGTGTAGAATGAGTTTTATTTGATTCTAGCATGGTTTGCTGTCGACTTGTGCTTGATGTTCTTATGACACTTCAGTCGAGAGGAATGAGCTGAAGCTAACCTATGTAAAAATGTGTTTGATTTCGAGCTATGTTCAATTTAATTGTGAAAACGATTGTAGTTTACTGTTTCAAGTTGAAAGTCGAATTGCTTGGTCTTGTTTATAAATCACTGTATATATCCTTGTAAGATTCATTTTCTGTAGGCCGTGTATGCGATGCATTCTCAGTTGACCCGCTGTCTCGTTGTTGTCCAGATAATGGAGAACAATTCTCTTGTCAGTGAGTTTCCTTTTTTATTTCTTTCATCATATTTTATAGCGTAATTTTTTTATATAGATACGTTACACCATTTTGTGTCATTAGTTCTGTTTAAGAAATTTGGATGTAGAACTTTGTCATGACGAACTTTGGAGCAAACATTATCATAATCAAAATAAAACAGCTGAAAAGCTAGATTGTAGTAGCAGCTGCTAGTGGATTTTTAATTGTATGCATTAAACATAGTTTCAAGATTGAATGAACTTTATTTGATTTGATTGATGTCCTTTCACTTTTCTTGAACTTGCAGGGCATGCAATCTTGTTTCTCAGTGTTGCAACGGATATGAGTCATGTGTTTCATGCTGTTTGAACCCATCTATGGTAGTATCCGTGTTCTTCTGTCCTTTTCCTTTTCCAGTTTATAACAATTTTCACGTCTAATTCTTCCACAGACCGATGCCGAAACGATCCTAAATGTGAAAATAGGAAAGCCCGTCACTTCTGGTAAATGATATCTAAATTCTAATAAATCCATTAAACTGGCAATCTATGGAATGACATCTTGAGATGGCATGGCATTTGTTAACTCATCATAGCCTCCACAGATATACCTGTTTGATATTTTCCAAGACAGAATTATTTTATCATTCTCATCATGTGCATATTTAATTATTCTTTTATCATGGGCAACGAGATAATGAACAGTTGACATTTGTCGTGTTTGGCAGGGACCTATGAAAGTGTCTTTGATTACTGTATCGGAAGGTGTCGCCATAATTCCGAGAGTGTGGTATGACCTCAACTCTCTACCACTTGGCGTAATTGTAGTTAGGGATTATTACATTTAATTTGCATACTGGTCATTAAGAATTTGTGTTGTATATTCTTATAAAGCGTCAACGTCAAGAACATGTTTGCAACAATGACCGCATAAGGATTGTTATTTTAAATCCCAGATTATTTTAATTGTGTTCTATGTTAGCTGTAATGAATATTTGTTTCCTTCAATTGTGCATTCTTCTAGTTGTAGTATACTTCATTATCTGCTCACAACCTTTTGTATTTTCCAAATGATCAGCCCCAAGATTTCCTCTTAAGGGATTTTCGGTCGTCTCTGGAATGTGTAACTAATTTTCTTGTTCTAATATTTCAGGTTCATGAAAATGCTTATCTTAGTGACTTTCATCACTGTTTTTCCATACCATCTAATTCAGCAGGTCAGCGATGCTTGAAAAAATTCAGTTAGTTATATCATTCTTTCAGGGTTGATTTGTTATTAATCTCCCTTAATATAATGATACTCCGATCTCTAGGGTCTACCACAGAGCTGCTAGAAACTAGGCTCTCAGGCATCAAAATAATCGTTGGAAGGTGAATTCTCATGAACTGCTCTATTTTTAGAAACTGCTGTTGAACCAAAATAAGCAACACCATCTTTTATCACTTACCTTATTGCTCCTTTCGACAAAAAGACAAGGGGAATCTTGTGATTCAGTGTGCAAATCTAGTGGACAATCTTGTGTGCCGAACAAACTCGTGTTACTCAATCAGTGTGAAGTGTAAGCTTATTTCTCCCATGTTTTTTCTCCTACTACTTTCCAACCTGAATATGTTTTGATTTGCCAATCTACTTTGACATATAGGATGGAGAAATATATGAGCTGCAAAGGTGGTTGTTTGGCCAGCATTGGAGCTGAACAGCCAGCCGAGGTGGATGCTGATGCCCCCAGAGACCTGGTAAACATTTCAAATTCACCATACACATCGAAAATTGTTCGAATAAAACAAATAATAAACATCGATGCATTTCCAAGAGCTAATATTCAATGATCATTACCACGAGGGTTTACTTTTCTGCAGTACATTTGCATTCATTTTTGTTTGATATGTTACTTGCATGTTTTCTCCAGAATCCCGGCGCTTGCTTATACACAACAAAGCAGTCACTGCTTTCTTGCGATGGTTCACACAGGCATACAATGAGGCTCTGTCCGTGTGCATAGGCCGATTTTAGTTCATTGCCGTAGAAGAGTATGGCACGAAATGACACGACATTAAGTGACTTTAGAAATCCCATGTAGAGTAGACATCTGAACAAATAAGGTTCATCATTACTCATTCAATAACAGCAAAAAGTTGGGGAAAAAGAAGATTGTGATTGCAGCTTGTTTTTCCTTTTCTTAGGAAAGCTTTAACATCAGCACTCTGCAAGAAGACATAAGATACTACTACCCAATCACTTCTCTAGCTGTCCAAAGTATTTCCCTGTGACAGTAATAATGATGTTCAACATAATCACTTCATCGTCCACTTCGGTTTTTCCAGCCCGTAATTTCGCACACTTTCGCAGCAAAGATCGAAGGTTTGCACTTGTGTCAGCATCGAGAGGATAGTCTACAGATGCACAGAGTGCGAAGAGCCACAAGCAATCGTTATATAGCAATGAGCTCATGCCCTCTAGTGCGCTGATACGTTGTTTTAGCTTTGAGTTTCGGGCAGCATAGTCCATTTTGAAGATCGTCGAGAGCCTTGGAAAGTTTGTACTTTCTTGAGGATGTGTACGAACTTCTTTAATTGGTTCCTCATTGCACGAAGAAGCCTCAGAAGAGCATGACATGCTATCAAATTTTCCCGAACCAACATTTTCGATAATATGGTCCAAGATATCTTTTTTCCCTTTGGATATCAGTTTGACTGAACTTTCCGTAGCAGAGGCCTGAGGATCAAGCTTTGAAAAACCCTGAAAAAAGATACGATGAATAAAATTAAAAGTCTTGAATTGTATCTAAGTGTACGGAACATAACCGTGGTGCTGCAAGAAAATGGGCATCGCATATGATCAATCGTATTGAGATGGAGTTCGTTTACAGCAAGTGAAAAATAGTGCATAAGAATAAGGAACGTGCGGAAAATAATAGAAAAGTACCTGTCTCAGCTCCGAAAAATCAGACAGAAAGCTTTCTTCCCACTGTTTGCTAGGCAACAAATTGTCAGAACACTTAATAATGTTGGGGATTTGAGGCATGTACACGGTCTGTTCTTTCGTTTTGTTGACCTTAGCAGTCACTACTTTGGGCAATCGAGCAGCTTCCCATCTGTGAAAAAACATCGTATCAGACAAAGCCTTATGCACATTGACTGCGTAATAACATCTACACATGATTAAATCCCATATGAAAACCATCACAACAAACAGAACAATGATGGTTTTCTTCGTCTTTCCGGGAATAATTTCACGATAATGTTGAACTGAAATTCGATACCTTACACGCCTAAGATATTCAAGAGCATCCCGTGGAGGGCCAGAGTCGAAATCGGGTTCGCCTGTAACCACAAAGGCGGGCCTCTGTATGCTGCTATAGTCTTCATCACTATCATCTTCTTCTTCCATGTACTCTGCTTCCTCAGTTTGATTATCTAGTGAATTGTCCAGATAATGTTTATTACCTTCAGCTAAAAAGCATAAAAAAAAACAGGGTCTTTGCAGCATTCATTCATAGGTAATAGATTAACCTCATCGGACAAAACTTCGAAATACTTCTTGATTGATCTTTAACATGATCGATAACTTCAAATAATAGCATTTTGAATGTAAATCAACATCTACTACCTCTACGGTTGCCCACTTCACAGAACTATCAGAATCTTCAATATCATTGGCAAGAATAGTAAAAAAAAAAAGGGGAGCTTAACGAGCCCGTACCCACGTCGAAGCTCCAACATAATCGATTATTGGTCAACTTACAGAACTTCAAGAGAATTTTTTTTTCATTCAATTATCATAGTTTGCCGTAGATAAACGCCATAAATCACATCGACATGAAGCTTATGCTTTCCACAACAGTTGCAACCACTAATCCCATTGGATCATAAAACACACTAAATTTCCAGGACTAAAAGGAAAACCCAAGACAACGAAATCAGAACAGCTGAGTAATTCAATTGATGATAAGCTTAATCGATCAGAAACAAGACAGAAATGAAATATACCCCAATCAGCAAATTTCTTTCGAGGATCAAAATCGAAATCGTGCCCAGCTGAATTTTCCTTGTTCTTGTCAGAATGCTTGAGCAGCGCATCGTACTCATTTGCGAAATCTCCAAGCCCACAATAAACCTCAACCCACTTCTTCCTCTGCTCGTCAGGGTCCAAAAACCTCAGACCCATTAGCTCTTCTCTCGAATACCTTAGTCCGCTTTCCATATCTCCGTTGGTTAGTTCTTCAGCTACACTCATCTTAGGTTTAATCCGATGCGATATTCATATCATTCACTACTAGGAAAGTGTTTTATGGGGTTTTTAAACGCACTTTTAACAAAGGGTCTGTTTTTGCAAATCAATTAATCGTCGGCAGGCCTAGCGAATTATGTATATCTTGAAATCGCATTAGCAAGTAATTTCTTTATCAATCTTTCAACCACATTTTCAATATTTTTATATGTGCAGTGAATTTGACTATGATGTTTTATTTATATTAAATTTAGTTGCATTAAAAAAATATAAAAAAAAAGTCGTTTATACATATACAAAATAGCAAAACTTATGAATCATAAAACGTCGACAGAAAGGTGGACATTGAACACATCGTTGAGGCTTATATATATTTCCGACACGCGAAATGTTATGATTATTTTATTGTGTTCAATTAATTAGAATTATCTTTGTAGTTTATTTAAATAAATTTTATTTAAAAGAGACTTAGTGTAATTGGGCTTTGTTAGGGGTCCAAGTATTATATACCAACTTGTGGTATAAATACTTGAACCCTAACACATAATAAAAAGTGTATTGTGTGAAAATTCTTTAGAGAGATAAGCTTTTAGAGAGAAGGAGCCACCCACCCCTTCAAGAACACACAACACCCCATGAGCTTCAATTCTTCCATCAAATCGTGGTAAACTGGTTTGAATACTTGTTTAGTTGGATATTTAGGGCTTTACAAGTGGTATCAGAGCCATGCGCGTTAAGATTTGAGTCAAATTTTTCGTTTTTATTTTTTGGTGTTCTTCGTGTTCTTCAAAATTTTTTTTCGAAAAATTTGATATGTTTTGGTGTTTAGATGCTTGATTGAGTGTTTAGGAGTTAGGATATAAGTGTTTCGATCTTTACTCAGGGCTAATTTGATTAATTTTGTGTTTGGGGATCGAAAATTGGGTTGAGTATTTTTGCAGAAAAATTTTCAGACCGAAAACCCACTGTGAAAACCCACTTCGAAAACTCACCGTGAAAATCAGTGAGAAAACCTTTAGTTTGTGAGAAGTGTGTGAGAAAACTCACTTCGCAAAGTTTTGCGGCTTCGCAAACCTCCCTGCGAAAACCTCTTGCCACTTCGAAAACCATCTCCTTCTCTCCCACTTCGCAAACCCAAATAGCTTTAAAAAAAAAAAAAAAAAAAAAGTTTTCGCACTCTGCTGAGGTTTTCGCATCCAAGGCATAAAAAAAAAAAATGTTTGCGAATCAGTTTTCACACCCAAGTAAAAAAAAATAAAAATAAAAAAATATATGTATATATTGGTTTTCGCAACAGGTTTTCGCATCCTATTTAAAAAATAAATAAATAAATTGTTTGCGAATCAGTTTTCGCACCCAACTTAAAAGTAAAAAAAAAAAAAGGGGTTTTCGCAATAAGGTTTTCGCATCCAACTTTTCGCATCCATAAATAAAAGGGGTTTTCGCACTGTTCAGGTTTTCGCATCAATAAAAAAAAAAGAGTTTTCGCACCGTTCATGTTTTCGCACTGAGCACTTCGAAAACTCCACTGCGAAAACTTTTGAGGGCATTTTCGTAATTTTCCAGTTTTCGAACCCAAAAGTTTTCGAACCCACTTCGAAAATCTATTTTCGCACTCCTAACAAGAAATCTATTTTCGCAACAGCTCACTTCGAAAACCTCAGATTTTCGAAACAACACTTCGAAAATCAGTTTTTGCACTATATTTCGAAAATACTTTTCGCACTCATATCGAAAATTTAAATTTTCGCACCCAAGCATTCCGAAAATTTATTTTCGCATCTTATCACTTCAAAAACTTGATTTTCCTAACACATACCGAAAATCAAATTTTCGCATATCACTTATCGAAAATAAATTTTTGCATATCATATCACATCAAAACATTTTTGGCAAATTCTAGATAAGTTTGATAAATTTCCGAAGTTTTTGAATATCATATCATATCATATCATATCATTTTTGGTATATACCAGAAAACTTTTCGGTACCCAAAATTCTCGATACTTCACAATATTTCTCGATAAATCAAACTTTTCGGTGCAGAAATTTTTAAAAAACCAATATTTTTTATTCCAAAATATTTTTGGCACATTATAGAAAAAGCTTTTGGTAACATTTTCGAAGTTTTTCGACATCACTTCAAAACTTTTCGGTACATACCAAAAAATTTTCGACACCTAAAATTTTCAAAACTTCACGACTTTTATCGACACACCAAAACTTTTCGGAACTGAATTTTTCAAAAGCCAAAAAATATCAAATCTACACAACGCGTTAACGATCACGTATCCAACTAAATTAAAAAAAATATATTTAAAATTTTAAAAATCATGGATTCTACTTCCGCAACTTCTGAGATGAGCTTTGACGAGAGTGATTTATATAAAGCTTTTTCTTCTTTAAAGGAAGATTATAAAACCATGCGTTGTGAACATAAATACGAACGTAGGACTATCCAAACGTTAGAAACTAAGTTAGCTAGTGCACTAGAAACTATTTCTAGTCTTGAATCAAAATTAGCTAGCTCAGAAACTAACGTTTGTGAGCTAACCAAGAACCTAAATTCCTCTAAGCTAGGCCAAACTCAACTTATAAGTGAGTTAGAAAGTAGACTAGATAATAATTATAAATGCTTAGTCAGGAGTTTAGAAGAAAGAGGTAGTCTTACTTGCCATTTAGAAAACGCGCGTGAGAAAATCACTAATATTGAATCTCAGGAATTAAAATTAAAAGCTCAAATTAGTGAACTAACAAATAAATTGAAAAATTGCGAACTCGAACGCAATAATTATTTGTCTGATTTGAGCAATACGCGGAATAGTTTTAAACTTTTATTAGAGGAACGCAATAAATTGCACTCTAAAGTTCATCACTTAGAGGGCATCCTTGCGAAAAAGGGTCAAACAGACCAAAGTTCCTATAAAGACTTAGCGTCCAACGGGGAAAATAATTTACATTCTAATAAACCTATCTCTTGTTGGGAAATTCCAGAGGTTGCTAGTAAAATTGTAGAATTGAACGCAACTCTGGAATCGGAAAGAGTAGGTTTCCGAGCAGAAAAGCAAAAACTTCTAGAGGAGATTTCTAATCTCAAAATTCCCCGTCCCTATCCGTCTTAAATGAACTCTCTATAGAAAAATCTTCTTTTAAGCAGGATATGGGCACACAAACCGACGCCTTTGTTCCCAAAGCTAAAAAGACTTTTACTAATAATTCTAAGTCAACGGTGACGAAAGTAAATACGCATTCTAAATCACATTTGATTGGCGCAGAAACGAAAAGTAAAAGAAATACGCGTAAAAATACTAAGGAACAAGAGAAAATTGGAAAGGAGAAAGGAAAATCGACATTATTTTTCAAAGTCATGGACGACATTGCTAAAGATTCTCCTTCTCCCGCTCCCATTAAAAAGGAAGTTCCTAAAGAAGAAGTCCCAAGCTCAAGCAGGCGAACTTCTCAAACTTCCAAACTCTCTCATTCTTTAAAGAATGATATAGATGAAATTGCTTACACGCACAAAAATACTTATCATTTTAGTAAGCAAAATTCCATCAAAATCCATCATTATGATGTGAATCGTGTGAATTCTCCAAGTAGGAAGGACATCTCATATACTAACGATGCTTATAATTCTTTATGTTCTTATCCCTACCTAAAATATCCGGTCGATGTTAAGTCTGAGAAACATCTCATGCGACTGGCTTCGGAGAAAATATTTAAATCTTCTCCGAGACACACATTCACCTGCGCTGAAACGTCCTTTCTGTGTCAAATTGCTTCTAAATGGGTTCCTAAGTCAACGATTAAGTTAGGTAATCCCAAATATGGTCGGGTACCTAAAAGTACGTTAATGAATGATTTAGGACAAAAATCTTATTTGATACCAAATATGCTTAACTTGTTTTCTGCTAATCAGGGAGGACTCATCCAAAAATGGGTATCAAAGTCCCGCTAACATTTTGCAGGAGCCCAATCACGTGTGGTAATTCGACGATGGTTGCTCCACACGCATGATTGGTATGAAACGAGAGCAACCACAAAACTCCGATCATGAGTAGTAGTTAGAAGATGGTTGCTCCATACTCATGATCGGTACGAGACGAGAGCAACCACAACAATTCCAGCATGCACGGTACTCGGGTTGCTCCAAATGCATGGCTGGTAAGAGACGCGAGCAACCGCATCCCTCATGTATGGCAATTTGACGTAGTGGCTCCACATACATGATAAAGGAAAACGACGTGAGCAACTACGACTATATGTGGTACATTCTATATTTTGAACTGAGTTGCATAATACCACATTCATACATATTTTTAAGATAGGTACACTCTAATTATGCGTATGTTAACCAAATTTTCAAAATTTTAATTTGCATATGCATCGAGCTGAATTGAAAAATACATATTTTTCAAAATGGTACATTTTGAATATGCGTTTTCAAAACTTTAAAATTTAAAATGCATATTACGCACGGAAATGATAAATACCATTTTTTTTCTATAAGATGAGCTTAATTTGAGGGGGAGCTAATCTTTTATTTTTTAAAAGAGAAGTGATCCTTATTTTCTTAAAAGGGAGCAATAATTACATTTTTGAGGGGGAGGAACCTTAAATACGTGAATTTAGGGAATGAGATTCGTAGATTTTTCGATCTTACTTAGCATCTTTTGAGGGGGAGCAGGTTCTTTTAGGAAGCACACTTTGAGGGGGAGAAATAAAATAATATAAAAATAATATATATATAACAATAGTAATAATAAATAATATTATATTCATATAATATATAATATAGAAATATGTATTACTAATAACGATTAATATATATTATATCCATATAATATATAATATACTAATATACATATTACTAATAACGATTAATAATATATTAAAAAAAAAAAGAAAAAAAAAAAGAAAGATATTTTCTCTTCATCATCAAGCTTCGTGGAGTTACCTCCGACCTCCGAAGATGGACTTCAAAAGAAGAATCTCGAGCCTACAACGGTCAACTCTTTTCAAAGGCGACGGTGGCTACAAATGTTAAACTCGGTGCGCGCTTCAATCGACCTACTCCGGATTGCTGACATACAAAGCAGCACTCACTTCTTCCTACCGGATGCAAGGACTTCGTTCCAATGATTCAGTCAAACCCAACTGAATCTAACCCCGGAACATCACTGAGAGACAGTCAAATTATGAAGAAATAGCCACATCTACTGGAACCTTTTGAAAAGACCGACGCTACATAATTTCCTCAACTCACAACTTATTCGGACCAACCCCCATAGGTATAGGTGCTAATTTTATTAGCTCCCGGGTAGAAGTCGCCGCAATAGGTCCAACGGCGCATGCACAACCGAGCCTTACCCACTCGTCTGTCTCACAAAAGACAGGTGTTTCAGAAATCACGGGGAACCACGTCTACTATCACCGCTTCACTCGGAAGCGGGAGATATTGAATTATGTGGTACTCAGCCCCACCACCACACTTCCTTGCGCACTCGAGTCTAGTGTGTCCTCACTTCCCATATAGTTTTATATTTTCTAGGACACATACAGTTTTCTAACACCTGATCTTTGTGATCAAGCTAGAACTTCCGTAGACATGTCTTGCTTAGACATGCTTCGAGGATCGGAAGGAAGTCCTGTCGTTGCAACATCAAAGCAACAACGGTTTCAGGCCATCGTCTACGAGCATAGATCCTAGATCGATGTTAACGGGAAGTCTTCGTGACCCCGGTTTCTTACACGACGGATTGCCTTTGTGGCTCTGTCTGGTTATTACCATCACCGACCTGTCGTTTGTGTCTTTCTAATCGTCCTATACAAGCATGCCGATCTCGTTAACACGAATCGCCAAGAGGGGGAGAAGGGGACACACATAAACAAACAGGTCGGACCACCCACCAATTTCCGCCGAGCGTACCACTCTGAAGCCGGGCTCTCTTGCACTTGAATGGAACATTCCAAAGGAGCTCGGCACATCTTACAACACCCCACGCGCACCTTCTTCCGGAGCCAGACAAGCTTCCTCGAGGCCGAACCAGACAACTTCCTTCGAAGAAGACGAATCTGGCGCCGAGAAGAAGATTGGAGGAGACTTGACGACTGCCTTAGTGGCTCCGTCAGGTTATTACCCAACCTGAGTTCCCATCAAATCTATTTCCTTGTCCCGACTACGTGATCTTCTTGCCAAAGACGATGCCTCATTTTGACCCATCGCATGACGATCTTCCCAACTCGATCTTCATGAGGGGGAGTAATACTAAAGCAAAATGGGAGCAATACCACGACGAAAGTGCAAGATAGATCAGAAACGCTAAATCCTCAAGCATCGTCAAAGAATCAAGCGAACACCACGGACTTAAAGATCGAAGTTACCGCCTCGTGTACGTCTCTCCAAAGTTCAAAGAGAACTTCCCAATTCCAACATAAGGTTGACCAAAAGTAGGGGAAGTTGCGTTACTATCGAGAGGAGAGATCAGACACAAAATGAAGAAATCCGGCAACCGCCTAGTGTGCATCTCTCAAATTTCCAAAGAAAAAACTCTCCAATCCCAACACAAGGTTGAACAAACATAGGGGGAGTTTCGCGATCTCAGAGGGAGAAATGAAACACACAAAAAGAGAAAATTCTTCAATATCCGACAAGCAACTTCAAACACCTTCCGGCATTTACGAGACAAGATTCAAGAAAAGACTTGAAGGAAGATCCGTTGCGGAGAAGAGAATATCGAGACACGGTGAGCTTGAAGATATCCAAAAGAAGAGATGAAATGACAAGACAAAGGAGGAAATCCTTTTAGGACTCAGGAAAACACACTAAGCCCCACAAAGATAATCGATGTCAAATTGAAGATTGAACACAAAGGGGGAGATTGTTAGGATTATTTTATTGTGTTCAATTAATTAGAATTATCTTTGTAGTTTATTTAAATAGATTTTATTTAAAAAGAGGCTTAATGTAATTGGCCTTTGTTAGGGACCCAAGTATTATATACCAAAATGTGATATAAATACTTGAACCCTAACACATAATAAAATGTGTATTGTGTGAAAATCAAAGTGAGCCCCCAACCTCTCAAGAACACACAACACCCCACGATGAGCTTCAATTCTTCCGATCTTCAAATCGTGGTAAGATCGTTTAAATATATTTTTAGTTGGATAATCTAGGCTTTACATAAACATTTTCAAAGGTTTCTTTTTTTTTTTTTACTTTTTTTTAGTTTTCCTAATAAAATTGAAATTTCCCAATCGTCTGCCCATTTATTTAAAATTCTCATTCATAAACTAGTGGAATTACACTAATTTTTTTTCGCTTTTGGGCGCAGTTTAAGCGCAAAATATGTTGTCGATTTTATGAATCAACCGTTTAATATTATTAGTCGATTGTTTTTTTTATGTAATTTTGCATAAGTATACATTATTTAATTACTCATGTTAACTCTTTATGTGATACTTAAAACTCAATATATTTTTCTTACCTTTTTTTTTCATTTAGATGAGCCACAATAATGGACGACGCGTCGGACAACCCGACTTTCTTATCGATATAGAAAATGAAGTGGCATTGACTTTGCCGCATTTATTAGAGCAAGCCCGTAAGTATATCATCATATCATTTCACTTTTTTTTTTTTCATGATTAAAAATGTTGAAATCTATTGTGCTTTGCAGAGGCATCACGTCGAACAAATTCAGTTGAGGGATCAGAATCAACGACGTGTTGAGGTGCTGCTATGCTCATATATATGCGTTTCATCCCCATAATTTTTTTTTGCACGAAAATTTCGCATTCTCAAAATAATAATATTGTTCTAAAAGCAATTCAATTATACATTTTATTAGGAAGCTTCAACGTCTTCGAGGCGATTCGGGCCGAAGCTGGAAGACACGGTGGAAGCATCATCGACCTTGTGTGGACACATCTTCTGTTACAAGTGCATAGAGAATGCGCTAAAAAAACAGAACAAGTGTCCTATATGTCGGGAACATGTCAGCCTCGAAGATGTGTTCAAGATTCATCTCTCTTTCAACGTTTTGTGATTCTTATAATTTTTAATTTATTTGCATTCCTTTTAACAACTCTTCATAAATTTCTATAGATAGAATAATAGTTACTAATATTTCTTTCTCCTCATCTATTCGTCCGAATATTCGTCAAAATTTATTCGCGTCTAAATTTAAAAACATCCTAT
This sequence comes from Lindernia subracemosa, assembly GCA_028392965.1. NCBI lineage: Eukaryota > Viridiplantae > Streptophyta > Magnoliopsida > Lamiales > Linderniaceae > Vandellia > Vandellia subracemosa. Next base: position 78,524 of record JAQPCC010000110.1, on the reverse strand, counting down.
CGGATTTGGGAAGGTTTTGCAAATAGAACGACAAAACTTAAAGTATTTAAAGAAATTAAAATTTCGAACTTAATTTCATTGTACAGATCCAATTAATGGGTAGTTTGGTCGAAAGATTAACAAAGAATCGAACATTATTTTCTTCTTGTTAGAAATTCAAAAGTATGTTTGGGGGTTAAAAAATACGGAAATATCATACTGATATATCAATTGATATTAGTAGTCAAGGACAATATATATATATATATATATACACACAAAAATATCGACATATTAAACTCTACTAATCTATCTTGTAGTGACCATATATATCGCTTCATGCGATTGCGGTTAGTTATTCGAAACTCTGTTGATCGAATCATAGCTGAGATGAGCAATGATCTGATATAGCTCGGTCAAGAGCTGAAGAAATTTGTTTGTCCTGAAATGTGCAGATTTGTATCTCAGCCGTTGGATCTGGCAGATTAATCAACGAAGGGCCGGGATTAAAACGTATAAAATTGTCACACGCTTTCGTAGTTTGAGTGGAGCGCGTGGTACATCTCACGAAGCTTCATGTACAAACGCTTAGAGCAGATCCGTTAAGCGGTTTCAACTGAATTCTTTATATACCACACTTCAGAGTTTCGAGTAGCCATGTTCTGGAGTTCATAACTTTCAACGGAGAGCGAATTAGTCTTGACTGTAAACACAACAGTTGGTGAGGAAGTTACGAACTTGTAATCCCAGTTCGTAGAATAAAAGAACTTTGTTGGTCCGTGAACGTAGGCTTGAAAATCAAGTCGTTCCACAAAAAATTCTATGTTCTTTTCTTTTTTTGAGTTTCTTGCTATTTTTTTATTTGATCACCTTCAAGATCGAGTTTCAAAAACTAAGTTGCGAATCTAATAAGCTGAAATCTAAACACCGTTGATTAAAATTGAAATTTTATATCATCATGTCAACCTAATTTGATGGGCGCAAATTTAGTAAATTTCCTTCGGTTAATAAACTTATTTATTTAAATCCAATGTTTGCAGCATTAAAAAAAAATTACAAGTGGGTGTGATTAAACTTAATCAGATTATTTCCCGGACGACGACAAAGTAATTAAGATTTATAGCTAACAAAATATTATAAAAGTAATGTGATGCCAGAATTATACGATACACTTCAGAAAGTCGATGATTTCATATATAAGAGAAAAAGTGGAGGTAAAAGGTCAAAAGAGATTAATTAGAAAATCATTAAAACATGAAAAAGAAAGAACAATTATACTGAACTTTCCATTGATAATATATCTTTATTTCAAGTTTTATATTACGCTAGTATTTTATGCTCAATGCCTGTGGTGCACTCTAATATAAAAATATATATAATATTATTTTATATTTTGAGTTTTTAATAATTTAAAATGTTTAGTTGATGAAATTATAATTTAAAAATCAATTGTGTATTGTTTTTAAGTATATAAAAGAAAAAAAAATGATTAGTGAAGATATACTCATAATAAATAAATAAAAAATTGAAGGATAAATTTGTAATTACAAAAGTTAAAATAAATGAAAAGTAGAAGGATAAAATAATAATAATAATAATAATAATAATAATAATAACAATAATAATAATAATAATAATAACAACAAACAAAATTAAATTGAGTCGGTTAGTATAACCCCTCACTTTTTATATACTAGTATTTTTTGCACACTCAATATGTGTGCTTAATATATAAATATATAATTTTCTTTATATTTTATTTGTAGTTTATATTGTATAATAGATGAAATATTATTTTTAACAAATATTTACAAAAATAATTTTTAAGGATATAATTATAATAAAAATAAGTTTAGTATTAAAATGGTAATTACCCAATTTAAATAAATTATAAATGAAATGGTAAAATTACAAATAAGTTTACATACCAAATTTGTCCGTTTTTATCCCTTCTCCCACTTAATAAATAGTATAGATAATATAGATATGATTGACTCATTATTTGCATTATAAGAAATTTAAAAGATGTTGTGATAATAACTATTTCCTAATTGTTGCTAAAATATAAGATAACAACACTATTATAGATTATTTACTTGCAAAATACTGATGCTCAATCAATTATTATACTTAAATTAACTACATTTTTTTTTATAATTATGTTGGTCATCGGACCCTCGAATATCTAAATATGTGACATGGCACTGCGGCTCGACGAACTTTCCAGTCTAGAAATTATAACATAAGTTCAAAACCTTGACCTAAAATGGTGCATTTATAGAATGAGCTAGATTTATCTTTCTTTCAACGTTTTATGATTAATATCCTTCGTAATTTATGTACATTCTCGTTGTTTTGTTATAATAAACGACTTCTCATTGCTAGTATATATGTGTTTTGATAAATTATTCAAATTATATAAGTAATTTTCTTCAATTTCTACAATTAAAGAGATTTAATACTACCAATCACATTTCACCTTTGCTCGTTCTGTACTTAACATCAATCTATTTCATTAATATTTGCATTCCATATAGTTTTGAAATAAAAATAGTTAAGATTATAGATGGAAAAAAAAAGTAGTGTGTTAATTTTATTACATCAATTACTTTTTGTAAAGAAAATTTTGTGAGAATTCATCTCCCTAATACTTAATGGTCAAATAACATTAACTATATTGTGCTTATTATGAACGTGGATTGTAACTATATTAATTATGTAATGTAATTACAATAATAAGATTTGAATTTATTCATCCAATCACTTTCATTGGTGAACTATTTAAACAACGAGCTTACAATCAGCAAACCCTACCAAGAAAACATCACCCCGTCAACACTTGCAGAAACCTCAGAAAATTATCATATAATTTAACCCGTCATTATCGATCTTCATATAAATCTGCAAAGGTATTTTATTTTAGTTATTTGATTAAAATTCATTATTGTTTATAACATGATATTAAAAAAGGATGAATCTTGAATTATTCAATTTTGAAATAATATGTCCATGTGATCATTAGCCTTCATTTCTTATTGTACTTCAAAGTTTTAAACATTTATTATTATTATTATTATTATTATTATTATTATTATTATTATTTCTTTTTTTCTTTTTATTATTATTATTATTTCTTTTTTTCTTTTTCTTTATTATTATTATTATTATTGTTGTTGCTGGTGCTGTCACAACTGAATTGAATGTAACTTCGGACTTTATTTTAAAACTTTCATTCATAAAGATTCTATATATAGTGCAACTACAAAAAAAATAATTGTTTTTTTGGGTTTCACCCTTGTACGATATTAAAGCATAAAACATATTTTCGAGTTATCATATTACGTGGACGCCGCAATTAAAGTGTAATTTAAATATAATTTTTCTTAATTTATTCGATTAGATGAGCCGCAACAATGGACGGCGCGCGAGAGAACCTGGCTTTCCTTCCTACTCGTGAAGAAAATGACGTGGCGTCGACTTTGCTGCTTCTATTAGAGCAAGCATGTATGTATATCTCATATCATTTCACTTTTTTTCGTGATAAAAATAGTTAAAATCTATCGTGCTTTGCAGCAACCTCATCACGTCCAACAAATCCAGTTGAGGCGATTGGCGACAATACAAGAGATCATAAAAAACGACGCTTTGAGGTGCTATGATCATATATATTCATTTCGTCCCCATAAATTTTTTATTTGTACAAGAAGTTGGCGTTTTCTAAGTAATAATATTGTCGTAAAACTAATTCGATTATACATTTTATTAGGAAGCTTCAACGTCGTCGAGGCGATCCTGGCCGAAGCTGGAGTGCGCTGTTTGCTTGGAAGACACGGTGGAGGAGGAGTCGACCTTGTGCGGACACATCTTCTGTTACAAGTGCATAGTGAATGTGCTAAAAGAACAGACCAAGTGTCCCGTATGCCGGGAACATGTAAGCTTGGACGATGTGTTCAAGATTCATCTTTCTTTCAACGTTTTATGATTCTTATAAGTCTTAACTTATGTGCATACCTTTTAACCCCTCTTTATAAATTTCTAAACATAAAATAATAGTTACTAATATTTGTCTCCTCATGTGTGTTCTTTCTAGCATTCATAAAAATTTATTCTCGTCTAAATTTAAAAACATCTTAACGGAGTTGAGAAGGTGTCATAAATAGAACAATGCAACTAAAAAGTATTAAAAGAAATTAAAACATCGAAATTAATTTCATTGCACGGATTCAAATGATGGGTAGTTGTATGGAAAGATTGACAAAGAAGTGAACATTATACTCTGTATGTTAGAAATTCTAAACTTTATTTGGGGTTAAAAGTGTTGGGAATTCCGACCACACCGAAACTCCGCCCAAGATTCGTTGGAAATATTAAAACTGGAGAACACAAAGTTTAACATGGAAAACCCTCTGTTAACGAAGAGGGAAAAACCACCTGGGCAACAAGGCCGCAGAAAATCCCCTATGTGAAAAATTACAATCACACAATTCTTCTACGCTCGCCTACACCCAAACCCACAACCCACAACCAGAAAGTAATTCTACCTGTTAACCCAAACTCTCACCACAAGGGAATTTTTCTAGAGTTAATTGTTAACACAAATTAACTTTCTATTGAGTTGGTGTATATAAACTCAGGGTGTAGCCCACCTTATATAGGAGAGGAACGCCCATGCCTTTCTTTCCCAACCGATGTGGGATAGAAAACAAAGGCACAAATGGGCCTAAGCCCAACAACCTCCACCTTGTGACTTTGTCCGCCTTACACCTTCACTTGATGAAGATCCACATAGCTTTCGCTACCATGCTCCACCATAAAAGTATATCCACTCGGAATCGCATCCAAGCATTTCTTCGGCCCATGTCGAAATAACCTTGCTGAAATCTATAGTGCAACTTCAACGTTTGGATTTTTCGGAAGTTCATCAGCCCTCGACACGAAATTTTCACCACACACCTTGCATCATCGCCAAACCAATGCCCGTGTGTAACTGTGGACCCGCTAATAGTAACACGTTCTCTCTCATGACACTTAGCGACATGTCATAAGGACGTCCTTGTCTCTCTTAGTACAAATCATCCATGGAGAGAGAGACAATATTAGCGCCTTTCTCGGTCTCTCCACTTACCGACCTGGAGCTGCTTGCCGAACCTGCTCCACCTTTCTGACAATTTCTTTTCACGTGCCCATATTGTCCACACGTCCAACAAATCATAGCTTGCTTCTTCCTGGAGTTCCTTCTCTTCCCGTCACCGACGTACAAAACTTGATCTTCCGGTGAATTGTTCTGTCCACCATCTAGCCTTCTCTCTTCCGCAAGATGTTTACCGGTGACTTCAGAAAATACAATCTTCTCCTTCCCATGAATCAAGATCGGTTTCATGTGTTCATAAGAAGGTGGAAGAGACCAGATGAGCCTCAACGCCTGATCCTCATCGTCAATCTTCACTCCAATGGATTCAAGCTCCGAGACGATCCCGTTGAGAATGCTTAAGTGATCTGAGAAGCTTTGACCTTCAGTCATCCGAAGTGTATGAAACCGCTCCTTCAGATACACCCGATTTGAGACGCCTTTAACCTGATACAACTCCTCGAGCTTTTCCCATAATGCCTTTGCCGTCGAAATTCCATGCACATTTGCAAGAACATTCTTGGCCAGACACGGACGTATCGCGCTTGCCGCTCTCAAATTCAGTTCCTCCCAATCATCATCGCTTATTTCAGATTTGCTCACACCAGCTTTTTCTTCAGTGCTGCTGGTAGCACCGCCTTTGGGAATTTCTGTGCCCTTCAAAGCTTTGTGTAACCCCGACTGAATCAGCACGTCCTTCACTTGCACTTGCCACAAGCCAAAATTTATTCTTCCGTCGAACTTCTCCACATCGAATCTCGCCAGATTCGAAAACATATTTCCAGACATCTTCGTGGATTAGTGAACACGAACTTCGCAGAAAACCGAGCAGCAATCAAAAACTCCTCTGCGCACAAGCTCCACCCGTCACTGACTCCACCGCACGAACAAACCTCTTTGGTATCTTTTCTGATGTGGAAGATCAGACAAAGCTGCAACCACAGAGCATACTCAAAACACCAACTAGGCTAACCTCGCTCTGATACCACTTGTTGGGAATTCCGACCGCACCGAAACTCTGCCCAAGATCCGCTGGAAATATTAAAACTGGAGAACACAAAGTTTAACGTGGAAAACTCTCTGTTAACGAAGAGGGAAAAACCACCCGGGTGATAAATTAGGATATTACGTGATTTTTATACCCTTAAATTTGCATATTTGATCGTTATCTATTTAAATATTCTTGAATATCTTATGTTTGCATGTCATTTCTTATTCAATAGATATATTGGAATAATCACTATAATTTAAGTCTTTAGGGGTTTTTCTGCAATATTTAGGAGTATTGAGGCAATTATGCAATTTAACTAATTTTTGAAAGTGAAGGAAGCATATCAACGTGGATTGGTGAGAAAGAGTCAAAGGGGAAGATTTTCTTTTCCTTGAGAATCAAGACAAACGGATGAGAGAGAGAATTATAAGAGAAGATGAGAGAATAAAGTGGAGGATATTTATTTCCTTAAATCTAGAAGAGAATAGTTTCCATAGCAAGGCTCAAGGATACACACAAGGAAAGAAGGATCTCATGTAACTTAATGCTCAAGAAGTAATCTCCCATAAAAAGGGCAGCTCTCAACCCTAATCAAAACATCCGACGGCTGCCACATCTCTCATCCTGCAGCCCTCACGCACACCTCACCTAAGCAGCCACCTCCCGAAGCAGCCACCTTCCATCAATCTCACGTCACCTCTCACCCTCAACACGGCAGCCCTCTAACCAGCCATCTCCCAGCCACCTCCCGAAGCAAGCAGCTACGTCTCGTGCGAAGAACAGAGGGGCAGCGAGAAGATCTAGACGGCTTGCAAGGGCGTTTCTTCTTCCCAATCACGACGGGAAATCCCGAGGAGATACGTGACAATTCGAATACCGTGAGGGGAAGAATTCTATCTTTTTAATATTTTATTTTCAACAATGTTTTCTTTTAATTCGTTGCTGATTTCGTTTATTAATATGATTGGCTAAGTTCTTTTGTGATTAAGACCGTGTTAGGCCGAATTATGACTACGTATTAATGCTATTCGTATTTTATTTAATTACATGAGTTATGTTATGTGTTCTATGCTTGATTTTAATGCTTGTGTGTGCCTGATCAACATATGCATGATCTTTGATTGGTTTATGAGACGGACAAAGTGATTAGACCGATTAGAACAATAAGCATCGAACACCACTGCGTAAAACCGACCAGACATGGAATTCGGTTTCGTATGTGTGGTTTCTGAGATCTTAGGCGCCGAAAGCGTCTAAACTCGGGGAATTTCATAGAGATTGAATGCATGCATAGAAACTACAGTCATATAGACATATAGGGATTGGTTCTCTATCGCATAGGATTGCTATTGCGGGACAAACGAGTAGCGATTGTTTTAGGAAATTTTACCTTGACTTAGATTCATGTTGATTAGATAGATTCGATTGCATGACGACGTAGGAGTAATTTGTGCTGAGCATGTGTCTTGATCACGCTTCGTTTATTGATTTCAAACCATTATCTTTATTTGCTTTAGTTTTCTTATTTGCGTTATCTTTTAATTCATCGTTAATCAAATCTTATAAAAATCAGAAAAACATATTTTAGTCTAAATTAGGATTAAGAATATTTTCTTAGAATTAATCGAGTTGTCTTCGTGGATCGATACTCGGACTTCGTCCGTTTTACTACTTGCACGACCTAGTACACTTGCTAGTATTCGAGCGTGTCAAGTTTTTGGCGCCGTTGTCGGGGACAATGGTATCATTGGTTCTAGGGTTTATTCTAGATTTTAGTTTAGATCTTATTTATTTATCTGCATATTTTCATTATTATTTTATTAACTTCTTTTACTTACGTTGATTCATCATCTTTGGCAGAGATTCTCGTTTGTGCATGACACGAAGCTCGAATAAGGAACCACTACTATTTGACGCAGAACTCGAAGCTACGTTGCGACGCAATAATCGAATTCGCAGACAAAGGATGGCGAATCAAAATCAAGAAGAGCAACACCAAGAGATCATTGCTCCACGACCTACTCTACTAAGCCGAGCCCTTCCGGGCCCCTTTGATGATAATGACCCGATAGTGATTCCCGAAGGGCCTAACAATCAATTCGAGATCAAGCCGGTGACCTTGCATATGGTGACAGGGGCGGTACAATTCCATGGGCTAACTAATGAAGACGCCAATGCCCACGTCACCAAATTTCAGCAAATTTGCAGAACGATCAAGTACCCGGGGGTTTCTACTGAGGTAATTAGACTTACATTCTTTCCTTTCTCCCTTGTAGGAAAAGCATCAGAATGGTTCTCGTCGCTGCCACATGCATCGATCGAAAGCTGGGAACAGATGGTCGAGTGTTTCTTAGGCAAGTACTACCCACTCTCGAGGACTAGCGAGATAAGGAGCGAGCTGGTGAATTTCAAACAAGAAGGGGGCGAGACGTTGAGCGACGCTTGGAGTCGATATAAGAGGCTCCTCAGACAATGCCCAAATCATTGCATACCACTGATCGTCCAGATGCAATCCTTTTTCTTGGGGCTTAGCACCCAGAACAAGCGCATTGTCGACGGAGGGTGCAACACGAACTTTATGGAACTTGATGATGCAGACGCACTTGCAGCCATCGAGAGGATCGCGGCCTATCCAGCAAGGTACACTGTTCAAGATTTGGACCGAAGGGCAGCGGGCGTCCACGAGATAAGCACCTCAATGGAGGCGCAATTTGAGGCCATACATCGGAGACTAGACGAGATGCAAGCCAAAAGTCCCGACGAGGTGAATCAAATCCAGTCAAGGCAAAGGAACTTCTACTCAAATACGTATGATCCAAGTTGGAGAGGCCACCCGAATCTGTCCTATGGAAATTCACACTATTTGAAACCCGCGGAGGCACAACATCAGCAAGAACGATCTCCATATCAGAAGCCATCAGGATATCAAAACCAACAGGAGCCACCACTGCCGAAACAAAAAGCCGACTGGGAAATAGCAATTGAGAAAATGGCAAGCTTCCAAGGTGAGCAGAATCGCAAGATGGACGAGCGGCTAAATAAGATAGAAAATTCAATACAAAATTTATCATCTACGATGGATCATCTAGCCAATTCCATGTCCGAGCGCAAGCAAGGGACACTACCGAGCAACACCGAGAGAAACCCGAAAGAGTTTGCAAAGGCCATTCAGCTAAGGAGTGGAAAGACGCTAGAAGCAGCCCCAAAGACTCAGGAAGTGGAAGAAGAAATCAAGGAAAATGTAGACCAGAGCAATCACGGCCGTGAACAAGGTCAGAATGCGAATTTTTCAGAGGACGAAAGGAAACCTGAGCCACCACCACCGATTAAGATCCGACCTCCATTTCCTGCAGCACTACGAAAGGGAAAACATGATAAGCATTTTGAACGTTTTATCGATATATTTAGAAAGCTTGAGATTAATATCCCCTTTTGTGAAGCTCTTTTGCAGATCCCAAAGTATGCAAAGTTCATGAAGGACATACTCTCAAATAGAAATAAGCTGGAGGAGCATGGTACGATAGCCCTAAGTGAAGAATGCTCGGCCGTACTACAAAGAAAGCTACCACCGAAGATCAAAGACAGGGGGAGTTTCTCTATCCCTTGCTCTATAGGCTCACTCTCGTTTACTAATGTTTTATGTGATCTAGGTGCGAGCATTAACTTACTGCCTTTCTCACTTCTTAGGAAACTAGGAGTTGGCGAGCCGAAGCCCACATCTACGATTCTTCAGCTGGCGGACAGATCAATCACATACCCTAGAGGAATCATAGAAGATGTGCTAGTGAAGGTGGGAGAACACTACTTTCCCGCAGATTTTGTGGTCTTAGACATGGAAGAAGACACTGACATGCCGTTGATACTTGGTAGGCCGTTTCTCAACACGGCAAGAGCTCTAATCGACGTCGGTAATGGTAAGCTCATCCTACAAGTAGGGGATGAGAAGGTAGAGTTTGATGTATACAAGGCCATGAAACACCCTACGGATGACAATTCATGTTCCTTTGTTGATAGTATTGACCTGTGTGCTTTCGAGTATTTCAGCGTTTTCAAGAATAAGGATGAGTTGGAAGCATGTCTAGCAGGAGAGGATATAGAGAATCAAGCTGATTTAGACTATACTGTGGCAAGCCTAGAAGCTAACCCACCTCATCGAAGGTCGGCCAGACCAAGAGTTGAGCCACTCGATCGACCTTTAGGATCGCTGCCACGACCATCAATCGAAGACCCTCCGACCTTAGATCTTAAGCCTTTACCTAGTCATCTTAAGTATGTTTACCTTGGCACCTCTGATACTTTACCTGTGATTATTTCTTCTTCATTGACAGGTCTCATGGAAGAAAAACTATTAAGGGTGCTAAAGGAACACAAGCGGGCATTCGCATGGAAGGTGGCCGATATCAAAGGAATAAGCCCGACCGTTTGCATGCACAAGATTTTGATGGAAGATTCGTACAAGCCAGTCGTACAACCACAGAGGCGCTTGAACCCAACAATGCAAGAAGTTGTGAAGAATGAGGTAATCAAGCTTTTGGACGCAGGTATTATTTATCCTATCTCTGATAGTGCGTGGGTTAGTCCAACACAGGTAGTCCCAAAAAAAGGGGGTATGACTGTTATAAAAAATGCTTCTAATGAGTTGATCCCGACTAGGACAGTTACTGGATGGCGTGTTTGCATAGATTATAGGAAATTAAATGATGCCACCCGTAAAGATCATTTCCCACTTCCCTTTATTGATCAGATGTTAGAAAGATTAGCTGGGCATGAGTTTTATTGCTTTCTAGATGGTTATTCGGGTTATAATCAGATTTCTATAGCGCTTGAGGATCAGGAAAAAACTACTTTTACCTGTCCTTATGGTACTTTTGCATATAGACGTATGCCATTTGGATTATGTAATGCACCAGCTACTTTTCAGAGATGCATGCTAGCTATTTTTCATGATGTAGTGGAGAAGTTTATGGAGATTTTTATGGATGATTTTTCTGTGTTTGGCCCTTCGTTTGATGCATGCCTCGATAATTTAGCATTCGTTCTTAAACGTTGTGAGGAGACTAACCTTGTCTTGAATTGGGAGAAGTGTCATTTTATGGTACAGGAAGGTATAGTTCTAGGTCATAAGGTATCACACAAGGGAATCGAGGTAGATCAAGCCAAGATTGATGCAATCGAGCAGCTGCCCCCGCCCACGTCGGTTAAGGCGGTTCGAAGCTTTTTGGGCCATGCAGGATTCTATCGACGCTTCATTAAGGATTTTTCGAAAATAGCTAAGCCATTATCTAATATACTTGTTAAAGATGTTGTTTTTAACTTCACTGAAGATTGTTTGCAGGCCTTTCGAGCTTTAAAGGAGAAACTCACTACAGCCCCAGTAATAGTTGCACCAGATTGGACTCTACCATTCATTTTGATGTGCGACGCCAGCGACGGTGCGGTAGGAGCTGTGTTGGGACAGCGTAAGGATAAGATATTTCAAACAATTTATTATGCTAGCAAGACTCTAGACGATGCACAGAGGAACTATGCTACTACCGAGAAAGAATTACTGGCTGTGGTATTTGCGGTAGACAAATTCCATTCTTATCTTGTGTTGAATAAAGTTATTGTATACACTGATCATGCTGCACTTAGACACTTATTTGCTAAGAAAGATGCTAAGCCTAGGTTGATTCGTTGGATTTTATTGCTGCAAGAGTATGACTTAGAAATTCGTGATAAGAAGGGTGTTGAGAATGTGATAGCTGATCATTTATCTAGGCTAGACAATTCACATGAGCAGAATAGGAATTTACCTATCGATGAATGCTTTCCTGATGAACAGTTATATGCTTTACTTGATACATCATTACCTTGGTATGCGGATTTTGCGAATTATGCTGCTACAGGTGAAGTACCAGCTGGTCTAACTTTTCATCAGAAAAAGAAGTTTCTTTCTGATGCGAAGCATTATCTATGGGACGATCCATTCCTATTCAAGACATGTTCTGACCAAGTAATCCGGCGATGTATTCCCTCTGAAGAGGTAAACTCTGTCCTATCTCATTGTCATTCTGGTTTAACGGGTGGACATCATGGGCCTACTAGGACTGCATTTAAAGTACTTCAATCAGGTTTATTCTGGCCTACCTTGTTCAAAGATGCTCATTCATATGTGGCTTCATGTGATCGCTGTCAGCGTACTGGTGCTATTTCTAGAAAGCATGAGATGCCCTTGAATATTATGCTAGAAGTTGAACTATTTGATGTATGGGGTATTGACTTTATGGGGCCCTTTCCTACATCTTTCTCTAATAAGTATATTCTCGTTGCAGTAGATTATGTGTCTAAGTGGGTAGAGGCTGAAGCATGTAGGACAAATGATGCACGTGTAGTTATTCGTTTTCTTAAGAAGCATGTCTTTACGCGTTTCGGTACACCTAGGGCGATAATTAGCGACGGTGGTACTCATTTTTGTAATAAGTTATTTGCTAATTTGTTGTCTAAGTATGGTGTGAAGCATAAAGTTTCTACCCCATACCATCCTCAGACGAGTGGGCAGGTAGAAGTCTCGAATAGGGAGCTGAAGCAGATCTTGGAAAAGACGGTGAACGCCTCAAGGAAAGATTGGTCGTTGAAGTTAGATGATGCACTTTGGGCGTATCGTACCGCATATAAAACTCCAATAGGGACTTCACCTTTTCGTCTAGTTTTTGGAAAAGCATGCCATTTACCTGTTGAGCTAGAACATCGTGCATATTGGGCTATTAAGAAACTTAATTTTGATAATTTTGAGGCAGGTAAAAACAGGTTGCTCCAGCTGAACGAGATGGAAGAGTTTCGCCAAAATGCATACGAGAATGCGAAGCTGTATAAGGAGCGAACAAAGAAATGGCATGATAAGAGAATAATGAAAAGAGAGTTCAAGGTCGGAGATCAAGTCCTATTATTCAACTCACGGCTACGACTATTTCCAGGAAAGTTAAAAAGTAAGTGGGTAGGGCCATACGTCGTGGAGAAAATCTTCCCATCTGGAGCGGTACAGATCCTAATCAACGGGAAGGATTCTCACAAGGTCAATGGGCACCGGCTGAAATTATACAATGATAAGGGAATTGGAGAGACAATCTCGGTAATTCTTGAGGAACCAAGTATTACTGACACCTCGGCTTTTTATCGTTCTATGTCTTTCAGGGACACCTCGTCTGGAGAGAATACCAGCGAGCTGAAGGACCTCCAGAACCATGAAGCAAGCCGAGATACCGATCCTCCTTGATCGGGTCGAGAGTCGAGCTAACGACTTTAAAAACAGCGCTTCTTGGGAGGCAACCCAAGTCTTATCGATGCATATTTATTATTTCAGTCCTATTTTATCTTTTATTATATATCTATAATTCGTTATCACGGTGTTCGTTTAGTCGTGTTTCCTCACAGGATCGTAGCTAGTTTGGGGGTGATCCATCATAAAGAGGTAGCTCGTTTACTGTGGAGCAACCAAAGTCTTCTTACGTCCCCACCTACATCGATCAACACATTATTCAGGGCAGTATCACTTAAACTCTTTCTTTGCTTTAATTTTTACACATTGAGGACAATGTGATAATTAGTTTGGGGGTGGGGTGACACATGCTAGATTTATATGCTCACATGTTTAGGTATCGATGTATTGATTGATGAAAGTTGGTATTGGAACATCATCTCTGAAAGCTCCTGTCTGTGATGAAAATTTTTAAATTTTGTGTCGTGATAAGATTCAACGAGTTGAATGTGAAAGTCTGACATGTTATGTGTTTTGATATTAGCATGATTATTTGGCTACATTGATTGCTTTAGGAAGATAATGCGTATCATGATACACAAATCCAGCGTTATATGTGAGTTTTTGAGCCTTCAGAAAAGATTATTAGAGCAACTCATTACATGCTCAATGTGTTTTTCATGAGTGTCACGCATGGACTGAATATTTTCGAACTTGCTTTGTTATGCATGTCAACATTACTATGTGGATTTTATGCGCGAAAATGAGAAGGGCACCTAGGATTGAGTCGCTGGCCTAAATATCTCCATGCCTCACATGTTTATCACTTAGTGAGCCCCTTTGAGCCTTATTTGACTTATTTATTGATATGGAGCCTAGATATTAAGCCATGTTAGCCTCATATTTAGCCTTACTACCCGCTATCAACGTGTTATTTACTGATCGTTTGGTGGGAGAGAAGCGAGAAATGCAACGTCGGTGCAAAAAAAAAAAAAAAAAAAAAAAGAAAAAAGCGAGCTATGAACTCCTCCATCGATAATCTATCATCCTAAAAAGGATTGAAAGAAGAGGAGCATAGTATCTATATATAAAAAAAAGAATACTAAGAACCCTTCCCGCGATAATCTCTCATTCTGAAAATAAGAGAAGAAGGGCTTAGATGAAAAAGAAAAAAAAATGAAGGGCAGAAATGAATAAGCACCGGCGTGAGCAAAGTGAGAAGAATATGAGAAGAGCGATTCAGTGATTAATATGCTTGATTCTTTTAGCTCACTTATCCCATATGACATACCTCTTTAACCCGAGCCCCATTACAACCGTTGATAAAAGACCCTTTGATTCGTGCATGACTTCTGACTAAGTGATTGTGACGTGATATATTTGCAAGCCTAGAGTAATATCTTTCCATATTGTGAATTGAGCGTTTTGATACATATCCCATTAAACACTTTGAGTGATTTGAGCGATCCATGTGAGAGTTGTTGAGTGATACGTGTTAGAATTCTGAAAATATCTTTGTTGCTGTGATATGATTACGAACTATCACTTCATGTTTCGTGTTTTGCCTGAATCATTCATTAGCTGATGACGATCTCGATCTATTGTGCTTTTATTTTCTGAGATAAAACAGGAGTGACTCATTTGATGATGTTGTGCAATCCTAACTTGATTTATTCTTGTTTCGCTTTTATGATCGAGGACGATCGAAGCTAGTTTGGGGGTTGTTGATAAATTAGGATATTACGTGATTTTTATACCCTTAAATTTGCATATTTGATCGTTATCTATTTAAATATTCTTGAATATCTTATGTTTGCATGTCATTTCTTATTCAATAGATATATTGGAATAATCACTATAATTTAAGTCTTTAGGGGTTTTTCTGCAATATTTAGGAGTATTGAGGCAATTATGCAATTTAACTAATTTTTGAAAGTGAAGGAAGCATATCAACGTGGATTGGTGAGAAAGAGTCAAAGGGGAAGATTTTCTTTTCCTTGAGAATCAAGACAAACGGATGAGAGAGAGAATTATAAGAGAAGATGAGAGAATAAAGTGGAGGATATTTATTTCCTTAAATCTAGAAGAGAATAGTTTCCATAGCAAGGCTCAAGGATACACACAAGGAAAGAAGGATCTCATGTAACTTAATGCTCAAGAAGTAATCTCCCATAAAAAGGGCAGCTCTCAACCCTAATCAAAACATCCGACGGCTGCCACATCTCTCATCCTGCAGCCCTCACGCACACCTCACCTAAGCAGCCACCTCCCGAAGCAGCCACCTTCCATCAATCTCACGTCACCTCTCACCCTCAACACGGCAGCCCTCTAACCAGCCATCTCCCGAAGCAGCCACCTCCCGAAGCAAGCAGCTACGTCTCGTGCGAAGAACAGAGGGGCAGCGAGAAGATCTAGACGGCTTGCAAGGGCGTTTCTTCTTCCCAATCACGACGGGAAATCCCGAGGAGATACGTGACAATTCGAATACCGTGAGGGGAAGAATTCTATCTTTTTAATATTTTATTTTCAACAATGTTTTCTTTTAATTCGTTGCTGATTTCGTTTATTAATATGATTGGCTAAGTTCTTTTGTGATTAAGACCTGTTAGGCCGAATTATGACTACGTATTAATGCTATTCGTATTTTATTTAATTACATGAGTTATGTTATGTGTTCTATGCTTGATTTTAATGCTTGTGTGTGCCTGATCAACATATGCATGATCTTTGATTGGTTTATGAGACGGACAAAGTGATTAGACCGATTAGAACAATAAGCATCGAACACCACTGCGTAAAACCGACCAGACATGGAATTCGGTTTCGTATGTGTGGTTTCTGAGATCTTAGGCGCCGAAAGCGTCTAAACTCGGGGAATTTCATAGAGATTGAATGCATGCATAGAAACTACAGTCATATAGACATATAGGGATTGGTTCTCTATCGCATAGGATTGCTATTGCGGGACAAACGAGTAGCGATTGTTTTAGGAAATTTTACCTTGACTTAGATTCATGTTGATTAGATAGATTCGATTGCATGACGACGTAGGAGTAATTTGTGCTGAGCATGTGTCTTGATCACGCTTCGTTTATTGATTTCAAACCATTATCTTTATTTGCTTTAGTTTTCTTATTTGCGTTATCTTTTAATTCATCGTTAATCAAATCTTATAAAAATCAGAAAAACATATTTTAGTCTAAATTAGGATTAAGAATATTTTCTTAGAATTAATCGAGTTGTCTTCGTGGATCGATACTCGGACTTCGTCCGTTTTACTACTTGCACGACCTAGTACACTTGCTAGTATTCGAGCGTGTCACCGGGCAACAAGGCCGCAGAAAATCCACTATGTGAAAAATTACAATCACACAATTCTTCTACGCTCGCCTACACCCAAACCCACAACCCACAACCAGAAAGTAATTCTACCTGCTAACCCAAACTCTCACCACAAGGGAATTTTCCTAGAGTTAATTGTTAACACAAATTAACTTTCTATTGAGTTGATGTATATAAACTCAGGGTATAGCTCTCCTTATATAGGAGAGGAACCCCCATGCCTTTCTTTCCCAACCGATGTGGGATAGAAAACAAAGGCACAAATGGGCCTAAGCCCAACAAAAAGTTTGCAGTATTAAAAAAAATAAAAATACGACAGGGATAATCCGCAAGTTCTAAATGTCATTTCGAGGTATAATGCGCAAGTATAGCGCAACGTAGTTATATTATATTGCGCTTCGACTATAGTTTGCGGTTCTCATGTGTAGTTTTGCGAAAGTACATATTATGTCTTCGCAAAACAATAATTAGTTACAAAATTATGTCGTTATTTTCGATCAGATGAACCACAGCAACAAGCGATATCGTACGACTCTCGACTTTCAAAGTGGACCCTCCGACAACCCATTATGAGGCATTGGCGTTGCGACTCGACGACTTTCTTGCGCTGAGGACAACAACGGAAGATCGAAACCTCAACATAGACTTGTGTATTTCAAGAGTATGCTAACGAATTAGGACACATTTCGTGTAAAGCCCTAAATATCCAACTAAACAAGTATTAAAACGAGTTTACCACGATTTGATGGGAAGAATTGAAGCTCGTGGGGTGTTGTGTGTTCTTGAAGGGGTGGGTGGCTCCTTCTCTCTAAAAGCTTATCTCTCTAAAGAATTTTCACACAATACACTTTTTATTATGTGTTAGGGTTCAAGTATTTATACCACAAGTTGGTATATAATACTTGGGCCCCTAACAAAGCCCAATTACACTAAGCCTCTTTTAAATAAAATCTATTTAAATAAACTACAAAGATAATTCTAATTAATTGAACACAATAAAATAATCCTAACAATCTCCCCCTTTGTGTTCAATCTTCAATTTGGCATGGATTATCTTTGCGGGGCTTAGTGCGTTTGCCTGAGTCCTAAAGGAATTTCCTCCTTGTCTTGTCTTTTGACCTCTTCTTTTGGAGATCTTCAAGCTCACCGTGTCTTGATTTTTTCTTCTCGGCACCAGATCTTCTTAATCTTCTTTTGAAGCTCAACTCGTAAATGCCGGAAGGTGTTTGAAGTTGCTTGCCGGATCTCTACTTTTTGTGTTCGATCTCTCCTTTCGATGGTAGCGCAACTCCCCCTACTTTTGGTCAACCTTATGTTGGAATTGGGAAGTTCTCTTTGAGATTTGGAGAGACGCACACGAGGCGGCAACTTCGATCTTTGAAGTCTGTGGTGTTCGCTTGATTCTTTGACGACGCTTAAGGATTTAACGTTTCTGATCTATCTTGCACTTTCATCGTGATATTGCTCCCATTTTGCTTTAGTACTGCTCACCCTCATGAAGATCAAGTTGGGGAGATCGTCATGCGATGGGTCAAAATGAAGCATCGTCTTCGGCAAGAAGATCACGTCGTCGGGACAGGAGGATGGCGTTGGTAGGCACAGTAGGAGCTCAGTTTTGGTAATAACCCGACGGAGCCACAAAGGCAATCCGTCGGATAAGAGACCGGGGTCACGAAGACTTCCCGTTAACATCTTGAGTCCTAGCAATCTCCCCCTACAAGGGATATCTCCCCTTCTTGCGGAGGCTTTGAATGCTCTTCGGCTAGGACTCTCTTGACTTGACGCTATATTCTGTAGACCGGATGTAGATAGTGATCCACGCCTTAAAATTTGACTTTGATGATGTCATGGATCTTGGACTTTGTTCGCATCTTGTCCTGGTCTTTCTCCGTAGTTTGAAGTCGTCAAGTCTCCTCCAATCTTCTTCTTCTCGGCGCCAGATTCGTCTTCTTCGAAGGAAGTTGTCTGGTTCGGCCTCGAGGAAGCTTGTCTGGCTCCGGAAGAAGGTGCGCGTGGGGTGTTGTAAGATGTGCCGAGCTCCTTCGGAATGTTCCATTCAAGTGCAGGAGAGCCCAGCTTCAGAGTGGTATGCTCGGCGGAAATTGGTGGGTGATCCGACCTGTTTGTTTATGCGTGTCCCCTTCTTCCCCTCATGGTGATTCGTGTTAACGAGATCGGCATGCTTGTATAGGAAGATTAGAAAGACACAAACGACAGGTCGGTGATGGTAATAACCAGACAGAGCCACAAAGGCAATCCGTCGTGTAAGAAATCGGGGTCACGAAGACTTCCCGTTAACATCGATCTAGGAGCTATGCTCATAGTCGATGGCCTGAAACCGTTGTTGCTTTGATGTTGCAACGGCAGGACTTCCTTCCGATCCTCGAAGCATGTCTAAGCAAGACATGTCTACGGAAGTTCTAGCTTGATCACAAAGATCAGGTGTTAGAAAACTGTATGTGTCCTAGAAAATATAAAAATATGTGGGAAGTGAGGACACACTAGACTCGAGTGCTCAAGAAAGTGTGGTGGTGGGGCTGAGTACCACATAATTCAATATCCCCCGCTTCCGAGTGAAGCGGTGATAGTAGACGTGGTTCCCCGTGATTTCTAAAACACCTGTCTTTTGTGAGACAGACGAGTGGGTAAGGCTCAGTTGTGCATGCGCCGTTGGACCCATTGCGGCGACTTCTACCCGGGAGCTAATAAAATTAGCACCTGTACCTATGGGGGTTGGTCCGAATAATTTGTGAGTTAAGGGAATTATGTAGCGTCGGTCTTTTCAAAAGGTTCCAGTAGATGTGGCTATTTCTTCATAATTTGACTGTCTCTCGGTGATGTTCTGGGGTTAGATTCAGTTGGGTTTGACTGAATCATGGGAACGAAGTCCTTGCATCCGGTAGGAAGTAGTGAGTGCTGCTTTGTATGTCAGCAATCCGGAGTAGGTCGATTGAAGCACGCACCGAGTTTAACATTTGTAGCCACCGTCGCCTTTGAAAAGAGTTGACCGTTGTAGGCACGAGATTCTTCTTTTGAAGTCCATCTTCGGAGGTCGGAGGTAACTCCATGAAGCTTGATGATAAGGACAGAATATATTTTTTTTTTATGGCCTTGTATTTTTAATTTTGATGGCCCTCTTTTTTATAATATAATATTAATCGTTATTAGTAATATGTATATTAGTATATTATATATTATATGGATATAATATATATATTAATCGTTATTAGTAATAGATATATTAGTATATTTATATGATAAATATAGAGATATATTTTATTTCTCCCCCTCAAAACGTGCTTCTTAAAAGAACTTGCTCCCCCTCAAAAGATGCTAAGTAAGATCGAAAAATCTACGAATCTCTTTCCCAAAATTCACGCATTTAAGGTTCGCTCCCCCTCAAAAATGTAATTATTGCTCCCTTTTAAGAAAATAAGGATCACTTCTCTTTTAAAAATAAAAGAGTATCTCCCCCTCAAATTAAGCTCATTTTAGAGAAAAAATGGTATTTATCACTTCCGTGCGTAATATGCATTTTAATTTTTAAAGTTTTGAAAATGCATATGTAAAATGTACCATTTTGAAAAATAGATATTTTTCAATTCAGCTCGTATGCGTAAGCAAATTAAAATTTTGAAAATTTGGTTAACATACGCATAATTAGAATGTACCTTCGTGTGGTTGCTCGCATCGTTAACCAGTCATGTATGTGGAGCAACCCGAGATACCGTGCATGCTGGAATGTTGTGGTTGCCCTCGTCTCGTACCGATCATGAGTATGGAGCAACCATCTTCTAATTACTACTCATGACCGGGGTTTTGTGGTTGCTCTCGTCTCATACCAATCACGCGTGTGGAGCAACCATCGTCGAATTACCACATGTGATTGGGCACCTGCAAAACTTTATCGGGACTTTGGTACCCATTGTTGTATGGGTCCTCCCAAATTAGCAGAGAACAGTTTATGCACATTTGGTTCAGATATACATCCTAAATCATCCTTTAAAGTCCTATTTAATTTGATTTCTGATTTAGGAATCCAAGTTTGGTGAACCTTAGAGGGAAATGACAATTCAGCGCCGGTGAATGTGTGTTTAGGTTTAGAAGATCTGAAGATTTTCTCCCTAGCCAGTCGCAGAAGGTGTCTTTCAGACTTAATCTAGACCGGGTATTTCAAGTATGAATACGAACTTATCGCACTATATGCGTCATCAGATGACGAGTCGTATTGCCTACAAGAATTCACATCATTCACTCTATAATGATGATTTTTGATGGAATTTTGCTTACTAGAATAATAAGTATTTTTGTGCGTGTAAGCAATTCCATCTCTATCATTCTTTAAAGAATGAGAAATTTTGGAAGTTTGAGAAGTTCGCCTGCTTGAGCTTGGGACTTCTTCTTTAGGAACTTCCTTTTTAATGGGAGCGGGAGAAGGAGAATCTTTAGCAATGTCGTCCTTGAGTTTGAAAAATAATGTCGATTTTCCTTTCTTCTTCCTAATTTTCTCTTGTTCCTTAGCATTTTTACGCGTATTGCTTTTACTTTTCGTTTCTGCGTCAGTCAAAGGTGATTTAGAATGCGTATTTGCTTTCGTCACCATTGACTTAGAATTATTAGTAAAAGTCTTTTTAGCTTTTGGAACAAAGGCGTCGGTTTGTGTGCCCATATCCTGCTTAAAAGAAGATTTTTCTATAGAGAGTTCATTTAAGACGGATAGGGACGGGGAATTTTTGAGATTAGAAATCTCCTCTAGAAGTTTTTGCTTTTCTGCTCGGAAACCTACTCTTTCCGATTTCAGAGTTGCGTTCAATTCTACAATTTTACTAGCAACCTCTGGAATTTTCCAACAAGAGATAGGTTTATTAGAATGTAAATTATTTTCCCCGTTGGACGCTAAGTCTTTAGAGGAACTTTGGTCTGTTTGACCCTTTTTCGCAAGGATTCCCTCTAAGTGATGAACTTTAGAGTGCAATTTATTGTGTTCCTCTTATAAAAGTTTAAAACTATTCCGCGTATTGCTCAAATCAGACAAATAATTATTGCGTTCGAGTTCGCAATTTTTCAATTTATTTGTTAGTTCACTAATTTGAGCTTTTAATTTTAATTCCTGAGATTCAGGATTAGTGATTTTCTCACGCGCGTTTTCTAAATGGCAAGTAAGACTACCTCTTTCTTCTAAACTCCTGACTAAGCATTTATAATTATTATCTAGTCTACTTTCTAACTCACTTATAAGTTGAGTTTGGCCTAGCTTAGAGGAATTTAGGTTCTTGGTTAGCTCACAAACGTTAGTTTCTTAGCTAGCTAATTTTGATTCAAGACTAGAAATAGTTTTTTAGTGCACTAACTAACTTAGTTTCTAACGCTTGGATAGTCCTACGTTCGTATTTATGTTCACGACGCATGGTTTTATAATCTTCCTTTAAAGAAGAAAAAGCTTTATATAAATCACTCTCGTCAAAGCTCATCTCAGAAGTTGCGGAAGTAGAATCCATGATTTTTAAAATTTTAAATATATTTTTTTTTAATTTAGTTGGATACGTGATCGTTAACGCGTTGTGTAGATTTGATAATTTTTGGCTTTTGAAAAATTCAGTTCCGAAAAGTTTTGGTGTGTCGATAAAAGTCGTGAAGTTTTGAAAATTTCAAGTGTCGAAAACTTTTTGGTGTGTACCGAAAAGTTTTGAAGTGATGTCGAAAAACTTCGAAAATGTTACCAAAAGCTTTTTCTATAATGTGCCAATGATGCTTTGGAATAAAAAAATTGGCTTTTAAAAAATTCTGCACCGAAAGTTTGATTTATCGAGAAATATTGTGAAGTATCGAAAATTTTTGGTACCGAAAAGATTTTTGGTGTATACCGAAAAACTTTTGAGGTGATTTCGAAAACTTCGGAATTTATCAAACTTATCTATAATTTGCCAAAGAGAAAAGTTTTGATGTGATATGATGCGAAAATAAATTTCCGGAGTGCTTGGGTGCAAAAATTTAAATTTTGATATGAGTGCGAAAAGTATTTTCGAAATATAGTGCGAAAATTGATTTTCGAAGTGTTGTTTCGAAAATCTGAGCTTTTCGAAGTGAGCTGTTGCGAAAATAGATTTTCGAAGTAGGTTCGAAAACTTTTGGGTTCAAAAACTGGAAAATTACGAAAATGCCCTCAAAAGTTTTCGAAGTGCTCATTGCGAAAAGATGGATGCGAAAACTTATGCGAAAACCTCTTTTTTTTTTTTTACTTTAATTTGGGTGCGAAAACTGATTCGCAAACCAAAGATTTTTTTTATTATTATTATTAATAGGATGCGAAAACCTGATTAAATAATTAATATAATATTTTTTATTTTTTTTTTATATTTGATGCGAAAACTGAACAGAGTGCGAAAACTTTTTATTTTAATTTTCTTTAAATGTGATGCGAAAACCTGGAGTGAGTGCGAAAACATTATTTTAAATTTTTTTTTTTTTTAAGTTACTTGATGCGAAAACCTTAAAATAGTGCGAAAACCAAATTTTTTTTATTTTTTTTAACTGAATGCGAAAACTGAATGCAAATTTTTTATTTATTTATTTTTTAAAACCTAATGATTACCTAATCATTACTAGTGTTAGTTTTTTTTTTATTATTATTTTATCTGATTAGAATGCGAAAACCTGAAATGAGTGCGAAAATACAATTTTTTTTATTTATTTAGGTGCGAAAACTGATGCGAAAACCTAATAAATTTTTTTATTTTTTTTATTTTATTTTTAATCTAATGATTACCTAATCATTACCTAGTTATTTATATTTTTATTTT
This sequence comes from Lindernia subracemosa, assembly GCA_028392965.1. NCBI lineage: Eukaryota > Viridiplantae > Streptophyta > Magnoliopsida > Lamiales > Linderniaceae > Vandellia > Vandellia subracemosa. The sequence goes on along the minus strand of JAQPCC010000110.1, from coordinate 55,047 downwards.
TTATTTTTTATTTTTTTTAAATGGATGCGAAAACTAGGATGAATGGATGGGATGCGAAAACATAATTTTTTTTTTTTTAAGCAAACATGGATGCGAAAACTATGATGAATGGATGCGAAAACAATTTTTTTTTTTACTTTACCTAATGATTACTTAATCATTACAAACTTATTATTATATTATTATTTTTTTAAATGAAATGGAGTTTGCGAACCAGGTTTGCGAACCCAAGCTTTGCGAAGTTGGTTTTCGCACTGGGTTTGCGAACCAGGTTTGCGAAGCCAAACTTTGCGAAGTTGGTTTTCGCAGTGAGGGGTTTTCGATCCGAAAACTTTCTGCAAAAATGCTGAACCCACTTTTCGATCTCCAAACACAAAATTAATCAAATTAGCCCTGGGTAAAGATCGAAACACTTATATCCTAACTCCTAAACACTCAATCAAGCATCTAAACACCAAAACATGTCAAATTTTCGAAATGTTTTTTGAAGAACACGAAGAACACCAAAAAAAATATTTCGAAGATTTTTACTCAAATTTGAGCGCGTTTGGCTCTGATACCACTTATAAAGCCTAGATTATCCAACTAAAAATATATTTAAACGACCTTACCACGATTTGAAGATCGGAAGAATTGAAGCTCATCGTGGGGTGTTGTGTGTTCTTGAGAGGTTGGGGGCTCACTTTGATTTTCACACAATACACATTTTATTATGTGTTAGGGTTCAAGTATTTATACCACATTTTGGTATATAATACTTGGGCCCCTAATAAAGCCCAATTACACTAAGCCTCTTTTTAAATAAAATCTATTTAAATAAACTACAAAGATAATTCTAATTAATTGAACACAATAAAATAATCCTAACAGTTTAGAATGCTAATGACCATGAAAATTTTCAACATTGAGTAATTCAAGATTCATCCTCGTGTTACAAGCAATAATGAATTTCAATAAATTAGCTTACCTTTGCAGATTTATACGAAGATAAAAAAATGTGGGTTAAATGATATATGAAAATCTTCAAAGGTTTCTGCTATTGTTGTCGGTGTACTGCTTTCTTGATAGGGATCGCTGATTGTGTAGCTTGATGTTTAAATAGTTCAAGTAACGAAAAGAAGGTGATTACATGACAAAATCCAAATGTTATTATTGTGATTACATTATATAATTAATATACTTACAGTCTACTTAATTATAAGAACAATACAATTAATGAAAAGAAGATGATTACATGACAAAAGCCAAATGTTATTATTGTGATTACATTATATAATTAATATACTTACAGTCTACTTAATTATAAGAACAATATAATTAATATTATATGACCATTAATTGTTTTAAGAGATTAATTCTTACAGATTTTTCTTTACAAAAAGATATTGTTGTAATAAATTTAACTTTCCACTTTTTTTCATCCATAATCTTCACTATTTTTATTTTAAGATTATCTGAAATGCAAATGTAGATGAAATATATTGATGTTAAGTATAGAATGAGCAAAGGTGAATTTAGAAAAACTGATTGCTAGTATTATATCTCTTTATTTATTAAAACAGAAAAAAAGGACTTTAAATAATTTAATTAATTTATCAAAACACATCTATACCAGCAATGAGAAGCCATTTATTATACCAAAACAACGACAATGTAGATAAATTACAAAGGATATAAATCATAAAACATTGAAAGAAAGATAAATCTTGAATGCCATCAATTAGGCTTATATGTTTCCAAATCGGATGACATGTGTCTTCATGCTTTAGCGTATTCTATATACTAGTATTTTATGCACACTTTATGTGTGTTCTTTAATATATAAATTTATAATATTACTTAATAATTTGAGTCATTTTTAATAAATAAAATCATAATATTATTTATAATTGTGTCTTATTTTTAAATATATTAAAAATTTGATTTAGAGGATATAATTGAAATTAATACAAAAGTTAAGGGTAAAATCGTAATTGTTCCTGTCATACCAAATTAGTTTAATTACAGTTACTTTAAGGTGTTATCCAATAATAAAATAGACTAGTATTTTACGCATACTCGATGTGTGTGCTATGATATATAGTTTATATGTATTTAAAATATTTAATTGATGAAATTATAATTTAAAATTTAATCATATATTATTTTTAGGTATATAAAAAGATTAAATTGATTTGTAAGGATTTAAATATAATAAATTTAAAATTTGAAGGGTATAATGGTAATTATATAAATTAAAATAAACAAAAGAAGGGTAAGTTAGTAATTAATCAATGAAATTGAAATTGACATACCATGACAGTTACTATGATGCAAAGGCTCTTAATATAATAGGGCTGCGTTTAGTTGTACAAATGAGAAAACAAAGTATAAAAAAGCCCGGCTTAAAAAGCTAGATTATAATTTATCTTCACATAATTTATATATTGTTCACTTATTAATAAGAATAATATTGTACTTGATGAACTTTATCAATTTACCGTTTTAACCTCGACTTTAAAAAATTATTCTAAAAAAATAATTCTTATGAGTATCGAAAAATATAACATATGGATGTCATTTTGATCGTTATGAAACAAATAATAAATTAGATATGTTTATTGACTTTTAGCATATAAATTATATTAGATAATGAAGATTTTATAATTTGGTGTAAAAGGGTATTTTGGTCTTTTTGTTATTAGTAGGGGTTATAATTATTATCTTGGGTCAAACAGTGAGATAATTTATACTGGGCTTGACGGTTTATAGTGGCGGGCTGGAGTTTTGTAACGGGCTTTATACAATGGATATTTTATAAAGTGAACAATATTAGAAAGGATAAAATTATCTTATCCTATTATATCTCTCAAACTAAACGCAGCCTAGATAGATAGATAGATACGTCAAGATCTTTTGTTATTGTCTCCGAGACTGGAAGAATTCGTCGAACCGCAATTTCATGTCTCATATTTAGTTATTGGAGGGTCCATATTCAAGCCGATGCCTCTACAACATAATTATATATATATATATATATATATATATATAATTGTAGTTAATTTATTTATTTAATAATAATTGATTTACCATCAGTATTTTGCAAGTAAATAATATATGATATAGTTGTTATCATATCTTTTAGCCACTATTAGAAAATAGTTATTATCACAACGTCTTTTAAACTTCTTGTGATGCAAATATTGAGTCAATCATATTTATACTATATATAAAAAGTGAGATTTGTATAGTACCTTATTCAATTTCTTTTTTGTTATCTCAATTGTAATTATTGTTTTACCAATCTATGTTTTTATTTATTTTAATTTTATTAATTAACATTTTTTAATTAACCCCAAACATACTTTTGAATTTCTAACAAGAAGAAAATAATGTTCGATTCTTTGTTAATCTTTCGACCAAACTACCCATTAATTGGATCTGTACAATGAAATTAAGTTCGAAATTTTAATTTCTTTAAATACTTTAAGTTTTGTCGTTCTATTTGCAAAACCTTCCCAAATCCGATAGGATGTTTTTAAATTTAGACGCGAATAAATTTTGACGAATATTCGGACGAATAGATGAGGAGAAAGAAATATTAGTAACTATTATTCTATCTATAGAAATTTATGAAGAGTTGTTAAAAGGAATGCAAATAAATTAAAAATTATAAGAATCACAAAACGTTGAAAGAGAGATGAATCTTGAACACATCTTCGAGGCTGACATGTTCCCGACATATAGGACACTTGTTCTGTTTTTTTAGCGCATTCTCTATGCACTTGTAACAGAAGATGTGTCCACACAAGGTCGATGATGCTTCCACCGTGTCTTCCAGCTTCGGCCCGAATCGCCTCGAAGACGTTGAAGCTTCCTAATAAAATGTATAATTGAATTGCTTTTAGAACAATATTATTATTTTGAGAATGCGAAATTTTCGTGCAAAAAAAAATTATGGGGATGAAACGCATATATATGAGCATAGCAGCACCTCAACACGTCGTTGATTCTGATCCCTCAACTGAATTTGTTCGACGTGATGCCTCTGCAAAGCACAATAGATTTCAACATTTTTAATCATGAAAAAAAAAAAGTGAAATGATATGATGATATACTTACGGGCTTGCTCTAATAAATGCGGCAAAGTCAATGCCACTTCATTTTCTATATCGATAAGAAAGTCGGGTTGTCCGACGCGTCGTCCATTATTGTGGCTCATCTAAATGAAAAAAAAAAAAAGTAATAAAATTATATTTAGTTTGAAGTATCACATAGAGTTAACATGATTAATTAAATAATGTATACTTATGAAAAATTACATACAAACAATGAGTAATAACATCAAACGATTGACTCATAAACTCAACATATTTTATGCTACTATAGTAACTCGAAATCATATTTTGCGCTTTAATTGCGCCAAGAGCGAAACAAAAAAAAGTGTAATTCCACTAGTTTATGAATGAGAATTAAATAAATTAGTGATCGATGGGGAATGCTCCCCGTTTCTGGTTCTCCTGCAGCTGTTAGTTATAAATTTCGAAGTTAGGTTCAATTTTGTTGGGAAAACTCAAAAAAAAAAAAAAAGAAAAGAAAAAGGAAACCATTGAAAATGTTTAGAATGCTAATGACCATGATAATTTCAAAATTGAGTAATTCAAGATTCATCATTTGTTTGATATCGTGTTACAAGTAATAATGAATTTCAATAAAATAATTAGAATAACATACCTTCGCAGATTTATTTGAAGATCGAAAACGGTGGGTTAAATGATATATGAGAGAATCTTCAAAGGATCTGTTGATATTGCTAGTGTGCTGCTTCTTTGATAGGGTTTGTTGATTGTGTAGCTCGTTGTTTAAATAGTTGAAAAGTGAAGGAATGAAGTTGGTTACATGACAAAATCCAAATGTTATTATTGTGATTACATTATATAATTAATATACTTACAATCTACACTAATAATAAGGATTATGTAATTAATGTTTTATGACTAATAGTTGTCAGATAGATGAATTCTTACAGATTTTCATTACAAAAAGTAATTGTTGTAATAAAATTAACATCCTACTTTTTTCATCCATAATATTGACTATTTTAATTTCAAAATCTGGTATATCTTATATACATTTATATGTAGTTCCCTTCTTCATGCGCCGTGTCCCATAATTTAAAGACTTTTATGACCTTAGTTACAATCATTTATATTGCTCACGTCACAACAAATAATCACGTTATCATTAATATATTATTTAAAAAAAATACACCACGACTTACATGTAGTAACAATAACTACGCCACGTTTGAAATTAACTGTTCGCAACTCATCTTTTACATTAGATAATTAGCCACGTGTCCACTGATTATATTTTGAAATTAATTAACAAAATAATGACAATGTACATAAATTACGAAGGATATTAATCATAAAATGTTGAAAGAAAGATGGATCAATTTACATTGGATAATTAGCCACGTGTCCACTGATTATATTTTGTTGGCTATAAATTTTAGGGAATCTGCAGTTAAATACATATTTGTATAAAAAAGTTACAATTCAGTACCATATCAGAAAAAAATTATATTTAAGTACCCAACTGATTTTGTGTACCGTTGTACCATCCTTGACGTACCTTTTTATATGTATATTACGTACGGCGTTTAGGTGGTACCTATATATGTTTCTTTATGTTACCTAAATTTATTTTGTGATGTACCTTTTCTTACGATATTATGTACCACAATACGTTTCTACATGTTAGGAATATTTTTAGTTGTGTTCTTTTAGTCTTTTGGGTCTTTGTATACTTGAAATATTTATTTGTATTGTTGTTTTAGACTTAGGCTCATTATATTAGATGTTTAGTTTGTCTAGGGACCAAAAGTATAATTATGCCAAAATATTATAAAAGTGGGCTAGGGCTTCCACTTGTAATAATCCTTCAATTAAAAGAGAACCCACTTGAAAGGGCAGCCGCCACTCTCTCTTCTCTCTCACGGTTCCATTAACGAAAACTCCAAATAAGGAGAAGAGAGCAAAATCCATATAAAATCCCGAGGGTTGCTGGGTTTTGGTGACCTACAAGTGGTATCAGAGCCACCGTGTTAACGAGTATGGTAACTAAACGGTTTTTTGGTTCGAATTTTACAGGTTTTGCTGCCATTTTTTTTAAACTCATTTTCGAACTGTTGAACACCTTGAACTGCATTTTTAGCTTCGATTTTTGGGTTTAAGCTGAAGTTTTGAGTGTTCCTAAACTGGTCTTGATCTTTTGAACTCAAAAGAAGTTGTTTCCAGCAGTTTTAAGAAGTTTTTAAGCCATTTTCGTACCCAGATTTACGTTTTCGATACTAGAACTCGAGTTTTCGGTACTACTGTTCATCCGAAAAGTTTTCGATAAAAAAAAAAACTTTTCGGTACTGTTTTCGGCGCTACAATAGTTTTCGTTACTACTGTTCACCCGAAAACTTTCGAAAAAAAAAATAAAAAAAAAATAAAAATTTCGGTGTTAGACTAGTTTTCGGTACTACTGTTCATGCGCAAAAGTTTTCGGTGCTACAGTAGTTTTCGGTACTACTATTCATCCGAAAACTTAAAAAAAAAAAAAAAAAGTTTTCGGTGCTACAGTAGTTTTCGGTACTACTGTTCATGCGCAAAAGTTTTCGGTACTACTGTTCACCCGAAAACTTACGAAAAAAAAAAAAGAGTTTTCGGTGCTACTGTAGTTTTCGGTACTACTGTTCATGCGCAAAAGTTTTCGGTACTACTGTTCATCCGAAAACTTAAAAAAAAAAAAAAAAATTTCTTTTCTGTACTGTTCAACCGAAAAGTTTTCGGTATAAGACTTTTCGGTACTGTTCATCCGAAAAGTTTTCGGTAAAAAAAAATTAATAATAAAATAATAATAATAAAAAAAAAATCGGGTACAAACTTTTCGGGTCAGTACTGTTTAACCGAGGGTTATCTACTTCATAGAAAGTTTTCGGTATTACTCTTACAAGTTTTCACAAATGATTTTAAAAAGTTTTCGGTATTTAACTGTTTCAGTTTCATAAAAGTTTTCGATATTCTTACAAAAGTTCTCGGCATACATGTGACACTCGAAACTCAAAAGTTCTCGGGTCAGGCTATAAAACTTTTTGGTACAAAAAGGTTTTCGGAATTCACCTTAGGAACTTTTCGGCATTTCACTGTTTCGAAATTTTTAAGAAGTGCTATCTCTTTACGAAATTTTTTTTTCTTCTTTGCGAAAACTTACACTTTGAAAATTTTCTCTGAGCAAAAGTTAGAACTTTTCGGTATAAAACTTCTCGGCAACAATACTTAGATTCTTTATTTTAACTGCTCGAACCAAAATAATTTTAAACCTACTGTTGGAAATATTTTATAGTGTTCAATAATCATGTTATCTTTGTCTAGGGACTTAATTGTATTTTATGTAAATATAGGGACTAAAGTGTAAATATACCAAAGTATGCTTTGGTATATATAGGGCAAGTATGTGTAAAATACACATAACTTGAGTTTAGTTTTCTCTCACTAGAAAAACTCTCTCATCAATATCTTAATTAGGGTTAAATTGTAGAGAGAGAAATGCTTATTGTAGAGAGAAAGTTTGTGATTAATGAAGGTTTAATTGAATAATTACCCAATCGCTTCCGCTCGATCATCCTCAAGGTAATTTCGATTAGATCGATGCTCAAGTTCATAAGTTGGATGTAAAAACGGACCTAACAATTGATATCAGAGCCAAAATCGTGTGAATTGATAAAGTTTTGTTGCTGAATTTTTTTTCGTATGATGTGTTCTTCGCGCAAATTGCTTTTTCGCATGATCAATTTGATTTTCGCATGATGTTTTGATTGCTGTTTTCGTATGTTTCTGAACGAAAACTGTTTGCGAATCATTTGATATATGTTATTTGCGATTATTTTCGATTAATTGAGTATAATTTGGACAGAGATTGAAATCTGCGATCGAAAATTGTTTTTATCTTCAAACTGTTCTTCACGCAAAATTGCTTAATTGGACTATATTTTGGTTTCGATCGTGTAAATCGAGTGTTTTCAGTGATTGCCCAACATATTTCGATCTATTAATTGTGCTTAAAGTGATAATTTGGGTGTTATTTGAAGATTTCGCAAGATAATATGAGGTTTTCGCACCATTCATAAACGCTTTTTCGTATCAGTATTTTCGCATCAATCAAGTTTTCGTATCTGTTTTCACTGTGACTAAAGTTTTCTTATCACTCACATTTTAAAACTTTTCGCATTGACTTTAGTTTTCGAATACTGTAGCGTACGCAAATGTCTTAATTTTTCGAACGAAAAATTAGCGTACGATAAACTTTATAATTGTCAGTACGAAAAAGTTTGCGTACGAAAAATTTCTATCTGTGATACGAAAATTTAAAAAAATAATAATAATAATAGTAATAATAATATTAAATATACGAAAAATATTTTCTCTCTGGTACGTAAAAGGTTTCAATACGAAAACCTTTCGGGTTCTACTTTCGTACGAAAAAATTCTTTGATACGAAAAACATTTTTTTTCGTACGAAAACATATACGAAAAACAATTTTTTTTCCCCCGTACGAAAAAGGTCTGTACGAAATTTTTTTAAAATACGAAAATTAATTCTCTTCGTACGAAAAATACATTTGATACGAAAAATAAGAGTTTTTCGTACCAACTAATCACCCGAAAAAGTTTCTTCGCATACTCTTCATCCGAAAAAGTTTCTTGCATACTATTCATACGAAAAATGTTTTTCGCACTTACTTTTCATACGAAAAACTTTTATCATACGAGAAACTTCTCTACACATGCGATAAACTTCAATAATGAAGATTTTCGGACCACAAAGTTTTCGATAGTTTTAGGTAAGCAAAAAAAAAAAAAAAAAACATCCTAAAATTTTAAATTTTTAGCTACGAGATTTTTTGCGTACCTGCTTCAAAAAGGTTCCCGGTTCATACGAAAAAGTTTTGGGTAACAAAATTGTTTTTGGACTGGTAAAATTTTTCGGTACAAAAATTATTCTCGGTATAAGTTTTTTCTTTTCTAAATCATTTCAAAATCTTTTTGATACCTAAACTTCTGAAAACTTAATCATTCAAAAATCTATTCGAACACGTTGATCAAAAAATCAATATCAATTCAAAAACACGATAACGATCAATAAGCATTCAACATAATTGAAATTAAAATCCAACATTCTATACACCACGACATTATTTACAAATTAAAATTTTCAAACTTAAATTGGTCTGAACTGAAACGTCAAAAATGGATTCTTATATGAACGCTCAAAGAAAAACTATTAAAGAGTTAGAAGACAGGTTAGCTAATAATGAGCGTGTTCTTAGACAATATCTTGATAAAGCATCTAGTCTTCAATATATTTTAGCTACTGCGCAAGCCAAAATCACAGACCTTCAATTAAAATTAGGAAGTTCTGAAATAAAAGTCTGTGAACTTACAAAAGAACTGTCTGATTGTAAAAATGGCAATAAAACTTCTTTAGCTACATATAATTGTCTCTTTGAAGAATGCAAGTCACTATATTCAAAAATTAAAGAACTAGAAGATACTCTTGCGAAGAAAAGACAAGCTAAAAAGCCTATGTTTAGCAATATGTCAACTCAGACAGATGAGCAAGTGCCAAACACAACTGAAAAGGAACATTCTATACGATCTATAAAACCCGAATCTAAGGATTGCTCTATTCCAGAAAATACTTGCAAAATTGCTGAATTACATTCTCTTCTGGATTCCGAACGAAATGGGTTTCGAGCTCAAATGGATAAGCTTTTAAAGGAGAATTCAATTCTCAAACATTCCTTAGAAAAGGGCGCAACCTCAACTTCCTATTCTGTTAACAACGAACCATTAAAAGACATATCCCCAAAACAGAATAAGAACACATCACGAATGAGTAAAGCTGTCAAGAAAGAAAGAATAGAGGAAGATAAATCATTCTTTACTAAAACAAGCGAAAATGTTTCTACCTCTATTCCTACCAAGAAAATTATTAGAGTCATTCCTAAACTTCCAAAGTTGGAAAAAGCAACAACAAATATTTCTAAAAACAATTGTTATACATTCTCTATAAACACTGAACCTTCTAAAAATAACAATTGTCCAAATATTTCTTATGTGAATGCTCCTAATTGTGTTGTGAATGATGTGATTCTTCAATATTGGAAATACGATTCTTTTATCCATGATTCTATTAATGCTATTAGCTCGTATTCTTACTTACAATACCCAGTCAAAGTCAAATCCGAAAAACATCTTATGCGACTGGCGCAAGAGAAAATATTCTCAAATAGACACACATTCACCGAATCAACTTTGTCTCAACCATATAGGGATAATCAAATATGGACTCCAAAATTGCAAATGACAATAAGTAGTCCAAAACGGATTTGGGTTCCTAAGTTAAAGACTACTTTACATGCTAATTTCATACTTGATTCTATTATGCCTAAATGTTTATCTGCTAATAAGGGAGGACCCGTCCAAAAATGGGTACCAAAGTCCCGATAATTTGTTTTGCAGGATCCCGATCATACATGGTAAATAGACGACGATTGCTCCACATGTATGGTCGGTATGCGATGATGAGCAGTCGCACAAGACCCCGACACGTGTGGTATTCTGGTTGCTCCACACACGTGATCGGTATGTGACGTGAGCAAACAAACCAAATCAAGACTATTCCAAAGTTCTTGATTTGACATTGTTTTTAGTTTTATTTTTCTGTTAAAAAAAAAAAGGCCATAAAAAAAAAGAAGAGGCAATAAAAAAAAAAGGCCATAAAAAAAAAAGGCCAATAAAAAAAAGAAAAAGTACTTTTGAGCTACAATGTTCAAAGAAGGCCGAAATGATTACAAAATTCAAAATGCGCTTGGATTTCAGGGGAGTCAAACTCTATATATTAAGTTTTTGATTTTCATAGGGAGTTCGACTTATTATAAATAGCGCTTACCTTTACAGAATATTCGGTCTTCATATTCTATATTCTTTTTGGGGGAGTGGATAGATAGATAGGCAATGTGCATGAATTTCAAAAGAGCGTATTACCATAGTTTATTGTAAAAAGCGCATATGTTTTAGGGGAAGTAATACTCATAAGCGCAATATAAAAAAGGCGCGCAATGTTCAAAAGGGGAGTGTGCTTCAATCACAAAAGGCGCATAACTTGAAGGAAAGTAATAGGCAAAACTCTACAAGAGCGCACAACTTTAGGGGGAGCAAGGGCATCATATTAGAAATAGCGCAACTATTTAGGGGGAGTGTTACAATGAAAAGGCACTAGAGCTTAAGGAAGAATGCTCTGAATACAAACTTCATGCTTTTAAGAGGGAGTGCTACCTAAATGTCAATAAAACGCATGGACACAAAAGAGTTGTTCACATACCTGTTCCAAAAGATTAGTAGACCCAACTGATCCTAACCCAGGAACAAACCCCAAGTGTATGTGAGGGTATTGAGCGTATCACGATGAAATCTTTACAACTCAACCACAAACTATCCGGACTACAACCAATATAGGTACAGGACTGATTTATCAAATCCCGGGTAGAAGACGCCTCATCTGGTCCAAAGGCGCATGCACAACCTTCCTTCGCTACTCATTTGTCTCCCAAAAGACATATGTTTCAATATCTCACGGGGAACCGCATCTGCTATCACCGTTTCATTTGGAAACGGGAGATATTGAACTAAGTGGTCAACAGCCCCATACCACGACTTTCTTGAACACGTAAATGTCTAGTGTGTCCTCATCGCCTAAATGTTTTCCACTTTTCTAGGACACATACATTCTTTTACACACATATTGCTGGTCTACGTGACCTTGCCAGAACTTCTGTAGACGCATCATTAAATGATGTGCTTCTATGATCAGAAGGAAGTCCTGCCGTTGCAACATCAAAACAACAACGGTAGCAGGCCATCTTCTGGAGCACGACTCTAGAATGATGTCAACGGGTTGCCTATGTGGCCCCGTAGTCCCTTCAAATGCAAGTCTGTGTGACTTTGCATCAACGACCAAGAGTGACATCTAGGGATGTTTCACGATGATCGGTCGTCTGTCCCGTTTTCAGGTACTTCATCCGGAATTCAACGCCAACACGTTCAGCGTATACAGGATCACCTTGATCACACAGCATGACGATACTAATGAATCGCCATGAGGGGGAGAAGTATATCAAGGAGGCCGAGCATGTGAACTCATTAAAGAAGCCAAGCTTTCAACGCACGTGCTGAACCACAACAAACAAGACCTCTCTCCATGGTTCGAGCATACACGACAAGTCAATGCTGATGATTCGCGCGACTCTGATATATGCAAGAAGATGACGAATATTCAAGTTGCAAAGAAGAAAAAGAGGGTGCATGTAAATAGGGGGGACTGAAGATTCTCCAAACGCTCTCAGATATTTCTTCAAACAGCAACAAAGAACGTGTCAAATTCAAAGTTGAACACAAAGGGGGAGATTGTAAGGAATCTTTCTGTTGTGTTCAAATAATGATGAAGACTGAAGATTATCAAAGAAAAAGACAACCGGCGCTTCAATGACAATTGAACACTAAGGGGGAGATTGTTGGAAATATTTTATAGTGTTCAATAATCATGTTATCTTTGTCTAGGGACTTAATTGTATTTTATGTAAATATAGGGACTAAAGTGTAAATATACCAAAGTATGCTTTGGTATATATAGGGCAAGTATGTGTAAAATACACATAACTTGAGTTTAGCTTTCTCTAACTAGAAAAACTCTCTCATCATTATCTTAATTAGGGTTAAATTGTAGAGAGAGAAAGGCTTATTGTAGAGAGAAAGTTTGTGATTAATGAAGGTTTAATTGAATAATTACCCAATCGCTTCCGCTCGATCATCCTCAAGGTAATTTCGATTAGATCGATGCTCAAGTTCATAAGTTGGATGTAAAAACGGACCTAACAATTGGTATCAGAGCCAAAATCGTGTGAATTGATAAAGTTTTGTTGCTGAATTGTTTTTCGTATGATGTGTTCTTCGCGCAAATTGCTTTTTCGCATGATCAATTTGATTTTCGCATGATGTTTTGATTGCTGTTTTCGTATGTTTCTGAACGAAAACTGTTTGCGAATCATTTGATATATGTTATTTGCGATTATTTTCGATTAATTGAGTATAATTTGGCCAGAGATTGAAATCTGCGATCGAAAATTGTTTTTATCTTCAAACTGTTCTTCACGCAAAATTGCTTAATTGGACTAAATTTTGGTTTCGATCGTGTAAATCGAGTGTTTTCAGTGATTGCCCAACATATTTCGATCTATTAATTGTGCTTAACGTGATAATTTGGGTGTTATTTGAAGATTTCGCAAGATATTATGAGGTTTTCGCACCATTCATAAACGCTTTTTCGTATCAGTATTTTCGCATCAATCAAGTTTTCGTATCTGTTTTCACTGTGACTAAAGTTTTCTTATCACTCACATTTTAAAACTTTTCGCATTGACTTTAGTTTTCGAATACTGTAGCGTACGCAAATGTCTTAATTTTTCGAACGAAAAATTAGCGTACAATAAACTTTCTAATTGTCAGTACGAAAAAGTTTGCGTACGAAAAATTTCTATCTGTGATACGAAAATTTAAAAATACGAAAATTAGTTTTTCAATTTTCGTAACAGATAAACTTTAAACTTTAAAAATACGAAAATTAGTTTTTTTCAATAATACGAAAATTAGTTTCGATAAATTTAAAATTGCATACGAAAATACAAAGGTATCACAGTGCAATTTTAAAATTGCATACGAAAACATTGTATACGAAATATTTTCGATAAATTAGTTTAGAAATTTCACTGTGATACCTTTGTGTTTTAAAGTTTATCTGTGACAAAATATTTTCGATAAATTTAAAATTGCATACGCATACGAGCTGAATTGAAAAATACTTTTTCACAATGGTACAGTTTAAATATGCTTTTTTCAAAGCTTTAAAATTCAAAATGCATAATGCACACAGAATTGAAAAAGATACCATTTTAACGAAGGTCGATTTGAATTTCACATAGCGCATAAATTTCTAAGGAGTCAGACTTCATATTCCTTTGTCTTGCTCTTCACAGGAAGTCAGACTTATTGTCACTCGCGCTTACATTTAAGGGTAGTCGGTCTTCCTTTTCTTTTGTGATTTTAGTCAGGGGCAGGGAAAAAGAGCGCAAACAGTTTAAAAGAGCGTATTACCAAAAAAAAGAGAGCGCATACATTTCCGGGGGAGTGATAGTCTTTAGCGCAATAGGCGCATATAAAGGGGAGTATCACATCAATCATAAGGCGCCTGATTTGAAGGGTAGTAATATGCAATTTCTCAAAAAGCGCATAAATTTTGGGGGAGTAAAGACATGGTATTAAGAATAGCGCAACTGTTTAGAGGGAGTGATACCTAAATAGCGCCTAAGCTTCAAAGAGAGTGTCTTACACAACTTCATGCTTTGAGGGGGAGTGTCATCTTAGGAAATTAGTGCATGGACAACAATGAGTTGTTCACATACTTGTTCCATGGTTCAGTAAATCCCAACTGCACATATCCCAGGAACAACCCCGAGTGTATGTGAGGGTATTTGAGCGCATCACGATGAAATCTTTACAACTCAACCACAAACTATCCGGACCATAACCAATATAGGTACATGACTGATTTTTTCAGATCCCGGGTAGAAGACGCCTCATAAGGTCCAAAGGCGCATGCACAACCCTTCCTAGCTACTCATTTGTCTCCCTAAAGACAAGTGTTTCAATATCTCACGGGGAACCGCATATGCTATCACCGTTTCATTCGGAGGCGGGAGATATTGAACTCAGTGGTCCACAGCCCCATACCACGTATTTCTTGAGCACTTTAACGTCTAGTGTGTCCTCACTGCCTAAATGTTTTCCATTTTTTTATGACACATACATTATTTTATACACACAGTGCAGTCGCGGGTGGATTTCGAGGACCGGTCGGAAGTCTTGAACCAAGTTCAAGCCACACCTCGTGTGCAAACGGAGCGCCTTAGTGGCCCCGGAGGTGATACCCGCTTTGTGACGGAGGAGCTCTTCAACCAAGCCCTGGAGTCCGTTGCCACAAAATTCAAAGAAGATATTATGGTGGTCGTACGGGACAACAGGACGAACCCAGTCGAAGAAACACTCTCCTCCGTTCCTGAGCAAACGCCAAACCATCTCCACCATCCTATCCACCTCGATCTTTCTCATACCCAAACCACTCCACCATCACCATTTCACCTCTGGTATTTCAAACGGAACCCGCTCCACATATCCCACATCCCCGAACATTAGCTCGCTTGATCAATCCCGACCATACCTCTTCACGAGCTACAACTTGCTTCCTCATGCAGTTGAAGACTGCCGACACTTTAACGGAGGGTCAACAACTGATCATCGAATACCTCTACAGTCTTAACGGCCCCAGGAGACCGAATCTATCAGATATGTGCCGAGGTGATCATCCCTCTTCAAAAGAAGACACGACGACCGTGAAAACGACCGTCGTGAGGGGGAGAAGAGACATAGAACATCGAGCACAACAAAGGGTAGAGGAAAGCACCCGAACCCACCAAAACAGTCCCAGACAAGCGAAAGCATAGATATATGAGTCCAAGGCCATACAACAACAATAAGCCCCAAGGGAACAACGACGACCGAGTGTATCTTCTATTATTTCCAGTGCACACTCTTATCAAAATCCGCACCAGAACATCGACAACTATATCCTCGAGTTATCATGGACCAAACGTAGAGAGTTTGAAGCCAAGGCGAAATTCATAATTTTCCAACATCGCAAGACCTTCAAACAGTCTCTCAAAAATATCTATGTGTTAGGCGAAGCCGTGGATAGACAGCTGGATTTGGCAGCACCATGGATCGAGGACACGTGTCAAAAGATCTGGAGGAGGCCGGATAGAATGAAGACGTTTGATCAACTAAATATGAGGGGGCTATCAAAGTTGAGGCGGAGCGACAAAACAAGTAACTCATGGATTCTCCGTGTGTCGGCACGTGCGGAAGACCAAAAGTACTTGTTCAAAGAAAAGTCGCCCCCTTTTCAACAAGAGTACAAGTATACGAAAATGACCTAGGTAGTATCAGATACCTAGAGTTCAAGGTGATTTGGTACGATGGTACGTTAAACCTCAACAAGAAGAACGAGAAAAGGCTACTCAAGATGTCTGAGATTCCAAAATTCTGCGATGGTACGTTAAAACTGAGCAACGAAAGGATCACAAAAATCGAAGACGACTATCGCAAACTTTCTACACAGACAGAGCAGCAAAGCACTCACATGAATCTCCTACGGGTTTCATGAGCTTGTTCTACAGGCAGAGGAGAAGATAGAGACGTGCCACATCACTCAAAGACTTAAAGACAAAAAATGAAGAACACAAAGGGGGAGAATGTTAGGAATATTTTTAGTTGTGTTCTTTTAGTCTTTTGGGTCTTTGTATACTTGAAATATTTATTTGTATTATTGTTTTAGACTTAGGCTCATTATATTAGATGTTTAGTTTGTCTAGGGACCAAAAGTGTAATTATGCCAAAATATTGGCATAAAAGTGGGCTAGGGCTTCCACTTGTAATAATCCTTCAATTAAAAGAGAACCCACTTGAAAGGGCAGCCGTCACTCTCTCTTCTCTCTCACTGTTCCATTAACGAAAACTCCAAATAAGAAGAAGAGAGCAAAATCCATATAAAATCCCGAGGGTTGCTGGGTTTATGTTACCTAAATTTATTTTGTGATGTACCTTTTTCTTACGATATTATGTACCACAATACTTTTCTACATCGTATCTAAATATACTTCTATGATGTACCTGCGGCACAAGTGAGTACTTATGTGTAAAATCTTTATTCTACTAGGTACCTACATGTAAAAAAAATCTGACAAGGGACTGAATTGACAATTTTTATTCAAAAAGATATTTAAGTGTAAATTTTCCCACTAAATTTTATAAATCTTAAATATGTGGTTGCAGTTTATTTCTTAATTAATAATTACTATCACAATGGAAAAACAAAATTTTCGCATCGAGTCAGTCAATTGCTACGGCCCAAATATAAAATTACGGCCTAATGCAATGGGCTTAGATAAAAAATATTTATAAGATAAGGCCCACATATTGCTGTTAAGTGGGCCCATTGCAACTTTATTTTCGTGTAAGAGCTGTTATCGTATCACTGGACAAAAAATAATAATAATATTAATAATAAAAAAGAATTAGGTACTTTATTTTTCGTGTAATAGCTGTTATGATCTAACTGGAGAAATATAAAAGAATTAGATTTTAAAATTATTATAAAAATGAGAAATGTAAAAAAAAAAAAGCAAAGAAGAGAAAGTGGTCACATCACATCAGACTTCAGAGAGATAAAAGGGCATAATACGATAAAAAGTGTCCTTACACTTATTTCATTCTTTATCATCATTTTATTTTTAATTTTTTTTTTTTCAAAAATACAATACAATCCCATTCGTCGACATCACTCATCATTTCAGCTCACTTCGACTTTCCAAAAAAAAATTCCTTTTTTAATTCATCAGAGGTGTTTTATACCTTTTCCCTTTTTACCCTTTGTGGCATTCTCTAACCTGGAAAGAAGAAGTCCCACCTAGGTTTTGGTTGGATCCCTCCCTTTGTAATTGAATTTTGTCGATTTATCAGGAGAAAAGGTGGTGGCTTTTGCGAATTTATGGTTGGGTTTTATCCGTTTCTCATCTCCAGGTAATATGACGCATCACCTTTTTTGGTATGACAGCGAGTTTTATTTGTTTCTTGGTTGTACTAGCTTTCTTTGAGGTTTAATCGTTGCTAGAGATGGTTAATTTTGTTGCGATGAGCTAAACAAAGAGATTATGGGTGATGATTTGTGAAGCTTTGATATTGGATTGTGGAAGACTTTGTATTTACCTGCATTTGACTCTCTTAGCTGGGATGGGATGCTTTTGTATGGTATTTGGACTGTTTTTAGGCTTAGGGTTTTGTTAATTTGGTTCAAAGACTAATGTGTTGAGGCGAATTGACCCGAAAAGATTTTGAAGTTTTGTACTGTAGCCCAGATCTCTATGTTTGTGTGTGTGCATTTTCCGTTTAGCAAATTACTCTATTTGATTAGATAGTTAGAGATCTTAGCTCAAATATGGTATTTTTCTTCTTTTCTATTTGATGCGTAAGAAGGTTTGTGTGAGTTACTGAGTTTTCAATGTCTGGTTAAATACTATGTCTTATGTTTCGGGTAAGTTTATGGGTTACAAACGTTGATTCGACGAGTCTCTTATACCATAGAATCTACTCCTGGAAAACGTAAGATAGAGTTTTAAACTGAAAATGTAGCCAAACTCTGTGATTCTTGGATGAATTGTCCGAATCTGAATTTGACTGCTCCTTGTCTTATTATGTTTGTCATCTTAAGTTAAATCTCTAACTCTATATATATTTTTTTTCTGTTCACCTTCGATTCACGTTTTCATTAGACTTGTTTTGAGTTAGGTAGCGGCTGATTAGCAAACCATCTCACAGTTACATGCTTTGTCGGGTCATAGCTTGATTCTACATGTTGCCTGATAGTTAGGCCACCATGGGCTGTGATAAGGCTGGTATTCGGCTCAAGGGTAAGCAACCTTACGTTGTTGCTCATACCCTTATTTTCATTTTTTCTATCTTCTTCAGTATATACTGATTCTTTCCTTGAAGCAAATGACTTTTATGTTTGAATCATAGAAGTATTATTGTTATGTGCTTTAAAGGAATGTTTATACCTCGCTGAGATCCAACTTTCTGTGTTCAATGGAATTGCAGGCCCATGGTTCAATTCGTTATTACAGCTCGTTATTTGGCTATATAGCTTCAGAAATACTCTGGCTAAAGAGACTACATTTGAAAAAAGTCACATCTATACAGAATCTGCCCTCGCTAGTCCACCCAAGAGTGGGATCTTCGAACCCATCGAAGTGCTACCTGCAGTTGTTCCAAACTACTCATTCCCAGTTGGATCATTACCACCTATGTACCCTACTTATCCAGCTACCTATGATCCAATCTTAACCGGGCGTTGCCCAGTGAATTTCTCGGTGATTTCAAGTATCGTGGAGAAGACAGCGTCTGATTGTAACCAGCCATTAGCACCAGTGGTAGCAAATGTCATATGTTGTCCCCAATTTAGCAGTTTACTCCACATATTCCAAGGGTTTTACAGCGCCAATACTGATAATTTAGCCCTACAAATTGCGCCGGCAGATGATTGCTTCAAAGATATTGTCAGTATATTAGCTAGCAGGGGAGCAAATAGTTCACTACCAGCCATATGCATGGTGAAATCTTCGAATCTCACTGGTGGATCATGCCCAGTTAAGGACGTTACCACCTTTGAGAAGACGGTGAACACTAGTAAATTATTAGAGGCCTGTAGCTCGGTTGATCCTCTTAAAGAATGCTGCAGGGCTATTTGTCATCCTGCTATAATGGAGGCTGCTCTTAAGATCTCAGGAACTCAGTCATTACTTGACGACAATAAGAATGCTAACGGTGGTTTGGCTAGTAATGTCGATGTGCTCAATGATTGTAAAGGGGTCGTTTATTCATGGTTATCAAGGAATCTTCCTCATGATTCGGCTAATACTGTATTCAGGATATTATCTGCCTGCAAAGTGAACAAAGGTGTGTGCGCTGTATTTCTTATTACATTCCAGCATCAAGATCTTAATTTTTCAAGTTTTTATACTAATAAAGTTGTTGAAGTTCTGCGGGCCATTGCACTACAAGGTTGAAATACTTCTCAGAACACATTTAATTTCTCCAGGAAGATTGATTTCTTGGTGGATAGATTATCCTCTTTTCATTTACACTGAAAATTCCTTTGAAGCTCATTTAATTTTGGTTTGCTTTTTGCTGGAAAAACAGTTTGCCCTTTGGATTTCAAGCAGCCAGCTGAAGTAATCACCGCATGTCGAAACATCGCTGCACCTAACCCTTTGTGTTGTAACTCATTAAATACCTACATAGCCGGCGTGCAAAGGCTGTTGATCACAAACCGACAGGCAATCATATGCGCGGCCACATTTGGGTCTATCTTGCAAAATGGTGGCGTTTTGACGAATGTTTATGAGCTTTGTGACGTTGACTTGAAAGATTTTAGTCTCCAAGGTGCACTATCTAAACCTTTTAAGAGCTAATTAGTAATCGTTGAACATTCTTTGAATTCGCTGATTGATTACTCTTGCTCTTTCCTTTATACGTTCCCCTCGGCAGTTGCTGCTTATGGACAACATGGTACCTCTCCTCTCTCTCTCTCTCTCTCTCTCTCTCAATCTCAATCTCTCTCAATCTCTCTCAATGTCGACGTACTCAGATGGTTGTTCGCAAAAAATGCAGGGTGCTTACTTCGAAGCCTACCCGTAGATATGGTATATGACAACATAACGGGGTTCAGCTTTACTTGCGATTTGAGTGACAACATCGAAGCTCCATGGCCATCGTCATCGTCGTCAGTCACAACAATGTCGCTCTGTGCTCCTGGTAATTTTTTATTCCTGCTAGACAAAGCTCATCGATGATAACTTTGTATTTTTCTTTCGTTAAGATCCTATGTTATTGACTGATGAGTTACTGCGTTTGATCATTCAGAGATGTCCTTGCCTGCACTGCCTACTTCACGGAATTCTGGCGGCAGATGCTGCCGTGGAAGTGTAACTGATCTGTTTGTGCTGATTCTTTCAGTTTTTGTTTTGGACATATATTCTTCTTGTTGTAAACATTTTTAGCAGAGTTTTTTGAGGTATTTCATGTACATGTCTGAGCTGAGCATCTCTGTTCCATGTATAGTAGTAATGGGTTGGGTTGGCTGCTCCCTTGTATTTCTCACTCTTCATTCAATCTTATTGCCATTCGTATTATATAAATTTCCCAGGAAAGCTACATAAATCCCAAATAATCTCAAAGTAACACTAAAAGTGAGTTTGCTATGCGTAATAATTCAAGTGTGGAAACAAGGATGGAAAATTAAGTTAGCATATCAAATAATTGTACTTTATTTTTCGACCGTTGTACCTTTAGACATTTTTTTTCTTTTTCTTACCGAATTCTGCATATTAAACGCAGTCTAAAATGTCTTTACTACCACTAAAAGCCTTTATATGAATATTGGGCTGAACGAGCCTTAAATTGGTTGGGTGGTGTACGTGAATATAATGAGAACTGAATTATATCTGCAACCATGATAGTTCAGTTGATCGAGCTCCTGATATCATTATATGAAAATAGTGTTTGATTTCACTTAAACTTCTTAACTATTGTGAGTCTGTGTAAACTTGAGACGGTAAACGCATGCTCCCGCTGGAAGTTGGAATCACAACATAGTTGACGACAAGGTTTAGATTTAAATCAAATTGGTCTTAGTGAGTATGGGACTACGACAATGTTGTGTGAAGATAACGACTAAAGCCCTGTTTGCTATCCAATGTAAGACCAGATAGTATAACTAATAAGAGCTTATATCATGTTTGGTTTTTATTTTTAAGCACGTTATTAATAAAAAATCCAGTAAAATATTAGAAGCCTTGTATAAATAAACTTATTAAAATGGATAAGATAACTTATATTTGGCTTTGATTATAAATTCTTTATAGGGCCTTTATGTGGTGGCCTATATCCAAACAAAGCATATGCATAACGTACTTTTAATTATATATGAATTTGTGGAGTTTTATAAGTACCAAAAGTCAATAAAACTGCAAAATATTAGTATTTGGATGAAGTATCAAGTGGCCTGCAGTTAGTTCCTCCTCATATTCATGGTGCCAAATGCACTATTAATCAAAGGCGGCAAAGAACGTATCATTATTTTCTGTCACTCCACACAAAACGAACATTTGTTCGATAACTAAACAAACGACTCGGCCGGCCCTATCAATCCTTTGTCTCTCTTATTGCTTTTATTCGGTCATTGCAATATATGCCACTACGAGGTTTCAGAGTCTACGACAACAGCCCAACATAGTTTGCTCCGAAAATGTCCCTATGAACAGTTAAGACAGAGAGATCAGATAATCAATCGATTACACGGGATAAACACAAACAAGGTCGATCGAGGGTGTCTAATTATCGAAACCTCCGAAGATAAAAAATAAGGTAGCAATGAATAGAAGAGAATCACTAGGTGGCAATCATCATGGTTTCGTCGGAGCTAGAAGGATTTCAAACTGCTTCAAGGACAGAGACGAAGAGCTGTCGTTCTTCCGTGACCTTCAGAAGCGTGAAAAAGATGTCACGCTTCTTCAGCCCGATTCCGAAGAATTCGAGGCGAATGGTATGTGTATAGCCGTGTTCTCTAAGCCTAATCAACAAACACTGTGTATAATCTTTTACGGTTCATTTCTTTTGCAACTTCAGGCAACTATGGACTCTACAGAAAAGGTCAAGGGCTCGATTTTCTTGCTGAGAGCGGAAAGAACGACTACAACTGGTATCTAACAGTTTTTTCGGTTTCTGCATAATAAGGCAAATCAATAGCATAATGTTTTCTTTCTAAAAAAGAGTCATTTATTTGAAGGCTAAAAACACCACCACAAACACCTTTATTCCCATCTCTTGAAATGGAAACAAACGGGCAAGAGCTCGTCGTTCAAAGGGAGATACCAATCCTCCATCCACTTTCAAGGGTATGTATTAATATATATGTGCATATACATAGATGTATCTGTCTGTGAGTCTGTAAATGAACTTCTTTTGTATTATTTCCAGTTTGCAGGTAATCAAGAAAATAAAGGATCATCAAACACCAAAAGGCCAAAAACTCCTAATCCAAAGCCAAAACTTCCAATCAGACACAGAACACCAAATGGTAGACCAAGTGTATCTTCTTCGTCAATCGACAAGAAGAACATGAAAAATGCGCCAATGATCACAACCCAGAAAACAAACACCACAGATAATAAGAATGATAGTGCCGTACCTGACAGACCAAAACCAGCCTTTGCACAGATGGTGGTGAAGTCCAATGCTAAACAAGACAGCCAGCCCTCTGCTACTTCCCTTGCTACAAATACATCAAAGAACATGGAAATTAATAAGGCAATAAATCCTTCGAATTCAAGGCCCCGAAGTACGAGTCGAGGAGCGTCATCAGTTATTAGGCCTATGACATATGGCGTCTCAGACGAGTCACCTCAGAACCTAAGAACCGCAGGAAATAGGCCTTCATCGACAACAAGAAGTAGACAGACGATGAATAATCAAATCTCGTCGGCCCCACAAAAGAAGGAAGATCATATTGCAATAAGAAGGCAATCTTGTTCGCCAAGTGTTGCGAGGGGTCGCAAACTGGACAGTGATGGGAGTTCAGCAAACGAAAGAAGCGGTCATAGAACAACTAAACAAGGTGGAAATCATGGGCAGGTGCTGGGAAGTAGAATGGTGGAGAGATTTATGAGTGCAAGAAATTCGAGTGCGGAGAAGCTAAAAATGAATGGATCAATGAACGAGAGTTCAAGTACGAGGATGTCTGGTGAAGAAGAGAGGTATAGTAAGATCAAGTTGGGAGGGTCAATGAATGAGAGCTCAGGTTTCGGAAGGCTGATGTCAAAGAGCTCTTTGGACATGGCTCTCAAACACATGGTACAGTTAGATGGTATATATAACATATATATATATGTGTGTATAATCTTGACAATAATGCATAAGATGGTAGCAAACTCAGTACTTTGATTATGAAATATGTAAATGCTTATGTTTTGAATATGCAGGATATTCAACGAGATGCAAGCAATATACATAAGCATGGTCTGGTTGGGGGAAGAAAATATTGAGTTGCAGCAATATGTGGAGGAACCCATGGAAGATTGAAAGCTTGATTTCAATGAAGTGTTAAAAAATATGTCAAAAACAAAAGTTATGTTTGTGGCTCCCTAGTTGTACTTTGATATCCCAAAATCCATATTCATCATCATACTCTATCACTGATATGAGACTTCAAGGCAAGAACATCCATAGCTTATCAAAATGTAAACTAAGCGAAAGCGAGTACACATAAAGGTTACACCATCAAAGAGCAAAAACAACTGGAACTCACATTTTCAAACCATCTATTGCCTATGCCGATAAGGCCTTTCTCTTTTTGACACATAATCACCTGGGTCTATGGAAATTATGGTTTGCACAATCGGAACATTCCATGAAATACTGGAGAGAGCTTTACGAGCAATATTGATTGCAATTGTTTCTATACCATCAAATGACTTCTCATATTGCTCATATATGAAGCCCAACGTGAATGAAAGGACCAAAACTGCAATTGCTTTAACAAACCCGATAAAATCAAAGTAGACGAATATGAATGTGAATAATTAGTAACATATAATATAAATAGATATTACCTAATCCAATAGTTGTGGTAAAGTAATGTGGAATAGTCAACTTGCAGAAATAAAGGAAAGATGATGCCTGCGTATATAAGAAAAGGTGATAATTAGATTTCTAATCATACTCTGAGAGAGTGGACTTATTTACGACCATCAACTTATCACTACTCCAGTTTACACATGGAAATTCTGCATGTATCTATGAGTAACTGAAAGGTACTAAAGCAAACAAATGGAAAACTTTGAGTAAAGACGCACCTTTATGAAGATAGACCAATCTCCACCTTCCGCCAACGAATTTGCTATGTAACATAGTTTGTTCCACAAATCGGTAATGGCGAAAAATGGAATTCTCATATCAACTTCTGAAATTTCAAAGTAAGATGGGGAGAGTCTTGAAATTTTATATCCACACCTGTCAAAGAACAGCACGCAAACTTACATTAGTTAATGTCGAGGGTAGCTAGAACAATCGGAATATGTTATGTTTATCATGGTAAGTTTTTGTTGATTGTACTCACACTGTCAATGGTAAAATGTGATTTCCAGAAAGCAACATGATTGTAAGCAAAAGCAACTTCCCAACAGAGGAGATAATTGTTCTTCCAGAGAGGAAAAACCAATGATAAAGTAGAGAAACAAATATGAAACAGAAAAATGTTTTCTTCTCATCTCTCCATAGCAAAATATCAGCAACTGCATTGAAGTAGATCTATGGTCACTTGAGGGAGAAAGCAAAACATGATTTAAAATAGTATCTTCTCTGCAACATCTCTGATATATCCTTTACGCTGATATACAAATACAGAGTGTCTTGTGCCCGGTTTAACAACATACCTTTTCCACTGCCAAAAAGCTTTTCGATATTTGATGGTTTGTCAAAAATAAAATCATATCCTCTCTGACGTGAGCCTGTGGCTAAATGAGAAAACGACTGAACAGTCAAAGCCATGGCCTCCTGTTCAAAAGAGAATAGTCTCAAATTGCAGGGATACTCGTCTTGCTGGAAACAGAGTAGAAAATTGAAAAAGAGAAAAAGAATCAAATATTTAAGGAACTTACAAACTAATCATCACAGAATTGTTTGAACAACAATTTTAGCTCTCCAGTCAAGATTATAATAAAAAGAGAGAGAGAGAATAAAAATAAACTTTTGGCTATTACGAGTAAGGAGTCACAGATCAAGACCTACTTCCATTGAAACAATTGGTGAGTACTGGATTTGCCTTTGAGCTTTGGAGCAATCAAATGTCCGTGCGTGAATAGCTAAAGCAGCAACATTCTGAGCAGAGGTACATGGATCGGGATTTTTGGATTCTGATTTCAAATTCAACGATTTTATAAGAGAAACAACATATGAGACTATCCAAACGGGAAGACTGATGACGGGCCTGCAACATATACGAAGAGAATTGTCTAAGAAAGTATTATCTAATGAAGCTAAATTACGGAAAAGTCGAAATGTGCAATGAAGTGATACCACCAACAGGTATAAACCCCGCTAAGTATAGAATTCAAGGCTATCGATTTGCATGTCTGATTTTTTTAATGTATAGGAAAAACGATTCCAATTCTTTGAGTAGGTATAGGACAAATGAAAATGAGGAATAGAATGTATGATATCAAGTAAAACTAGCATCTCAGTTGGGGTATATAAAGCCTTACAATCCATGACAATAAAGATTAGGTATGAAAGACTAATATGGTCAGAAATACGATAAGAACACGCAACAAAACATAAATAATTTACCAAAAAAAAAATCCCTAATCGATAAGTTAGGTC
This sequence comes from Lindernia subracemosa, assembly GCA_028392965.1. NCBI lineage: Eukaryota > Viridiplantae > Streptophyta > Magnoliopsida > Lamiales > Linderniaceae > Vandellia > Vandellia subracemosa. Next base: position 28,855 of record JAQPCC010000110.1, on the reverse strand, counting down.
TTCTCCTGCTACCAGAAAAATTTGCTGAAGCAGCATCACACACTGAGTTACAGACTAGTGCATGTCACGAAGTACAAGTATTTTATGCAATAATAACACACACCTCTGATAGCCTAAGCCCCATAGCATAAGGGAAGCAAACTCCCAGAACTCCATGGGATCCATATTAGTAATGAAAAACACCTATAGAAGTTTCATCTGATATAGTTCTTCACATACAGAGAATATTATTTACCAACAAACAAGAAAACAAATCAGGAATGAGAAATACCTTTCCAGATGCAGAAATCATCTGTGAACTCAGAGACTCTTCAGCACAGATGTGGGCATGGGCAACGTTAGCAACATAGGTGAAGTCTGAAGTACTGTTTCCACTTCCTATAATAAACTGAAATGAGAAAAGCCTATTACTAATTCAAAAACAATAATGACTTGCTTAACCAGTAATCGAAGTACAACCACAAATTGAGATGACAAACAAGATCAATTCTATAAATTTACTTTATTTGATCCTTAGGGGTAAATTAAGATCATTAGATGAAAACTCTAGAATAATTTCAATGAGAGAAACACGCTAAAAACATACGTTTACAAAAATAATTGCGTTTTCAAGATAGCTAGCACACCTTAGCCCAATTGGATTTCACAACATTCACCAGCATTGGTACAAGTTTATCTCCAGGACCAAATACATTGCAAGGACGGAGTGTGCACGTTAAAAGGCCATTAATATCATTTGCAGCTAAGATTAGAGCCTCTGCTTGTGCTCTAAGGTCGGACACCATGTCCCAATACTGAACAAAGAAGCATCAACCGACAGAAAACACTTAAAATTCATCCAAAATGAAGAAACAAAGTAACATAGGACTCTCAATCATACAACATACTCGGCCAGAATACGGTAATGATTCATCTCCACCGTGTATATCATGTACATCATCGAATACAACATCAGCAGAACTATTGTAGATAAGCTGTTTGACCTTACATTGCCGACAAGCACTGATCACATCCTTTGCATCTGACGAGTAAATAAAAACAATTAAATTTCCAGCTCTGACAAAAGAAAGAAAAAAAAAAGGAAATATGGAAAATTACCTTGAACAATGATTTGGTAGCACGAACAGAAATCGGTGTGCCACATATCCACACCATCAATGTAAAACACAGCAGAAACACCTTGAAACGCTGCAAACAAATCATACAGCATAAATTCCAAGTTATAATAATATGAGAAAGATCACAAAATAGCCCGACCACTAATGTCTTATTTCAACTCCAGTTTCAATAATCATTTGACCTGATCAGAAAGATATTCATTCGATAATATTCAAAACTTATTTGGCTCACTTAACTCAATGACAGCAGCTACATCCAACAAAAAATAAAATAAAATTACCTGAAGAAACTAACAGCAAGAAACGTACAAGTAAGAATTGAGGTAGCTCAGCGTCATTAAATTAGGTTATACGTGACTCAATACCTTGTATAACTTGTGATTTATAGGGCAAGCGATGATCGAGATTGAGGTAGCTAGCGCGTCCAGACGCAATAGCATCAACGAGGAGGGGGGACTCGGCGGTGGCTGATTCTCTGTAACGATCCGCGATTCTTACGATCCAAATTGTTTTCTCCTCCCTCAAAAGCATGTCGACGAGGGCTCGGCCGATGAATCCTCTACCACCCAACACGCAACACTTTTTTGTGATTTTCCTCTCCGAATCTTCGACATTATCTGAATTCTCCATCCCAGAGAGCGTAAATAGGATTAGGAATCAAATAATCAAACCTCTATTACGAGAGGAGATGATGTTAAAGGAATGGTCGTCCTCGGTTGAATGATGTGTTGTATTGGTGTGGTGACCATTACTGGCCTCCTCCTACTCGCTCTACGGACATTTTTTTTTTTTTTTCAGATAATAGTTTTGATAATTTTTATAATTTTATGAAAACATAACTCTGCTCTGTTAATAATAAATTATATTCAGAAAAAAAAAATAATAATCATATATATAAAAGTAGGATGGGGACTCTCCTGTGCTGACACGTCAGCAATTTTAGCACCCCCCAACCAATAGGAGTGAGCAAATGGGTTGTATTAAATATTTTATGGACTAAATGAGGTGTATTTGCCTCTTTGTTTGTTGCTAAAGCTGATGTGGCGAGCTGTGGTGTCTTTCATTCTTTTTTCGCTGCTTTGATTGGGGAATGGCTGTGTAAATGAATGGTATTAAATTCGTTCGATGGTCATTAATGTAATTGTTGTGTAACTACACGAAATTTAATGGATCGGTGTCTAAATACGTTTCATATATGTATTTATGGCCTGCATTGTTGATGGCATCCGAGCAGTCATGCACTTCTTTTTGCATTGATGGTTTCGGAATCCAACAGTCATACACATGTTTACGTATGGTATAAGTTCCAGCAGTCATGCGTCTGTTTGTTTCAGAATTCAACAGTCATACACATCTTGAGATTCATGGGGCATATGATAAACCATTCTGCTCTTGATGAACTCAGGCCTAGATGTGAACGCAGGACCATTATTGTTCGTCTACTGCGTTCCTGGACGGCTAAAAATCTGAAGAAAAATGGCGAGCCGATGAGTATCGACCTTATGTTGTTGGACGAGAAGGTGATTTGTCAATTTTATTTTCTGGTTCTCTGTTTTCGATGTGTATTCGACATTATTACGTTTTTCTTCTTCCGTTTGCAGGATACGTTAATGCAAGCCTCTATTCATATTCAGAGGGCTGATCGTTTTACTGACCTTCTTAACGATGGCCATGTTTTTTCAATCTCCGATTTCGAGGTAGTCAATGCACCTATGAGCTATCGAATGACTGACCTTAGGTATATGCTGAGGTTCACCGACCGTACTACCATGGAAGAGGTTAATGGAGAGCCGTTCTCTATAGGTCTTGAGAAGTTTAGACTCAGTTCCTACGAAGCATTGCTAAAGATGGCTGGCAGCAATCAAGAGCTGCCTGGTACGCTGTGGCGTATTCTTCTTCAAATATCGTTTTTTGTGGGATTGTCCATTCATATGATGTATGCATCAACATCTTATGTATTATTATTACTTTGTCAACTTAGATATCATCGGGTTGCTTTCCAGTGTTATTGAGCCGGATTATGGTGCAGCTGGCAGTGCCAAACGAGCTGTCATGCGTGTTGTTCTAGAGGGGTATGTTCCGCGTGTTTGAATAGCACGTTTCTTAAATTCTTTTCTTGCAGTCTTCCATGCAATTTGTCTTATTTTGTAGTTTTGTGGACGTCTCCGTTACGGTGTGGGATGAAAAGGCAACAGAGTTTTGTGAAGCTGTTCGTTCTGCTGTTGGCGAGAATGCAGTTGTGGTTGTCACTGGTGTTAACCCGAAGATGTTTGGAGGTAGTGTTTCACCCATTTGGATTTATTAACGTTATTACTACTGTTGTATTGTTATTATTGTTATTAGCCTCATTACTGTTCGTCTGTTGTGCAGGCAAACTTTACTTAAATACGACCTCTTCGTCTAAAATTTATGTAAACTATGAGGTTGACGCTGTTTGGGAGTTCAGAAAGAGGTGATGTAGCCGTTTGATATATTGAATACCTTCCTACCCAATCGACGCATATGAAATGGTTTGTTTTGTAGGATGAATGCTTTTGATCGGCCAGTCTCGGTGTCGTTGTCGGGGAGTACCACTAATTTGCGGCTTTGTAGTGTTTCTGACATCCATGATTTCCTGCACCGAGAAGCTGAGCAGGTATCCAATTCAACTGGACTTCATGGTCGTCGTTTGTTTCTTGCTGTGATCCAATTGGTTGGTTAATATACTGCTGTTGATGTTTCATTTTCAGGTTAAGGATTTTGCATGTGTCGCGAAGATAACTGAGGTATTGTCTAGAGGTGGGTGGCATTACATATCATGTTCTAAATGTTCGAGCAAGCTTGACAGGTCTGAGTCTTCGTTGCGCTGTAACAAATGTTTGGACACGAAGCCTGTTGGCATCCTACGGTATTTTCAACGCATATCAGCCAACCGTTTTTATGTACTGTTGTATAAAAACAGTTTCTTCATTTGTTTAGTTTTTTTTTGGTAAACCCAATGTTTCGCAACAGGTTTCGCATTGAAGTGATCGTCGATGATGGAAGTGATACTGCGACATTTGTTATATTCGATACGGCCGGTCGGAGGTGCACAAACACCACTGCTGAGGAAATAGTCAACTCATCGGTATGCTTTGATGTATTTTGTGTATCTATTAATGAAATGCTGATTATTATTCCTTTCCCGTTTGAGACCTTCTCGCGTGTGTTTCTTCAGGATAATGGTGGGTTGAATGGTGTCATTGATGGCGGGTCAATACCAAAATGCATTCTAGACTTGGTTGGAAAGACCTTTACATTCAACGTAAGGGTCAAGCCTTTTGACTTCCGAAGTATGTATCGTAGCTTTGCTGTGTCCCGTATGGTAGAACATATTGTCGACAACGTTTCAACTTCCAAAGTTCAGGTAAGTCTCTTCGTATGTCTTCGTGTATTTCTCCTCTTCGGTATTAGTTATTGTGTTATGTATTTCAGGGTGACGCAGATGTTGATCATTCGAAGGGTTTTGAGATTGTGCAAGAGGCGGTTTCCAATGTTGTCAGACTTGATACCGATGATGTGTGTGACGATGCTTCTCGCATTAATGTACGCGATGTTACTAAAGGAAGTGGCGCACCCGTCCTCCCTGTTGGTGCTTGCGAAGATCATTCTCTGATTGATGTGCGTGAGGTTCACAATGTGGGCGGTGGTGCGTATACTGCACTTCACGCTGAAAACGTTAGTTGCTTGCATGATGGTGTCGACTGTGGTTCGTTAGGCATTATCTCGGAGCGTGTGCATCCCGAATTGATTGGGGGAGATGGTTCAACAAAGTCAGTCCTAGGGAAGAATAAGGGAAATCCGGTCGGGCATATTACCTACAAAAGACGAAAATCTAAGTTGGGATGAGCTATTTGTTAGTTAGTCTCTGTGTGAACTTTTTGAGTAGTCGGACGCAAATTCTATCTGATTGTTTTGTCTTTCTGCGTAATACCGCCTGTGTTATAGTCTTCGTTTCTCACTGTTATGGTATGATAAAACCCGTGGAAAATGGGCAGACCCAATCAATGAATATGAGCCCACTTCTGGTGAACCTTCTTAAATATGTTGCAGTTCAACGATGAATACAATTGACTTTGATTTCGGATCCTGGCATATTCCAGTGTGGTTGGCCATGAGGGTTTTATGCATTCAAACCACGTAGAGGGTCTTGACATCGGTGTGTCGTACGAAACTATGCATTCGATACTGGAAACAGAATTGACGAGGTTGATCGTTTCTCCAATTAAGTTGGCTAAAGTTCCGCGATTTTCTAATTAGAAGGTAAAATGCTGTCGTGAGAGTGTGCACGACTGTACGACTGCGCGACGTGGTTTGATTGCTCGACCGGTGGAAAATTGAATGATGTGGTGATAGTTTGTACAACTATTCGACTATCTGGATTTTGCAAGGCTGCATTTGGTCGTCTTAGAATGTGCGTGACTGTCAGACTGTCTGGTTGGAAGGTGAAATGCTGCAGTGAGATGGTGCATTTTCCTGACATAGTTCAGTTGCACGACTGCTGAAAGGTGTTGTGATATGATGTTACTTCATACGACTGTTCGACTGGTTGGATTTTGCAAGACTGCACTTGGCTGTGTAATCTGTACGACTGTAAGACCGCGCGACATAGTTTGATCGCACGACTGCCGGAAGGTGTAGTGATGTTGTGATCGTTTGTACGACTGTGCGACTGTCTGATTGCAAAATGCTTACACTCAGGAGCCTACGTTGCGCAAATATCAAACTTCAAATAACAAGAAGTTCGAAGAATATCTGAGTACAATTTCCTTGATCCATTTAATATTCGAATAATGAATTATATGCGGTATGCAGTGGGTTTATTCGTTCAAGTTCATCGTTGACAAGTCAGTGGGGCGGCTATTTTTTCTTTGTCGGATGATTTATGAGACCTACAAATTTCACGAAGTGATATCCGTTAATCCCATGATATGACAAATAAACAAAGGAATAAAATCTCTCTGCAACCAAAAAAATAAAAATATATTTTCTAACAAGAATTATGCATCACGTTAATGACTCTAATGACATTTATTATTGCCACGCCGTTAATTTAGTACTTTGAGTACGAGAATATTTTATTGCATGGAGGTTCTATCCAACAGTGAATTATAAAACTGTTTAGATTCCTCCTCATAAAGTTCAGACTATATCCAGTCTCCCAGTCATGCATATTAACGTATGCATTGGGAAAGTCGCTCCCAAATTGTAATAACCATATTAATAGTCCACTATGATGTCCACATTCTGATAGCCCGATGATATTCTAGCCATATGTACTATGACTCTTCGTCTACCATGTTTTTACTCGATGTATAAATAGAAGCCAGGTTTGATATTCCAGCCTTATGTTCCAATTGTTCTAAAAAACAAAGTTTACTTAGTGTCGTATAAGAGCCAATGAATGCACTACAGGCGTACGTGACACAGAGTCTTGCTGAGGTTCGCAATTCGATTAGTCGTATTCTTGAGCGTATTGAGCAGAAAATAGAGACTTATGCGGAGGCTGCAGCAGGAAAATTCAATGAATTGCAATCAAGATTCGTCGGACAGGCAACTGCTATAAATAATTTGTCTGCGAAGGTCGAGGGTCAGCACTTGGAAATTAATAAGAGGCTTTTTCTCATCGAGCAAAGTCTTGGTAATTATTTTTTATGTTCGTCTTAGGTATTACGTGGAAGTATTGCTTTGCTCTCTTTTGCATTAAAATTAATTTTGGAATAGGTAAGGATAACTCCATGCATGGTCAAGTTGATAAGCACCGCGACGTAAGTATCACTCCTCCCAAGAAATATCCGTCCGACAGGAAGGGGCAGAAGAGGATAACAAACAAAAGCAGTTCCCTTTTGTCGAAACGCAAGCGGCCTAAAATTTCGAAAGAGACGACCCCACATATCCTGCCATATCAACCTAGAAGCGTGAATATTGAGGTGCCAGAGCCGCGCTTTGTGATTTCAGAGAAATACTCCTCCAACAAAGGCCTTGATGACCATGTTAGGAGAATGTTGGGTATGTTTACACATATATCTGCAATGATACAGTCAATGGGGAAAGACGGCTATATGACGACATTGATGGGCGGGCGGCGTGGTCTGCAATTCTTTGCCACACTCATGACCAGAGGCAAATGGCTCAACGACGAGGTATGTTGAACACATAATTCGTTGTATACCATTTGCTACAAATACCCTAATATATATAGTGCCATGTCAGCATATCGATGAGTGTCTCAGAGGATTCATTGAAAGACAAAGTCGTTCGGAAGTGGATGGTCTGCGAGTTTCATATATGAATACAGCATTCAATCAGGTTGTTGCACTGGAGTATAGAGAAGATGGGGAAATTGACCTCTCTGCGTTGCGTTCTTACGCGCATGGTAGCAATGATAGATGGCCATCAATCCCATGGCACAAATCTGATGTCATCGTGATTCCGGTTAATGTAAATGAGTGCCATTGGGTTCTTTGCGTCGTTGATCACAAGAGTGAAACAATCACGGTTCTTGACTCTGACCCTTCCGTCGACGTGGACATGGAATTCTTCGACAGATCATTCAGGAAAACCCAGCTTATCATCCCGTATTTACTTCAAGATTTGAGCCTAACAGACTCGAAAATAAAATTTACTGTCTATCGAGACTCACGATTCCCGCGCCAGCCAGTGGGGTAACTTATCTAATTATCTTCATGTTTATTTTAAATCCGTATTACAATATTAATTTGGCGTTTATTTTTTCACTCTAACTAGGGGTGAATGTGGCGTGTACGCGCTTCGTGCTGCACTTTCACTGTTGTTTGCGGATGACTCATACTATGAAGTTGTGCCCAATCAAATTCAGGAATTCAGACATTACCTTACAGTCATGCTCTTCTGTAATAGCTGGAGTTGATTGTTGAGTTCTTACGTATCATGCATTTGCTTCCAAGTTATTAGCTCCGTTGTACTTTGGCGTCTATTCTGTTTGTTGCCTAATATAGACATATCTTTTAATTTACCCTCCTGAGTGCTTGCAAAACAGATTGATCAGGTTTAATTGATAAGGAATCACGCTGAAAATGACACCAATATATTATGTTGGCAGATTGGTTCAAGTATCATTTGTTCTTAAAGTATGTGTTGGTTGCACTGCTGTGTAGCAGCATGAAATTTGTTGTTCCACTGATAGCTTGCAAGACAGCGCGGCCCCTTTGAATTTTCGAGCACTGCTCTGCTGAGAACGTGCACGACCGTGCGATCGACATCATGAGATTTTGCAAATCTGTTTGGCAACCTGAATTCTGCGAGCCAATTAAACTGAGACAGCCGCACTTTCGAATATGAGGTCAATTAAATTAATTGTCAATTGTACGACTGCGTGACCAACGGGATTGTGCCAGCCAATTAAGCTGAGACGAACTCACTTTTCACTATGAGGAGAATTAAAATACGAGTTAATTGCACCACTGCGTGACCAGTAGGCTTGCGACTCATCCATGAAATGTTGAAAGACTGGTCGACTGCATAGACTGTACAAGTACTCCTATTCTCATCACTTGCACGACTGTGCGACTGGCAGAATTCTGGAATTGTGCTGAGAGTTTGCAGATGTGCGAGGCAGGCCGAACGTTTGAGTATACCCCGCACAGTCTTACATATTTTCTGGGCCTAATCTATTGGGCTTACATATCTGTGTGGGCCTTTATTTAATTTTCTTTCTGTATTTTTTAATTCTATACGACTGCTAGAAGTTTGAAGTCCGAGTTGCGAGGTTGCACGACTGTGCGACCGCGTAAGTGGCAGGATTGTTTAAGACATCCGCTGGTCTTCTTATGTTCTGAACGACTGGACGACTGCTGAGCAACCTGCTGGCGTAAAAAATATTTTGCAAAATTTCGACTTTTGAAGGTAAAGGTCCACCGCAAAACCTGAGCTAACATCGTATGACTTCGACTGCTTGAATTTGTGTATCCTATGTTCCCTAAAATGTGAGAGTATTAACATTAGGTAAGTGATATATGTTCGCATGATATTGGCATTAAACAACTTTGTCAAAATTGACTGTCCTTTGAAAAATAAATACAAAAATAAATTATAGACAACAAACTCTCGCAATTGTTAAATCCCTCAATAACAATATTATAGAGACTCTGTTCGTATGTGTTCACCGCTTAGTCCTGCGGTCAAAATTTGCCATCGACTTATTGAGACGAAGCTTACACTGATTATCCGATTTAGAAGTACAGTAGTAGCGCCGTTCCGTTGATTTCGATTTATCCTCGCCTTTTGGGATTTCTGCGCAGGCCCTGATTCCTCCAGCGCACGGAAAAATGGCGCAAATCATTGTTGGGGTATGTTTGTTTAGCTAGATGTCGAGGCGTTGGGCTGTTGCACTTATATTGCTCTGGCATAATACACACCCAATTGATTTCTCATTCCCCTTTCTCTTAGACGTTTCGTTTGGCAGTATTGTTACAATTCATGGCCATGTAGTTCAGCTTATATAAGTACACGCACTGTTCAATTCGATGTCTGCTATACTCATAGAGAAGACTATTGGATGACACAATTCGTGGGTAGTCATGGCTTCAAATACAGGGATTCAATCTTTCGTGTCCTAATTCTGATAAGGAATATTTTCCTACATACAGTATTGTGACTACTTTGTTCATAGTGTACTTGCTGCCTGTTGTTTCAAACTTTCTGTTTTCATTGTTAGGCTTTCAGGTCTGCTCTAGGAACCTATGATTTGTCCATTCATATTCGGTAAATTGATGTTTTTTCAGGAAATGTTGGAGCTTCAGCTTCCACAAAATAGGGTCATACCATGTAAATTAACGGTCTATTCGGACTATCACAAAACATGTGATCTTATAAAAAGCATGCTAAACACGGCGGAGAAAGAAGAAATGGTCAAGAAGTCTCAATTTGGGAGTCTAATAGCACATGCAGACAAATTCTCAATGTCGAGCCAACTTATGTGGTATTTGATGCAGTCTCAAACTAAACTAAATGATCAAGAAGAAATGTGGCTAATGATCAATGGCAAACCAATTCGTTTTTCTGCTCTCGAATACTGCCTGTTGACGGGCCTTAGATGTTCGCCTCTGCCTGATGTTGCTGAGAATACAAGCTTCATCTTAAGGCACTTTCCAGGGAAGAAAAGGGTCGCAGTGAAGGATGTAATAGACAAGTTGAAGAAAATGGGAAAGCAAAAATCATCGGCCATCAATATTGAGAAACTAAAGATGGCAAGCATGCTATTTGTTGCTAACGTTCTCTGCAAAAGAAGCACTCGAGACACAGTCCTAATAGACACAGAATGGTTTCATCTGGTTGACGATCTCGACGTGTTCAACAGCTTTCCATGGGGAACGGTTGCATACCACGAGGCACTACAGTCGTTAAAAAGGGATCTTTCTTCTTTTAAATCAGATGTTTCAACGAACGGTAAGAAAGAGTACCGTACACTGAGTTTAGGCGGATTTGTCCATCCGCTTCAGGTAATCTATTACATTATTTATGATGCTTTATTCACCTGTAGATGCAACATGTGGTCAATAGCTGTAGTTCAGCCGCCTTCCTTGATTTGTCTTCTGTACAGTGATCTCATTTCTACTTTTATTTCGTTTGATTAGGTACTTTCATATGAGTGCATACCTGGTGTTGCAGCCAAATATGCAACGCATGTAAAAGACGAGGATATAACACTCCCGCGCATGTGTCGGTGGAGCACAAACTGCTGGAAAAGAAAAGCTTCTCCAAAGCTGGAAAAATTATCGAGGTAATGTCGCAGTCTAATGTCGAGACAAGCACCTTGCAGCCTACAACAGAAGAGCTTGCAACACAATACTTTTCAACAAGTTGTTTTGGGGCGAGTGTTGGACTGCAAGTACAGAAAACAGCTAGAGAAAAACCTGTCGTAGCGAATGTAGATCCCACTTCATGCACCGACACACGCAGACAGTCAGTGAATGCCACTACCCAGACAAACCACGGTGGTGAGAAGACTTCCAAAAAGAAAGTTCGAGGCAACAACAAGCAAGCAATTGACAGCTCCTCCTTGCAGCAACAAACCAGTGGGCAGTTACTGTCACAGCCCACCGGCAAGAACCAGACCATTTCAAATGATGTTTCCCCTGAAACACTGACCTATCCTTCCTTCTTTGATGATCACTCAAACGACGCAGCGGATGATTTCGACAAATTAACTTCAGATTTCCCTGAGAGCATGGATGTACCATCCACGAACACCCACAGAGAGAAAGACAAACGGTCAGTTAGTGAGATGGAGCTTTGCTTCCAAAGAGGATAAGGACTGTCCATGAAGGATCTTCCACTGCATCCAAAAAAGCATTGACTCTGCCAGGGAAGGCTCGAAAGGTTAGAAAACATGTGTTATACAAGATAGAGATGTTCCCAAATGTCATGGAGCGCATAAGATGTATGAAGGACCAGCACGTTGTGGCAGGCATCTACAAGACAGAGCTCAGGCATGAGTTCTTCCACAAACTGGTGGAGAGTGACAGCTGGCTGACGAATGATGTAAGAATGCTTTTGTGTGTGTTATGATCCCTTCTATATAGCATCTGTCATACGTTTATGAGTATCTCATGAATCATTATGTATGCATTGCAGCATGTTGATGAGTGCTTGCGTGGCTTCATCGAGTTGCAACTGCTGTGCAAGATCCCCAGTAAGGGCATCGCTTTTATGCCTACGTCATTCACTGATTGTGTATCGTCCCTACTCATAAAAAATGGATCTAACAATTTAAATTACCTGAAGCAATTTGCTCTGGGTAAGGTAGATGGCTGGCCATCGTGTCCATGGCACCGGGCTGAAAAAATTATTTTCCCACTGGCAGTGAGAACGTCGCAATGGAATGTATGCATATTCACACCGAAGTCGCAAAACATTGCCATCCTACGTTCATATATGACATCTAATTCAGACATCAGATTCATAGAATCCGTTGTGCAAAAACTGATAGCTGCCATAAGACTTCTGCAAGGAGACATTGGACTACCAACGTTCGGAAACTCATTGATCATAGAGAGCCAGCTGGACATCCCACAAAAACCTGTCAGGTAACCTTTGCACCATATCACATAAATATGATACAATCTTTGACGCGGATATTGAACAATGAATCGATTTCCATTTCAGCGGAGAATGTGGCATACATGTGTTGCGGAAAGCTTTTGCCATGATGTTCCTGGAGGACCACACATCAGAGTTAACGACGTTGAAACTGGATGAATTCAGAAAGTATTTGATAGTGTCAGTCTTCCTCTCATACTGGACCTGGCCAGGCTCAATTGAATAAATGTCTCCCAGTCTGCTACTTCAATTTGTGTTGATGCAATATCAACTCTGTCTTACTATTGCACTAAAGACCGACTTTTGCTGCAACAATTATGGGATGTTTGTGTTGTTGAATGGTGCTTTTGGCACGTATGTTTGCAAATTTGCGGACCATTACATATGGTTGGGTAGTGTTGAAATGGTTGCTCTCTGACTGATTATCGGTGACTTTTATTGATTCTATATGTCGAACTCCGTAAAGTCTATATTGTTTTCGGTAATTCGTTGCGGGCTGCGACCATATATTATCTTTAACAGCCATTTATACCTACTGTAAAATTAGTTCATGTATATTTGTAATAATTAACTTTAATAACACAGTACCTGTTCGTTGCCAAATCAATAAGTGGCACATGAACAGTCATACAAAACATTGCACTACTGTATGGAATATTATCAGCCACAATAACAACATTAATCAATGAAGATTGTTTTGGCAAAAATACAACGACAATATATAATGAACATAGACATCTATCACAATGAACCTTCATAGAACAAATGAAATTTCAGAGCTGCCACATTACAGTAGTTCATAGACTGACACATACAGTTTTTGGACAACACTAAACAACATCCAATCGCAGGCTACCCAACTTTGTATTACGTTTTCAACCCATTCACCATGGACGCACCCATTCAAATCAAATTAGACTGGCATTCCGATTCTCTCCAAGCTTTAATTAATCAATTCGAAAGAAGGGTGGATGCAACGATCAATTCTTACAAACTCTATGAGGAAGAATCATACAGCATATTTCAACGAAGATACAATGATCTTGCAAACAATGTTGAAAGAACGTTTGCAGCTTCAAATGAACACTACCTGAGTATCTGCAGGAAGTTGTCGAATATTAATGTCATGCTTAGCGGAAGAAATAAATTTAGACATGAGTCTACAAGGCAGATTGGCAATAAACGTCCGTCCTTTCAAGTTGGTTGCATCCAGTGTCGAAGCAAAATTGCAAGACAGAAACGTTTTGAAATCTTAAAATCTAGGCATCTATCAAAACAGAGAGCCCATCAACTTAGGCCAACAGAACGTCGTAAGTCTATGTTTTTTGCAAGTGCATCATGAAAACCTATGCATTACTCACTCTCATCAGCGTTCTAATGCAAAATATATTTTCAAACAGATTCCATTGATGTGCGATCAAGAACTTCAGCGAAAGAGTCGACAGGGAGGCACAAACAAGCTAAACGAATGCATAATGGTGCGCAAATGAATAAACTACTACATATGATGCATTAACACCGTTATATGCTACTGAATGTTGAAACTGTTTCGTCGTAACTGTAGGAAATAGTCTGCCGGAAGATGGGAGGAATTTGTCCCCCAAAAGTTATGTAAAAGAAAAACTTCTCCATTGTACTTTCTGTGATGCTTTAGTCTGGGAAACAGAGGCAGCAAAAAAACAAGACCGCGGAAGAACTTTGCTCTACACTATATGCTGCAATCAGGGTCGAGTCTCACTGCCTCCAGCACAACAACCGCCTCCATATTTAGTCAATAAGTTTTCTGACCAATCATTTCGGCAATATATCAGGGTGTACAATTCAATTCTTGCATTCACGTCCATGGGCGCAAAGATAGACACATCGGTCAAACCATTATCAGGTGCATACGTTTACAGAATCCATGGACAAAACTATCACAACATTGGCTCGCTACTGCCAGCTGAAGGAGAGAGGCCAAGATTTGCTCAGTTATACATCTACGACACTGCAAACGAAGTTACCAATCGAATCAACGCACTTTCCAGAGAAAGCTCAAAAAATTTAGACGCAAATGTTGTTGCCGAATTGATCAGAATGCTGGATTCGAACAACAAGCTGGCTAAAATATTCAGAATGGCCAGGGACAGATACGAAACTAGCGGAACAACGGAATTATCCATCAGGTTAATAGGTCGCGGACGCCGGCAAAGGCAATATGACCTACCTGAGTCCGATGAAATTGCAGGTCTATAGTCGGCGACCTGCCATTGACATCAGGTGAAAGAGATATAATAGTACAGATGAAGAATGGACAACTTCAGAGAATTAGCGAGTCACACCCTTCTTTCATGGCTATGCAATATCCATTGTTGTTCCCCTTTGGCAAATTGGATATCACGACCAAATTCCATACAATGGAACTCTTCCCACAACATTAAAAAGAAAATGTATAACAATGCGGGAGTTCTATGCTTACCAAATACAAACCAGACTGCCACAAGGGAAAGGAATCATTCGAGGGGGACGACTTTTCCACCAATATGTTGTTGACGCATACACAGCTGTAGAGCAAGAACGATTGCGTTGGATAAGGAACAACCAGAAAACATTGAGGGCAGAACTTTACAACAACATATGTGATGCAATTGCAAAAGGCGAGAGCAATGCAAGATCAATTGGAAAAAAGATCATTTTGCCTTCTTCTTTCACAGGTTCTCCAAGGTATATGGTAGAAAATTACCACGACGCACTCGCATTATGCAGATGGTTTGGCAACCCACATCTGTTCATAACAATAACAGCAAATCCAAACTGGGAAGAGATCACAGACCATATTCAAACATATGGGAACGACATTTCAAACGAACGGCCAGACCTACAATGCAGAGTTTTCAAAATAAAATTAGAACGTTTAATGGCCGACATCCGAAATGGACAGTTCTTCGACGGTACTAGGGCAGGTGTGATATTAAAATTTCGTTGCAGAATCTTTTGCTATTAATTAAACTTTTCTGACATATTATATTTCCGTCCAAAATGCAGCACTATATACCATAGAGTTTCAGAAACGTGGACTGCCACATGCACACATATTGGTTTGGCTAAATCGAAATTCTGCAGAACCTACACCAGCAGAGGTAGATGCAATAATTTCTGCCGAAATCCCAGACCGCCAAAGAGATGAAGAAGGATATTCTTTGGTGCAGCAATTCATGATGCATGGTCCGTGTGGTTTCAACGGTTCAAACTCTCCCTGCATGGATAAAAATAGATGTACAAAACAGTTCCCAAAGCCGTATAATGTAAGGACGACAATTGACCAATCTGGATATTACGTTATCGACGAAGAGATGACAGAAGATCTATCCTCAAGAAAGATGTCCTCCTCGACAATTGTTACGTCGTGCCCCATAACCTAACTATATTGAAGAAATACAAGGCACACGTTAATGTGGAGTGGTGCAATACGACTAGAGCAATCAAGTACCTGTTCAAATACATCACAAAGGGAGTAGACAAGGCTACAATGATCATTGAGTCTGCAAAAACTTCAGACACACGCTATAGTGAAACGAACCTTGCCAGATCAGATGAAATATCAAGGTATCTAGACTGTAGATATCTATCTGCCTGCGAAGCCATGTGGAGAATATACGCATTTGACATCCACCACAGAAAGCCGGCTGTGTTGAGACTGCCGATCCATTTGGAGGGACAACAGAGCTTACTGTACGACGACTCTGTTGATCTGCAGAATGTCTTAGCTGTGAATGGTACTCAAAAGACTATGTTCACCGAATGGATGAAAACTAACAGGTGCGATCCTGAGGCAAGGAATCTAACTTATATACAGTTCCCATCAAAATTCGTATGGAACGCTTCCGATAGATGTTGGACACCGCGAAAGAAAGGATTTGTAATTGGCAGGATTGTAAACATACATCCAACAGCCGGCGAAATATATTATATGAGAATGTTGATTACACTGGTGAAAGGGCCCACATCATACAAGGATATACTCACGGTAAATGGACAAGTTATGGACACTTTCAAGGACGCATGCCACAAAAGGGGGTTGTTGGATGGAGACTTAGAGTGGCATCAAGCAATGGACGAAGCCACTAACTGGGCCACACCAAACCAGCTTCGACACCTATTTGTTACACTACTGATTTTCTGCGAAGTAACTGATCCTTTGAGTCTATGGAACTACTTCTGGAAGGATATGTCCGAAGACGTCTTAATGAGACAACGACGATTATTTGGAATAACACAATTACAGCTAACAGATGAACAAATTAAAAACTATACTCTTGCTGAGATAGAAAAGATTCTCATGCAGAGTTCAAAAACTCTTTCAGACTTTCCCCCAATGCCGATGCCCTCGAGAACAGTCCTAAAAGAGCTCAATAACAGGTTGCTGATGGAGGAGACTAATTACAGCATTGAAGAAAACACAGTTGAACATGATCGGCTGATTGATACTCTAAATGAAGAACAACATATGGTATTCAACGACGTAATTGACTCCGTTTATAAGAACAGTGGACAATTATTCTTCCTTTACGGGCCTGGAGGAACGGGGAAAACACATGTTTACAAGGCATTAATCACAAGACTGCGATCAGAGAGCCGCATTGTTATCGCATCGCCTCTTCGGGTATTGCAGCCTTACTCTTGCCAGGTGGAAGAACAGCCCATTCGAGATTTAAAATACCAATAAATCTCCAAGAGAACTCGATGTGCGATATAAAGCAGGGATCAACGCTAGCTGAACTACTCACGCAATCTGAGTTAATAATTTGGGATGAGGCTCCGATGACCCACAAATTTGCATTTGAAGCACTGGACAGGACATTGAAAGACATAATGTCTAACACGATTGCAATGGAAGACATAAGACCTTTTGGCGGCAAAACAGTCTTGCTAGGTGGAGACTTCCGCCAAATCCTACCAGTAATACCAAACGGGTCAAGACAAGATACGGTAGAGTCTGCCATTAACCGGTCATATTTATGGGATTCATGCCGTGTGTATACACTGACACAGAACATGAGATTACATCAATCAGAAGTCAGATTTGCCAAATGGATTTTAGAAGTCGGAGATGGAAATCCACGCGAGGAATCACAGAGGACTATCGAAACAGTCAAAATTCCGGAGGATATGTGTATTGATTCACATGGAAACGCCATAAGCGAGATAGCCAACTATGTTTATTCAAACTTTGAAGACCATATGACTGAGCATGAGTACATCAGAGAGAGGTCAATCCTAACACCTCGCAACCAAACGGTAGAGGAAATAAACAATTACATGCTATCAATAACACCAGGCAATCATATGGAATATCTAAGTGCAGATAGTGTTGAGGTAGACAGTAACTTGGAAAACAGCACTGATTCCATGCATCCTGTTGAATTTCTAAACACACTTGAATTTTCGGGGATCCCAAACCACAAGCTCACTCTAAAGCCTGTAATCCCTATTATGTTGCTGAGAAATCTCAACCAGCGCGATGGCCTTTGCAATGGGACAAGAATGATTGTATCACGTCTGGAAGAAGAATAATCGAGGCAGAAATTTTGACAGGTACACATGCTGGAAAAAAGGTTCTAATACCAAGGATAATCCTCTCACCGACAGACACAACATGGCCATTCAAACTTCGCCGTCGTCAGTTTCCCCTGAAAGTTTGCTACGCAATGACAATAAATAAGAGCCAGGGACAAAGTCTAAAGAGAGTTGGTGTCTACCTACCAAAACCAGTTTTCACGCACGGCCAGCTGTATGTTGCCCTCTCTCGCGTTACATCATCTACAGGAATCAAGATACTAAGCATAAACGAAGACGATATTGAGAACGACGAAGCTGTAAACATAGTTTACCACGAGGTGTTCAACAACATTTACCAGAATATCTCTCAATAAGTTTACTGACATTCACATTCCAAACATCATATAGATAAGGTCAGCTAACAGATAGTGGTCTGATTGCTTTTGATACAGCATGCATGATTTATATACATTGAAGACCAAAATTTTGCAAACACTGTCATATCATGCTTGATTAATTCTTAAATAGAAAGTGACAAACATTTATTTCTGGCAAGGAAGATTGCGCGACTGGTCAATGGTGCTCGGCCGATTTGTAAGAGTGCACGACTGCTGGATGGTGCAAGGCTGATTTGTTAGATTGGGCGACTGACTGGATTGTGCAAGGCTGCACTGGGTCTTCTTAGAATCCGGGCGACTGCGCGACTGTTTGGTTTAACAAAAAACTCGCACTACCGCTGGAATTCGTAAGACTGCGAGTTCTTAATGAAAATTGAAAGATTGTGCGAGCATAATATCCTGAAAATAGATTCGCTCTCAAAACTCTGAAAGCTCCATTCGAATCTAACATCGAAGAACTCGGAGATCATCTCGGGCCAATATGTTTGATGCATGCGATGTAAGACTGTAAAAAATTGTAAGACTGCAAATATTTGTGACCGTAGAGAATCACCATTGAGCAACTGAAGTTGTACGACTGAAGGATCTAAGAAATTATAAGACTGGATTTGTAACCCTGAGCTTGCAAGATTGTCATCAAAAGTACCGTACTCTAGAAAAATAAACAATTCATTGCATCCGTTCGGCTAATTAGGACCAAAATAGAACAGAATCCTGAACAATCAACCAGTAGCGTTGAAAAGGGACTCGCAAACATAATTTCTGAAGTACATGGTTTGGGAAATTTGCTAGACTGGCACACTGAGAACGTATACCGCTTCAAACAACAAATAGACAGATCTTTCTCAGACGTAAACGAAAGACTGTCAGATATACAAACTGCAGAAAAACATCGTGTTGACGAAGAATGGATTGACAAGAAACTGAAACCACTCGAACACGGTATGCAGGCGTTAACGAATCAGCTGCAGCTACTAAATGCAAAAGTAGATGTATTATGCAGCAATCAACCAGGTAAGACAGTTATGTCAGCACCCTAAGATAATTACATATCTTCAGCCCATATTCCTAAAAAAACAATTCAATTTCAGCTTTGCACGTGATGCGGAATGTGGAAAACAACGAAATTACAAGCAGAGATAGCAAAGACTCAAAAGGACAGAGATGCATTCCTTCAGTAATTTTACTGAGAGGAAACTCATCGTACTCGATCTTAACGGGCTACTTGTGTCTATATGTCCACCATCAAACGTCCCTCGCAGTTTAATTCCAGATGCTTAAATTGTGGGGAAAGCAGGTACGTAAAATCAATTAATCAAACTTAACACTACGACTTACAATTCAATCAATGTATCAATCCATGACCATTTGACAGTCATCAAGAGACATATTGTGACGAATTTCTGAAGTTCTGCTTTGAGAAGCTCGATGTGGGCGTCTGGACATCAAGAACCTGGTATGTTTCTGTTCGACCCAGTCCATCTCCATGCACATTTCTTAAATGCCTTTCGTGCAAATTTCAATGCAAGTTGTCTTCCTCTGTAGTTTTGTGGACGCCTCTGTTACGAAGACAACAATGGCGCGCAGAGGCCAACACGCAGATCAGGAAAGCCGGGAAATATGTGATGCACCACAAAGATGGGTACATGGCATGTACCCATCTGAAATATGTGACGCACGTTAGGATATGGCTCAGAACAAGCCGAACAAGGCGTGCTGCCAGTCAACGAAGACAACAATGGCGCGCAGAGGCCAACGTGGCACTGGATTTGGAAGTACCGCCAGGTCAAGGTACATGACATGTTGGGAAATTACCTTCGTTTTGGTGTCAGACTGAGGAATTGCAAGACTGCTTGGCTTGTAAGGCTGCAGCTGTGAAATCTGTAAGACTCAGGAACTTGAGAGCTTTGTAAGACTTCATAAGCCTGCTACAGCAAAGAAGACTGCGCGATTGTTAGATGGTGCAAGTCTGATTTGTAAGACTGCGCGACTGGCTGGATGGTGCAAGGTTGCAGTTGGTCTTCTAAGAATCTGCAAGACTGTGCGACTGACTGAATTCTGCAAGGTTGCAGTTGGTCTTCTTAAAATCCGTACGATTGCGCGACTGACTAGATTGTGCAAGGCTGCAGTTGAACTTCTTAGAATCTTCATGATTGCGCGACTGTCTGGTTGAACAAAAGCCTTGCACTACTGCTCGAATTCGTAAGACTGTGATTTCTTAACGAAAATTTGAAGATTGTGCGAGGATAATTTCCTTAAAATAGATTCGCTTCAAAATCTCTAAAAGCGCCGTTCGAATCTAACATGGAAGAAGCTATGTAATCAACTCGGCTCATTATGTTTAATGCAAGCAATGAGATGATTTTCTTCGTAGTAAAGCTGATTAATAATATTGTATTTGTGTTTAAATTTGATTACAAAATATATCCCGTGCATCGCACGGGCTACACCTAGTAAATTATAACTTCTGCAACTATATTTTGAGTTTCGAGCGTAAATTTAAAAAAAAAAAAAAAAGGAAAACAAAAGGAAAGCTTCCCGACCTTAAATACTTGAACCGAAAAAAGAAAAAAAAACATAATTTTGGCTTCAAGGAGAGGCAAAAATATCATGGGAGCTTCAGAACACAAACAGTGCAAGCAAATGCAATGAAGTTAAACATATACATATATCATCATCATCATCAAACACAAATAATACGTCCCATACTCTATACAAAGCCATGATATGCTGTCCACATTGATTGGTGCATTTTTGAGGATCGATTGATTTAGAAGTCGTCCTTGGCTCGACGGATAACACCTAATGCTTCTGCATCATCTGCGGACTCGTTGATGTTTAATGATTTCCGTATTTCTGTGCTCGAAGTACGAAGAAATGGGTTACAGAGCTTTTCCGTTTTCAACGTTGTCGGGATCTGTCGAACATGATTAAGGGTCAGAATTAGGCGTAGAACGCCCAAAGCATATATCATCCACTAACGATTTTTTATCCATCAAATAGTTCTGCTCACCAAATTATAGAGAAAGGTTAAAAGGGTGATTGCTAGATCTCTATATAAACATCAGACTATGAGCTAAGACGCACTAGATGAAAGCAAACACTGAAGAAATGTAATTGAAGTGCAACGCATATGCAACAATCAAGAAAATATGGGGCAGCAGAAACTACCGTAGGCAACCCCTTGTCACGGAGGTGAGTAACGTGGCTAGCAAATGATCGCAGTTCCTTATTTCCAGGTTCTATGGATAGTGCAAACTTCGAATTACTCTGTCCAAGAGGTGTTAGATTTGTACTAACGTTAGGTAGTTTGGTCCCGAGTAATTTTGGAAGAATGAGAAAATGGGATGGGAGTTAAGTTACCAATGTGTATTCATGACCACAATATACGTTCGTGTCCTCTGGCAGTGCTGTAATTTTCTTCAACGAAGAGAGCATCTGTTGTAGGACAAAAATGCAGAGTCAGCATATCAGTCCGGATAATATTCCGCTTCAAGTTTTTGAAGAACTCGGATGTACTTCATGAATCAACATCTACTAAGAACCATGGGATCTTTGACAATTAGCAATCACGTTAAATATGGATGTCAGCTCAGAAAAGTATTCAGAAAAAGAATCAAACAATGATATTGATTTACGAACAACAAATTTAGAAGAAAATTGGCAGGTATGGAAGGATAATGTTTTATTGGAATTACCTGCTGAGGAGTTCCTTCAAAAAGTTTTCCACATGATAAACTAAACAATGTGTCTCCTGTGAAAACAGCCTTGGAGCCAGGAAAGTAAAAGCTAATATGCCCTGAGAATAAACAAGAACAAGTAATCAGGAAAATATAGGAACAATAAGGCTAGGTTGTTAGAACAACATGAAATTTGGCTAGTACGCAAGTGCTTACAATAAAGAGAGAAATCGAGGGACTAAAAGAATTAGGCTGAAGATTAAGAAAGAAACGATAACTCAAAGCAAGATACTTATGACATCTACGCATGACACTGATTGAAGAGAAATATGTACAGGTGAGAACTGAGTTTATTAACACAGATGCAATGTATAAGTTTTTTTAAGCCAAAAACTGAAGAAAGATATTTGTCGATTACCATAGAATAAGACAAAGCACTCAAATCATTCTAATTTAAAAACTGGGCATGGAGACATCAGATTACAGCTTAACACAACCTCGTGTATGACCAGGGTCGCCAAAACTAGGACCTCATGGCTTGCAAACATCCACTTGTCTCCATCGTTCAATGCAATGTCAATGCCAGGAATTCTCTCGTGGTCAGCAGAAGATCCAATCACCTTCAAGAACGGGTCAAAACAAAGCAATATTCAATGTTAAAAAAATCCATCCAGACTTGATCAAGGCACGAGTTGCTCATGGTTGGGTTCAATATAGAAGCCCATGAGTTTATGGAGTTTCATATGTTCAGGTAAATAGCGAGCATCAATGGCATTAAAAGGTCAAATGCAACATAAGGTAAGGTGACCATACCTTCGCACCGTACTTTTCTTTCAGCTCAATGTTGCCACCAGTATGATCGTAATGGTGATGAGTGTTTAATATGTAATTCAAGTTCCAATTTTTCCTGTTCAATGCATCTATTATAGGGACCGCTTCAGATGGATCAACAACTCCTACTGTTCCAGTAAGCATGTCGTGTATTAGATAAGCATAATTATCTCGAAGACATGGTACCTACAAGAAAGAAATGACAATGTTTGGATAAGTTACTGACTTCATCAAACAACTGTAAAAATATGCCTAGTGCCAAGATTAGAGTAAATTTTTAAACTGGTCATACCAAAGAACTCTCTCTAAGCTACCACATTATACTTTGTATTTATTTCTAAAACAGGAGATTTAAATCATATCATATGCTTCATCTCATGTAACTTAAGAATATGGCATGACTCACAAGCTCGATTTGCACACTCGATGACATGTTGGTCCACTGCAAAAATGGGAAACACCTCCGAGTCTCCGGCTAACACTACGCAACGTTTTGAACGGCGTCGAAAAGAGCCACATGAACCCGTACAACATATTCTTTCTCAGGCAAACTTGTCTAAATCCTGGCCACTCACAGAGCTTTGGTCCGCCCTGCAATCACAGCACAAAAAGGGGAAAACGAGCAACTATGTAAAAAAAAAAGTCCCATAACATACATCAAAAGTTATAAGGTTGCAGGTTTAGTTAACTGTAGCACTCAAATATAAATGAAAATGATAGTTCTTAAACATCCCCCTAATATTCCACAGCAAACAACTGCTTGAAACTCTAAAAGAAGATGAGAAAATTCACAACTGATGAACAGCTAAAAAATGAATCGATCCAATTACTTCAAAAGGCAAGTTAGGTAATCGAACCGCACTCTAGCAATCAAATTTCAAAGACACATCAATAAAAACCTAGATTATAAAGCGTAACTTCATCAACTAAAAGCGCAGACATTCATAGGGCTCAGTCGGGGAGACACTGATCTCAAATCGTAAATAATTACCTCACAAAATTACCGCTAGGAACATCTACGCACACACTTTTTAAACTAGTTACAAATTAACAGAGAGAAGATTCCAAAAATACCAGCGGACGAGGCAGAGACACCATGGCCTTCAAAGCAGTTCTACACTGCATCATCATCTGCATCTTCTTTTCATATCGATCGCATCGAACTCATTAAAACAAATTAATAAATGAAAAAATAGTAATTCATAAAAATCAATAATAAAGTGTCTTTTATTATTATAAGATCCCACGGCCACGCCGTTTCCAAATTATTCTATTTTTTATTTTTATTATTATTATTATTATTATCTATACTATATATCTATACTATATATTAAGGGAGAACACCCTATAGTAACTACCATCATTTAATTTGGTATGACACTTTAAATTACCATTTTGCCCTTAATTTTCAAATTTATTTCAATTATATTCCAAAAATTATATTTTAATATATAAAAAATAATTTATAATTAAAATTAATATTATGATTTGATATTATAAAAATAAGGGGTAATTTTACTTAAATCCCTATTAGCCTAAAATTCAATCACATAACTCCCCATATCAGATTTTATTTCTTGTAAGGACCAATTTGAAACTTTTCTTACACTTAAGGACCAATTGGACGAAAATACCCCTAAGAACTTACAATATTACAATATTACCAGGATTTTTAGTTTAAATATAAAAAAATCAAAATCATATTTTAATCGAGCGAAAGAATTGCAGTAGAGGTTCATCACCAAATCGAACGAAAATTATTTCAAATCGAACGCTCAAATCAAATGCCCACGAAAAATCTTCACCTCCAGAAGCGATGTGTGATCTCGTCTTTCGTTTGATCCGGATATTTGTCATTTTCATTTCGAAACGTCTGTCCCCAATTGTTCGAACCAAATCACCGTCGTCTACAAACTGGTAATTTTCTGTTAGCTTTTAGTTAATTGTTCGATTAGGATTATTAGATCTCGATTAGGTCATTTTTTATGCTTAATTCGGGGCTTTTTTAGGTTGTTGTTCGATTAGGGATTTTTGAAGTTTAATTGGGTCATTTCAGATCGTTTTTTGTGGTTCTTCAGGTATTCAATTAGGAATTTCGTCATATATTTGATACATTAGGTGTTTATTTTTGGTACACGTTGCTTGCAAATTTAGTACAGTATATGTATTATAATGGTACAGTATGTTTATGTAGATTGGTACTACATGTTTTAACAGAATTCTAGCATTAATCATTACCCACCCAGATTAGAGCCCTAATCGAATGCCTCTGTATTGTTTCTGCATGCGTTCCCCGATCATTGTTGGATGTTATTTTATGTGTTCTTTGGTTGCTTATGTTAAAAGTTTGATTGCGGTGATTATAGTCATTTATGTGTGTCTATAGTCATTTATGTGTGTCTGATGATGCAATTAGGTGGAGGAGAAGGATAAGGAAGAGAAAATATTGATATAGATTCTCGTTGAAGCCGAAGAGTACAAAGTTGAATTTTATAAAAGTCACGAACATATTGTCGACAGTAACAAAGTCACGAACTGGGAAAGAAAAAGGTAGGATAAGTTTGCAAATTTATATTTTCTTACATTTTGAAATAATATATCTTTTTTTACGTTTCATTCTCATCATTACCATGCTTTCATTGTTGGCCTTAAAAAATTTCAAGCTAAGCATACAAGGATTTCCAGATGTCGATCACGAGTTGTTTCCCAAGAAATTCCTTTAACAGTTGTTGTTTTAAGTCTGAAACCAGGAAACCCTACTGATTTAGGTTTCCCTTAGGTCTATTGGAGCAAAGCTTTGATTCTGTACCTGTCTTTTACTTGGTAGATCATATGTATATTTTTGGTACATTATAAACAAGTTTTTAATATTGTATGTGCCTTGTAATGGTATAATCTTTCTGTAGATTGGTATTGCATGCTTGAATAGAATGATATTGTAATTTGGTAACAAACAATATTCTTTAATAGATACTGTATTTTTGTTTATAAGTTATATGCATATTTTTGGTGTATTATTGGTTGATGTATTCTGATACAGACAGATTTTTTTATTGCTATGGCTAATATGTTGTCTGTTATGCGTAAAATTTTTGGTACGATAACAATGTTAAAAAACGTACGGTAACCATATAGCAAGGTACATCAAATGCCGACATAATAGTACGCTAAACATATTAAAATGATACGCCATATTAATATCTGTAAAAGTGATGAGAACTACAAAAAGATAGATGATATTAGTGTCATGAACTTTTTTAACGGTATCTGACATGTGAGGAAGAAATTCTGGTATAAATTCTGACATTATCTGATACGCATAGAAATTTTTCTTATTAGAAATTGTACAATGTAAGCTCTTGTATTTCTTCATTTTGGTACAACAAGCTATTTAATTGCGGTACTATAAATCTCAGCAATAAGGTACAATCGCATGCTGTTAAATGATACCATATACACACTATAATTGATACAACTTATTAGGGTAAGCGTTTTTCGTCGTCGTCGTCCGAATTATTTTTTTCACGCGAAACTATTTTATTATACGTATTCTACATGTATTCACATATGAAAGTCGATAATGTTTCTTAACTGTATACAGACGATGAACAGAGGGAATCAAGTTTGATGGTTTAACCCTTAACACATGTTTTTGTATTCCAAATCCCAAGTTTCATAATAAGAGGATGATTATTGTAAGAATCTTACTATTGAAGCTTGGATTTAAACAACAAATCCACAATTTTGAGGGTTAGCCTATTAAATATGATATGAAATGAAATTTATAAAATATTTACGTATACTAAAATGTTTTTGCATCGAAAGCAATGTAAAACGTGACGAAAAATACTTACTCTAATAAGTTGTACCAAGTATAACCATATAGTGTACCATTGCACATCATATAACTGTACCTTAACTGTCAGTATATCGTACCACTCTAAGTAGTTTGATGTACCTATATAAGTACTAATATCGACCAAGTTTTATCGGTCCGTATAATATCTAAATTACGAGTCTAGATCATCCACTAATAAATGAGAAGCCTTAAAAACAATAAATAAATACAATATTAAACAAAACATCTATAACAAGTTGAACATTTTCATTTAACAAGCATCTATACTATGTAGTAGTAAGTTCTTCAACATTCTCATTCTCTTCTAGTGAAACTTGAGGTTGTAATATAAAACCATGCGTGTATGAGTTACTCCGTCAAATAAGATACAAGGTGAAACATATAACTGATATACATATGAAAATATGGTTTTCCAAAAAAAAAAATCGAATTGCCACAAAAATGCTTACTCTAATAAACTGTATCAAATATACAGTGTATAATGTACCATTGAACACCTTGTGAATGTACCTTATTATGGAGATATATGTACCCAAATTAAGTAGTTTACCGTACTAAAATTGAGAAACTTTCTCACATAGGAGATATATTGTATCTTTCTGATTAGGGAACTTTCCGTGCGAGTCAGAACTTTCTGTGCGCGTCAGAATATTCTTTTCTATGTCAGAATTTGTTCCACAATACCGTTAAAATTGTATTTTTCTGTGATGTGTCAGAAATTTCTGATTTTTTTTTGTATTTTTCATTACTTTTTTACAACTTTAACATAGCGTACTATTTTAATGCGTTTAACGTACCATATATATGTGTTTGTTGTATCTTGTAAACACGATTATCGTACCTTTTTAATATTCATACCGTACCAAAAATTCCAGGCAATGTTATAACACTGTGTTATCAGAAAAAATTCAACTTTACACCAATACAATAAATATGCTCATGATATTCATTTACGAATCAACATATATACAACATATGGCCAAAAAAATGTCATAAGCTATATGCAACATATGGACAAAAGAATGGAACTAGCAATTAAACCTATACGGTTAATATGGCCAAAATGATTTTCCCATCTTCACGAATGCAACGACTTTGTGCATCTATTGAATTTACTACAACATCTAATTCATTTGAGTCTTCATCGTCCTCTTCCATCATGTCACAGTATAGATCAAAATCGTTATTTATCTTTGGCACAACAACAACGAATATAACGTTTTATATTCTGCTTGTAAGCACAAAACCCAAACAACGTCCCCTTTGAACGACACTTGTAGACAACATAGTTATTTACCCCTACAAATAATTCAGCAACCGTTGGCAATGATACTGTAACCATACATTAAAAGGTACACTATATAAAGAATATGGTACCATAACCATACATGAAAGGGTACACTATATAAATAAATATGGTACCTTAACCACACGTATAAAGGTACACAATATACATGGAATTGATACACATAATAAACACAAATTAGCAGCTAATCGACGAATATCTCTTTAGCTCCAACTCCAAACACTGCTGCATACCATATAAAGTACGTCATAACAAGTGAATAGGTACCATAACAACAAATAAATTGGTACACAATATACATAAAATTAGCACTACATAACAATACGTAAAAAATCGGGTTTGGAACACATTAACATCATTTACTACCAAAATCCTAAACATCACATTATTGTTTCATGTCGTCGGAAGTTATATGATCACGTTGGACTGTGCAAACCCGCGAAATCCACTAAACACTACTAACAACATCGAACAAACCCACTAAATATTGAGATAATTTCGATTTATTTTCAGCAATCCACGCTGAACTTACTTGTATCCAACAAATCTGAGCACGACCGGACCTTGAAAACCCAGCTCTCTTCTTCTCCATTCTCTAATTTTTTTCTTCTTCTTCTTCTTGCTCGTTGAGAAACTCACATGAACAGAGGATCGAGAAAACCCGCACCGGGCCCCTCTTCCTCATGAACTGACTCGGATCGAGAAAACCCGCATCGGGCCCCTCTTCCTCTTCTCTTCTTCTTCTTCTTTCTTCTTCTTCTTCTTCTTCTTCTTCTTCGTTCTTCTTCTTCTCTTCTTCTTTCTTCTTTCTGTTTTCGTTTTTTCCTTTGATTTTTTCCCCTTTTCTTTATTCTTTTATTAATTACTATTTAACGGTTTATTTCATTAAAGAATGAAAAATAAAAATAAAATATCAAGTAAGGGTAAATTTGTCTTTTTAGTATATCTGGTCCTTATGTGTATGAAAGTTTTCAACTGGTCCTTAAAAGAAAGAAAAACTGACATGGGGAGTTATGTGTAAGTCTTTT